>CM061065.1:165657880-166395968 GCA_030762895.1 Sophora flavescens
CCTGTGACGTTGTTACTAAGTTGAATGCCTCTCAGTAACTTGGTTTAATTTTAAAAACTTTATTTGAATGCTATTGAGGAGAGAGTTCTCCCCTTTTGGACTTAATACTCCCAGTAATTTAATCTTCATTGTGCTGTATGTTGAATTTTGTTAACTTTTCTCTTGAACGAATTCTTTAATTAGTATATTCAAAGATCAGTTTCACTTCTCTAGCAATCCGCATTTAAACCTCTCAAACGATTATCGATTTCTCCTTCTTACTTTCCTTCCAGCTTTCCCAAGAATGGTATTGCCACTTCCTCTACACACCCTTATTTCCACATTAATTAATATCCTTTCCATTTGAAACTCCGTACATCTTTCTACTGTCACACAACCTTCGTTTGCTTGTTCTTTGTACTCTTGATTCTTCTCTTTTTCCAATCTCGTGTTCCAGAGTTGCTTCCACCCTTATTCGTCTATATTAAACCTTCCTCCAAGAAATATTAGAACTTCTCTTCTCACTCTATATTTTTGAATCCTTATATCTCCTCCTTTTTCATCTCATTCCAACACCTTCCTCCGAGAATTACATTCAACTCTTCCAACCTTTTCTTCCATACCAAAACCTTCCTCTGTGAACACTTCATTGTCCGAGAACACTGCTTTCATCATCTCTACAGAACCTTCCTCCGAGAACATTGTTTTCACCATCCCTATAGAACCTTTCTCCGAGATCACTACATTCACCATCTCTACATAACCTTCCCCCGAGAACACTTCTTTCACCATCTCTGCAGAACTTTCCTCCAAGAACACTCCATTCACCTTCTCTACAAAACCTTCCTCCGAGAACACTGCTTTCACCATCCCTACAGAACCTTCCTCCGAGAACACTGCTTTCACCATCTCTACAAAACCTTCCTCCAAGATCACTACATTCACCAACTCTACAGAACCTTCCTCCGAGAACCAACTCCATTTTTTTGTGTAAAACTAAATTGTCTGAAGATAATAGGAAAAATGTAATTCAAGAGAAAGAAACAACAACTTCATTCATTGACAAGAAAATAACATAGGATGGTGGCCTCATTAAAACCTCCTCAGCCAAAAACCTCTTTTTCACAAGGGAAAAAGACTGAGGTAGTAAAAAAAGTACCACTTAATACAACAAATCAACTGGAATAAAACTTAAGATGGGAGGCATTCCATGTTCTCGGAATAGCCTTCCCAGACAACTCCTCTAGATGATACGCTTTGTTCTCCTAGTTATCGATTATCCGAAAAGGTCCGGCCCAGTTCGCTGCCAACTTCCCTTCATTTGGATCCTTCCGAGCACTTCCTTATAATCGTAATACCAAATCTCCAACCTCAAACTTTCTCAGTTTCAGCAATGCGATGTGTCTCTCAGCAATCCTCCTCTTGCATTCCGCTTCTCTTATTCGAACTTCTTCCCTAACTTCTTCTATCAAGTCTAATTCCTCTCTCTTCATCTTTTCATCCACTTCTGGCTGATAGAGCTCTCTCCTGATAGATGTCTCCCTAACTTCAACCGGTATCATCGCATCAGCCCCATAAACCAGCCGAAAAGGTTTCTCCTTCGTTGTTGACTGAGGAGTACAGTGATAACCCCACAAGATGCTCGACAACTCCTCAGTCCACCTTCCCTTCTCCCTTCCTGACTGTTTCTTCAATTCATCAAGGATCACCTTGTTAGCTTCCTCTGCCTGACCATTAGTCTGGGGATACTCCACCGACAAAAATCTTCGTTTGATCCCGAGATTAGAGCAGAACTCGACGAGCACTTTGTCCGTGAACTGCTTCCCATTGTCGGAAATAATCACTACTGGAATCCCATATCTGCACACAATGCTTTTCCACACAAACTTCTGCACCTCACTAGCAGTGATTTTCGCTAATGGCTTTACTTCTATCCACTTTATAAAATAGTCTACAACAACCAATAAAAATTTGACTTGCCTTTTTGCTACCGGTAAAGGTCCGAGAATGTCAATCCCCCACATGTTAAAAGGCCATGCTGGAAGGATGCTGTATAGCTCTTACGGTTTTGTGTGTGGAATCACCGCATGTCTTTGATATTCCTCACAATTATGAACAAACTGAATACAATCAATCATCAACTTTGGCCAATAGTGCCCTGCTTGGATAACCTTTCTTCTAAGTACTCTCTCTCCATTGTGCATTCCACATATCCCTTCATGTAACTCGGCCATGACATATTCAGCCCTGTCCTTGGTAATACACTTCAATGTTGGGCCATTAAAGGCCTGCAGACATAATACTCCCTTCACAATTGTATATCGAGTAGCCTGCCTGCGAAGCTTCCTGGCCTCTTGAGCATCTTCAGGTAGAATATTCTTCGTCAAAAAATTCCATATCGGCTCCATCCATTCTCTACTCGCTCTTCAATCACCAACATAGTCTTCTCCTCTTCAATACTCGATCTTGAGAGTGTTTCTTGGATGACAGTCTTGTGTCTTCCGGGATTTTTTGTGCTGGCTAACTTGGGCAACAGGTTTGCTTGACTATTTTTATCTCTTGAGATATGTCCAAATTCGAACTTCTCAAATTCGAAAACCAACGAATTAACTATACATAAGTACATGGTCAAATGTGGTTCTCGGGTTTGAAAAGTTCCTCTGAAATGTCCAGTAACTAGTTGTGAATCGCTTTTGCACTTACCTGCTTTGACTCCCACTTCTTTCGCTAACTTCAACCATACTATCATTGCTTCATACTAGGCTTCATTGTTCGAAACTTTGAAATCGAGCCTCAACGACTGCTCCAACACTAAGTCTCCCGGTCCTTCAAGAATCACACCTGCCCCGCTACCTCTAATGTTGGACGCCCCATCCACATATAAGATCCACCAATCTGATTCCAGCTTTGGTTATGGGAGTAATTCAGCAGCAAAATCTGAAAGACATTGGGCTTTTATCGGCCCTCTAGGTTTGTACTCAATCCCCAACTCGGACAACTCCACGAGACCATGCAATCATCCTCCCCGCCAATTCGGCCCGTAAAACTTGTTTGATAGGATGATCTGTCTTCACTAATATCTGATGGCTTTGGAAATACGGTCGTAACCTCCTGGCTACAATAACCAAACAAATGCCAACTTCTCGATTACCTGATATCTTATCTTTGCATCGTGTAATACCCGACTAATATAATACACAGGAAGTTGTCTTTTCTCCACCTCTTGAACAAGTACTGCACTCACTGACGTCTCGGTCACCGACAAATATAGTAAAAGTTCCTTCCCAACTTGCGGTTTAGTCAAGATGGGTGGAGAACTCAAGAAAGACTTGAAATGCTTCTTCACACTTGGGATCCCATTCAAATTGTTGTGGCTTTCAGAGCAACTTAAACAGAGGTCGAGCCTTCTCGTCTGACCTCGGCAAGAATCTAGACAAAGATGTTAATCTACCTACAAGTCTTTGAACCTCTTTGACATTAACTGGACTTCTCATCTCGATGATAGCTTGGTATTTGTCAGGATTCGCCTCAATCCCTCGGTTCGTCAACATGAATCCAAGAAACTTCCCGCTCCTGATTCCGAAATTGCACTTCTCGGGATTAAGTCGCATGTTGTACTTTCGTACTTGACCAAAGATCTCTCTCAGGTCCTCGACATGCTTACTCGGCTCCTCTGTTTTCACCACGATGTCATCCACATAAACCTCCATGTTTCTCCCGATTTGACCTTCAAAAACCTTGTCCATCAATCTCTGATAAGTGGCTCCTGCATTTTTCAAGCCAAAAGGCATAACCATGTAACAATAGTTAGCTCTGTTTGACATGAATGCAGTCTTCTCTTCATCGGGTGCATGCATTTGGATTTGATTGTAACTCGTATATGCATCGATAAGGCTGAGAAGTTGATATCCTGACGCTCCATCCACCAACTGATCAATATTGGGCAAAGGATATGAATCCTTAGGGCAAGCTTTATTTAAGTCGGTATAATCAGTGCACATACGCCACTCCCCATTTGACTTCTTCACCCAAACAACATTCGCGAGCCAAGTGGTATATTTCACCTCCTGGATAAAGTTTACATCCACCAATCTTCTACTTTCATCTTCTATTACCTTCATTCTCTCTTCTCCCACTTTTCTCTTCTTTTGTGAGACAGGTTTGACTCCTGTGCATAGAGAAAGTTTGTGACACAAGACCTTTGGATCTACACCAGGCATATCAGCAGTGCACCAAGCAAAGAGATCGGAATTCTCCAAAACTACTTGGATTATTGCCTCTTCTACATCAGCTTCCAGTTGTGTTCCAATATGTGTATCCTGCCTTTCCTTTCTCCCTACTCGAAATTTATTTAAATAATCTGCCGTCTGTGGGCATAATTCCTTATATCTATCCGAGGATCTAACTCTATTGTTCCCACAGAAGTCACCTGCATCTTACTTTTCTGCTTTTGATCTACTTCTTTTCCTTTCTCGGTTGGCACTTCCTCTTCTTTGAAATTCACCTTCAAACTATCCACATAACACTACCGAGCTTCTTTCTTGTCAGCCCTCACCGAGATCACTTCATCTGTGCTGGAATGAAACTTCATAGTCAGATGAGGGGTGGACACTATAGCATCGAGTTCATTCAGACATGGTCGTCCGAGAATTAGATTGTATGCCACCCTCCGAGCATCCACAATAATAAACTTAACGACAATATTTCTGGAAGCTATGCCATTACCAAATTTTGTTAGTAATTCAACATACCCCCGAGTTTCTACATGTTCCCCGGCAAATCCTACTAAAGCATTTCCAAACTCCTTAATCTCGGTCTTTGGTGTTCCCGACTTCTTGAAAGTTCTGTAATAAAGGATATCTGATGAACTTCCCTAATCTACTAAAGTCTTCCTCACCACAAAGTTTGCTAGCTCTACTGAAATGACCATAGGGTCATCTTGATTTGGATCAGTCCCAACAAAATGTCTTCTGTAAAGGTTATCGGACGATGATTTTGCATCGGCTTCTGCATGACCGAGTACACTGACTTCACCGCTCTGAGATGTCTCCTTCTCGCCGAACTGGTTAAACCCTCTCCTACAAAACCTTCCGAGATGGTATTTATAACACCTCTCACCTGAGCATTACTTTCCACGCGATGATCTTCATTATTCCGATCATTCCCCATTCTCTCCTGATACTCTCTTCTGAATAAATTTCCTCTTCCTTGACCTCTTCCACCATAACTTCTCCATGCTGCTTGCCTTCTTGGTCCTCCCCATTGTATGTAGTCTGTAAGCTTCCCCAGCTGAACCAGTTCATCAATCTGATCCTTCCATTCCACACACTCTTCTATGGTATGACCATACAAGTTGTGAAAACGGCAGTATCTTATTCTATCGGCCGACTCTGGTGCAGTGACAGGAGGATGATATTCCACAAAACTTGCATGGCACACCTCATCTAGGATCTGTGCTCTCGTAGTATTGAGCGGGGTGTACATGGTTTTCTTCGATCTTCTCGACTCCTACAATCTGGGTAACATTTCAATTTTGGATGCCAACCTCCTTCCTCCGACATTTTGATTTGTCTTTCTTTCTTGATTATCTGGCCTTTCTTTCCTTTTCGCCTCTCTCGCCTCCTCTATACAAATGTACTTAGAGGCTTGTTGTCTAAGATCATCTATATCCATAGCCGGCCTCTTTGATAACGAATCCATGAAAGACCCTTCCCTCAAACCAGTCCTCATGGAATGTAGAGCCACCCCAGGTTCCAGATCTTTGATCTTCAATATCTCCCCAGTGAACCGATCTACATATTTGGACAGCGACTCATGCTTCTCCTGTTTAAAGTTATCCAAGCATGCCGAGGTCTTCCTGTACATCCTGCTGGTCGCAAATTGTATGAGAAACTTCTCGGTCAAGTCATTCCAGGAGTAAACCGATCTCATGGCAATTGAGAGAACCAAATGAGAGCCGGTCCCTCGAGAGTTGTAGGAAAAACTTGGCATTTAACCCTCGACGAGATATGTGAGACCATCACTTTGACATTGAAACCCGTGAGATGCTCCAGTGGATCTGAGGTACCATCATAGTGTCTCATATTCGGGAAACAGAAATTGTGTGGTACTGGCTCAGACATCACCTCATCAGTGAAAGGATTATCCCTTCTCCCTCTCAAACATCGTCCTCGGTGTCCTCTACTCCTCCGGTAACTAGATTCTCCTCCTCTGGAATGGCGATGTCGCCTCTCCTGACTAGAATCCCCTATCTCCTCCTCTGTGAATACCTTATCATAATCTCTAGAGAGTTTAATAAACTTCTTTTTGAGACTCTTATAATCTTTAGATAGTATGCATGACTCGTGCAACAATTCATCAAAAACAGTTTGAAGAGTAGATGGATCATAGTCCATTACCTCAACATCAAAGAATTCACTTTCTAATGCAGTGTCAGCCATGAAGCAAATGTTTGCTTCTTCTCCTGCTTCATCTTCTTCATCTGAAGAAGACAGGTCAAGATCCTCCCATGTAGTCATCAAGCCTTTCTTCTTTTTGAATAATTTCTTTTTCTCCTTCAGCTCTGGGCAGTCAGCTTTGAAATGTCCTAGTTTCTTACATTCAAAGCATAGGGGTGGGCCTTTCTCCTTGGAATCTGACTTCTCCTTGGAGAAATTTTTGTTGAACTGCTTCCTTCTGAATCCACCTTTCTTTCTCCACATGTGTTGAACTTTTCTGGAGATGAAAGATAGTTCATCCTCATCTGAGTCATCTTCATTATTTGATGAATCAGCTTCATCTGAGGACTCAGCACCTTTGAGGAACTAGCTTTCTTGGCCTTTAAGGCAATGGACTTTCCTTTTCTGGACTTTTCCTCTTCATTAAGTTCAAGTTCACAAACTTCTAATGACCCCAGAAGCTCTTCCAGAGAAAGAGTATTCAGATTCTTTGCTTCCTGGATAACAGTTATAGTGTCTCATCTTCAGGAAACAGAAATTGTGTGGTACTAGCCCAGACATCACCTCATCAGTGAAAGGATGATCCCTTCTCCCTCTCAAACGTCGTCCTCGGTGTCCTCTACTCCTCCTGTAACTAGATTCTCCTCCTCTGGAATGGCGATGTCTCCTCTCCTGACTAGAATCCCCTATCTCCTCCTCTATGAATACCTTATCATAATCTCTAGAGAGTTTAATAAACTTATTTTTGAGACTCTTATACTCTTTAGATAGTATGCATGACTCGTGCAACAATTCATCAAAAACAGTTTGAAGAGTAGATGGATCAGAGTCCATTACCTCAACATCAGTGAATTCACTTTCTAATGCAGTGTCAGTCATGAAGCAAATGTTTGCTTCTTCTCCTGCTTCATCTTCTTCATCTGAAGAAGACAGGTCAAGATCCTCCCATGTAGCCATCAAGCCTTTCTTCTTTTTGAAGAATTTCTTTTTCTCCTTCAGCTCTGGCAGTCAGCTTTGAAATGTCCTAGTTTCTTACATTCAAAGCACAGGGGTGGGCCTTTCTCCTTGGAATCTGACTTCTCCTTGAAGATTTTTTTGTTGAACTACTTCCTTCTGAATCCACCTTTCTTTCTCCACATGTGTTGAACTTTTCTGGAGATGAAAGATAGTTCATCCTCATCTGAGTCATCTTCATTATTTGATGAATCAGCTTCATCTGAGGACTCAGCACCTTTGAGGAACTAGCTTTCTTGGCCTTTAAGGCAATGGACTTTCCTTTTCTGGACTTTTCCTCTTCATTAAGTTCAAGTTCACGAACTTTTAATGACCCCAGAATCTCTTCCAGAGAAAGAGTATTCAGATTCTTTGCTTCCTGGATAACAGTTACGTTAGGTCTCCAATGCTTTGAGAGACTTCTCAAAATTTTTCTCACATGATCTCTATTCTCATAGACCTTTCCAAGAGGCCTGAGACAGTTGGTGATTGTTTGGAATCTTCCAAACATCTGGTCTATGGTTTCATGATCAGCCATCTTGAATAGCTCGTACTGGTGAACCAGCATGCTTATCTTTGATTCCTTCACTTGTGAGGAACCTTCATGAGCTAGTGCAAGAGTATCCCAGATTTCTTTAGCTGTGTTGTAACTATGAACCCTGTCATGCTCAGATCTGGTGATAGCACACATGAGATAGTGCTTAGTTTTCAAGTTTAGTTGATGTTGTCTTTTCTGCTCTTTAGTCCATTCAGCTCTAGGCACTGCAGCTCCAGCTTCACTCCTTGGCTCAGTGTAGCCATTTTCTATCAGTTCCCAGATGTAAGCATTCTGTGCATCCAAGAATGCCATCTTCCTCTTTTTCCAATAATCATAATCAGTTCCATCAAAGAGAGGGGGTCTGTTGATAGCTTGTCCTTCTACATCCATGATTGAAGGATCATACTGCCTTAGCACTTGTTAGATGCTCAACCCTGTCAAGGCTGAGCTCTGATACCAACTGAAGTTGGCACAGGCAAACACAAGAACGGAGGTTAAATTGTGTTTGTTAATTATTTTCGCAAAAACCCTTTTAGAGAAACCTTTTCACAAGCAAAAGATAAAAAGATTAAGCACACAAAAAATCCTTTTTAAAAAATTAACAAAACCAAAATCAAATCCCACAGTTAGTAAAAATAAATAAAACTGTAAAAGATAAGTGATAGAAAATTCACTCAGGTATTTTATCCTGGTTCACTCTCTTCCAACCAAGAGCTACGTCTAGTCCCTTCTACTTGAAGGATTTTCTCCACTATTTCCAAATAGTTTCTACAGCAAGTATTCTTCACCTCTCCAGGCTACAAATATTGCTTTCTTGCCAAGCCTCTTCAGGCTCTAATACGATCACAGATTTTTCTAAGATCTTTCTAACTCACTATATGTGACGGTATGAATGTTTAAGATCTACCGAATATTTTCACAAATATTCAATCCTTAAGAATTACAGACTTTTGCTTTAAAAAGGGAATATGAGCTTTGAATATCTTCCAAATGTTCAAATGGAAAAAGTTGTTCTTCAGTGCTTGAGACCTTCTACATATATAGTGGTCTTCAACTTCTCTTATAAATCTTCAACGGTTATTTGAATAGTCCCATTATAGAGATAGCATTAAATGCATGATATCCGTTGAGACTGATAGCTTGATTTTGGCCGTGCTGAAAAGCATCATTGGTTATCAGAAAATCACAAAATGAAGGCTCACTGTTCTGAGCAATTGTACCTTAAAAACTTTCTTTCCTCCTTTGTGTATAACCCAGCTTTTGTCCAGCAATAAAGATGTCATCGTACAGATCGTTTTGCAATTCCAATTATACTATTTGCCTTTTGTATTTCCTTGATAGTACTATGAATTTTCTCAAAGGAAACAAGACATTAATCAGATAAAAACAAATGGGAAGAACAAATATTCATTTGAAATAAATATCAACCATTTGAAATAAATTCATCGTGGACCAGATTGCATTAAATCATATTCAAGGTAGTAAAGATATAGAACATATAGAACCGTCTACAAGCACTTAGTTTAAGAATGCATTGTAAGACTCAATGACTTAGAGATTTTGATATATGACAAATACAATTTAAAGTGTGTGCAAGTGTTTTAGTGTCAAATTGCAAAGACAGGTATCAAGCAATGATCAACAAGTTCATTAAGCAAATTTAAGGAAAATATTCAAGGAAGAACGTGAAGGAATCAAGGAGTTGCATGTAAAAATCAAAAGAGTAAAGTCAAAGATCAAAGGATCATCAAGACCAAGCTTAACGGAGAATTTTAGATTTAAGTCTTAGATGATTTGTAAGAGAAAGAAATCTCTTAATCACTCCTTTCGCGACAAGTTCGATTACGTTCACTCCAAAGAAGAGAAACTGCTCCTTTCCCTCTTCTGCCTCGACTCCTTCTTCCATCGTCTTGACTCTGTCTCAACCATTCCACCTGACGTCTCAGATCACCGACCTCCCTCTCCATAGCCCCACTATTTGTATTATTCGGTCGCCTTCTTGACCCTCGCCTCGAACCATTATCAGTCCTCCTTCCCTCGACGCTTCTCGATCACTCCATCGCCTAGTGAAAAGTACAGTGTGACCGGGGAATATTTACCTCGGTCCCACGGTGGGCGCCAAATGGTCTTGCAAATTTTAACACTAATGAATAGAATCGACAAGAAACAATATTGCTATCTCTATAACACAATCTTATTTCGAAGGAACTCATTTATTTAAATTCTCTCTGGAATAGCAGAGTATCGGTTACAGAAAAATAGCCTTCCTTCGCATCTGTCCCCCTCCCCCTTATATACATGGTAGTTCAAATTTAAACAATCCAGAGCTGTTCCTCTCGCATTCAAGGTAACAGCTCCCGCCTCGTGGATCGTGTCCTACTCTCACGTTCTCCATCTCCGCATTATCTCGGGCATACCTTCCTCAACCGCTTCTCGGATGCTATCTCCTTCTCATTGATCTACTATTCTCGGGTCATTCGTGGGTTGGGTCACATTCTCGAATTGGACTGATAGCCCACATTGAGGCCCACACAAATCTGATAGTACAAGTGAAAAGTGAATCCCCTAATTAATATATTATAGATACATACAAAACAAAAGCTTTCCATGCATGCAAGAGAGCGGGCCAAAGTAGACTAAAAAGAAAACTCATAATTTGGTATGACACTTTTGCTCGATTTTTCTTTTCTCTTTTAAATGTGTCAGTGTCGCGAATGTCCCGTCCGGGGGGCGCGAAAAAGGGATGTAAAGACAGAGGAGTCGCCACTAAAATTTTTATTGGGAAAATCTTAGAAAACCCAATTATTTAAAGGAAAACTGGTCTTAAAAAAGGAGAGAGAGAGATGAGTCCGGGAGTCGGTTACAAGTAGGGAAGGTGTTAGCACCCCACATCGCTAGTTTTAAAAAAACGGTACCTCAAGTTAATTGTGTAGAAACATTTTAATAGCCTTTTAAATATTTATTTTACCCCAAAAATTATTTACAAGAAAGGATTATTTTTAATTTTTAATATTTTAAAATTTGTATTAATTTTTACCTTTTTTGAATTTTATTGTTAAAAAAAAAAAGAAGGAAAAAGTTTAATTATTTTGATTAATCATTTTAATATAAAAAGGACACAAAAAAGGAAAAAAAATAATTTTGGCCCGACAAGATGATTTATCTTGCTCCTACGTATTCCCAGGTGCGATGGGAAACTCAAAGCCACGTAGTTCTTTTAGAAAAGATTTGATTGGTTGGTTGATTTTAATTTTGATAAAAGATTTGATTTTGTTTTGATTTCATTTTTTTTAAAAAGGATTTTATTTCAGAATAAATTCACTCTTGCACAAGGTTCAAGATAGCAGTGCTACACGATAAACCCTTACAATTCGTACGACACTTGAGGATGAAAAATCATACATCAACATCGTAGATTGTTGCGTGAATTAAAAAATGATTTTTATTATTTTATATATATATATATATATATATATATATATATATATATATTACAAAAATGTTGGATAAAAATTTGTTAAAAGAGCAAGTTGAAAATTTATTATTTCTGATAAAAGATATTTCACTTTTGCACAGGGTTAAAGATAGTGAAATTATACGATAAACCCTTACAATTCATATGACACTTGAGGATGAAGAATCATACATCAACGTCATAGATTGTTGCGTGAATTAATAGAGGTTTTTATTTGTTAAAATTTATTAGAGATACTTAAAAGTATTCATTCATTTGTTTATTTATTTATTTATTTTAAAAAAAAATGAAAACTTTGTCAAAATAGACCCTAAAAAAAATTTGTTTCTAAAATGAGAGAACTCACTCTTGCACGGGGTTAAAGATAGTGAAATTATACGATAACCCTTACAATTTTTACAACACTTGAGGACGAAAAGTCGTACATCAACATTGTAAATTGTTGTGTGAATTCAAACAAGCCAATTTAGTTTTGAAATATTTTTAGAAGATTTTTATTTAGAACAAGGAATCAGCAATAAAAACACATCTTAAGCCCAAAGCACAAATCATATAAGATAAAATTTAGACTCAGGTCTGACTGAAAAGAAGCCCAACATATTTATTCTTTTTGACACAAACCACTCATTTAAAAAGCTTGGCCCAAAAACACATCTACTAACCCAGGTACACTAAGCCCACCAGTCAACACAAATCAACAATTAAAGCAAAGAAGAAACAAGACTCCGACCCAAGTTGTATAATAGCAAATAAGGCAAAAAATATTAAAGAAGCCTCTGCTTCTTTCTGTGTTACCAGTACGAGCTGAAAGGGAACAAGGGGCAGTAGAGCAAGTGCGGCGGACGGCAAGGGCTGGCGGCACGACGATGGCAAGGCAGGAGGTGCAAACCGGCGGTGTGTGACGACGTGGCTGGGGCGGATATGCGTCTGGGGCGGAGCGGCGGTCCGGTTCGTGCGGCGTGCGAGGGACAGGGCCGGCGACGGCGTAGACGCCGGTGAACCGCGCGGATCTGCGTCTAGATGCTGTCGCGACTGGCCCGGTGATGCGTGGCGGAAGAAGGGAGTAGATCCGGATGAGAAGTGACGGCGGAAGACTGTGCCGGGCAGAGACGTGGTGGCTCCGCGTCTGGTCTTGCACGGTGGTGAAGCAGGGATGGACAGATCTGGTTCGTGGTCCAAAGAAGAAGACGATATGGTGGTGGTGGCTTGGTGTTGCGGTGGAGCTCAGAACTGAGATCCGTTTTATCTTTTTTGTGTTTTTTCTATTTTGATAATTTTTTGTTTGGGATGGAGTGGTGGTTGTTGCTGCTGTAATGGTTATTGAGATTTATTTCTCAGTGATGAATATGGAGATATGGTATTTGGCTATGGAAGAGTGGCTATGTTTGAGGTGTTGGCCAAAAGTCAGAAAGGATTGCGAAGATTCGAAGGAGATGATGAAGTGTATGTCTGAGCCCCCTTTCTGTTCTGAACTTCCCCCTTTTTAAATCCTCCTTGCTTGCAAAACTCCAAAAACAGAACCCAATGGCCACAATGGATAGTCACTTTCATTCATTTCCTTCTCAATGTTTCTGCATAGCTGCTTCAATCTGTGTATGTTGCAACTTCCCTTTGTTTATGATTCAGGTTTGACCATGCTTCAAGGATAGCAGCATCACATGTTCCCATTTTTTCCTTTCTGGTGCTTAAAATTTGAAACCATTTTTTGTTGCCAATGCCTAAGTCTGCCATTGCTTTCTTTGCTGCTGAGATGTATTAGGAACTTTAAACTTTGGCTTTTTCCTCTTGGCTTTTGAAAAGGACTGCTTAGTTTCAGTTTTTTTTCTATATTTTTATTTTTATATTATCATTTTTTCAAAACACTGATTAAAAAGGACACCGGGACAAAATTAGGTGTTCACAGCTGCCCCTCTTTACTTGTTTCTTATTAGATAGTAGGTGTAACCGCAGTTAACCTATTATCATTATAAGAAACGGGTAAAGACATGAACTCCAATTTTGGCCGGAGTTCACTGACAAGTAAACAGATGCATAATTAAAAGCTGACGGGACGGACTGCCGCGAAGCTCGAAAGCAGAAAGATAAAAAAGCTTGAGTCGCTTGTTTGTCCGAAGCCTGAACAAGCGAGCTTACGGGTACGGATACCCGTCGAAGCTTGACAGAAAGTTTAAAAGCTTGCGAGTCGGTTATCCACCAAGCTTGAAAGCAAAATGCGACAAGCTTGCGAGTCGGTATCCTCTGAAGCTTGAAAACAAAAATGATTAAAAGCTTGCGGAGTCGGTTATCCACCAAGCTTGAGAAGAAAAGTTGAAAGCTTACGGAGTCGGTTGTCCGCTGAAGCTTGAAAACAAAAGAATTAAAAGCTTGCGAGTCGGTTATCCACCAAGCTTGGAAAGAAATGTTGAAAGCTTACTGAGTCGGTTGTCCGCTGAAGCTTGAAAGCAAAAGAATTAAAAGCCTCATGAGTCGGTTGTCCGCTGAAGCTTGAAAGCAAAATAATTAAAAGCTTGCGGAGTCGGTTGACCGCGGGCGCTTGCAAGCCAAAGAATAAAAAGCTTTGCGATGCGGGTATCCGCTGAAGCTTGAAAGCAAAATGCGACAAGCTTGCGGAGTCGGTATCCGCTGAAGCTTGAAAACAAAATGATTAAAAGCTTGCGGAGTCGGTTATCCACTGAAGCTTGAGAAGAAAATTTGAAAGCTTGCGGAGTCGGTTGTCCGCTGAAGCTTGACAGAAAAGGTAAAAGGCATGCGGAGTCGGGTATCCGCTGAAGCTTGAAAACAAGCAGAGCTTACGGGGTATGGTACCCGTCGAAGCTTAACCAAAAAGGTTAAAATCTTGCGGAGTTGTGCAATTTACTGGGTTTTGTACTCACAAGAGATAAAGCATTGCAATGCATGATGCCAGTATATGCCTGATGGAAACCTCAAATGATTTCAATGCAACACAAGGAGAGCCTGTAACACGTTGCCATTTTTATTTTATTTTATTTTTTATTTTTATTTAATATATATATATATATATATATATATATATATATCGCTTATGTGTTTCTTATTATCACCCTTGACCCCTTGAAGTATTGATCACAGACGAGCCCGGAGGTGAACTAAAACGTGTCATGTCTTCGTGGAGAACAAAGGCTATGCGCTTTTGGAAGGGTACGCTTTCTCTGCAGTGATTGTCCCTATGCTTCCTGTCAGTAGACCACGGTGCCCTTTGTCGGGAGGTCATCTTGTTCCTTACGAACCTTGGAGATTTTCAAAGAAGTTCTAAATGCTCTTGAAGACATCAAATACAAGTTTCACATCTCAGTATATACTCATCATAATGAATGCACACACGCAATTGACAAAAGTTAAGAGAAATAGATAATGGTAAAAAGAATGGAGAGTCAATGTCATTATATTTGGACTGAGAAGGTATACAAAGCAGATATTACAATGGAGTATGGAATTGCAGAAAGGTCGGGGAGTGGAAACACATCTCCTCAAATGACATCTCTTTCCATGACTAGTGTTAATATCCCTCATACTATCTCGACTGCTTACTAATCAACATCTGAGAATGCTATCTGCCCCGATCTTCATGCATCTAGCCCACTGATCACCCCAGTTCATCGGCTTGACGAAACTTCCCTTGTTTATTTATTTATTTATTTATTATTATTATTTATTTTTTTTTGAACCCTAACTTTTGCCTAGACCGTCTTTTCAGGTTTTCAGCCTAGCGGGTTGCTCTAACTTTTGCCTAGACTGTCTTTTCAGATTTTCAGCCTAGCGAGCTTTTCTTTTTTCATTTTTCACCCTTTTTTTTCTTGGGAAGTGCGTTCAAGCATAATACCTTTTGATTGCATCTGAGTTTACAGGGAGTGGAAGATCTTCCCCATCCATCCTTGTGAGAATTAAAGCTCCACCCGAGAAAGCCTTTTTCACAACGTAAGGTCCTTCGTAGTTCGGGGTCCACTTTCCCCGATGATCCTTTTGGATCGGTAGGATCTTTTTGAGCACTAGATCACCCTCCCGAAACTGCCGCGGGCGTACCTTCTTCTCATAAGCTCTCATCAACCTTTTCTGGTACAATTGACCATGACACAATGCCCCTAATCTTTTTTCTTCAATGAGATTCAATTGGTCGAAGTCGGTTCGAACCCACTCAGCTTCTTCCAGCTTCGCTTCTCTCAGTACCCTTAATGAGGGGATCTCTACTTCAATCGGGAGTACTGCTTCCATCCCATAAACTAAAGAATACGGAGTTGCCCCTGTCGAGGTGCGAATGGAGGTACGGTAGCCGTGCAAAGCAAAAGGTAACATCTCGTGCCAATCCTTATATGTCACCACCATCTTCCTGGACAATCTTCTTGATATTTTTGTTGGCGGCCTCAACCGCCCCATTCATCTTTGGGCGATACGGGAGGAATTGTGATGTTTTATCTTGAAGTTTTCGCACATCTCTTTCATCATCTTGTTGTTCAAGTTAGTCGCATTATCGTTGATGATCTCGCTTGGCAACCCATAACGACAAATTAACTCTCTTTTGACAAATCCGATCACGACATTCCCGGTCACACTGGAATATGATGCAGCCTCAACCCACTTGGTGAAATAATCGATGGCAACAAGGATGAAGCGATGTCCATTTGAGGCTTTTGGTTCGATGGGCCCGATCACATCCATTCCCCACATTGAGAACGGCCAGGGTGCCGACATGACATTCAAGGGAGTCATGGCGCATGAACCTTATCAGGATATATTTGACACTTATGGCACTTCTTTACGTAATTAAAGCAATCAGCCTCCATTGTCAACCAATATTGGCCAGTCCTCAAGATTTTCCTGGCCATTGCATGACCGGGCCGCGTGTGTTCCAAAAGATCCTTCATGTACCTCCTCAATTATCCGTTTAGCTTCTTTTACGTCAACGCACCTCAACAACACCATGTCATGATTTCTTTTGTAGAGAATATCTCCATCTAAATAGAAACCCATTGCAAGTCTTCTTAGAGTTCTTTTGTCATTTTCTGAAGCGCCCGGAGGGTATTCCCTTCTTTGGATGAAGCATTTGATGTCATGGTACCACGGTTTTTTATCAGACTCTTCCCCTATCACTTGACAATATGCAGGATGATCACGTCTTGCCATTTTGATGAGTGGTAGGTTCCGCTCGTCACTTACTTTGAACATCGAGGACAAGGTAGACAGCGCATCAGCTAGTTGGTTATCTTCTTGGGGAATATGATGAAATGTGACTTCGTCAAACTGCTCAATCAAACCTTTGATGTAATCGTGGTACGGGATTAACTTGGCATCTCGGGTTTCCCATTCCCCTCTTAGCTGGTGGATGACTAATGCAGAGTCCCCATATACCTCCAGTATCTTTGCTTTTGCCTCTATTGCTGCCCGGATCCCAAGCGCACAAGCTTC
Organism: Sophora flavescens; assembly: GCA_030762895.1. NCBI lineage: Eukaryota > Viridiplantae > Streptophyta > Magnoliopsida > Fabales > Fabaceae > Sophora > Sophora flavescens. The sequence continues at coordinate 165,674,724 of CM061065.1, forward strand.
ATATTCGGCTATATTGTTTGTACAATCAAAGCAAAGCCTTGCAAAGGATGGGAGATAATCATTTTCCGGTGAGATTAGTATTGCCCCGATTCCATGCCCCAATGCATTAGAAGCTCCATCAAATAACAAAGTCCACTTTTCTTTTTCTAGTGATTGCTCGCGATCAAACAAAACCATTATATCTTCATCCGGGAAATCGCATTGCATCGATCCATAATCTTCCACTGGCTGATTGGCTAGATATTCTCATGAGAGCACTACCTTTTATCGCTTTTTGGGTGACATAGACAATGTCGTATTCCGATAGGAGGACTTGCCAGCGAGCAATTCTTCCAGTCAGAGCAGGCTTATCAAAGATGTACTTGATCGGATCCATTTTGGACACCAACCAGGTAGTGTAACACAACATGTAATGCCTCAAACGGCGGGCTGCCCAAGCTAAAGCACAGCAAGTGCGTTCCAGCAATGAGTAGTTGGCTTCACAACTGGTGAACTTCTTGCTTAGATAATAGATGGCATGTTCCTTCCTTCCTGACATATCGTGTTGCCCCAGTACACAACCCATTGATTCATCTAGCACAGTCAAATACATGATAAGAGGTCTTCCTGGAACTGGGGGAACCAAGACCGGAGGCTCCTGTAGGTATTGTTTGATCTTCTCGAAGGCTTTTTGACAATCTTCATTCCATGTTACTGCCTGATTTTTGTGTAGCAATTTGAAGATTGGTTCACATGTCGCGGTCAGTTGGGAGATGAACCGGGCAATGTAGTTCAATCTTCCTAAAAACCCACGAACTTCTTTCTCTGTTCGAGGTGCTGGCATATCGATGATTGCTCGCACTTTTTCAGGATCAACCTCTATTCCTCTTTGACTAACAATGAACCCCAGAAGCTTGCCTGATTTCACTCCAAAAGTGCATTTGGCTGGATTCAGTCGGAGCTTAAACTTTCTTAACCGCTCAAAAAGTTTCTGCAGATTATCAACATGGTCGTCTTCGGATCTGGACTTGGCGATCATGTCATCTACATAAACTTCTATCTCCTTATGCATCATGTCATGGAATAAAGCCACCATAGCCCGCTGATATGTTGCCCCAGCATTTTTCAAGCCAAAAGGCATAACCTTGTAGCAAAAGGTTCCCCATAAAGTAACAAATGTAGTTTTCTCCATATCTTCAGGTGCCATCTTGATCTGATTATACCCGGAGAATCCATCAATGAAAGAGAATAATGCATGTAGGGCAGTATTGTCTACAAGAACATCAATGTGAGGCAGAGGAAAGTCATCTTTTGGGCTAGCTCTGTTCAGATCTCGATAGTCAACACACATTCGAACCTTTCCATCTTTCTTGGGAACATGAACGATGTTAGCAACCCATTGAGGGTATTTCACAACTTCTAGGAAACCTGCATCCAGTTGTTTCTTAACCTCCTCCTTGATCTTTAGAGACATTTCTGCTTTCATCCTTCGTAGCTTCTGCTTTACTGGAGGACACTCCGGTTTTAATGGCAGTTTGTGTTCTGCTACACTAGGGTCTAACCCTGGCATGTCTTGGTAGGACCATGTGAAAACATCTTTATAATCCATCAACAACTTGATCAATCTACTTCGCTCATTTTCTTTCAGGGAAAGGCCGATCTTGACCTCTTTTTTATCATCTTCGGTTCCCAAATTGATTAGTTCACTCGGCTCTTCATGGGGTCGAAGTTCCCTAGCTTCTTGCTCTACCAACCTCAATAATTCAGGAGGGACTTCCCCATCATCATCAACAACCTCATCAGCATGATCAATAGGATAGTCAAAATTGTATGCTGAGTTATTAACACTGTCATTTTCAAGAGAGTCACTTTTAGATCTGCATTTTGGTAGTTATCAGGGAAAGATAAATGAATAACGGATAAAGATGAGAAACTGTATTTATTGGTGAGGAGCGATGAATAAAAGCGAAAGTAAAAAAGATAAGAACACAAAGATATCGAATGCATGCATTTATTGATAAGTCATACTGAAACGGAAACAAGTAAGCCCATTACACAAAACTCCTAAAGCCTTGGGCAGAGCTAAAGGATAAGCATTACAGAATTACTTTGAAAAGGACTCTATGGTCTTGGGGAACTCAATGATCTCCCAATTGTTGAGCTCTGTATCCGGAGAGCATGGATACACCAGATTGATACCACGATCGGCAGGATAATCATCTTCAATAGCTGCTGCTTGGTCCAGGAATGCAAACCCTACGCTTCGGAAGCTCTGTCGAATGTCACAGATGGGAACCCTTTCAGCCTCGTATTCACGATTTTCCAGCCGAGCCAACCTCTTTCTTTTCTTCTCTTCTATAGCCCTCATCTTGTCGGCCTTAGTGGGTTTGTATCCCAACCCAAACCTATCCTTGTTCTCAGTGAGTATCAGGATGTCAGCGACACCTTGCCTATTCCTCCCCATACCGCTTCCAGGTTGGTATCCTCCTTCAAGCATAACCTTGGCCATCATGACAGACGCTTTAGATGATTGAGGTTTCAAGGGTGGAGCACCGTCCCCGACATAAGTGGCATTAGCAATTTCAAGCGATTGGAAAGCGGTCTCAAGAGCCTCTTCGGCAGCTTCAATGTAAGGGGTTGTTGATGGCTTACTCACTAACATATCCTCCTCTCCAGAAACAATTATCAACTTGCTATCGACAATGAACTTCACTTTCTGGTGCAGTGTGGAAGGTATGGCTCCAGACGAATGGATCCATGGTCGTCCCAAGAGACAACTGTAAGTTGGCGTAATGTCCATTACTTGGAAGAGTATTTCAAAGGTGCAAGGGCCAATCTGAATGTACAATTCGATTTCTCCCATAACTTCCCTTCGGGTGCCATCGAAAGCTCTTACAATCATTGTGCTTGGCTTCATATGAGTTCCATCGAAAAGCAACTTTGCCAGTGTTGACTTTGGCATTACATTCAAAGAAGAACCATTATCAATGAGAACTCTAGCCATGACATGATCTCGACACTTCACCGAGATGTGTAACGCCTTGTTGTTCCCCATTCCTTCAGCTGGAATTTCGTCATCGGTGAAAGTGAGATAATTATCAACAACTATGTTACCTACAATGTTATCAAGCTTATCAACTGTGATGTCATGGGAGACATGCGCTTGATTCAACACCTTCATCAGTACTCTTCTGTGTGGCTCAGAGTTCATCAATAGAGACAAAAGAGATATCCGAGCCGGAGTCCGATTTAACTGATCCACAACCCTATATTCACTCTGCTTGATGAACTTCAAGAATTCACCTACCTCCTCATCAGATACACCCTTTTTATTCTCACCCCCATCTGCTTCCTTGTCATCTAGGATTTCTTCCACCTTCTCTTTCCCTTTGTGATCCTTTCCTTCCTTTTCTATTTCCCCCTTTCGCAAAACCTCTGGAGTGTAAATGCGACCACTCCTAGTCATTCCACCAATTCCTGAAATGTTGGTGACCACAGTAGTCCCGTTGGAAGGATTGGGTTGGACCTGCATCTCATACTTCCATGGTACTGCTTTGGTGTCCTTGTAAGGGAAAGGACTTGGAACTCGGATGACGATTGGTGTTGGCCCATTTGGAACCGGCAAAGGTTTCTTCTCAGTATAGTATATCACCACTGGTCTCGGAGTGACTTGCTCAGGAATTGGTTGAGGATTAACCACAACAGTAAAAGGGGTTATCTTAACCGGGGTTGGGGAAATTGTAGATTCAGCAACCATATTGATGGCATACTCATTTGATTCACAACCAATTAAGATAAGCTTCATATCCATTAGCCGCTGCACAACTTGCCGAAACTCCGAACAGTCTTCAATCGAATGCCCCATGCTCCCATCAAAGTCACACCTTATATCTCCATCGAGAGCCTTTTCTTCCGTGGCCGGGATTTGGATCAATCCACATTTGCACATCTCTCTGAAAACAACTCTCATAGGAGTCCTAACATCGGCCACTTTACTCTTGAGAGTATGTTTCAAAAAGCTCCCAATGGCATTGACTCCCGAACCCCCATGATTTGGCATAGGACCTTGTCCCCCATTCGAGCATCCTTTTGAAAGCTCAACCACTTAGCATCAATAAGGTCTTGTACCTTAAATTTGAAAGCCCTGCAGTTCTCGGTGGAATGACCTACTGCCCCTGCATGGTACTCACATTTAGCATTTGGATCAAACCACTTCGGATAGGGAGGCCCCAATGGTTTCATCGAGATTGGAGTCAACACAGATTTGCTTATAAGCTGATGCAGTAGCTCGGTGTAGGTCATGGGTATCGGGTCGAAATGTACTGGCTTTCTTTCCGAGTTGTATGGTGGTCTTGTTTGGCTGGTGCTTGGGTTTGGATTTAGAGGCTGGACGATTTTAGGTGGCATGGTGGGGTGTGTTTGAGGCTGAGAAGGGTATGATGGCCGGTAGGGAGCCATTTGTTGAGGGTTTGGAAATTACGAGGTTGCAGCGATGTATGGCTGGTTGGCTTGGTGATATGGAGGTGGTTGGTAATATGGGGCGTTTTGGGCATGGAAGGAGGGTGTTTGGTTTGGTCTCCATTGGTTCGGTTTCTTCTGTTCACAGGTTACTGCATGTGCCTCTCCCTCCTTCTTTTTCACGAACGGGGTTTTCTTTGGGCCGTTCCCTACTGAAGTCTCGGCAATCTTGCCATTCCTCATTCCGCTTTCAATTCTCTCGCAGATGATGACCATGTCAGAAAAATTTGATGACACACTCCCAATCATCCTATCATAGAAGGGCGACTGGAGTGTATCAATGAACATTGCTACGATTTCTTTCTCAGCTAAGGGAGGCTCCACCTGAGCAGCCAGTTCCCTCCATCGTTGTGCATATTCTTTGAAAGTCTCCACGTCCCTTTTTAACATATTTTGAAGTTGCATCCTGTCGGGAGCCATGTCAACATTGTACTTGTACTGCTTCAGGAATGCATCTGCTAGATCTTTGAAGGATCGGATGTGTGCCCGCTCGAGATGCGTGTACCAATTTGAAGCTGCCCCGGTCAAACTGTCTTGGAAGAAGTGAATCAAGAGTTTATCATCTTGGGCATGTGACGCCATCTTCCTAACATACATGGTCAAATGGTTCTTGGGACAAGTGGTTCCCCGATATTTGTCAAAATCGGGCACCTTAAATTTCGGCGGAATTACAACATTTGGCACCAGACAGAGTTCTGAGGCATCCCGAAGACCATAACTATTTACCCCTTCAATGGACCGCAATCTTTCCTCTAGTACTTCCAGCTTTTCTTTAGACTGGGAATCCCCTCCCGACTGATTCACCGGAGCTTCTCCGTACATATTATGGGGAAATGAATATGGCATGGAGGAGGAACCGAAGTTTGGCATTATTTGAGCCCCCTGGGGTCCATAATGTAGGGTGTATTGTGGGGGCCTTGGATTGACAGAAGGTGTCACTATCGGGGTGTTACCATCTGTAGGGTTGACATTTTGTGTTTGCAGTATTTCGACAAAGATTGGTGGGAATTTGTGTCTGAGTGATGTGTTCGGAGTTCTGCATGCCATCTTGTGGACTGGGGGCTACTGGTGGTACAAATCCACGAGGCAAACCGTATGGGGGATTGTTCGGGTCAAATGAAAAATGAGTTTGGTTGAGAGGCATCATGGCCCCTGGTTGGTTGAAGCCTTGAACAGGAATCTGAGTAAAACCGGGCGGGATGAGAGGTGTGGCCGGATGTCCTTCGTTCGAGGCTGGAGGGTTCTCCTCTGTGCTCTTTTCTTTCTGCATTGCCTGCAGGATCTCCATCATCTTAGCCATCTGATCCTTGATTTGACTGACCTCGTCTCTGATCTCTTGGACTTCTTCTAGTTCATCTGCCATGGCTCTTGTCTGTGACCGAGTGCGATAAGGGTGTCTTCGAGCAATTGTTCAGAAAAGCCACACGCTGTTTTAAAACCACAAGAGAAATGAGAACAAAATGTTTGAAAAAAACGAAAATCTTTTAAGAAAATCACCTTTGGAGTTTATTATTATTATTATTTTTATTTTTATTTTTATTTATTTTTTTTTTTTTTTTGAGTTAACACTTTATAACAGACAAGAGATGGTCCCTCCATCCCACACAGAGAGCATTTTGCTCATAAGATGGAATGGAGTTGACAACAAATCTAGGGGAGAAACAACTCTCCACAATAGATGTTGTCTCAAACACACTAGCAATTTCTGAATTGAACACCTCGTCCTTCCCTTTGCACAGAAGGAAGAGTCCTATAAGGCAAAGATGTAGTTGACAACATACTAAAGGAAGACCATGCTCCACGATAGGTGTCGTCACAAATCAAGTGCAAGAGTTGGAGTGCGAAGGAATCATAGAAGCAAGAACCGGTTTCATTAAAAACTCCTCAAAGCCAATACATAGAATTCTGGAGGCAAGGACATATTTCATTAAAATCTCCTCAAAACAATACATAGATTGGGATTACATCACAATTCTCAACATTTTCAACCTAAAGTCAATAGCTTAGGTCTCTTTCTTTTTAGCCCTCGAGCAAATCCTCCACACATTTGCATGAAATCATCCAACTCAGCCGGAGACAAAGCATAGGGTCTGCACGAATTTGTTCTTTTGCCCTCTCAAAGCTTTGGACAAAATTCGAATACAATGGCTTAGCTCCAAATTCATGCTCATATATCTTTTTTTCCATATGTCAATATCTATCCCTCGCTCTCGGGCCTCTTCTCTCCACCACTTCACGGCGTTCATTACTTGAACCCTTTGATCATGATAGTGTTTCGCTGAGGTCCACCCTAGATCGCACTGCTTCTTGATTTCGACTAGTAGGATATTCAGCTCTTGGACCTTTTGTACCAACTCATCAATCATCCTGTCTTGTGCACAAATTTGTTTTTGTAAGTTGGCATTGACTCCCCTTTGCCGATTGACTTCCACTTCCAATGACTTTCTCACATCTCCTTGCTGAATGACTTCTTCTTCTAACTGGCGCTTTTCTTTTCTTAGTTGATGCCTCTCCGCTGTCAAGGACAATACTTTGCTTTCAAGATTCGTGATCCTGGTCATGACGCTTGACGGGACCTTGTCTGTATTCTTCGGGACTTTTCGAGGTTGCGGAGATGTCTGCACACAAATCTTTTAAATGTTCATTTTCTTTTGTTAACCTCTCACAACGCTTCTGACCAACGGCTATTTTCAGCTCGGTATCTTGCTTTTGTTGCTCCATTTCCTTAATTTGTGCCTCCATGATTTTTAGTTGTTCTGCCATTTGAGTTACCGAAGGGGAGTAATCTTCAGCTTTCATGTTTTCTGCAGGAATGTTGACAAGACCTTTCCTTGATTTTCTCCATGCTTCATACTCCGAGACAATGATTAGGATCGGTCGGCCCAATTGTGATCTCCCCGCCATCCTCACATCTTTCCATGCATCTCTAACTTCTTTTGCCACCAACTTGGTGTTCTCACCATCCTCGTATCGAAAACAGCATCCACCGAGTTGCTCTTCTCGTGGCACGGTTTGTGTCCAACAAAGTTGTCTTAAGGCTATGGCGGGTGTGTAGGATATGCAACCTCTTGGGCCCATCAAAGGAACATTTGGATAATCACCACAACTGTAAATGATATCTTGACCCTGTTGACTTTCGTACCATGGGCATACCCACTTAAAAGAGTCTCTTTCTACCTTGTCAAACTCGCTCTTCCATTCCTCTTCATTAAGCTGTCTTGTAGGGATGTTATGGAAGCCTCTTAGTGGATCTGAATGGCGGTTGATATAGCCTTTTGCGTACATGTGAGTCATGACCCATACATAGAGCAACTGTGCATAGCATCTGAGCTTCCCCTTTGGATGCTGCTGGCAAAATTCTAGAGTTAAAAGTGTCTCAGCCAATACTGCCGGCACGGGGTTTTTCTTTCTTTCAACCGTGAAGAACACATCCATTGCTGCTTGATCTATCATGTCTAGTGCCGATGGAAATAGAACCAACCCATATATTGCTAGTGCCAATACCCTTTCAAAGGTTTCCCAGTCTTGTCGATCCATTAGTTTCCTCAAATGATTTTCAAGGAACTTTCGGGTTAACCCTCGCGAGTTTGAGTGCCCGGTCAAGTTCACTTCGATTGCAGGAAGCCCTAGTAACCCTGCTATGCTTGCGGTGGTCAAGTATTGCCCCAGGTGAAAGTACACAACGGGATTTTTCTGCATTGGCAAACTTAACAGGCAAGCATATTCTTCAATGGTGGGTGTAATGTCCATGTTTGGCAACTCGAAACATCTGAGACGTGGGTTCCAATATCGGATTAGAGCACTCAAAGCAGAGCTTCAACCTAGTACAAAAAATTAGGTCCAAGATCCCTCCATATTTCTTGATGAAGCTTTTTCGATGCTCTTGAGGCAAAGATTGGCTCAACTCTTTCGGATTCTCTAATGAGTTCAAAATCACCTTGGAGCTCTTCTTTGGCGGAACATTGCTAGTGTGTCTGACTTTTTCCATCTCTTGTTATTAAAGGTGTTTTCCCTTACCAAATTATCTGTGCCAAGGAAATTTATTTTATTAATAACGCTTGGAAAGCAAAATTACTTATGCATGAGACCGTACCAAGATGCATGAATGAATGACATATTGACGATGCATGGCCTAAAATACTACATGTACGAGCATACAATATGATGAGAATGAGTGTAACAGAATGCATGAATGAATTTCATGTTAAGGTGCATGTGAGATGCATGCAGGAAATCGTTATGATGCATGTGATATAAAATGTGATTATTCATGTTGCAGAAAAAAGATGGAATGCGCTCCCTTTTGTCCTACATAGGTCATATCCTAAAGTTGGGACTTCTGAAGTCAAGACCCTATTTTGGTAGGTCTGCTAATGGCATTTTATGTGCATGACTTTCGGGATAGATCTAGACCCCTAAACATATGGTCCCCGGATTACCCTCATCTAAAAGATAAGGATCCGAATCCATGAATCTCACCACAGGGACAAATAAGTCACAATGTGGCAGTCCATGTACCGGTAGCAATCCGAGCGGGAGAATCAATGACTGTCAGGGACACAAAAGCATCACAATAACATCACTGAAGCCCCTTCTAATCTTATGGCATTCCAAGACTCGGGTATAGAGCCCAAAAGTGTGTGCAACATGTGAGAGTGATGTGTGTGACGGGAGCATACAAACCTTCACAAAAACCTACTAAAACACAACTACCCCAAACCTGCAAAAAGGAACAAACAAATACCAATACAAAAAATTCTCTACCCTAAGGTTGCAAGAATATACAAGAGCAGTTATGAAAGCATAAAAAGAAATAAAATAAAAAGGGTAAAACAAATATTTTCAAAGCTGTTAAAAAAAATGCACAACCAACTATGATAGGCCTGACTCTCAAAAGTCCCCAGTGGAGTCGCCAGCTGTCGCGACCGTCCCGTCCGGGGGGCGCGAAAAAGGGATGTAAAGACAGAGGAGTCGCCACTAAAATTTTTATTGGGAAAATCTTAGAAAACCCAATTATTTAAAGGAAAACTGGTCTTAAAAAAGGAGAGAGAGAGATGAGTCCGGGAGTCGGTTACGAGTAGGGAAGGTGTTAGCACCCCACATCGCCAGTTTTAAAAAAACGGTACCTCAAGTTAATTGTGCAGAAACATTTTAATAGCCTTTTAAATATTTATTTTACCCCAAAAATTATTTGCAAGAAATGATTATTTTTAATTTTTAATATTTTAAAATTTGTATTAATTTTTACGTTTTTTGAATTTTATTGTTAAAAAAAAAAAGAAGGAAAAAGTTTAATTATTTTGATTAATCATTTTAATATAAAAAGGACACAAAAAAGGAAAAAAAATAATTTTGGCCCGACAAGATGATTTATCTTGCTCCTACGTATTCCCAGGTGCGATGAGAAACTCAAAGCCACATAGTTCTTTTAGAAAAGATTTAATTGGTTGGTTGATTTTAATTTTGATAAAAGATTTGATTTTGTTTTGATTTCATTTTTTTTAAAAAGGATTTTATTTCAGAATAAATTCACTCTTGCACAAGGTTCAAGATAGCAGTGCTACACGATAAACCCTTACAATTCGTACGACACTTGAGGATGAAAAATCATACATCAACATCGTAGATTGTTGCGTGAATTAAAAAATGATTTTTATTATATATATATATATATATATATATATATATATATATTTTACAAAAATGTTGGATAAAAATTTGTTAAAAGAGCAAGTTGAAAATTTATTATCTCTGATAAAAGATATTTCACTTTTGCACAGGGTTAAAGATAGTGAAATTATACGATAAACCCTTACAATTCATATGACACTTGAGGATGAAGAATCATACATCAACGTCATAGATTGTTGCGTGAATTAATAGAGGTTTTTATTTGTTAAAATTTATTAGAGATACTTAAAAGTATTCATTCATTTGTTTATTTATTTATTTATTTTAAAAAAAATGAAAACTTTGTCAAAATAGACCCTAAAAATAATTTGTTTCTAAAATGAGAGAACTCACTCTTGCACGGGGTTAAAGATAGTGAAATTATACGATAACCCTTACAATTTTTACAACACTTGAGGACGAAAAGTCGTACATCAACATTGTAAATTGTTGTGTGAATTCAAACAAGCCAATTTAGTTTTGAAATATTTTTAGAAGATTTTTATTTAGAACAAGGAATCAGCAATAAAAACACATCTTAAGCCCAAAGCACAAATCATATAAGATAAAATTTAGACTCAGGTCTGACTGAAAAGAAGCCCAACATATTTATTCTTTTTGACACAAACCACTCATTTAAAAAGCTTGGCCCAAAAACACATCTACTAACCCAGGTACACTAAGCCCACCAGTCAACACAAATCAACAATTAAAGCAAAGAAGAAACAAGACTCCGACCCAAGTTGTATAATAGCAAATAAGGCAAAAAATATTAAAGAAGCCTCTGCTTCTTTCTGTGTTACCAGTACGAGCTGAAAGGGAACAAGGGGCAGTAGAGCAAGTGCGGCAGACGGCAAGGGCTGGCGGCATGACGATGGCAAGGCAGGAGGTGCAAACCGGCGGTGTGTGACGACGTGGCTGGGGCGGATATGCGTCTGGGGCGGAGCGGCGGTCCGGTTCATGCGGCGTGCGAGGGACAGGGCCGGCGACGGCGTAGACGCCGGTGAACCGCGCGGATCTGCGTCTAGATGCTGTCGCGACTGGCCCGGTGATGCGTGGCGGAAGAAGGGAGTAGATCCGGATGAGAAGTGACGAAGAAGACGTGCGGTGGCAGAGACGTGGTGGCTCCGCGTCTGGTCTTGCACGGTGGTGAAGCAGGGATGGACAGATCTGGTTCGTGGTCCAAAGAAGAAGACGATATGGTGGTGGTGGCTTGGTGTTGCGGTGGAGCTCAGAACTGAGATCCGTTTGATCTTTTTTGTGTTTTTTCTATTTTGATCATTTTTGGTTTGGGATGGAGTGGTGGTTGTTGCTGCTGTAATGGTTATTGAGATTTATTTCTCAGTGATGAATATGGAGATATGGTGTTTGGCTATGGAAGAGTGGCTATGTTTGAGGTGTTGGCCAAAAGTCAGAAAGGATTGCGAAGATTCGAAGGAGATGATGAAGTGTATGTCTGAGCCCCCTTTCTGTTCTGAACTTTCCCCTTTTTAAATCCTCCTTGCTTGCAAAACTCCAAAAACAAAACCCAATGGCCACAATGGATAGTCACTTTCATTCATTTCCTTCTCAATGTTTCTGCATAGCTGCTTCAATCTGTGTATGCTGCAACTTCCCTTTGTTTATGATTCAGGTTTGACCATGCTTCAAGGATAGCAGCATCACATGTTCCCATTTTTTCCTTTCTGGTGCTTAAAATTTGAAACCATTTTTTGTTGCCAATGCCTAAGTCTGCCATTGCTTTCTTTGCTGCTGAGATGTATTAGGAACTTTAAACTTTGGCTTTTTCCTCTTGGCTTTTGAAAAGGACTGCTTAGTTTCAGTTTTTTTTTTCTATATCTTTATTTTTATATTATCATTTTTTCAAAACACTGATTAAAAAGGACACCCGGACAAAATTAGGTGTTCACAGTCAGAACTTTAAAATATGTTAACAATTAAACCCAAAAAAAAAAAAATAGCGCACATCGAAAGAAAAAAACAAAAAAAGATAGCTTAAGGAGCTATACGAAATGAAGGAGACAACCAAATTTTCAAGGAGCCCTATATCAGTTGCCTTATGCCATCAATATTCATCTTAGAAGATGAAAATTCGTGATGGTTTAGTTGTATCACGGCTCAACATCGCATATCACAGTCACAATCTAAGCGCCTCAAAACAATGGGCGCCCCAATGTACATTGCTTGAACACTGGTATAACATATATCTTGGTTCCTCCCTTGACCATTGCTTATTACTTTGTATATAAATTTGAATACCCCTTATACTAAAATTTAGATATTTTTGCTTATCAAAATAAAAAATTGGGCGCCCAGATTAACGAAACGGAGAAGCGCAGATGGAAACTTGTTCTCATTATCTTGAAAATAAAAGAACAGTACAGGGTATTTATTTACAACACAGAAAAGGGAAACAAATAATCAACTCTATTATTAACTTAACTAACTCTTAACTAACTCTAACTGACTTAATTACATTTCTCTACAGGTAATACGCCCCCACAAACTGGACTGTGGACATCACAAAGACCAAGCTTGGAGATAATAGAAAGAAAAGAGGGAGCCAATAGTGGCTTGGTAAGTACATCTGCAAGTTGAGCAGAAGAGGGAACCGGTAGGAGATGTATGAGGCCACTGGTAATCTTCTCACAAATGACATGGCAATCTATTTCAATGTGTTTTGTTCTCTCGTGAAAAGTGGGATTATGTGCTAGATAGATGGCTGACTTGTTATCGCAATAGATAGAAGCAGGGTTAGTGAAGGAAACATGCAAATCCTTGAATAAGAATTGCAGCCATTGGAGCTCGCATGTGAGACTGGCCAATGCCCTATATTCTGCTTCAGAGATGGACTTAGAAACCGTGGATTGTTTCTTGGATTTCCACGAAATTAAAGATGATCCAAGGAATACACAATACCCAGAAACTGATTTTCTTGTTGAGGGGCAAGTGGCCCAATCAGAATCTGCAAAGCTAGACAGATTGAGGGTAGATGAGGTGGGATAGAATAGTCATTTGCCTGGAGAGCCTTTGAGGTATCTGAGGATTTTGGCAGCAGCTTGATAATGCACTTCCTTGGGCTTAGAGACGAATTGGCTGAGTTGTTGAACAACAAATGCAATGTCCGGGCGTGTAGTAGTTAAGTAAAGGAGTCTCCCTATCAATCTTCGATAAGCAAACTCATCAGAAAACAAGGCTGAGTCTGAATCATCAAGCTTGAGGGAGAAGTCATAGGGAGTGTTGGAGGGTTTTACCGCAAGGTGGCTACTGTCCTCAAGTAATTCGAGGGTGTATTTGCGTTGGTTCAATAAAATGCCTGCCTTGGATCTAGCAACTTCCAGCCCAAGAAAGAACCGAAGAGGACCAAGGCCTTTGATGCAGAAGCTGTTGTTAAGATAGGATTTAACATTCTGAATTTCTGCAAAATCATTGCCAGCCAGAACAATATCATCAACATACACTAGTAGTGCAGTGAATTGGTTGCCATTAGACTTGGTGAAGAGGGAATAATCAGCAGAAGAGTGTTTGTAACCCAATGACTCGAGAGCATTAGATAGTTTTGCATACCACTGCCTGCTGGCCTGTTTAAGGCCATAAAGAGATTTGTACAATTTGCACACTTGAGGGATTTCATTAGCAGAATCCTTAACTGTAAGACCGGGGGGCAGGGACATGTATACTTCCTCATGAAGATCTCCATGCAAGAAGGCGTTGTTAACATCAAGTTGTTCAAGAAACCATCCTTTGATAGCAGCTAAGGCAAGTAAGGTTCTCACAGTGGTTAACTTAGCAACCGGTGAAAAAGTATCAAAGTAATCAACCCCTTCCATTTGAGTGTAACCCTTAGCTACTAGGCGAGCTTTGTGTCTCTCAATGGAGCCATCCGCATGATATTTCACTCTATAGACCCATTTGCAACCAATGGGGGTTTTGCCTAGAGGCAAATCAACAATAGACCAAGTATTGGTGGCTGCAAGAGCATCCAGTTCAGCTTGCATAGCATTTCTCCAACAATCAAATTTACAAGCTTGAGAGTATGACTTGGGTTCAATGTTAGAAGAAACATTTAGACAAAAAGATTTATAGGATGGTGCACAACGATCATAGTTTAAAACAGAAGATAAAGGATAGAGGGAGTTACCTGAGGATGAATTGGGCAGAGAAGAAGTGAAGAGACTGCAGTGGTAATCCTCAAGATAGGAAGGTTTGTTTCTGGTTCTGTGTGATTTTCAGTTAGGTACAGGAAGTGGTTGAGGAAGAGTATCAGGGATTGAATCAGAATTGGTTAGTGTAGGGGTCTGAGAAATAGTGTTAGGATGAGGTGGGGAGGATGCATCTGCAGGAATTGTGACAATGTTAGGTGGTGAAGGGGATGTGTTATGTATGGGAACAGAATCAGTGTCATAGGTTGGTGCAAGGTCAGAGTTGTCAAGAGAAACATATGGAGTAATGGGTGAAGAAGTAGGAGAAGATGTATTAGTAAGTGGAAAGACATTTTCATAAAATATGACATTTCTTGAAACAAAAAAATCATGGGATTGGATATCATATAACAAGTATCCTTTGGTGCCTTCTCTATAGCCTAGAAATACAGTTTTTCGAGCTCTAGTTTGAAATTTTGTTCTGTGATTGTGCAAGGTAGAAGCATAGGCAAGGCAGCCAAAGGCTTTCAAGTGGAGTAAGGTTGGAGCTTGGTTATGAAGAAATTCATAAGGGGACTTAGATTTCAATAGAGGGGTGGGAATTCTATTTATCAAGTGGACAAAGCATGTTGGATTGAAAAATGCCAAAAATTGGTGGGAAGGTGAGCTTGAAAAGAAAGTGCACGGGCAACATTTAGAATGTGTTGGTGTTACCTCTCAACAATACCATTTTGTTGAGGGGATTCAACACAAGATCTTTGATGGATGATTCCTTTGGCATGATAGAAATCAGTCATGAGGAACTCATTGCCATTATCACTTCTAAGAGTCTTAAGTTTGACACTAAACTGTGTTTCAACGAAAGAAACAAAATTGATGAGGTGTTGCCTAGTTTCACTTTTCAATTTCATCAAAACTATCCAAGTGAATCTACTGTAATCATCAACAAGAGTAAGGAAGTATTTGTGACCTGAATGGATGGTGTGGCATATGGACCCCATATATCAAAGATGCAACAAGTCAAAAATTTTAGTGGATTTTGAATGTCTATCAGCATAAGGAAGCTGTCTTTGTTTGGCAAAGTGGCAAATATCACAAGGAAAATTATTATTTCTGTATGAAATGAATGGATACTGTAAAGAGATACATTTGTGTATATTGTCAGAGACATGTCCTAATCTACTATGCCAAATGGAGGCAGAATCAGTCTTGTGTGAGATGGAATTACAAACAGAACCAGAAATGTTGGAGAGACTCGATGGTGAAGCTTCTAACACATACAGTCCTCCATTATTCTTAGCTGTACCAATCATCCTCTGGTTTGAATTCTATAAAAGAGAACAATGGTCAGGATAGAAGACAATG
Source organism: Sophora flavescens (assembly GCA_030762895.1). Taxonomy (NCBI): domain Eukaryota; kingdom Viridiplantae; phylum Streptophyta; class Magnoliopsida; order Fabales; family Fabaceae; genus Sophora; species Sophora flavescens. The sequence continues at coordinate 165,690,398 of CM061065.1, forward strand.
TGACAATTTAATGAAAGAAGAAGTTTGGTTATCGAAATTAGATTCACAAAGAATTGTGGAATGTAGTAGACATTATGAAGAGTAAGAGAATTGGATAAATGGACAAAGTGCCAAACAATGGTGGCACTTGTTTGTTGTCCATTAGGAAGAGTCATGTGAAAGGGCTTAATTGAATGGAAAGAGGTAAAATGAACTAAAGAATGAGTAATGTGATATGTTGCACCTGTATTTATGATCCAAAGGGTAGATTTCTTACCAATAAGAGGAGAGGAGGTAGTATTGAGTGCTGTGGGATTGGAAATCACAGACTGGTGAGAGGAGTAGCTTGTAACTTTGATTGTTGTAAAAGTTGCAAAATCTGCTGGTATTGTTCTTGAATTATGTTTATGGATGGAGCAGCGGGTGGATCATTTGCAGGGCTGTTATCTTGAAAGAAATTCTGCTCAACTTCTGAATTTGGGGCAAGATTCACAGCACCTTTGCCACCTCGAGGCTGATAACCAGGTGGATAGCCATGGAGAATGAAACATGTATCAATTGTGTGATTAGTTCTACCACAATGAGTACACATTCGATTAGATCCTTGAGATTGACCACGACCTCCCCCATAATTGCTTCTGCCATGGCCTCTGCCTCTGTTATTAAAGGAACCTCTATTGAAATTTTGATTATTACCATATTGAGGTCTAGGAGTTGAATGTTGCACTTGCATTAACAAAGATTGCTGCTCTACAGTGACATCAAGATTGCTAGGGGTGTTGAGTTGTCTTTCTTGTTGGATAACCAAAGAGAAAACTGTATCCAAATCAGGTAAAGGATTCATGATCATAATGTTGGTTTTGACATGAGCATATTGTTCATTCAAGCCTCGAAGGAATCGAATCACCTTATCTTGTTCTTTATATTTCTTCATATCACTCACATCACCACAAGAACAGGGAATTGCACAATTGCAATCCCTATTTGGGCTAAAGTTATCAATCTCCTCCCATATAATGGTCAATTCAGTAAAATAATTGGAGATATCAAGGTTACCTTGCTTGCATTGGTAGAGACTTTCTTGAAGTTCATCAATTCTGAAAATATCGCCTTGAGAAAAGCGTTTTTGGAGAGTTTTCCAAATTGTAGATGCTCGATTGCACCAAAGAATGGACTTGTAGATGCTTTCAGAAATCGATTTCTGGAGCCAAGACATGACCATGTTGTTGCAAATGAGTCCATGGTTCAAGAGAACATCGAAAACTTGAGGAGGGGTGAGACTTCCATCAACAAATTTCAATTTGTTTTTCGAAATTAGGGCAACCATCATTGCACGAGCCCAGGTTTGATAATTCTTGCTATCTAACAATGGAGTAACAAGAACAAGAGAGGGATTTTCATTTGGATGCATGTAGTAAGGGTTGGAGGGATTTGTCGCAAAATCAGAATAAACGGAATTCGCCATTGGAGAGGCTAGAAGCAAGAGATGAAGAACAAGAAGGAAAAGGGAAAGATCAAGAAGGAAGAAAATCTGATACCATAACGAAATGAGAGAAGCACAGTTTGGAAACTTGTTCTCATTATCTTGAAAAGAAAAGAACGGACAGGGTATTTATTTACAACACGTAAAAGGGAAACAACTAATCAACTCTATTATTAACTTAACTAACTCTTAACTAACTCTAACTGATTTAATTACATTTCTCTACAGCTAATACCAATGGTAACATGTGTCCACTCTAATGGACCTGGTTACTTAATTACGTGTGATGGAACACAATATCTTGATCATGCTTGGAACACCATAACAAATTCCAAACACTTCAAAATTAATATATCAATGTAGCTCATAACGAATCACGATTAAGTATCGTCTTTCACAGGATAATTAAAAGAATCCTCAATACATGATCGCATACTTTCACATGTACGTCCTTATTGAGTACCTTACATGTGCTACCCTCTTTATTCTACTGTTTGGAGATGAGTTCAGCTACATATATACCTCTAATTCCAGCTATAAACAATGGACTTTTAGCCATTTTTCACTTCCAATATAACATCATTTGCAAACAATTATTCTCTACTCGAAACCTTTAAAAATTTCAAAGGTTATGCCTCCATTGGCAGCGATATCCCACCAGACGCTAGGTGAGGTTTTACATTTTCCTTCTTTTCCCCTAGTTTCGTGATTGTTGCTGCAAAGAAAGTGCTTTACTATTTGGCATAAAGGCACGTTTTTTTGTCATTCAACTTAAATCTAATCTAAATATATAGCTCACATGGTAAGTAACGTGGCGGCTGGAATCGCAGAAGAGACGGCAAAAAGTAAAATTAAAATGAGATCCTCATTACAATTTTTAGGGTGCGTTAGATTTACAAAAAGTATCAAGACAGTACAGGACAGACAGTACAGTACAGGACAAATCATTGAATTACAGGACAATTCTTTGTCTTGTACATTCTTTATTGGATAATGGACAGCACAAACAAAATAATATTAAATTTACCGGAATACCTTTTATAATATATATTATTTAATATATAAATATACAATATATAATTTTATATAATTATGTACAGAGAGAGGAGAGAGAAAGAGATAAAGAGGAGAGGGGGAGAGAGAGGAGAGAGGGGAAAGAGAGAGGGGAGAGAGAGGAGGGAGGGAGAGAGGAGAGAGATAGAAGAGAGAAGAGAGAGATGTAACGATAATTTTGTCTTTTGTTAGTCTGTTCATGGGACAACTTTTTGTCCCATGGTTTGGTGGGGGACAAAATTCTGGGTTTTTGTCCTGTCCCTCACCTTCTTTTTTGTCTGTCCCCTGACTACTTTTCAGATCAAACATGAGACAAAAATTTTTGTGCTATCCAGTCCTCTAAATTTTTACAAATCAAACGCACCCTTAAATTGGGAAAAACATTGAAAACCTCATTTAGAAAAAAATCAGTCTGAAAAATTAACGAGATTGAGTTTGGAAATAAATTACAAGAAATATGTTATCACCCTATATAGCTCATTTCATGAAAGGTTCTTTAAGTCAATTGTTTAATTTTAATATCTTATAAATTATTTACAAAAGAGACAATATAATAGAATAATAAAATACGATAAAATAAAAACAAAGACAGAAATAAATGTTGCCAAATATGTTTCATTGGAATTTTCTTTTACTTTTTTTTTTTCTAAATTTTATTTTTGCACAAACATGAAGCTCAACTAAGCTTTTTCATTGCTTGTATAATACGCACAATTTACTACGGTTAAGTCAAGCTCGAGCACACTGTAAGTCCTCACTACCGTACCGTTTACTTGTAAGTGAACAGCGAGATTTATTTCTCATTCCAATTTTATCAGCTAATTCTCCTTTTCTTTGAAGGGTAATAATCAATGGTCTTTCACATAAAAAAAATTGTGTTGCATGTCCAGATCAATATGCACCATGGATTGCATAATACTAGCAAATTCCCTCTAACTTTGTCACGTCCATGGTACGTGAACGGGCGGGGGGAAATTCAGCCACTTGGACAAATCTTCATTAACAAATACCAAACCCAATTAGAGAAATGATAGCAACTTTCTCTGATACATATTTTTCAACACACTTCCTCATGTTGGTTGAAATTCATGTGGATCTTACAAAATTCAAGTGGGACTCACATGAATTAATAGGACCCACATGAATTTCAATCAATAGGAGAAAGTGTGTTAGAAAGCATGTATTAGAGAGTGTGTTGCCAGCACTCCTCACCCAATTATATCCCAAAGACATATTGAACAAGCAAAAACACGAGGTCAATTAGATTTCTAATCCCCATCACATTTGTCTCCTCACACAACAATAACACGTTTTAAGACAATAATAGAAACTTCAAATTCAAACCGTCTCTCTCTACAGCTAAGCCCATTGCAAAATGAAATCAACATCAAGCTACTTAAATCTTTCATCGAGATGCCCTTTCAATCCATGCTCAACACATACGAGTATATAACTTCCAACAGGTGACAACTCTACCGACAACTTTACATTTAATTTTAATTCACAAGTCTACATCATACAAAAGCCCCATTCATCGATTAAACAGGATCATAACAGAAATTTTAGAGAATGCCCAGCCTTTGAGTTCTAGGAAGATTGACAAGACTAAAATGCATGTGGAGGAGAGGGAAGTAGGACTATTTCTTTATGGTAAATAGAGGGGCCTGGGCCTAGGCCCAGCAACAAACAAAAAAAGCAATTGAAAACAGAAACATCACTAAGGCATCATGTTATATATGTTCAAAAGAAAAGTAAACTATCATGAATGAACTTAATAAAATGCTATTCAAAAATAAAAAGAACATCATGTTGAGTCATTTTGTTTTACAACCAGTGGATAAGTCATAAGTCACACGATTCCAAATGGAAACTCCATAGCCCAAGGAAAATCAAAGCATTTTTTTTCATACTTTACCATACAGTGAAATCTCCATCGTCCATTGTGAACACCTAATTTTGTCCGGGTGTCCTTTTTAATCAGTGTTTTGAAAAAATGATAATATAAAAATAAAAATATAGGAAAAAAAAACTGAAACTAAGCAGTCCTTTTCAAAAGCCAAGAGGAAAAAGTCAAAGTTTAAAGTTCCTAATACATCTCAGCAGCAAAGAAAGCAATGGCAGACTTAGGCATTGGCAACAAAAAATGGTTTCAAATTTTAAGCACCAGAAAGGAAAAAATGGGAACATGTGATGCTGCTATCCTTGAAGCATGGTCAAACCTGAATCATAAACAAAGGGAAGTTGCAAAGATACACAGATTGAAGCAAATATGCAGAAACATTGAGAAGGAAATGAATGAAAGTGACTATCCATTGTGGCTATTGGGTTCTGTTTTTGGAGTTTTGCAAGCAAGGAGGATTTAAAAAGGGGGAAGTTCATAACAGAAACGGGGGCTCAGACATACACTTCATCATCTCCTTCGAATCTTCGCAATCCTTTCTGACTTTTGGCCAACACCTCAAACATAGCCACTCTTCCATAGCCAAACACCATATCTCCATATTCATCACTGAGAAATAAATCTCAATAACCATTACAGCAGCAACAACCACCACTCCATCCCAAACCAAAAATTATCAAAATAGAAAAAACACAAAAAGATCAAACAGATCTCAGTTCTGAGCTCCACCGCAACACCAAGCCACCACCACCATATCGTCTTCTTCTTTGGACCACGAACCAGATCTGTCCATCCCTGCTTCACCACCGTTCAAGACCAGACGCGGAGCCACCACGTCTCTGCCCGGCACAGTCTTCCGCCGTCACTTCTCATCCGGATCTACTCCCTTCTTCCGCCACGCATCACGGCCGAGCCGCGACATCTAAATCTAGACGCAGATCCGCGCGGTTCACCGGCGTCTACGCTGCCGCCCCCGTCCTCGCACGCCGCACGAACCGGACCGCCGCTCCGCCCCAGCACGCATATCCGCCCAGCCCACGTCGCCACACACCGCCGGTTTGCACCTCCCGCCTTGCCATCGTCGTGCCGCCAGCCCTTGCCGTCCGCCGCGACTTGCTCTTCTCGCCCTTTGTTCCTTTCACTCATATCGGAATAACGTAAAAGAAGCAGAGGCTTCTTTAATATTTTTTGCCTTATTTGCTATTATACAACTTGGGTCGGAGTCTTGTTTCTTCTTTGCTTTAATTGTTGATTTGTGTTGACTGGTGGGCTTAGTGTACCTGGGTTAGTAGATGTGTTTTTGGGCCAAGCTTTTTAAATGAGTGGTTTGTGTCAAAAAGAATAAATATGTTGGGCTTCTTTTCAGTCAGACCTGAGTCTAAATTTTATCTTATATGATTTGTGCTTTGGGCTTAAGATGTGTTTTTATTGCTGATTCCTTGTTCCAAATAAAAATCTTCTAAAAATATTTCAAAACTAAATTGGCTTGTTTGAATTCACACAACAATTTACAACGTTGATGTACGACTTTTCGTCCTCAAGTGTTGTAAAAATTGTAAGGGTTATCGTATAATTTCACTATCTTTAACCCCGTGCAAGAGTGAGTTCTCTCATTTTAGAAACAAATTTTTTAGGGTCTATTTTGACAAAGTTTTCATTTTTTTAAAAATAAACAAATGAATGAATACTTTTAAGTATCTCTAATAAATTTTAACAAATAAAAACCTCTATTAATTCACGCAACAATCTATGACGTTGATGTATGATTCTTCATCCTCAAGTGTCATACGAATTGTAAGGGTTTATCGTATAATTTCACTATCTTTAACCCTGTGCAAAAGTGAAATATCTTTTATCAAAAATAATAAATTTTCAACTTGCTCTTTTAACAAATTTTATCCAACATTTTTGTAAATATATATATATATATATATATATATATATATATATAAAATAAAAATCCTTTTTTAATTCACGCAACAATCTACGATGTTGATGTATGATTTTTCATCCTCAAGTGTCGTACGAATTGTAAGGGTTTATCGTGTAGTACTGCTATCTTGAACCTTGTGCAAGAGTGAATTTATTCTGAAATAAAATCCTTTTAAAAAAATAAAATCAAAACAAAATCAAGTCTCTCATCAAAATTAATATCAACCAACCCATCAAACTTTTTAGAAAGAACTACGTGGCTTTGAGTTTCCCATCGCACCTGGGAATACGTAGGAGCAAGATAAATCATCTTGTCGGGCCAAAATTATTTTTTTTCCTTTTTTGTGTCCTTTTTATATTAAAATGATTAATCAAAATAATTAAACTTTTTCCTTCTTCTTTTTTTTAACAATAAAATTCAAAAAACGTAAAAATTAATACAAATTTTAAAATATTAAAAATTAAAAATAATCCTTTCTTGTAAATAATTTTTGGGGTAAAATAAATATTTAAAAGGCTATTAAAATGTTTCTGCACAATTAACTTGAGGTACCGTTTTTTAAAACGAGCGATGTGGGGTGCTAACACCTTCCCTACTCGTAACCGACTCCCGGACTCATCTCTCTCTCTCCTTTTTTAAGACCAGTTTTCCTTTAAATAATTGGGTTTTCTAAGATTTTCCCAATAAAAATTTTAGTGACGACTCCTCTGTCTTTACATCCCTTTTTCGCGCCCCCCGGACGGGACGGTCGCGACAGCTGGCGACTCCACTGGGGACTTTTGAGAGTCAGGCCTATCATAGTTGGTTGTGCATTTTTTTTAACAGCTTTGAAAATATTTGTTTTACCCTTTTTATTTTATTTCTTTTTATGCTTTCATAACTGCTCTTGTATATTCTTGCAACCTTAGGGTAGAGAATTTTTTGTATTGGTATTTGTTTGTTCCTTTTTGCAGGTTTGGGGTAGTTGTGTTTTAGTAGGTTTTTGTGAAGGTTTGTATGCTCCCGTCACACACATCACTCTCACATGTTGCACACACTTTTGGGCTCTATACCCGAGTCTTGGAATGCCATAAGATTAGAAGGGGCTTCAGTGATGTTATTGTGATGCTTTTGTGTCCCTGACAGTCATTGATTCTCCCGCTCGGATTGCTACCGGTACATGGACTGCCACATTGTGACTTATTTGTCCCTGTGGTGAGATTCATGGATTCGGATCCTTATCTTTTAGATGAGGGTAATCCGGGGACCATATGTTTAGGGGTCTAGATCTATCCCGAAAGTCATGCACATAAAATGCCATTAGCAGCCTACCAAAATAGGGTCTTGACTTCAGAAGTCCCAACTTTAGGATATGACCTATGTAGGACAAAAGGGAGCGCATTCCATCTTTTTTCTGCAACATGAATAATCACATTTTATATCACATGCCTCATAACAATTTTCTGCATGCATCTCACATGCACCTTAACATAAAATTCATTCATGCATTCTGTTACACTCATTCTCATCATATTGTATGCTCGTACATGTAGTATTTTAGGTCATGCATCGTCAACATGTCATTCATTCATGCATCTTGGTACGCTCTCATGCATAAGTAATTTTGCTTTCCAAGCGTTATTAATAAAATAAATTTCCTTGGCACAGATAATTTGGTAAGGGAAAACACCTTTAATAACAAGAGATGGAAAAAGTCAGACACACTAGCAATGTTCCTGCCAGCAAGAGCTCCAAGGTGATTTTGAACTCATTAGAGAATCTGAAAGAGTTGAGCCAATCTTTGCCTCAAGAGCATCGAAAAAGCTTCATCAAGAAATATGGAGGGATCTTGGACCTAATTTTCATACCGGTTGAAGCTACTGCTTTGAGTGCTCTAATCCAGTATTGGAACCCACGTCTCAGATGTTTCGAGTTGCCAAACATGGACATTACACCCACCATTGAAGAATATGCTTGCCTGTTAAGTTTGCCAATGCAGAAAAATCCCGTTGTGTACTTTCACCTGGGGCAATACTTGACCACCGCAAGCATAGCAGGGTTACTAGGGCTTCCTGCAATCGAAGTGAACTTGACCGGGCACTCAAACTCGTGAGGGTTAACCCGAAAGTTCCTTGAAAATCATTTGAGGAAACTAATGGATCGACAAGACTGGGAAACCTTTGAAAGGGTATTGGCACTAGCAATATATGGGTTGGTTCTATTTCCATCGGCGCTAGACATGATAGATCAAGCAAGAATGGACGTGTTCTTCACGCTTGAAAGAAAGAAAAACCCCGTGCCGACAAAGTATTGGCCGAGACACTTTTAACTCTAGAATTTTGCCAAAGCAACATCCAAAGGGGAAGCTCGGATGTTGTGCACGCTTGCTCTATGTATGGGTCATGACTCACATGTACGCAAAAGGCTATATCAACCGCCATTCGGATCCACTAAGAGGCTTCCATAACATCCCTACAAGACAACCTTAATGAAGAGGAATGGAAGAGCGAGTTTGACAAGGTAGAAAGAGACTCTTTTAAGTGGGTATGCCCATGGTACGAAAGTCAACAGGTCAAGATATCATTTACGATTGTGGTGATTATCCAAATGTTCCTTTGATGGGCCCAAGAGGTTGTATATCTTACACACCCGCCATAGCCTTAAGACAACTTTGTTGGACCTCAAACCGTGCCACGAGAAGAGCAACTCGGTGGATGCTGTTTTTTAATACGAGGATGGTGAGAATACCAAGTTGGTGGCAAAAGAAGTTAGAGATGCATGGAAAGATGTGAGGATGGCGGGAGATCACAATGGACCGACCGATCCTAATCATTGTCTCGGAGTATGAAGCATGGAGAAAATCAAGGAAAGGTCTTGTCGACATTCCTAAGAAAACATGAAAGCTGAAGATTACTCCCCTTCGGTAACTCAAATGGCAGAAACAACTAAAAATCCTGGAGGCACAAATGAAGGAAATGGAGCAACAAAAGCAAGATGCCGAGCTGAAAATAGCCGTTGGTCAGAAGCGTTGTGAGAGGTTAACAAAAGAAAATGAACATTTAAAAGATTTGTGTGCAGACATCTCCGCAACCTCAAAAGTCCCGAAGAATACAAACAAGGTCCCGTCAAGCGTCATGACCAGGATCCAGAATCTTGAAAGCAAAGTATTGTCCTTGACAATGAGAGGCATCAACTAAGAAAAGAAAAGCGCCAGTTAGAAGAAGAAGTCATTCAACAAGGAGATGTGAGAAAGTCATTGGAAGTGGAAGTCAATCGGCAAAGGGGAGTCAATGCCAACTTACAAAAACAAATTTGTGCACAAGACAGGATGATTGATGAGTTGGTACAAAAGGTCCAAGAGCTGAATATCCTACTAGTCGAAATCAAGAAGCAGTGCGATCTAGGGTGGACCTCAGCGAAACACTATCATGATCAAAGGGTTCAAGTAATGAACGCCGTGAAGTGGTGGAGAGAAGAGGCCCGAGAGCGAGGGATAGATATTGACATATGGAAAAAAAGATATATGAGCATGAATTTGGAGCTAAGCCATTGTATTCGAATTTTGTCCAAAGCTTTGAGAGGGCAAAAGAACAAATTCGTGCAGACCCTATGCTTTGTCTCCCGACTGAGTTGGATGATTTCATGCAAATGTGTGGAGGATTTGCTCGAGGGCTAAAAAGAAAGAGACCTAAGCTATTGACTTTAGGTTGAAAATGTTGAGAATTGTGATGTAATCCCAATCTATGTATTGTTTTGAGGAGATTTTAATGAAATATGTCCTTGCCTCCAGAATTCTATGTATTGGCTTTGAGGAGTTTTTAATGAAACCAGTTCTTGCTTCTATGATTCCTTCGCACTCCAACTCTTGCACTTGATTTGTGACGACACCTATCGTGGAGCATGGTCTTCCTTTAGTATGTTGTCAACTACATCTTTGCCTTATAGGACTCTTCCTTCTGTGCAAAGGGAAGGACGAGGTGTTCAATTCAGAAATTGCTAGTGTGTTTGAGACAACATCTATTGTGGAGAGTTGTTTCTCCCCTAGATTTGTTGTCAACTCCATTCCATCTTATGAGCAAAATGCTCTCTGTGTGGGATGGAGGGACCATCTCTTGTCTGTTATAAGGTGTTAACTCAAAAAAAAAAAAAAATAATAATAAATAAAAATAATAATAATAATAATAATAAACTCCAAAGGTGATTTTCTTAAAAGCTTTTCCTTTTTTTCAAACATTTTGTTCTCATTTCTCTTGTGGTTTTAAAACAGTGTGTGGCTTTTCTGAACAATTGCTCGAAGACACCCTTATCGCACTCGGTCACAGACAAGAGCCATGGCAGATGAACTAGAAGAAGTCCAAGAGATCAGAGATGAGGTCAGCAAATCAAGGATCGATGGGCTAAGATGATGGAGATCCTGCAGGCAATGCAGAAAGAAAAGAACACAGAGGAGAACCCTCCAGCCTCGAACGAAGGACATCCGGCCACACCTCTCATCCCGCCCGGTTTTACTCAGATTCCTGTTCAAGGCTTCAACCAACCAGGGGCCATGATGCCTCTCAACCAAACTCATTTTTCATTTGACCCGAACAATCCCCCATACGGTTTGCCTCGTGGGTTTGTACCACCAACAGCCCCCAGTCCACAAGATGGTATTCAGAACTCCGAACACATCACTCAAGCACAAATCCCCACCAATACTGTCGAAACACCGCAAGCACAAAATGTCAACCCTACAGATGGTAACACCCCGATAGTGACACCTTCTGTCAATCCAAGGCCCCCACAATACACCCTACATTATGGACCCCAGGGGGCTCAAATGATGCCAAATTTCGGTTCCTCCTCCATGCCATATTCATTTCCCCATAATATGTACGGAGAAGCTCCGGTGAATCAGTCGGGGGTGGATTCCCAGTCTAAAGAAAAGCTGGAAGTACTAGAGGAAAGATTGCGGGCCATTGAAGGGGTGAATAGTTATGGTCTTCGGGATGCCTCGGAACTCTGTCTGGTGCCAAATGTTGTAACTCCGCCGAAATTTAAGGTGCCCGATTTTGACAAATATCGGGGAACCACTTGTCCCAAGAACCATTTGACCATGTATGTTAGGAAGATGGCGTCACATGCCCGAGATGATAAACTCTTGATTCACTTCTTCCAAGACAGCTTGACCGGGGCAGCTTCAAATTGGTATACGCATCTCGAGCAGGCACACATCCGATCCTTCAAAGATCTAGCAGATGCATTCTCGAAGCAAACAAGTACAATGTTGACATGGCTCCCGATAGGATGCAACTCCAAAATATGTCAAAAAGGGACGTGGAGACTTTCAAAGAATATGCACAACGATGGAGGGAACTGGCTGCTCAGGTGGAGCCTCCCTTAGCTGAGAAAGAAATCGTAGCAATGTTCATTGATACACTCCGACGCCCTTCTATGATAGGATGATTGGGAGTGTGTCATCAAATTTTTCCGACATGGTCATCATCGGCGAGAGAATTGAAAGCGGCATGAGGAATGGCAAGATCGCGAGACTTCATGAGGGAACGGCCCAAAGAAAACCCCATTAGTGAAAAAGAAGGAGGGAGAGGCACATGCGATAACTTGTGAACAGTAAGAAACCGAACCAATGGAGACCAAACCAAACACCCGCCTTCCATGCCCAATACGCCCCATATTACCCACCACCTCCATATCACCAAGCCAACCAGTCATACATCGCTGCAACCTCTGCAATTTCCAAACCCTCAACAAATGGCTCCTACCGGCTATCATACCCTTCTCAGCCTCAAACACACCCCACCATGCCACCTCAAATCGTCCGACCTCTAAATCCAAAACCCAAGCACCACCAAACAAGACCACCATACAACTCGGAAAGAAAGCCAAGACATTTCGACCCGATACCCATGACCTACACCGAGCTACTCATGACGCTTATAAGCAAATCTGTGTTGACTCCAATCTCGATGAAACCATTGGGGCCTCCCTATCCGAAGTGGTTTGATCCAAATGCTAAATGTGAGTACCATGCAGGGGCAGTAGGTCATTCCACCAAGAACTGCAGGGCTTTCAAATTTAAGGTACAAGACCTTATTGATGCTAAGTGGTTGAGTTTTCAAAAGGATGCTCCGAATGGGGGACAAGGTCCTATGCCAAATCATGGGGGTTCGGGAGTCAATGCCATTGGGAGCTTTGTGGAACATACTCTCAAGAGTAAAGTGTCCGATGTTAGGACTCCTATGAGAGTTGTTTTCAGAGAGATGTGCAAATGTGGATTGATCCAAATCCCGGCCACGGAAGAAAAGGCTCTCGATGGAGATATAAGGTGTGACTTTGATGGGAGCATGGGGCATTCGATTGAATGCTGTTCGGAGTTTCGGCAAGTTGTGCAGCGGCTAATGGATATGAAGCTTATCTTAATTGGTTGTGAAGCAAATGAGTATGCCATCAATATGGTTACTGAATCTACAATTTCCCCAACCCCAGTTAAGATAACCCCTTTTACTGTTGTGGTTAATCCTCAACCAATTCCTGAGCAAGTCACCCCGAGACCAGTGGTGATATACTATACTGAGAAGAAACCTTTGCCGGTTCCAAATGGGCCAACACCAATCGTCATCCGAGTTCCAAGTCCTTTCCCTTACAAGGACACCAAAGCAGTACCATGGAAGTATGAGATGTAGGTCCAACCCAATCCTTCCAACGGGACTCTTTGTGGTCACCAACATTTCGGGAATTGGTGGAATGACTAGGAGTGGTCCCATTTACACTCCGGAGGTTTTGCGAAAGGGGAAATAGAAAAGGAAGGAAAGGATCACAAAGGGAAAGAGAAGGTGGAAGAAATCCTAGATGACAAGGAAGCAGATGGGGGTGAGAATAAAAAGGGTGTATCTGATGAGGAGGTAGGTGAATTCTTGAAGTTCATCAAGCAGAGTGAATATAGGGTTGTGGATCAGTTAAATCGGACTCCGGCTCGGATATCTCTTTTGTCTCTATTGATGAACTCGAGCCACACGTAAGAGTATCGATGAAGGTGTTGAATCAAGCGCATGTATCCCATGACATCACAGTTGATAAGCTTGATAACATTGTAGGTAACATAGTTGCTGATAATTATCTCACTTTCACCGATGACGAAATTCCAGCTGAAGGAATGGGGCACAACAAGGCGTTACACATCTCGGTGAAGTGTCGAGATCATGTCATGGCTAGGGTTCTCATTGATAATGGTTCTTCTTTGAATGTAATGCCAAAGTCAACACTGGCAAAGTTGCCTTTCGATGGAACTCATATGAAGCCAAGCACAATGATTGTAAGAGCTTTCGATGGCACCCGAAGGGAAGTTATGGGAGAAATCGAATTGCCCATTCAGATTGGCCCTTGCACCTTTGAAATACTCTTCCAAGTAATGGACATCACACCAACATACAGTTGTCTCCTGGGACGACCATGGATCCATTCGGCTGGAGCTGTACCTTCCACATTGCACCAGAAGGTGAAATTCATTGTTGATGGTAAGTTGATAATTGTTTTTGGGGAGGAGGATCTGTTAGTAAGCAAGCCATCAACAACCCCTTATATTGAAGCTGCCGAGGAAGCTCTCGAGACCGCCTTCCAGTCACTTGAAATTGCCAATGCCACTTATGTTGGGGAGGGAGCTCCACTCTTGAAACCTCGGTCATCCAAAGCATCCATCATGATGGCCAAGGTTATGCTTGAAGGAGGATACCAACCTGGAAGCGGTCTGGGGAGGAATAGGCAAGGTGTCGCTGACATCCTCATGCTCACTGAGAACAAGGATAGGTTTGGGTTGGGATACAAACCCACTAAGGCCGACAAGATGAGGGTTATAGAAGAGAAGAAAAGAAAGAGGTTGGCTCGGCTGGAAAATCGTGAATACGAGGCTGAAAGGGTTCCCATCTCGTGACATTCGACAGAGCTTCCGAGCGTAGGGTTTGCATTCTGGACCAAGCAAAGGCTATTGAAGATGATTATCCCGCCGATCGTGGTATCAATCTGGTGTATCCATGCTCTCCTGGATCTGAGCTCAACAATTGGGAGATCATTGAGTTCCCCAAGACCATAGAGTCCTTTTCAAAGTAATTCTGTAATGTTTATCCTTTAGCTCTGCCCAAGGCTTTAGGAGTTTTGTTGTAATGGGCTTACTTGTTTCCGTTTCAGTATGACTTATCAATAAATGCATGCATTCGATATCTTTGTGTTCTCATCTTTTTTACTTTCGCTTTTATTCATCGCTCCTCACCAATAAATACAGTTTCTCATCTTTATCCGTTATTCATTTATCTTTCCCTGATAACTACCAAAATGCAGATCTAAAAGTGACTCTCTTGAAAATGACAGTGTTAATAACTCAGCATACAATTTTGACTATCCTATTGATCATGCTGATGAGGTTGTTGATGATGATGGCGAAGTCCCTCCTGAATTATTGAGGTTGGTAGAGCAAGAAGCTAGGGAACTTCGACTCCATGAAGAGCCGAGTGAACTAATCAATTTGGGAACCGAAGATGATAAAAAAGAGGTCAAGATCGGCCTTTCCCTGAAAGAAAATGAGCGAAGTAGATTGATCAAGTTGTTGATGGATTATAAAGATGTTTTCGCATGGTCCTACCAAGACATGCCAGGGTTAGACCCTAGTGTAGCAGAACACAAACTGCCATTAAAACCGGAGTGTCCTCCAGTAAAGCAGAAGCTACGAAGGATGAAAGCAGAAATGTCTCTAAAGATCAAGGAGGAGGTCAAGAAACAACTGGATGCAGGTTTCCTAGAAGTTGTGAAGTACCCTCAATGGGTTGCTAACATCGTTCCTGTTCCCAAGAAAGATGGAAAGGTTCGAATGTGTGTTGACTATCGAGATCCGAACGAGCTAGCCCAAAAGATGACTTTCCTCTGCCTCACATTGATGTTCTTGTAGACAATACTGCCCAACATGCATTATTCTCTTTCATGGATGGATTCTCCGGGTATAATCGGATCAAGATGGCACCCAAGATATGGAGAAAACTACATTTGTTACTTTATGGGGAACCTTTTGCTACAAGGTTATGCCCTTTGGCTTGAAAAATGCTGGGGCAACATATCAGCGGGCTATGGTGGCTTTATTCCATGACATGATGCATAAGGAGATAGAAGTTTATGTAGATGACATGATCGCCAAGTCCAGATCCGAAGATGACCATGTTGATAATCTGCAGAAACTTTTTGAGCGTTTAAGGAAGTTTAAGCTCCGACTGAATCCAGCCAAATGCACTTTTGGAGTGAAATCAGGCAAGCTTCTGGGGTTCATTGTTAGTCAAAGAGGAATAGAGGTTGATCCTGAAAAAGTGCGAGCAATCATCGATATGCCAGCACCTCGAACAGAGAAAGAAGTTCGTGGGTTTTTAGGAAGATTGAACTACATTGCCCGGTTCATCTCCCAACTGACCGCGACATGTGAACCAATCTTCAAATTGCTACGCAAAAATCAAGCAGTAACATGGAATGAAGATTGTCAAAAAGTCTTCGAGAAGATCAAACAATACCTACAGGAGCCTCCGGTCTTGGTTCCCCCAGTTCCGGGAAGACCTCTTATCATGTATTTGACTGTGCTAGATGAATCAATGGGTTGTGTACTGGGGCAACACGATGAGTCAGGAAGGAAGGAACATGCCATCTATTATCTAAGCAAGAAGTTCACCAGTTGTGAAGCCAACTACTCATTGCTGGAACGCACTTGCTGTGCTTTAGCTTGGGCAGCCCGCCGTTTGAGGCATTACATGTTGTGTTATGATGAGTGTGATTCCACCTCATCTTTGTCCATCATTTTGCATGCATTTTCATGTAGTTTAGGCATATTTTTATTAGATTTTAGGTTAATTTTCCTTTGGAACGGGTAAGGCGGTTTTCGTGTGTTGTTTTGCAGATATTAAGGGTGAATTGCTCAAGATCAACCATGATGAAGTTTGGATGAAGATGGAGCTTTAAAACTGAAGAAAATGAGCCAAACAGAGCCCATCACGGCCTAGCCGTGATGCTCATCACGGCCATGATCGAGAAAAACTGAAAAAGAAGAAAGGTCAAGTCGAAGTCACATCACGGCCGGCCGTGATAGCCATCACAGCCGTGACCCAAAACCACCAAAAGTCGAGCACATCACGGCCCGGTAGTGAAATTCTTCACGGCCATGAAGCAGAGGGCTCGCGTCGCGAGACATATCTCGCGTCGCGAGAAATTGAAATTTCCAGATTTGCAGAGGCAGAGACCGTCACGGCCTGGCCGTGATGGCCATCACGGCCGTGACGCGCATTACTTGGACCTGAAGAAACCGAAATAGATCAGATTTTGAGTTGGTTTGGGACTCTAACTTCCCCATTTCTATAAATATGGACCAAGGCATCAGATTAGGGGGGACATCAACACATTAGGGGCTACTACTCTAGGCATAGATTTAGGATCTCTTCTCCTCTTCTCCTCTCTTCTCTTTTCTGATTTTCATTATGTTGTCAACCCAGCTTGTCATCTCCATGGCAAGACTGGAGTAGTAGTTAGTTTCTAGGGATTAGGGCTCTGCCCGAGGTTTGTAAATGATGTTAATTTGATGTTAAAACCATTGTTGATTTCATAATTGTTTTAGATCTGATTTCTAGTGTGTTAATCACTCATAAATTTCGGCAACCGTTTATTTACGTGACATAGACGTACTAAGGAGGAACCTAGCGGTGAACTTAGGATTTCTAGGGTGATTCACTCGTAAAGCCCGGCAGCCACTAGTTTGTGAGATGTGAATGATCCAAGGAGGAACCTAGCGGTGAACTTAGGTTATTTGCATAACTGAGACATTATAGGGAGGAACCTAGCGGTGAACCTAGGTGTCGGACCTATAGAAGTCAGACTTGGGACTGAAATCACGAGAGTTAGAAGCCGTCCCTCGAGGAGCAACGAGTTGTCACGAAACGCAAAGGGTCCAATCTGGGATCGACTACCACGAGAGTAGGGGTCGGGTCAATTGGGCACGGCTTTTGTAACCCGAGAGGGAGCTTAAGCTATCAGAGGATAAACTCGCCTTCAAGGCAATTTCGGTAATCAACAAAGGTAAATCTGTTAGCAACATAAACAGCCTCAAAGGTAACCCAAATCCCTAGGAATCCGTTTTAGATAAAAACCCCATAAACAATTGTTTTCTGTTTTAATTGTTCTCTGCTCATCTATCTTTCAATTCAAAAACCAATTCCAAAAACCCTCTCTAAAAAGTCCAGAACTTAATCGATTCGAAATTTAATTGCGATTCGAGAACACAGTCTCTGTGGGTTCGATATCTTTTATTACTTGACGGCAGTCCGGTACACTTGCCGGATTCGCACGAGCGCGTCGTCGCACGTCGACTTACGCCTAACATCAAGTTTTTGGCGCCGTTGCCGGGGACTGTGCCATTTCGAATTTCAATTCAAATTTTGAATTGATTTTTCTGGACCTTTTCTTTTTGTTTGATTTTTATTTCTGAAATATAAAAAAAATATATATTTTCTTTTCCTTCTATTGTATCCATCTCTCTTGTGTTATATGCAAAGATCTCTAAGTCTTGGGAGCCTTAGTGAGATTGATCCGGAGATCGAGAGGACCTTCCACAGACGTAGAAGACTACAAAGAGAGGGAGAAAGGTTGAGTCCCGTTCCACTCATGGCGAATCAACCAGATACAAAACCTTTGAAGGATTACGCAGCCCCAAATGCGAGAGGCTTGCGAACTGGGATTGCAAGGCCAGAGATTGAGGCGGAAAACTATACCATACCACCTATGCTAATCAACATGATTAGGCAACATCAATTTGGAGGATTGCCTTCGGAGGACCCGACCGATCACATAGAGACATTTTTAGAGTTCACCGATGCAATCCGGATTCATGGAGCCTCAGTCGATGTTGTGCGTTTGAGACTGTTCCCCTCATCTCTCACTGGAAAGGCGAAGGCCTGGCTTAAGCAAATCCCCACTAACACTTTGACCACTTGGGACCAATTGGAGCAGGCGTTCTTGGAGAAATTCTTCCCTCCATCCAAGACGGCCTACATAAGAACCCAGATCACCGGCTTCTTCCAGAAAGACGGAGAATCATTATCGGAAGCCTGGGATCGTTACAAGGGACTGCTGGAGTCGTGCCCACATCACGGACTCGAGAGGTGGTTAATAGTGAACACCTTCTATAACGGATTAGACTACTCTTCGAAGGTGTCACTAGATTCTGCAGCCGGTGGAGCGTTTATGAATAGGCCTCTCACCGAGGCATTCAACATCATCGAGAATGTCGCCACCAACTACCACCAATGGGGATCCGAAAGAGGTAATAACCCGAACAAGATTTCGGGGGGTAAGTTTGAGGTAAATAGCACAGATCTTATTATGTCAAAGATAGACTCACTTAATAAACGTTTTGATCGGCTGGAAAGAGCTAATGTGAGTGCATTAGGTGCTACTAACCTTGTTTGTGAGATTTGTGGAATGCAGGGACATGACATGATGGGATGCCCACATGGATCCGGCGCTTCGGGTGAACAAGTGAACTCTTGTAACAACTACTATGATACGAACCCGAAGCTGCCCAACTATGCTCCCCCAAATCCCTACAACCAAAGAAGGAACAACCCTTACCTCTCTTACGGCAACTACAGCAACACGCTCAACCATGAGTTCCAAGAGGGTCAAGGTAATAAGAAAGCAACACCGGGGTACCCTCAGGTACAAAGATCTAAACTCGAGACTTTATTTGAAAGTTTTGTCGAAACTCAGACAAAACAGAATGAGGAGTTTAGACAACAAGGAAGGGCAGTGAGTGAGGCAATAAAGGATCTAGCATCTAAGGTAGACAACTTAGCAACTCATAACAAGATGCTAGAAACCCAAATTGCCCAACAAGCCAGCACGTACTCGAGACCTAAGGGTGCATTCCCGGGGCAACCCGAAGCAAATCCCAATGAGCATTGCAATGTCATACACTTGAGGGATGATAAGCTTGGGGTGGGGGTAGCTGAAATGGAGGTGGAACCGGAGGAAGACATGAGCAAAAAAGAAGAACCAGAACCGAAATACGTCCCTCCACCACCGTACCAACCCCCGATACCTTTCCCACGAGAGGTTGGTCGGGAAAAAGCAAGTAGATGTAGAGACTAAAATGCCTACTAAACTGAAAGACCCAGGTAGTTTCTCCATCGCTTGCTCGATCGGACAACTGCAAATTGACCAAGCCTTATGTGACCTAGGGGCTAGCACGAGCTTGATGTCCCTCACTATCATGGAAAGGTTGGGAAGCAAAGAGTTGAGACCATTCAAATTCCCCTTACAAATTGCGGATGGCTCAACTAGGACTCCTCTAGGCATACTAGAGAATGTTCCTGTAAAGGTAGGGAAAATTCTCATCCCTACCGACTTCCTGGTATTGGACATGAAAGGGAATTCTAAATTCCCCATCATTTTAGGAAGGCCATTCTTGGCAACCGCTGGAGCATTAATAGACGTAAGGAATGGCAAACTCTCTCTAAATGTAGAGGAAGGTAGGGTAAATTTTCAGTTGATTAACTCTTGTAACAACCCTCCTTTTGAGAGCCATGTGTGCAGAATTGATGTAACGTCTCCAGCGGTAGAGAAAGAACTTAGCATGGAAGCAACCCCAAAGATTTGCAGGGCTAATGATGAACCCAGCAGTGGTGAAGTTGGAGTTGCTGTCCATGCAGAAACAATACTTCCGCCGGGAGGAAGGAAGGCTAGGAAGCTCCGAGAGAAAAGAGCAAAGCGAGCGTTACGGGTAGTATGAGCAGAAACGGCTATTTGAAGGAGCTCCATGGAAAAGAAGTGTTCCTGCACTTCTACGCCCAGCCGACCCCGGTTGACTTGAGGAAGTATGGTCAAGCTTAAGACCATAAATAAGCGCTTCTTGGGAGGCAACCCAAGTTTTCTTTCCCTTTTTCCTTTTGTTTTTGAATTAACCTCTTGAATAATTTGAGAAGATCAAGAGGCAAAAAAATATCATTAATAGGTTTGTCTAGTGTTTTCAGGTTGAGAAAGAGAAGAAGAGCATAAAAAAGATTAAGTCAGAGACCATCACGCCCTGGCCGTGACAGTGGTCACGGCCGTGATGAACTAAACAAGAGCACAGAGAGCATCACGGCCTAGCCGTGACAACCATCACGGGCGTGATGAGTAGGATGCCAAGGCCAGAGAGCATCACGGCCTAGCCGTGATGTAGATCACGGCCGTGACAGGGCAACCCCTGAGGACCAGAAACGATCACGGCCTAGCCGTGATGAGCCTCATGGCCGTGATAAAATTTCTACCCAAATTTTGACTGGAATGTGAAGCCAACACCCGCTACCGACTCGGTAAGTTGTTCCATTTTTCTCCTCTCTCCGACTTGATTATTTACATTGGAGACAATGTAAGTAATCAAGCTTGGGGTGGGGGTATTTATTTTTGCATTTGCATTGTTGCATTCATGTTGCATTCACATAGGCTTAGATTGGTATGATCACATTCTCTAGATTTCCCCTCACTTAGAACATGCATCCGATTGTGAGAACTTGGAGCCAAATGAATTGAGATAGTGAATTTTGAACCCAATTTTTCATTATTCTTGTGATATGGCTAAAAATGAAAATTCTTGAGATGATCATTTGATAGTTGATAATTAGCATGTGGTTCCTTAAACTTGTGTACCTCACTGATTTTTGAACTACTAAATGTAAGATTTTGAGCCAAAAGGGGTATTCACTAAATCTACCCCATTTCTTGTGCTAGAGTGTTGTAATTCCTCTTGGACTGTATTTTCTAGAACTTGACTTGAAACCATTTCAAAACTTAAAAATTTCTGAAAACATTTTTGGAAATGATTGAGGCACTAGGTATTTTTCTGGCCTCCCGAGCTTTGAATGATAAATGCTACCCCTTAGTTGCCCAATTTTGAGCCTAAAGATAAAAATACTTTTCTTGGTACCATGAATTAATTTGATAAATAATGCTTGGTATGGCACCTTTTAAAGTATTACAAAAAGGGTAATTGGTAGTTGGAAAAAGTATGGGATGAAAAAGCTAGAAAGTAATTTCTCTTGAGCTAAAAATCTCCCCTTCTCCAAACAAATAAAAATGAAATAAACAGAAAAAAATGGAGAAGGGGATGACAAAGAAAGTGAGAAATGAAAAGAAAAAGAAAAAAAAAAAAAAAAAGAGAAGAGAAAGGTGGAAAAGTAAACCAAAGCCCAAAAAGGGGTATTTTAGAAGGTGTCATGCTTTGTAATGTTTGATAATCTGTCTAGCCTTCTTGAAATTCCCTTTCCTTGATTTTCCCACCTTACAATAAATCCCATGGCCACATTACAACCAAAGGAAAAGACCTCTTGATTCTTAAGTGTTTTCTTAAATAAAGTAGAGATTTGGTTAATAGTCAAGCCTATGGTAAAATACTTTCCTTGAGGAAATGGAGTGAATTGTCATAAACCCTAAAACACTTGAGTGAGGTGAGATGAGTGCCCAAATCAGTGAGGACATGAACTTGAAAAACCTTAGCTTCTAATTGGACTGGAACTTGATTATCTCTAGAGTGCTTATTAAAAATGCCTATTACTTGGATTAGCTTCTAGGGTTCTTGGTTCACTATCCATGCTTTGAATGATTTATATCTTATGGCCTGAGTAATTGCTTGAGGACAAGCAAAGTTTTAAGCTTGGGGTGATTTGATGAGTGTGATTCCACCTCATCTTTGTCCATCATTTTGCATGCATTTTCATGTAGTTTAGGCATATTTTTATTAGATTTTAGGTTAATTTTCCTTTGGAACGGGTAAGGCGGTTTTCGTGTGTTGTTTTGCAGATATTAAGGGTGAATTGCTCAAGATCAACCATGATGAAGTTTGGATGAAGATGGAGCTTTAAAACTGAAGAAAATGAGCCAAACAGAGCCCATCACGGCCTAGCCGTGATGCTCATCACGGCCATGATCGAGAAAAACTGAAAAAGAAGAAAGGTCAAGTCGAGTCTGTCATCGGCCTGGCCGTGATAGCCATCACGGCCGTGACCCAAAACCACCAAAAGTCGAGCACATCACGGCCCAGCCGTGAAATTCTTCACGCCATGAAGCGAGGGGCTCGCGTCGCGAGACATATCTCGCGTCGCGAGAAATTGAAATTTCCAGATTTGCAGAGGCAGAGACCGTCACGGCCTGGCCGTGATGGCCATCACGGCCGTGACGCGCATTACTTGGACCTGAAGAAACCGAAATAGATCAGATTTTGAGTTGGTTTGGGACTCTAACTTCCCCATTTCTATAAATACGGACCAAGGCATCAGATTAGGGGGGACATCAACACATTAGGGGCTACTACTCTAGGCATAGATTTAGGATCTCTTCTCCTCTTCTCCTCTCTTCTCTTTTCTGATTTTCATTATGTTGTCAACCCAGCTTGTCATCTCCATGGCAAGACTGGAGTAGTAGTTAGTTTCTAGGGATTAGGGCTCTGCCCGAGGTTTGTAAATGATGTTAATTTGATGTTAAAACCATTGTTGATTTCATAATTGTTTTAGATCTGATTTCTAGTGTGTTAATCACTCATAAATTTCGGAACCGTTTATTTACGTGACATAGACGTACTAAGGAGGAACCTAGCGGTGAACTTAGGATTTCTAGGGTGATTCACTCGTAAAGCCCGGCAGACCACTAGTTTGTGAGATGTGAATGATCCAAGGAGGAACCTAGCGGTGAACTTAGGTTATTTGCATAATCGAGACATTATAGGGAGGAACCTAGCGGTGAACCTAGGTGTCGGACCTATAGAAGTCAGACTTGGGACTGAAATCACGAGAGTTAGAAGCCGTCCCTCGAGGAGCAACGAGTTGTCACGGAACGCAAAGGGTCCAATCTGGGATCGACTACCACGAGAGTAGGGGTCGGGTCAATTGGGCACGGCTTTTGTAACCCGAGAGGGAGCTTAAGCTATCAGGGGATAAACTCGCCTTCAAGGCAATTTCGGTAATCAACAAAGGTAAATCTGTTAGCAACATAAACAGCCTCAAAGGTAACCCAAATCCCTAGGAATCCGTTTTAGATAAAAACCCCATAAACAATTGTTTTCTGTTTTAATTGTTCTCTGCTCATCTATCTTTCAATTCAAAAACCAATTCCAAAAACCCTCTCTAAAAAGTCCAGAACTTAATCGATTCGAAATTTAATTGCGATTCGAGAACACAGTCTCTGTGGGTTCGATATCTTTTATTACTTGACGGCAGTCCGGTACACTTGCCGGATTCGCACGAGCGCGTCGTCGCACGTCGACTTACGCCTAACATCATGTTACACTACCTGGTTGGTGTCCAAAATGGATCCGATCAAGTACATCTTTGATAAGCCTGCTCTGACTGGAAGAATTGCTCGCTTGCAAGTCCTCCTATCGGAATACGACATTGTCTATGTCACCCAAAAAGCAGTAAAAGGTAGTGCTCTCGCAGAATATCTAGCCAATCAGCCAGTGGAAGATTATGGATCGATGCAATGCGATTTCCCGGATGAAGATATAATGGCTTTGTTTGATCGCGAGCAATCACTAGAAAAAGAAAAGTGGACTTTGTTATTTGATGGAGCTTCTAATGCATTGGGGCATGGAATCGAGGCAATACTAATCTCACCGGAAAATGATTATTTCCCTGTCACTGCAAGGCTTTGCTTTGATTGTACAAACAATATAGCCGAATATGAAGCTTGTGCGCTTGGGATCCTGGCAGCGATAGAATCAAAGGCAAGGATCTTTGGAAGTATATGGGGACTCTGCATTAGTCATTCACCATCTAAGAGGGGAATGGGAAACCCGAGATGCCAAGTTAATCCCGTACCATGATTACATCAAAGGTTTGATGGAGCAGTTTGATGAAGTCACATTTCATCATATTCCCCGAGAAGATAACCAACTAGCTGATCATTGTCTACCTTGTCCTCGATGTTCAAAGTAAGTGACGAAAGGAACCTACCACTCATCAAAATGGCAAGCCGTGATCATCCTGCATATTGTCAAGTGATAGGGGAAGAGTCTGATCAAAAACCATGGTACCATGACATCAAATGCTTCATCCAAAGAAGGGAATACCCTCCGGGTGCTTCAGAAAATGACAAAAGAACTCTAAGAAGACTTGCAATGGGTTTCTATTTAGATGGAGATATTCTCTACAAAAGAAATCATGACATGGTGTTGTTGAGGTGCGTTGACGCAAAAGAAGCTAAACTGATAATTGAGGAGGTACATGAAGGATCTTTTGGGACACACGCGAGCGGTCATGCAATGGCCAGGAAAATCTTGAGGACTGGCCAATATTGGTTGACAATGGAGGCTGATTGCTTTAATTACGCAAAGAAGTGCCATAAGTGTCAAATATATGCTGATAAGGTTCATGCGCCGCCAGCTCCCTTGAATGTCATGTCGGCACCCTGGCCGTTCTCAATGTGGGGAATGGATGTGATCGGGCCCATCGAACCAAAAGCCTCAAATGGACATCGCTTCATCCTTGTTGCCATCGATTATTTCACCAAGTGGGTTGAGGCTGCATCATATTCCAGTGTGACCAGGAATGTCGTGATCAGATTTGTCAAAAGAGAGTTAATTTGTCGTTATGGGTTGCCAAGCGAGATCATCACTGATAATGCGACTAACTTGAACAACAAGATGATGAAAGAGATGTGCGAAAACTTCAAGATAAAACATCACAATTCCTCCCCGTATCGCCCAAAGATGAATGGGGCAGTTGAGGCCGCCAACAAAAATATCAAGAAGATTGTCCAGAAGATGGTGGTGACATAAAAGGATTGGCACGAGATGTTACCTTTTGCTTTGCACGGCTACCGTACCTCCATTCGCACCTCGACAGGGGCAACTCCGTATTCTTTAGTTTATGGGATGGAAGCAGTACTCCCGATTGAAGTAGAGATCCCCTCATTAAGTGTGCGAGAGAAGCGAATCTGGAAGAAGCTGAGTGGGTTCAGAACCGACTCGACCAATTGAATCTCATTGAAGAAAAAAGATTAGGGGCATTGTGTCATGGTCAATTGTACCAGAAAAGGTTGATGAGAGCTTACGAGAAGAAGGTACGCCCGCGGCAGTTTCGGGAGGGTGATCTAGTGCTCAAAAAGATCCTACCGATCCAAAAGGATCATCGGGGAAAGTGGACCCCGAACTACGAAGAACCTTACGTTGTGAAAAAGGCTTTCTCGGGTGGAGCTTTAATTCTCACAAGGATGGATGGGGAAGATCTTCCACTCCCTGTAAACTCAGATGCAATCAAAAGGTATTATGCTTGAACGCACTTCCCAAAAAAAAAGAAAAAAAAAGGTTGAAAAATGAAAAAAGAAAAGCTCGCTAGGCTGAAAATCTGAAAAGACAGTCTAGGCAAAAGTTAGAGCAACCCGCTAGGCTGAAAACCCGAAAAGGCGGTCTAGGCAAAAGTTAGGGTTCAAAAAAAATAAAAATAATAATAAATAAATAAATAAATAAACAAGGGAAGTTTCGTCAAGCCGATGAACTGGGGCGATCAGTGGGCTAGATGCATGAAGATCGGGGCAGATAGCATTCTCAGATGTTGATTAGTAAGCAGTCGAGATAGTATGAGGGATATTAACACTAGTCATGGAAAGAGATGTCATTTGAGGAGATGTGTTTCCACTCCCCGACCTTTCTGCAATTCCATACTCCATTGTAATATCTGCTTTGTATACCTTCTCAGTCCAAATATAATGACATTGACTCTCCATTCTTTTTACCATTATCTATTTCTCTTAACTTTTGTCAATTGCGTGTGTGCATTCATTATGATGAGTATATACTGAGATGTGAAACATGTATTTGATGTCTTCAAGAGCATTTAGAACTTCTTTGAAAATCTCCAAGGTTCGTAAAGAACAAGATGGCCTCCCGACAAAGGGCACCGTGGTCTACTGACAGGAAGCATAGGGACAATCACTGCAGAGAAAGCGTACCCTTCCAAAAGCGCTTAGCCTTTGTTCTCCGCGAAGACAGGACACGTTTTAGTTCACCTCCGGGCTTGTCTGTGATCAATGCTTCAAGGGGTCAAGGGTGATAATTAGAAACACCTAAGCGATAATTTTTTTTTTTAAATAATAAATAAATAAATAGCAACGTGTTACAGGCTCTCCTTGTGTTGCATTGAAATCATTTGAGGTTTCCATCAGGCATATAGAACATTTCTGGCATCATGCATTGCAATGGTTTATCTCCTGTGGGTACAAAACCCAGTAATTCCACAACTCCGCAAGATTTTAACCTTTTTTGTTAAGCTTCGACGGGTACCATACCCCGTAAGCTCTGCTTGTTTTCAAGCTTCAGCGGATACCCGACTCCGCATGCCTTTTACCTTTTCTGTCAAGCTTCAGCGGACAACCGACTCCGCAAGCTTTCAACTTTTCTTCTCAAGCTTCAGTGGATAACCAACTCCGCAAGCTTTTAATCATTTTGTTTTCAAGCTTCAGCGGATACCGACTCCATGAAGCTTGTCGCATTTTGCTTTCAAGCTTCAGCGGATAACCGACTCATAAAGCTTTTAATTATTTTGCTTTCGAGCTTCAGCGGACAACCGACTCCGCAGGCTTTTAATTCTTTTGCTTTCAAGCTTCAGCGGACAACCGACTCCGTAAGCTTTCAACATTTCTTTCCAAGCTTCAGTGGATAACCGACTCCGCAAGCTTTTAATTCTTTTGCTTTCAAGCTTCAGCGGACAACCGACTCCGTAAGCTTTCAACTTTTCTTCTCAAGCTTCAGTGGATAACCGACTCCGCAAGCTTTTAATCATTTTTGTTTTCAAGCTTCAGCGGATACCGACCCCATGAAGCTTGTCGCATTTTGCTTTCAAGCTTCAGTGGATAACCGACTCCGCAAGCTTTTAAACTTTCTGTCAAGCTTCGACGGGTACCGTACCCCGTAAGCTCTGCTTGTTCAAGCTTCAGCGGACAAACGACTCCGCAAGCTTTTTATCTTTCTGCTCGAGCTTCTGCGGGCAGTCCGTCCCGTCAGCTTTTAATTATGCATCTGTTTACTTGTCAGTGAACTCCGGCCAAAATTGGAGTTCATGTCTTTACCCGTTTCTTATAACGATAATAGGTTAACTGCGGTTACACCTACTATCTAATAAGAAACAAGTAAAGAGGGGCAGCTGTGAACACCTAATTTTGTCCGGGTGTCCTTTTTAATCAGTGTTTTGAAAAAATGATAATATAAAAATAAAAATATAGAAAAAAAAACTGAAACTAAGCAGTCCTTTTCAAAAGCCAAGAGGAAAAAGCCAAAGTTTAAAGTTCCTAATACATCTCAGCAGCAAAGAAAGCAATGGCAGACTTAGGCATTGGCAACAAAAAATGGTTTCAAATTTTAAGCACCAGAAAGGAAAAAATGGGAACATGTGATGCTGCTATCCTTGAAGCATGGTCAAACCTGAATCATAAACAAAGGGAAGTTGCAGCATACACAGATTGAAGCAGCTATGCAGAAACATTGAGAAGGAAATGAATGAAAGTGACTATCCATTGTGGCCATTGGGTTCTGTTTTTGGAGTTTTGCAAGCAAGGAGGATTTAAAAAGGGGGAAGTTCAGAACAGAAACGGGGGCTCAGACATACACTTCATCATCTCCTTCGAATCTTCGCAATCCTTTCTGACTTTTGGCCAACACCTCAAACATAGCCACTCTTCCATAGCCAAACACCATATCTCCATATTCATCACTGAGAAATAAATCTCAATAACCATTACAGCAGCAACAACCACCACTCCATCCCAAACCAAAAATTATCAAAATAGAAAAAACACAAAAAGATCAAACAGATCTCAGTTCTGAGCTCCACCGCAACACCAAGCCACCACCACCATATCGTCTTCTTCTTTGGACCACGAACCAGATCTGTCCATCCCTGCTTCACCACCGTGCAAGACCAGACGCGGAGCCACCACGTCTCTGCCCGGCAC
Source organism: Sophora flavescens (assembly GCA_030762895.1). Taxonomy (NCBI): domain Eukaryota; kingdom Viridiplantae; phylum Streptophyta; class Magnoliopsida; order Fabales; family Fabaceae; genus Sophora; species Sophora flavescens. The sequence goes on from CM061065.1 coordinate 165,718,715, forward strand.
AGTCTTCCGCCGTCACTTCTCATCCGGATCTACTCCCTTCTTCCGCCACACATCACCGGGTCAGTCGCGACAGCATCTAGACGCAGATCCGCGCGGTTCACCGGCGTCTACGCCGTCGCCGGCCCTGTCCCTCGCACGCCGCACGAACCGGACCGCCGCTCCGCCCCAGACGCATATCCGCCCCAGCCACGTCGTCACACACCGCCGGTTTGCACCTCCTGCCTTGCCATCGTCGTGCCGCCAGCCCTTGCCGTCCGCCGCACTTGCTCTACTGCCCTTTGTTCCCTTTCAGCTCGTACTGGTAACACAGAAAGAAGCAGAGGCTTCTTTAATATTTTTTGCCTTATTTGCTATTATACAACTTGGGTCGGAGTCTTGTTTCTTCTTTGCTTTAATTGTTGATTTTTGTTGACTGGTGGGCTTAGTGTACCTGGGTTAGTAGATGTGTTTTTGGGCCAAGCTTTTTAAATGAGTGGTTTGTGTCAAAAAGAATAAATATGTTGGGCTTCTTTTCAGTCAGACCTGAGTCTAAATTTTATCTTATATGATTTGTGCTTTGGGCTTAAGATGTGTTTTTATTGCTGATTCCTTGTTCCAAATAAAAATCTTCTAAAAATATTTCAAAACTAAATTGGCTTGTTTGAATTCACACAACAATTTACAACGTTGATGTACGACTTTTCGTCCTCAAGTGTTGTAAAAATTGTAAGGATTATCGTATAATTTCACTATCTTTAACCCCGTGCAAGAGTGAGTTCTCTCATTTTAGAAACAAATTTTTTTAGGGTCTATTTTGACAAAGTTTTCATTTTTTTAAAAATAAACAAATGAATGAATACTTTTAAGTATCTCTAATAAATTTTAACAAATAAAAACCTCTATTAATTCACGCAACAATCTATGACGTTGATGTATGATTCTTCATCCTCAAGTGTCATACGAATTGTAAGGGTTTATCGTATAATTTCACTATCTTTAACCCTGTGCAAAAGTGAAATATCTTTTATCAAAAATAATAAATTTTCAACTTGCTCTTTTAACAAATTTTATCCAACATTTTTGTAAATATATATATATATATATATAAAATAAAAATCCTTTTTTAATTCACGCAACAATCTACGATGTTGATGTATGATTTTTCATCCTCAAGTGTCGTACGAATTGTAAGGGTTTATCGTGTAGCACTGCTATCTTGAACCTTGTGCAAGAGTGAATTTATTCTGAAATAAAATCCTTTTAAAAAAATAAAATCAAAACAAAATCAAGTCTCTCATCAAAATTAAAATCAACCAACCCATCAAACTTTTTAGAAAGAACTACGTGACTTTGAGTTTCCCATCGCACCTGAGAATACGTAGGAGCAAGATAAATCATCTTGTCGGGCCAATTTTTTTTTTCCTTTTTTGTGTCCTTTTTATATTAAAATGATTAATCAAAATAATTAAACTTTTTCCTTCTTTTTTTTAAACAATAAAATTCAAAAAAACGTAAAAATTAATACAAATTTTAAAATATTAAAAATTAAAAATAATCCTTTCTTGTAAATAATTTTTGGGGTAAAATAAATATTTAAAAGGCTATTAAAATGTTTATGCACAATTAACTTGAGGTACCGTTTTTTTTAAAAACGGGCGATGTGGGGTGCTAACACCTTCCCTACTCGTAACCGACTCCCGGACTCATCTCTCTCTCTCCTTTTTTTTAAGACCAGTTTTCCTTTAAATAATTGGGTTTTTCTAAGATTTTCCCAATAAAAATTTTAGTGGCGACTCCTGTCTTTACATCCCTTTTTCGCGGCCCCCGGACGGGACGGTCGCGACATCCATAAAAAAGGAGAGAGCAAGAGTGTTTAGAGGAGGTTTAAGGGTGGGATTTCCCCATCCATTCCCATATAGAACTTGCATGTCCTAAATACTCGAGGTAGTTCAAGTGGTTAAGAGCTAAGGGTTTATGGTGTGGAAGATGTTGGAGGTCCAAGATTCAATCATTGGCATTAGAGAAAAATTAACAACTAATATATTAACATACTAACATTTGATTATCAAAAAATAAAAAATAAAAAATAAATATCTTGAATACCCGAGGGGTGGGGTAGCTCAAGTGGTTAAGACTAAGGGTTTAAGGTGTTGGAGGTCCAAGGTTCAATCATTGGCATTGGACAAAAATTAACAACTAACATACTAACATTTGCCTATAAAAAAAATAAAATAATAAATAAATAAATATCTTGAATACCCGGGGGTGGGGTAGCTCAAGTGATTAAGAGCTAAGAGTTTAAGGTGTGAAAAGTGTTGGATGTCCAAGGTTCAATCATTGGCATCGGAGAAAACTTAACAACTAATATTTGTCTATAAAAAAAATAAAAAAAAATAAATATCTTGAATACCCGGGGAGTGGGGTAGCTCAAGTGGTTAAGAGCTAAGGGTTTAAGGTGTGGAAGGTGTTGGAGGTCCGAGGTTCAATCATTGGTATTGGAGAAAAATTAACAACTAACATACTAATATTTGCTCGTAAAAAAATATAAATAAATAAATAAATAAATATCTTGAATACCCTTTTTTTCAAATAAAACCATGATGAAATTTGTGGTCATCTAACCATCACAAAGGTGCCATCAAACTTTAAAGCAAATAAAAGTCACAATATTTCCATGCCAAAAATCAGAATCAAACAACCATCAAGTATAATTTCCCATATCAAACCAACAAATGATCATGAATCAAAGTGATAACGATAGCATGTAATTAGATACAATGGTCTGAGCATTTTTATCATACAACAAACATGCAATCGAGATAAGCACTGGCCACTGAGGGAAGGAAAATAATTCCACAAAAACGAATCAGAAATTAACAAATCAAAAGTACAAACGCAACAGAAAAAATAAGAGAAAATTATGGGGCATGATGATGATTTTCATTCAATATAATTGCATCTTTACACAATCAGATAAAAAAGAAAAAGAAGAATAAAAATGGAGGTTACCAGATGAGGACCTTCAATTACAGTTACACCCCTTCTGCAACCTCACACTATTTTCTCTTCTTCTCAAGTACAAAGGAAAAGATCTCAAAAAATTACATAAAGTTGTCTCAATATTGTAGAAAAATCCGAAAAATGTACTAGTGCAGAAAAAGGATTCCACATCGGTTATTTTTGGCTTTTCACATCGATTTTCAAACTGATGTTGAAAAGACCGATATGGTTTATTGCCACTTTTCACACCGGTTTTAAAACCGATGTTTAAAGTATATTTTTAACAACGGTTTTTACATTAACCGATGTGGAAAGTTTATATGTCAATTGGTAACCTATTGGAAATATCACTTTCCACACCGGTTTTCTTTAAAACCGATGTGGAAATTTCACTTTCCACTTCGATTTTTAGGAAAACCGATGTGGAAATTGAAATTTCCACATCGGTTTATTTAAAACCGATGTGTAAAGTATAAATTTTTTTTTAAAACTGTTTTTTACATTTCTTTCATTCATTTCCTCTGTTTCAGTAATACAGATCAATACCAGAATAACATACTCTAAATATTCTCAACACAATCACTTTTGTACAACAAAAACACACTAAAGTAATATATACTGAATTTATTACGAACAATACATATGTACATTCAATTACATTCAGACAACAAAGATAATTAGAAACCAAAAAGCAACATGATATATTATAGATTTCATATCAAAATACATATGATCAGTCAAAAGTACACTATAGCTAGTACATGATATGTTTTTAAACTAACTACATATATACAAACTATGGTTGGTACACTTCAAGAAAGAAAGTTGCCCAACGCCTCCTTATGTTGTTGATGTCAGAATCAGATAATGGAGTTGGATTGTTGAATATCTGCAAGTTTAATTGGACAAAAGATTATATCTTTTAAGAAATAAACTAACATAAAACATATAACGAATCTATAACTGTTACTTCTAATTGTTATCAATTAACATTTACCTCGTGCCATCTTTCAGTAATCCTGGAGGAGATAATTTCCAACATCCACTTCATCACATAGTATCCACATTCCCATGATCCACGTTGTATACGTGACTACGTACAAATGAAACCCAATTAGAATATGAGGAATTAAATAGAAATCAATAATTATACCCACTGCATTTGATGCATTTGAACTAATAAATATCTTACGCTAGGAATAATCCATCTGATATCCCGACGCCTTTCACCACGCAACATGTGGTTTGCATTAATAGAACTATCATGACAAAATAAACATTAATTAAAGTATATCTAATAGATTCCAGATAATTAAAACAACTGCATTACTGGTTATACAGTATTTTAATGCTTACGTTTCGATGATCGTCTTCAGTTCATTCGCGGGCTTATTTCCAATTGAGCAGAAGAAGACCACGACGTTCATCCTAGGGTAGAAGATCAACAGTTGTCAATGCTGGTTGTATTTGCGGAACAATTAGTGACTAAGTCATATATAGTTATAATTAAATAACCGGTACTTACTTATTGAGATAAGGCGCAAGGTAGAATTGATGATCGTCTCGGGCAAGTATATCACGTATGGTGGTGACCCGATCTTCTGATGTTATGAGAACATCACCCTGAATGAACATGGGGTCAATGAACCCATAAAGGGCGAGGTTACCCTGATCAACTAACATACGATGCAGATACCTAATATATTGAAAAAACATGTTAATTATCATAGTATTTAAAAATTAATTACTTAACTTATAAATAAAATGTACTTACGTGCACCATAACGATAGGTGTGAAGAACTAGCCATTTCTTTATTGAGTACAATCTCCATAAGTTCCTTCTTTGGGATATACAGTTCATCACCTGGATTGGCATCATGTTCCAACCTTACCAAAGCTGCGTCATTCTCCATGGTGACAACCTGTATAGCCAGAAGTTTAAAAACATCACCAGGTGCCCCTTTGTCGATCCCCTAAACAACAAAGATATATATTAGTAATCACATATAAGTTATTTCATTCATAATTAATTAAATGGTCAAATGAATACCTTGGCAGGAGCAGACATCTCTGGTCTTCCTAGATCCGACCTTTTAGGCAGAATATCATTTCCAACATCCTATAACGAATAAAAATAAAGCATTATCTTTAAACAATAATAAATAATTTCAACTATGAATATAGAAAAACACAACTAACTGAATACCTCAGACGCAACAAGAAAGCTGACCAGTCTTCTCAAGCATCAGCATCTCGAATAATCTCAACAACGACCCTCACCTGATCATCCGGTAATAAACGATGGTGTATGGTATTACCTAAGTTATTATGTGCCCTCCCCAATGCCACTAAGCGGCGATCATGATGATCATCAACATACAACTCACACCTATCAGGGTCGTCATCATCATCATCATCATCATCATCATCATCATCATCATCATCATCACCACCATCATCATCATTTTCAGGCTGATGAGGAGGATCACATGAGCCCTTAGTGCTCACATGGACAGAGGGTTGGACACCGGCTATCATCTGCTGGGACATAGAAGTCAATATTGCCATTTGCTGGGCAAACTGCTCGGCCATCTCCTGTTTAAGCTCAGCTGCAATCTCATGTTTTAGCCGTGCTCTATCTGCATCAACATCCCTGTGGCATTGGTGTGAAGATGAACCATGGTATTGGCGAATGCCGACGCCCCATCCAACACCAATGACACGGCCCGGGTGGTCTGGTTTATCGATGGCAGCAGCTAAGATATCATCACGTCCTCTAGGAACAAAGGTTCCTTGGGTTACCTACTTGTCCAAGGCATCCTATCACATATAAAATATCAGGTCACATTACAATTCGGTAACAATCTTAAAATGACAATTCAAATTCAAACTATACTTACAATCTTCTCAACTACTTGGCGGGTCTCCTCAGATGTATATTGTCCCGTTTTTCTTTGTCGGTCCCTCTTCCATTTACGATGGCGTGGGGATGGAAGTGGATCAACAACCTCTGGACAATTTTCAGCGTTAGGATCCGCCTGAGATGCTGCTTCCTGACGTGCTTTCTTTTCCTCTTCCACCATTATCTGACCAAGCTTTTTATATCCCCCACGAGACATGACTTGGGGGTAGACATTCTTACTTTGGTTTTCCTGCCCCTTTTTCCTCTTCTCCTGTTATAAATAGAAGACAATTAAATTACATAAGTAAATAAAATTAATGAAATTACATAAATTTAGAGACAAATCAAATAAGTTAACATGAAAGCTGGGATCATGTCGGCTCTGAACAAAGCGATCCCACGTCGCCTGGTCAAGAAACGGGTACACCTCAAGTGGGTTTTTTTCACATGTTGGATTGAATACATAGTATCTGCCCAGGTCGACCTTAAAAGCCCTCCAACGCTCACCAGAATACTTTTTCAAACACTTCTTCATAGCCGTCGTATCCGGTAAGTCAAAGGTGAGCTACATTAACACCAAAAGAATCAACGAATTACTGTATGATATTAGTAAGATTAAAATAAAGTAGATACAGACAAACACAGGATGTAAAAGTATAGATACCAGAATACTCTCCCATATCTGATCCTTCACGTCCGCCGGTACATCTTTCCAATTATCAATGAGTATACTAGGCCTGCTGATAAGCCTCTGGCTCATCTAGTTTTATAGCTAGTATGACCAGGGTTTTGTGCAAATTATATCGTATTTTCACCCAAATTAGATTAGATTGTCCTCAAGCAAGGTTTTGAGTCTCTAAAGTAGTTTTAAGTTAATTTAGCTAGTTTTAAGTCAAAATAATACACTTATGCTTATTTCCTTGTTTTCAGGTTAAGTAGAAGTTGAGAAAATAAAGAACAGGGGATTCGCCCCGCGAAGGATTCGCTCGCCACGCGACCCCGAAGCCTGACTGTTCCAAGAAATTGCTAAGTCTCTGGGTCGCCTCGCGAAGAAGGTCTCGCCCCGCGAGTCTTCCAAACCTGAAAAAGTCAGAGACGATCACGGCTTGCCCGTGTTGAAGGTCATGGCCGTGGCAGTTTTGAAGCTGAAGAGTCTCGCCTCGCGATCATCCCTTCGCCTCGCGAATCTGAAAGTCAGAGAGCATCACGGTTAGGCCCTGATGGCCATCACGGGCGTAAGGAGGAAACTCTTCATATCCTCGCCTCGCGAGAGTCACTTCGCCTCGCGAGAATGCCAAGGGTTGCTGACTGTTTATGAAATTCGCCTCGCGAATGTTTGCTCGCCTCGCGAGCCCTCTGAATTCTGAATTTGTATAAAAGCCTGTTCTGAACATTTTGTAAAGACTTTTGCTCCTCTAACTTTCTGATATACATTTTCTGTGATTTCGTTGTTGCCATGGAGCACTAAGTCCTAGGATTAGTCTACTGTTTGAGGATCCTATATACTTGAGGTTATGTAAATCCCTATTTTAATTGCTTTTCCCTTTTCAATATCATATTGCATATTTCTGTTTGTTATTTCAGGAGTGTGTAATATTGTATTGATTTGTTTGATGATGTAAATTTCCTATACACAATCGCGTTTGTTAATTCGCGTGTGTTCATTCATGATCGTTTGATCATGAGCGCTTAATCCGTTTGTTATTTCGGGAATAGGAATTTGCATCCATAGTAGCAATTACGTTGTTAGTTATTCTTATGAATCGAAAGGGGATTAGAATCTGCTTAGGGCTTGGGTTTACATTAACCAAGGATAGTTGGGAATTCTTGACAGTAGATTAATCGTTGTTTGATAACTGATAATCCCTTTTCAACTGCTTTGTTTTTTATTGCTCTGTTTTGTTTGTTTCTTAATTGCATTCCAATCCAAACCCCCCCCAAAACTTATTTTTGTGAAAAGTAATATTCTCAGAGTCCTTAGAGACGACATCCGAGTTGTCGCACTATACTACACTTTTAAACCCGCTCGTCCTTTTTGGCGCGTGCGCGACAGCGCGACCAAAAATTGGCGCCGTTGCCGGGGACTCTGAGTTGTTATTTTTCTCAATTTGTTTTTATTTTATTTTCTTTTCTGTTCTGTTTTGAATTGGTCTGGCTACTAGGTCTCATTGCCCTGAACTGTGTGATTTTGACCCGGAAATTGAAAGAACATTGCACACACTCCGTAGGGAATTTCGGGCTAGCACTAGTAGTAATTCCAATTTTAAAACTGCTTTTGAAAACATGGGAGACCAGAGGACATTAAGGCAGCTTGCTGCCCCTGATGTCAACTATAATGGATTATGTATTTCTTATCCTGGTGCTGACACCCCTTTTGAATTGAAATCTGGTTTTATTCACCTGTTGCCCAAGTTTAATGGTCTTGCAGGTGAGGATCCACACAAGCACTTGAAAGAATTCCAAGTTGTATGCTCCACAACCTCGAGAGCAGAGGGAGTCACTGAGGACAGTATTAAGCTGAAGGACTTTCCATTTTCACTCAAGTGAGCTGCAAAGGATTGGCTATTGTACCTTGAGCCTAACTCCATCACAACTTGGAATGATTTGAAGAGGGTGTTTCTAGAAAGGTATTTTCCTGCTTCAAGAGCTGCTTCAATAAGGAAAGAGATATGTGGCATAAGGCAAGGGAACGAGTCACTAGCTGAGTACTGGGAAAGGTTTAAACATTTGGTCTCTAGCTGCCCCCAGCATCAAATTTCTGAGCAACTCCTGATCCAATACTTTTATGAAGGATTGTTGCCTATGGATAGGAATCTGTGGATCTTTGCTAGTGGGGAGCATTAGTTGATAAGACCCCAGCTTCTTGCTAAGCAACTTATTGAGAATATGTCGTTGAATTCCCAGTTCTCTACAAGAAGAAATTCAGTTGAGCCAAGAGGCGTGCATGAGATTCATAGCTCATCTTCTAACCAGGCCGCCCTTGAGAATAGATTGGATGAGTGACCTCCTTTGTGAGACAATTGGCAATAGACAAGGTTCAGCCGGCAAAGTTATGTAGCATGTGCAATGCACTCGACCATCCATTTGATCCATGCCCAATCCGGAGAGAAGAATTTGTCGGTGAAGTACCTCGGGCTTATGCGGTGAACCCCTATAATCAAGGAGGCGATCGAGAATCGGTACAGCATTCCAGACCTCTCTACTAATAGGTATCATCCTCCCTGGAGAAATCACCCTAATCTGCGGTCTGGGAATTGTTCCCAACAACAGCCGAAGGCACCTCAGAACCAACCTCTAGTGACCACTTCTGCACCTACTGGACCATCATTAGAAGACTTGGTAAAGCAAATGGCTGCATCTAGTGTACAGTTTCAGCAGAGGGACGGATCACGAGTATTCGAGCATTGCATACACAGATTGGACAATTGGCTACATCCATGATTAGTATACAACATGGTCAAGGGACACACCAGCTGCCTGCACAACCACTGATAAATCCTATTGCCTCCAACCCTATTGTGAGTGTCATCTCTCTGAGATCTGCAAAGGTTGTTGAGGCCACTTCGGAAAGGATGAAGAAATTGTTAAGGCTACTCCCCGAGCCTACTGTTGAGGCTACTCCCGAGCCTTGTGGTTGAAGTTGAAACGAGAGAGTGTATAGACCACCCATTCCATTCCCACACAGAATTCAGAAAAATTTGAAGATGGGTGGTGAGAATAAAGAGAAGGAGATTCTTGATGTTTTTCGAGAAAAGTAGGTGTAACATCCCACCGTTGGATGTGATCAAGCAAGTGCCCGGATATGCTAAATTTCTGAAGGACCTGTGCACTAACAAGAGGAAGATGAAGACTAATGAGAGGGTTGACTTGGGAATGAATGTCTCGGCGCTTATCCAGTCAAAGATAGAGAGTTGCTTCTATAGGCCCTAATCAAATCTTGCCACAAAAGTGCAAGGATCCAGGCACCTTCACTATCCCATGCACTATTGGGGACAAGAAGTTTGAGAACTGTATGTTGGACTTGGGAGCATCAATCAATGTCATGCCTACGTCCATCTTTAATAACCTTGATCCGGGGCCATTGCGGTATACGAGGTCTTACCATTCGGTTGGCTAACAGGACCAGTGCCCGACCCATGGGGATGGTAGAGGATGTCCTAGTGCAAGTTGATGATTTGATATTCCTGCAGACTTCTATATCCTAGACATGGCGGAGAGACCCGATCCGAAGAGATCACCCATAATCTTGGGGAGACCGTTCATGATGACATCCAAGACCAAGATTGATGTTTATGATGGGACTATGTCGATGGAGTTTGGTGGTATCGTGGCCAAATTCAAGATTTTTGATGCTATGAAGCACCCAGTGAGAGGAGCACTCAGTATTCCACTTAGAGTTCTTTGTCCGAGCTCATTGAGGACACTCATGATGACCTTATTTCTGATTTTCCTGTTATTTCTGGTTTTGATGATGTATATACTTGTACTAACTGCACTAACACTAACCCATGTTCTGTTTGTTCCGAGTTTTTGGATTTAACCTTGCGGGGTGAGGATGATAGTGAAAGTGATAATAAGAGTGAAGTCTGTTTACTCGTGAAAATCCTTGACCCTATGGCTGCTCCCAATGCTCCATCTGTTGAGCGGCCGCCTCCTTTGGAACTCAAACCACTTCCCGAGAACTTAAAGTATGCCTACTTGGGGAGGGATGCAACACTGCGCCGATCATCATTTCCTCCAGGCCTCAACTCCGATCGGGAAGACAAGCTTTTAGAAGTTACGAGGAAAAACAAGAAGGCCATTGGGTGGACATTGGCCGATATTCCAGGAATTAGCCCCTCCGGATGCATGCACAGAATTTTCTTGGAGGATGGGGCTAAGCCGATCGAGCAGACTCCAAAGGCGACTTAACCCACCGATTCTGGATGTGGTAAAGAAAGAGGTGACCAAGCTTCTACAGGCAGGTATTATCTATCCCATTTCTGATAGTTCTTGGGTAAGTCCGGTTCAAGTTGTACCAAAGAAATCTGGTTTAACAGTAGTTAGGAATGAAAATAATGAACTTGTGCCTACTAGAGTCCAGAATAGGCTGGAGAGTTTGTATAGACTATAGGAAGCTAAACCAGGCCACCCGAAAGGATCATTTTCCTTTGCCGTTCATAGATCAGATGCTAGATCGGCTGGCTGGTCAGTCCCATTATTGTTTTCTAGATGGCTTTTCCGGGTATTTCCAGATTCATATTGCCCCTGAGGATCGGAAAGACCACCTTCACGTGCCCCTTCGGATGCGTTTGCTTATAGGAGGATGCCATTTGGCCTCTGTAATGCTCCTGGCACCTTTCAAAGATGCATGCTTAGTATTTTCTCGATTTTATTGAAAATTGCATAGAGGTGTTTATGGATGATTTTTTTGTGTATGGCTCCTCTTTTGATGCTTGTTTGCATAGTCTAGATCTAGTTCTTGAGAGATGCATTGATACTCTGATTTGATTCTGAATTATGAGAAATGTCATTTCATGGTAGAACAGGGGGATAGTATTGGGTCATGTAATTTCCAAAGAGGGTATTTACGTGGATCCTGCAAAAATAAATGTAATTGCTTCATTGCCTTACCCATCTTGCGTCGCGAGATATGTTCCTTTCTTGGACATGCAGGTTTCTACGGGGCGTTTTATAAAGGATTTCAGCAAGATAGCACTACCACTTTGTCAAATCTGCTGAAAAATGATGCCCTGTTCGGTTTGATGAAAAGTGCAAAGAGTCATTTGACCATCTGAAGAAGGCGTTGACTTCTACCCCTGTCATCCAGCCCCCAGGACTGGACATTACCTTTTGAACTGATGTGTGATGCCTCAAATTTTCTTTGTGGGGGCAGTTTCGGCACAAAGGGTGGGCAAGGTTGCCCATGTAATTCACTATGCTTCTAGGACCCTAGATGCCGCACGAGCAAATTACACAACCACCGAGAAAGAGCTGCTAGCTATTGTATTTGCACTTGACAAGTTTAGGTCTTATTTGCTAGGTTCTAGGGTAACTGTTTTTCACCGACCATGCGGCTTTGAAATATCTGTGAAGAAGCGAAAGCTAAGCCCAGGCGATCGGTGGATGCTTTTGCTTGAGGAATTCAATGTGGAGATAAAGGATAAAAGTGGAGCTGAAAATCTGGTAGCAGATCATTTGAGTAGGATAGCAAGGGATGAGGATACATTTCCCATCCAAGATGATTTCCCTGATGAGAGATTGTTACATATGTATGGGGTAACCCCTGGTTTCTTGACATTGTAAATTTTCTAGTTCTTTGGTGTTGTTCCTGCAGTACAAGTAGACGAGAAGTTCCATAAGGCTGAAGAGCGATGCAAAGTATTATGTGTGGGACGACCCCTATCTGTGGAAGTTTTGCGGTGACCAAGTCATTCGGAGGTGTGTACCCGATCATGAGACGGAGTCCATCCTGCATTTCTCACATGCCTCTCCCGGTTGGAGGACACTTTGGACCTCAAAGGACAGCAAGGAAGGTCCTGGACTCCGGGTTCTATTGGCCCACACTTTTAGGGATTCATATGAGGTATATAAGAGTTGTAAAGAATGTCAAATAACAGGCCCAAGCAATCACTCGTAGGAGTGAGATGCCCCAACAGCCCCATGCTCTTTTGTGAAGTTTTTGATGTGTGGGGGATGGACTTCATGGGTCCCTTCCCTCCTTCTTTTGGTTTTGTATATATTTTGTTAGCTGTAGATTATGTTTCAAAGTGGGTGGAAGCAATCCCCACTAGGACTAACGATGCTCGGATTGTGTCAAAGTTTGTTAGGTCCAACATCTTTTGCGGGTTTGGCATACCCAAGGCCATCATCGGTGACCAGGGCACACATTTTTGTAACAGAACCTTGGAGGCCTTACTCGAGAAAATATGGGGTTGTACATAGAGTGTCTCTTGCTTACCATCCCCAAACCAATGGCCAAGCAGAAATATCAAACAGGAGATTAAGCAAATCCTAGAGAAGATGGTGCGACCAAACGAGAAGGGAATGGAGCCGCCGTCTGGAAGACGCATCGTGGGCACAAAGGACTGCTTTCAAGACCCCTATAGGGATGTCCCCATTTCGGCTAGTTTTTGGTAAGGCATGTCACCTCCCGGTGGAGGTTGAGCATAGAGCATCTTGGGCGATAAAGTGTTGTAATATGGATATAAATAAATGCGGTGTTGAAAGAAAGCTGCGATTTGCAGCAACTTGAGGAGCTTAGGCTTGAAGCCTATGAAAGCTCCAAGATTTATAAAGAAAAGACAAAACAATTTCATGATAGAATGATTGTTAGGAAAGAGTTTTTTGTGGGCCAGCTAGTATTATTGTTTAACTCCACTTTGAAACCGATGGTTTGGGAAACTTAGGTCCAAATGGGATGGCCCCTTTGTCATTACTAATGTGTTTCCTTATGGTGCAGTAGAGATTACACGTGCAGGTACACACAAGCCTTTCAAGGTTAATGGGCAGAGGTTGAAGCCGTTCCATAGTGTGGATGTTGCTGACCATGCGGATGCCAATGTTGAGGAGCTATCTTTGGATGCTCCAACCTACACTGATGCTTGATCAGGGAGTTTTCTTTTCCTTTCCCTCACTCTGATTGTAAAGTCTGTTGTTGTTCATTGAGGACAATGCCTGTTTTAAGTGTGGGGGAGGGAACTAGTTGTAGTTTTTCTCTTCAAACAATAAAGTTTTCTTTTCTTTGAATAAAGCTCCTGAATAATTTGAGAAGCTCAGGAGCATTTGTGTGTTAAGTTCTTAGTTGGCAAGTTTGCTAGATTTTGATTGATGTTGCACAGATTGCTTGCATGATTGATATGTAATGATTCCCCCTAGGCTGAAAAATTTTGTGATTCCCATGTGAAATTGAAAACTGAACTTTGGGATTTTGTTATGATAGCATGATGAATGATAAGTTTGAGGTGATAGGAAGCACACATTAGGGATAGTATCTCTTTCAAACAAATTACATGAATGTCCAGGTGAGGTTTTTGAGCCTCCAACATGTTTTAAAATGTGTGAAAATCACTTTCAAGTTGCACTTCCCTGGATTTGATTGAATCTCTTTTTGGTTTGCATGATTATATGTGAGTAGCAAATGATTTAGGCAGTTTCTTTGTAAATAGTTACTTGGCCTGAATAAACTAATTCCTTTTGCATGTTCCCTAGTTAGCCCTTTTGAGCCTATTAGCCTATTAGTTCTTGATAACCTAATGTTATAAGCCCAAAAATATGGAAAACCATGTTAACCTGATCTTAGGATTAGGAGAGCATGTAATCTTAGAATGGGTGCAAGAACTAAAGTTTGGGGTGGCTGCGTGGTGTAATATGTTGTTGGGATTGAAAAAAAAAAGAAGAAAAAAAAAAAAGTTGGAGCCAAAGGCTTTTTGAAAAAAAAAAAGGGGGTGTAAAAATTAAAAAGAAAAAAAAAAAAAAAAGAAGAAAAAAAAAATAAAAAGACAAAAATGCCAAAAAGAAATAAAGAGAGCTGTAGCCACCCAGAAGTGTAAAGAAAAAAATAAAGAAAGGAGCTTGAGTGAATTTCTATGTGTAAATATAGTTCATGCTCTCTTAGTTCCTAGGGTCTTCAGCTTAGTTCCTTTTGTATATCCTACCCTTAGCCAGGCCCCATTACAACCCAATAAAGACCTTCTGATGTTGCTTGCTTGTTTTCTGTGGGAGCCATTTTGAGATGAAAAGCAAATTTTTGGGAAGTGTACTTGAGAAGTGAAACGGAGTGCAAATGGTTAGCCTGACATAAACTGAGTGGGATTGAGTGAACAAATAATGCCCTTGTGAGGAAGGCGAGTTGTTTGGATTTGGTGATCTCCCTCTTGTGTGTGACTTAGATCCCCTGCTTAGATTTCGATTGGTTTCATGATGAAACTCTCAATTGTTTGGAATAAGTGAATGTGGGGATTGCTCTGTTTGAAAAGGGGGAAACAATGAAGAAAAACTGTTTTTGATGTATTGCTTGAATGTGTGCAATGTTGATTGAATCTTTTGAGCTTGCCAGGTCTTGAGTCTTTTTGATTTTTTTGAGTCTTAGTTTGCTTGGGGACAAGCAAAGTTTAAGTTTGGGGTATTTTGATAAGCCTCTGGCTCATCTAGTTTTATAGCTAGTATGACCAGGGTTTTGTGCAAATTATATCGTATTTTCACCCAAATTAGATTAGATTGTCCTCAAGCAAGGTTTTGAGTCTCTAAAGTAGTTTTAAGTTAATTTAGCTAGTTTTAAGTCAAAATAATACACTTATGCTTATTTCCTTGTTTTCAGGTTAAGTAGAAGTTGAGAAAATAAAGAACAGGGGATTCGCCCCGCGAAGGATTCGCTCGCCACGCGACCAAGCTTGGACTGTTCCAAGAAATTGCTAAGTCTCTGGGTCGCCTCGCGAAGAAGGTCTCGCCCCGCGAGTCTTCCAAACCTGAAAAAGTCAGAGACGATCACGGCTTGCCCGTGTTGAAGGTCATGGCCGTGGCAGTTTTGAAGCTGAAGAGTCTCGCCTCGCGATCATCCCTTCGCCTCGCGAATCTGAAAGTCAGAGAGCATCACGGTTAGGCCCTGATGGCCATCACGGGCGTAAGGAGGAAACTCTTCATATCCTCGCCTCGCGAGAGTCACTTCGCCTCGCGAGAATGCCAAGGGTTCTTGATTTGTTTATGAAATTCGCCTCGCGAATGTTTGCTCGCCTCGCGAGCCCTCTGAATTCTGAATTTGTATAAAAGCCTGTTCTGAACATTTTGTAAAGACTTTTGCTCCTCTAACTTTCTGATATACATTTTCTCTGTGATTTCGTTGTTGCCATGGAGCACTAAGTCCTAGGATTAGTCTACTGTTTGAGGATCCTATATACTTGAGGTTATGTAAATCCCTATTTTAATTGCTTTTCCCTTTTCAATATCATATTGCATATTTCTGTTTGTTATTTCAGGAGTGTGTAATATTGTATTGATTTGTTTCAGTGATGTAAATTTCCTATACATAATCGCGTTTGTTAATTCGCGTGTGTTCATTCATGATCGTTTGATCATGAGCGCTTAATCCCGTTTGTTATTTCGGGAATAGGAATTTGCATCCATAGTAGCAATTACGTTGTTAGTTATTCTTTAGAATCGAAGGGGATTAGAATCTGCTTAGGGCTTGGGTTTACATTAACCAAGGATAGTTGGGAATTCTTGACAGTAGATTAATCGTTGTTTGATAACTGATAATCCCTTTTCAACTGCTTTGTTTTTTATTGCTCTGTTTTGTTTGTTTCTTAATTGCATTCCAATCCAAACCCCCCCCAAAACTTATTTTTGTGAAAAGTAATATTCTCAGAGTCCTTAGAGACGACATCCGAGTTGTCGCACTATACTACACTTTTAAACCCGCTCGTCCTTTTTGGCGCGTGCGCGACAGCGCGACCACCTGCTTCTAGCAAGGGTAGCCACAAAACTGTTAAACTTCTCTGCCATTGGCCCAATAGGATTGAGGTTATTATCAAAGTCTATTATTATCCTTTGATTTGAACCACGGTTGGCAGTCAAATTCCTCATTCGTGTGGCACGTCTACCCTTTCTACCCATAGACGGGGTCTCCGACCTGCTGCATGAAGGAGGGATATCCTCAGGATCAGCCATGTATACCTATTTAAATAAAAAAAAACTTGTTAGTATGTCAGGATAAATATCAAACATAACTTATAAATATCGATCAACGTACGTAAACATAACTTATAAATATCAACGTAAACATATAATATGCCTTTAAACATTACTTAAACTAAACATACTTTGTGGTCAATTAGTAAAGTTCTCCCATAATCCTTCTTGGTGATCATTACGAGTAGCATGTACATCATCCACTTCATTTTCCTCATTGAAACTAGGCACTCGTGTTGAGAAAGAAGGAGTATCAAAAATATCAAGAGTTGAATATTGATTTCTCTCACTACCATTATACATGTTTTTTCCCTGGAGAACCACTGACAACCTTTTGTTAGAAGGATCACGGATATAAAACACTTGTTTTGCTTGGGATGCCATGATGAAAGGCTCTTCTTTATTACCTACCTTATTAAGGTCCACCAATTTGAAGCCTAACTCATCGGTTTGCACACCATTGTTACTGTCGACCCACTGACATTTAAAAACAGGTACTCTAAACTTCGTGTAATCAACCTCCCATATCTCTTCAATGATTCCAAAGTATGAAACGAATGCCATAACAGGGTTTTTATCTTTCGAACTAGAGAAATGCATGGACTCAGCGACGACCATAACCCCACTATTTTGCATAGTACTTTTGTCATCCTGGGACTTTGTATAGAAGCAAAACTTATTGATATCGTACCCACTCCAGCATATGACATCAAAGTTAGGTCCCTGTGCTAGCCATTTTAATGTATCAGAAGCAATACCATCCTTTTCAATTTTTTCTTTAAACCAGTTCAAGAAAGTCTTGTTATTCTTGTTCAAACCCCATTTTTCATTCATTCTAGGGTAAGTTTCATTGATGATGCTTTTGTGCTCACATAAGTATGGTTCAACCTCATCAGTGTTATTCAATATATACAAATGTGCTTGAAGCATTTCCTCCTGATCCATGCTCTTAACAGTGATACCTCGTGTACCCTTACCATCATATCTTCCTTCGTGACGAGACTTCGAAAGCCCTACAGGTTCCGCTTCTGACATGTACTCTGTACAAAACTCAATAGCTTCTTCTGCAACATACCTTTCAACAATAGATGCTTCGGGACGGTGTGGATTCTTCATATATCCTTTCAAGATCTTCATGTATCGCTCAACCGAGTACATCCACCTTAAATAAACGGGGCCACACAATCTAATCTCCCTCACTAGATGAACAATCAAATGAACCATGATGTCAAAAAATGAAGGTGGAAAATACATCTCCAATTGGCAAAAGATAATGGCTGCCTCATTTTCCAAGTCATCTAACTTTTTAGTGTCAATGACCTTGCTACATATAACATTGAAGAATAAGCATAACCTAGTAATGGCATGTCTGACTTTTTTAGGTAATATGTCACGAATGGCCACCGGTAATAGTTGTTGCATCAAGACATGACAATCATTAGACTTTAAGCCAACTAATTTGAGATCTTTCATTGAGACAAGTCTTTTGATATTTGAAGAGTAACCCTGTGGAACTTTGACTCCCCGTAGACATTCACAGAAACTTCTTTTCTCGTTTTTTGATAAAGTATGACATCTTTGGGGGCAAATAAGTCTTCTTATCCCCCAATTTATGTGGATCTAACTGCTCTCGTATACCCATCGCAACTAGATCCAGACGAGCATTCACACCATCCTTTGTTTTGCCTTTAATGTTGAGAAGCGTCCCGATTAAACTGTCACACACATTTTTCTCCACATGCATCACATCAATACAATGTCTTACATCAAGCTTGCACCAGTATGGAAGATCAAAGAAGATCGACCTCTTCTTCCATATTTTCTTCTCGGTAGCCTTCTTCTGGGTCTTCCCATAGATAACATTAGTGTTATTCACCCTTTCATAAACTTGCTCTCCAGTCAAGGCCACCGGAGCAATTTCATTCTCCGGAAGTCCATTGAAAGCTTTTCTCAATCTACGATAAGGATGATTACGTCAGAGAAATCTCCGATGCCCAAGGCAAACTGTCTTCCTTCCATGTTGCAGTTGATGGTAACATGTGCCTTCTTCACATATTGGACATGCTTTATGCCCCTTAACACTATACCCACACAGGTTCCCATATGCTGGAAAGTCCTTGATGGTGCAAAATAACATGGCACGCAATCTGAATGTCTCACGGCAATACCCGTCGATCACATCAACGCCTTCATCCCACAACATTCTCAAGTCTTCAATCAAGGGACTCATATAAACATCAATATCATTTCCTGGCTGTTTAGGACCCGAAATCATCATACTTAACATAATGTATTTGCGCTTCATGCACAACCAAGGAGACAGGTTGTAAATTACCAGGAGAACAGACCATGAACTATGAATACTACTTAAGTTTCCATATGGATTCATTCCATCAGTAACAAGTCCAAGCCTAAGGTTTCTGGGCTCATTTGCGAAATCCGGAAACAAACTATCAATTCTCTTCCATTGCAAAGAATCGGCCGGATGGTGAAGCTGTCCATCACACTTCCTCTCATCTGCATGTCATCTAATATTCTTTGCGTCATTTACATTAGAGATAATCGCTTGAACTGCGGAATCACGGGAAGATACCATAACACCTTCGCAGGAGGACCTTTGGTGACCACATCACAACTAGAATCACCATCCTTCACTTTGTAGCATGATACCCCACACCTGGGGCACTCGTGCATCTCTTCAAACTCTTTCCTGTACAATATACAATCATTGGAGCAAGCGTGTATTTTCTTATACTCCATACCCATCGGACACAATATCTTCTTCGCCTCATAGTTTCGAGATGGTAATGTGTTGCCTTCTGGAAGCATGTCTTTCAACAACTCAAGCAATTCGGTAAAGCTTTTATCACTCCACCCATTTCTCGCCTTCACATTGAACAATCTTAACACCCCTGACAACCGTGTGAAATTAGTGCACCCGGATACAAAGTCACTTCCGCATCACTGCACAAAGTATCATACACATGTGCGCGCCGAAAAGACTCTTGCCCAACATCATGGATCATGTCCTCTAGTCCATCGTCCATTTCCACATCATCAACTTCCTCTCTATCCGACACCCTCGGCCTGTCTAACGATTCACCATGACATATCCATGTTGTATAACTCTTGCAAATACCCTCACAAATAAGATGATCACGTATCTCCTCAGCTTCTAGTCGTCTCTCATTCAAACAGTTAACACAAGGACAATAAAACCTTCCGTTACCACTATCAGGAGCATTTGTTTTTGCAAACTGTAGAAAATCTTCCACTCCATTCTCATGCTAAACCAATAACTTCATACTTAGTCCAACATATTCATCAACCACTTCTTATGACAGGGTATGGCCCTATCCCATTCGAGAAGAAACTTTTTCAACATTCGGTTAACAGTTAGTCCTTAACTCTCATGCTCATACTCGACGAAATTTCGGCAGCATTTCCCTTCGGTCTCCGACGCGTACCACGACTTGAACGCGATGACATCCGCCACGATAAAGTATGCACCGGAGAGAACGAAAGGAAATGTATCAATCCGAACTTTCATCAAGTATATAACATTAGAATCAATGAATAACTATTTTAACTGAATGAAGAAAAAAAAAATTCCCAAACTGTCCAACTTTGGACAATTCAAGATCCAACACAATGAGCGATACATTAAGCACGTACACGTGTGCTCATTAGTATTGCATCTCAAACGGGAAACTAAGGCTTTACTAATTATGTAGCTTGCATGAAGATGGGGCTTGAAAAGTGAAGAAAATGAGCCAAACAGAGCCCATCACGTCCTAGCCGTGACAGCCATCACAGCCATGATCGAGTAGAGCTGAAAAGAAAGAATGGAAAAGTCAGAACTGGTCACGGCCAGCCCGTGATGTCCATCATGGCCGTGACATGCCAACTGAACCAGACCCTCACAGGAAGAACTGATCACGGCCTAGCCGTGATGTTGGTCACGGCCGTGACAGACCAACAAGTGAAGTAACCTCCAAGCGCGAGAATCGATCACGGCCTGGCCGTGATAGGCATCACGGCCGTGACACGTGATATCACCACTGGTGTTCCTTTACTGTATCACTAACACACTCATGACAGAGCCTAGACATGCAGTTGTACATGGATGCAGTTCACCATTAGCCTCACAACAACCACGTTTTCACAGACACAAAATCAAAAATCTAAAAAATCTCAAGAATCTGAAAAAAAATCATAGATGTTAGGTTTTCGTTCAAACCTTGTTGAGGCGAAACTCAGTATTGAAGAACAAAATCACAGAGGGAGGAAGCGAAATCTCAGTCAGATTTGCAGAGGAAGAAACGAAATAGAATAGGAAGCTAAGTCAAAAGAGAAGAAGAAGAAGACGAATACCTGGTGCAAATGGAAGAGGAAAACGCGAGTGGAAGAAGAAGAAGAATACTGGACCAAATGGAAATTGCGAGTGGAGGGAATGAAAAACAAAGGAAAGCTCTGTTCTTGATAGCAAGCACATAAGGTTGTTGGCGGTGAAGCAACCAAACGTGATTTCTGCTTTAGTGTGCTCGTGAGTGTGAAGCCTTCGTCAGCTGAAGCCCTCGTGAGTGTGAAGCAACCAAAACAAAGGTTCCAATTCTTGCTTGTATAAGGAAGAGCAGAGCCAAAACAAAGGAAAAGTGTGCGTGACAGATAGAGGAAATGAAAAGAGAAACAAAAAGTAGGGTTTTGTCAAATATTACACATCGGTTATTAAAAAATCGATGTGGTTAGTCATATTTCACATCGGTTCTAGAATAACCGATGTAGAAACTTACAATTTAATTTAAATATTTCATTTTTTTTTAAATTTATTACATCGGTTATTTTAAAACCGATGTGGAAAAATAACATTTTAATTCTAATTTTTTTAAAAAATTTTACACATCGGTTATAAAAAAACCGATGTGGTTAATCTATATATTA
The DNA here is from genome assembly GCA_030762895.1 of Sophora flavescens. Taxonomy (NCBI): domain Eukaryota; kingdom Viridiplantae; phylum Streptophyta; class Magnoliopsida; order Fabales; family Fabaceae; genus Sophora; species Sophora flavescens. Next base: position 165,740,203 of record CM061065.1, read on the forward strand.
CACATCGGTTTCTATAGAACCGATGTCAAAAGATAAAAGTTTACAATTTAAAATTTTGTTTTAATTTTAAGCATCGGTTAAAATATAACCGATGTGGAAAATATTTACACATCGGTTAATTTTTAAACCGATGTGGAATCCTTTGCATTTAATTTCAAAAATGTCACCGACTCGTTTTACACATCGGTTATTGAGAAGCCGATGTGGAATCTCCGATGTTAAAAGCATATTTTGCACTAGTGATGGCGGCAATTAGGTTTTCAGAAGGGAGAAAAGAAGAAAGTGGGTCGCGGGTTGTGGGTTAAGAAGTACGGGTATTTGGATATTGAGTGGGTAATTTGGACCTTCTAATATTGAGTAAATCTCTAATTTAGTCCATGATATCAACTTCATCTCTAAAATAAATGAAATTTCAAAAACATTCATGAAATTGTTAAATGTTAATCAACTAGTATTTGTTCCACTCGTGCAATACACGGATCATCAATTATTATTATTATTGATAGCATTGTTATCATTAATAACTTGAATTGTGCCTCTATATCTATTAAACTTTTTTTTTACTTTATCCAAAATTAAGTCCACCATGTCAAACATTTTCTTTACTTATTTCACACTTTGCTTTCAATGTTTCCTTCCCACCCATAATGGTGGTACTCATTCATCTCCAAGGCTTTTTATTTATTGACACAAGTGATCAGCAAAAACCTTGAAACAATTTTATCTATAATTTAATTGCAAAGAATTGAATATTATTTTTATTTTAAAATGATATTACAATACGTAATGTAACACTATGTGTTAAGTGTTCCTCTTTGATTATTACTAATGATCAACTAATCCTCTTAAATCATGTGGTGCTGACACGTGTCCCTTTATTAGAAAATCAGTAATTCCCCTTATTAATTAGTATAGATATAGATATAGATATATTATTTAAAATAGAAAAAAAAAAAACAAAGGCAATGATGTAGAAATAATAGATTAGAAAATATGAATAGTTATGTCTCTATATATGTCAATTCAGAGATTGTCGTGTTTGACTCCCAAAATATTGTACCTTTACCGGTTTGTAAATTTTTTAAAACAAAAAAAAATATAAATTATAGAAAATAAAAAAAATTATAAAAAAACTTCATCACTTGACATGTGGCTTGCACCTTTGTGCTACACTAAAATCAGCATTTCCCCTTATTAATTAGTATAGATATAGATTTATTATTTAAAATAGAAAAAACAAAGGCAAGGATGTAACCAAAAAAAATATAAAATATGAATAGCTCTACCTCTATTTATGTCAATACACATATTGCCGTGTTTGACTCCCAAAATAATGTACATTCACCGGTTTGTAAATATTTTAAAACAAAAAATATATAAATTTTAGAAAATAAATAAAATAATACTAAAAATATTCCATAACTTGACACGTGACTTGCACCATTGTGCTACACTAAAATCAGAATTCACCCTTATCAATTAGTATAGATATAGATTTATTATTGGTTTGGTTTGATTCGATTCGAACCATAAAATATTAAAATATATATATATATATATATATATATATATATATATAAAATAAACAATGTACCTTTACTGGTTTGTAAATATTTTAAAACAAAAAATATATAAATTTTAGAAAATAAATAAAATGATAATAACAATATTTCATAACTTGACACGTGGCTTGCTCCATTGTACTACACTAAAATTAGAATTTCCTCTTATCAATTAGTATAGATATAGATTTATTATTGGTTTGGTTTGATACTTTTCGATTCGAACCGAAAAATATTAAAATATATATATAAAATTTTAAACTATTAAATTATATATACATTAAATATAAGTATATAAGAATTAAAACATCAAGAACATAACAACTCTACTTTTACTGTTTGCCAATTTAGAATTGGTTGACAGTGTAAAAAAAAAGTACACTGTCAGTGTATACAAGTAAATTAAAAAAAAGTATAAGGAAAAAAATTATTAAAAAAATTTTAAAATTTAAGGAAAACGTAAAAAAAATTAAAAAAATTATTTTAAAAAAATTAAAAAAAATTTTTAAAAAAATTAATTTTTTTAAAATAAATGTACAAAAAATTTAAAAAGTAAAAAGAAAATTAAAATAAAAACTAAAAAAAAGTCAAAAAATCCTACCGCTGACAGGTGGATGTATAGTAAAAATACCTCTCCACCTTATACTAAAATCAGCATTTCCCTTTATTAATTAGTATAGATATAGATTTATTATTTAAAATAGAAAAAACAAATGCAAGGATGCAACAAAAAAAAATTCAAAATATGAATAGCTCTGCCTCTATGTATGTCAATATAGAGATTGTCGTGTTTGACTCCCAAAATAATGTACCTTTATCAGTTTGTAAATATTTTAAAACAAAAAATATATAAATTTTAGAAATTAAATAAAATAATAATAAAAATATTACATAATTTGACATGTGGCTTGCACCATTATGCTACACTAAAATCATAATTTCTAGTATAGATATAGATTTATTATTGGTTTGGTTTGATTCGGTTCGAACCGGAAAATATTAATATATATATATATATAAAATAAATAAAATTTTAAATTTTAAACTTTTAAATTATATATACATTAAAATAAAAGTATATAAAAATTAAAACATCAAGAACATGACAACTCTACTTTTACTGTTTGCCAATTTATGATTGGTTGACAGTGTAAAAAAACTTTACACTGTCAGTGTATACAAATAAATTCAAAAAAAAAAGTATTAGGAAAAAAATTATTAGAAAAAAATTACAAAATTAAGGATAACGTCAAAAAAATAAACAATGTGCCTTTACCGGTTTGTAAATATTTTAAAACAAAAAAATATATAAATTTTAGAAAATAAATAAAATAATAATAAAAATATTCAGTAACTTGACGCGTGGCTTGCACCATTGTGCTATACTAAAATCAGAATTTCCCCTTATCAATTAGCATAGATATAGATTTATTATTGGTTTGGTTTGATTCGGTTCGAACTGGAAAATATTAAAGTATATACATATATAAATAAAAAATATATAAAATAAACAATATACCTTTACCAGTTTTTAAATATTTTAAAACAAAAAATATATAAATTTTAGAAAATAAATAAAATAATAATAAAAATATTTCATAACTTGGCACATGACTTCCACCATTGTGCTACACTAAAATCAGAATTTCCCCTTATCGATTAGTATAGATATAGATTTATTATTGGTTTGGTTTGATTTGATTTGGTTCAAACCAGAAAAGATAAATATATATATATATATATATAATATATAAAATTTTAAATTTTAAACTATTAAATTATATATAAATTTAAATATAAGTATATAAAAATTAAAACATCAAGAACATGACAACTCTACTTTTACTGTTTGTCAATTTATGATTGGTTGGCAGTGTAAAAAAACTTTACATTGTCAATGCATACAAATAAATTCAAAAAAAAATGTATTAGAAAAAAAATTTAAGAAAAAAAATAAAAAAAAATTAAGGAAAGCGTAAAAAAATAAACAATATACCTTTAACGGTTTGTAAATATTTTAAAACAAAAATATATAAATTTTAGAAAATAAATAAAATAATAATAAAAATATTCCATAACTTGACACGTGGCTTGCACTATTGTGCTACACTAAAATCAGAATTTTCCCTTATCAATTTGTATAGATATAGATTTATTACTGGTTTGGTTTGATTCGGTTCGAACCAGAAAATATTAATATATATATATATATATATATATATATATGTAAATAAAAAATATATAAAATAAATAATGTACCTTTATCGGTTTGTAAATATTTTAAAACAAAAAATATATAAATTTTAGAAAATAAATAAAATAATAATAAAATTATTTCATAACTTGACACATGGCTTGCATCATTTTACTGCACTACAATCAGAATTTTCCCTTATTAATTAGTATAGATATAGATTTATTATTGGTGTGGTTTGATTTGGATCGAACCGGAAAATATTAAAACATATATATATATATATATATATATATATATATATATATATATATATATATATATAATAAAGAAATATATAAAATTTTAAATTTTAAACTATTAAATTATATATACATTTAAAATGATTTTTTTACTTTAAAAAGTGCTTTTTTTTTCATTTCATAATCTATAACAAATGCACTCTTAAAATTGATAATTGCATGGACTAAAATTGATTTTAAGTTAGTAGTGTCGGGGACTCGGGGACTTGGTTGATTCTAAGTTAGTAAAATGAATGACCAAATTGATACTAATTTAGTAATTTATCATTCAGGGACATTTTTAAAATTTTGTTAATTTTATCGACGAAATTGGCAAAGTATTACAATTTCAGGGATCGAATTGATGATTTACTCTTCCCATATTACTTGGGCTAAATGGATTAACATTTAACCTCAACCTCTTTTTTTTTCCTTCTTTTTTATTTTTATTTTGCTTTTTCTTGCTTTTTTCTTTCTTTCTTTCTTTCTTTCTTTCTTTCTTTCTACAAGGGGAAGGAAAAAGAAAACCACCTAACTATCGGTGAAGACAAGCCCCTCTAAGAGCTTGTTTAGGAATGATTGATTTTTAGAGTTTCAACTGTTTTTTTTTAAATAAGCTTTTTATAAGAGGATTATTATGTTTGGGTCACTAGCTTAAAGTTTTAAAAAATATTTTATTTTCTAAAAATAGCTGTTTTGAACTATCTAATATTGAGGAATGCTACAGTGTGTTTGGGAAAGCTGAAAAAAAATGATGATAATTTGTTTTCAAATAATCGATTATTGTGATAATCGATCATAACCAGAATCTGTTTTTGTTTGAGTGTGTTCGCTGAAAAACAATTTTAAGATAATTTATTTGTTTGGATGGTGTAAAAATAATCACTTTTATATAGTAAATTACGAAAAATGGTGTGAAGTTATTTGTATATTTTAATAATATTTGATTTTTTTAACAATAAATTATTTTAAATTAAATTTTTTAAAATTAAAATTCTTGAAAATTCTAAAAAAAGTAACCGGTGATGAGAGTCACATGGGTCATTTTAATTTATTTTTTCACTCTAGAGATTTTAATTTATTAACTTTTATATTTATTTTTTTACATTTAAATTTCAATTGCACCATCAATTGCGTGAGTGTGGGGCATCTTTTTCTTCACGCGAGTTATGTTGAGCAGCTTTGGGCGGTTATTGTAACGTCCCAATTTTCACTACTTTCTAATATCGATAATAAATATATAAATGTTTATATTTTTATCCGAGATTTAGAAAAAGATTTTGGGAGAACCAAAGTCATATTCATATTATACTTATTTTTATAAGGTTACAGTTAAATTTTGGGTTGAAAATTCAGACGGAACCCGATCTGCGTTTTTGCTGACAGTAAAATTTTACTGATCAGAAAACCTAATTTTGACTTGAGAATGAAATGGTTAGATTTTGAATCTCATTTCCAACGATTTTGGTTATTTTGAAAATTTTCAAAATAAATAAGTTATTATGCTTTGTTCGAGCGCAAAACCTAAATCGGGTAATCGACGGAGTCAGGAACGGGGCTGCAGAGATAAGCTGGGTGGATGAGGACGGTGAGTCACCAGTGACAACTCACGGGGTAAGTCAACATGTGACTCAACACATGTAATGATGGCATTTGATAAATATCGAGATATTTTCCTAATGAATAGCCCAAATTGTCCCTAGTTTTCTATCAAATTCTCAAGTGTGCCATTGAGCTATTTGTGGTCACAATTCAGCCACACCACTCCTTCACCCTTCACCACAGATTGGGAATTATGACATTCTAAATATCATGACATTTATTTGTGTGAAAAGACCTAGACATGAGATACTTGACCACTTTACCTTGCAGTATTCAGATTCTTCGTTTACTTGATGGTGTGTAGTTTGATCAGCTCAGTGAGGGTGACAATTCCAGACTTACAGCGCTGTTTTCTGAAGAGGAAATTAAGATGGCGGTTTGGGATTGTGATGGGGATAAAAGCCCCAGGCCGGATGGGTTTAATTTCCATTTTTCCAAGACTTTTTGGGATAATCTAAAAGATGAGGTTTGCTGTTTTGTTAAGGAATTTCATGCAAATTCAAAGTTACCAAAAGGATTGTTGTTCTCTTTCATTGCTTTAATTCCAAAGAAAGACATTGCACATTATATTAGTGATTTTCGTCCAATCTCGCTGGTAGGCAGTTTGTATAAAATTTTAGCAAAGGTGCTTTCTAGGAGATTGAAACAAGCTCTTCCAAAGGTGATTTCCAGAATGCAGTCAGCTTTCCTTTCAAAGAGACAAATCCTAGATGTAGTGGTGATTAATGAGATCATTGATTACGCGAAGAGGAAAAAGAAGGAATGCTTAATTTGCAAGATCGACTTCGAAAAAGCGCATGATTCTGTTAACTGGGCTTCTCTGGATTACATGCTTGGGAGGCTAGGTTTTTGTGATAAGTGGAGACAATGGATGAAGATATGCATTTCCGGATCAGCTTCTGTGCTCGTCAACGGAAGTCCCACTTTTGAGTTTCGTTTGAAGAGAGGGCTCAAGCAAGGGGACCCACTGGCTCTTTTCTTAGTTTTAGTTGTGGCGAAAGGGTTAAGCGGGTTTGTTTCAAAGGCGGTTTCCATGGGTTTGTACAAAGGTTTTGAGTTTGGGGTAGAAGAGGTGGTGATTTCGTACTTACAATACGCAGATGATTCTTTGGTAGTAGGGGAAGCATCAGTGGAAAATGTTTGGGCCTTGAAGGCAATTTTGAGGTGCTTTGAGTTAGCTTTGGGATTGAAGGTTAATTTCCTAAAGAGTGGCATTATTGGAGTAAATGTAAACGAGCAGTTTATGGAGACAATTGCAGGTTTCCTAAATTGCAAAATCTGCTTGTTACCATTCAGCTACCTGGGCATACTGATAGGTGGCAATCCTAGACGCGTTGCAACCTGGAAACCTATGGTAGACAAGATCAAAAGGAGATTATCGTTGTGGAAGAGAAGGAATCTCTCTCTTGGCAGTAACTCAGTACTCTCTAACTTGCCTATTTATTTCTTTATCTTTTATGAAGATTCCAAAGACTGTGATGAAAGAGATAGTTTCTATACAAAGAAATTTTTTGCGGGGTGGCAACTATGTTAGAAAGAAATCAGCTTGGGTAAAATGGACTGAGGTTTGCAAGCCAAGAAGTAGTGATGGTTTAGGCATAAAAGATATCCATCTGTTCAACGTGTCGTTACTAGGGAAGTGGCTTTGGAGGATGGTTAATGAGGAGAAGGGTCTGTGGTATGATGTCTTGCACTTTAAATATGGATTGGATAATTTAGGTGCTGTGAATAACATGCACAGCAATTCTATTAATTCATCTTCAATGTGGTGGCGAGATTTGAGTAGTATTCAAGAAGGAAATAATGTGCCACAAGACTGGTTTAGACACTGTTTAGTTAGAAAGGTGGGGGATGGCAGAAATACAAGCTTTAGGACTGAGTTATGGACTGGAAATACAGCTCTGTGCAACTTCTTTCCCAGGTTATTCTCCATATCTGTAAATCAAGCTGCAACGGTGGCAGACATAGGGAGTTGGGTGGCAGATACTTGGACTCGGGATGTACAATGGAGAATGGATCTCTTTGCTTGGGAGGAGACCATGATGCATGAACTTATGGAAATATTAGCTAATGCAAATATAAACAGGGACTCAAATGACAGGTGGTTTTGTCGTCTAAACAAAGATGAAGACTATTCATACAGGGAAGCTTATTTGGTTCTAATCAAGTATTCATGCACCTTAACAAATCGGAACAGGCCTTTTGTGGATGAATTTTTCAAAAAATTCTGGGTGCAATCTGATCCGTTGAAGGTCACAGCTTTTGGCTGGCAGTGGCAGGTAATACTCAGTAGGGCCTCGTCGAGGCATAATCTCTGGATAAGGAATGTTATCACAGATATAGAGGAAGCAAAATGTGTTTTATGCAACAGTGAGCTGGAAACAACGGATCATCTGTTCTTTGCTTGTAGCAAATTGGTGGAATTGTGGAATGCTGTATACAGTTGGGCTGGTTTTGCGCTTGCAATGCCTATAGAAGGAAAGGATCATTTTACACAACATAGGGGAATGGTTAGGGGAAAATTGCTTAAACAAAATTGGTTGATCCTATGGTTTTCCACTGTATGGTGCATATGGACACACAGAAATGGGATAATATTTAACCAGGAAAATCAAGATGCTGCACAAAATCTACAAATGATAAAGGTAAGGGCATGGAACTGGTTCAAAAACAGAGGCAAAATGGTTCATTACAGGTTTTCAGATTGGTACATTTCTCCCTTGGAGTGTATGAAAGCAAGCTCCTAACATGTTGTCCTGCGAGTCTGTTGTCATACTGGGATTATGCGCAGCCAGTTTGGCTCTGTTACAGGTTTTCAAGGTCTGAGAATTTGTTTTTTCAGAGAATCTACGGCAGGGTGAAAGTCCTTTCTTTCCTTAGCAAATGGGTTGCTACTCAGTTATTATATTAACCAGTTATTTAGATACCTTGGTGCTGCTGTTTTGCTGCAATAGCATATGGATGCAATTTCATTTTTAGCTTTTCGTTTTGCTTCGAACTTGGAGAGGCATGTGGTTAGTCTTTGAAGCTGAAGGGAACCTGTGCATATATCAAGCTGCGGTTTTTTAGTTTGGTCTGGTCATACTGGTGCTTATTTATGATTTACATATGGGGTTGTGGATAGGTGAATGTAATACAAATGCTGGGCTATAATTGCCTCTAGTATTCTACTTACATTGTGTCCTTTCCTTTTTGTTTTTTTTGTTTCTATTGTATTTGAGTTGGGGTACCCCTTGTACCCCCATTCAATATACTTCTTTGCTTTGCAAAAAAAAAAAAAAGAATTATCCTAAGTGAATTTGACCAAAATACCATCCTAACCTCTTCAATTTCGTGCAGCTCATTACCACATCACACTTAGCCATTTTATTTCATTTCCATCATCTTCATCATTTCTCTCCAAAAACCATAAGAACTCCATCGACTCACCGAAGTCATACTGAAGTTTTGACCCTCTTCTGTTCTGAAACTCGGAAAACTTTATACATGAAAGTTGTTCCACTTCATCTCTTCTTTCCAACAAGACAAATATCATCAAAAACGGATACGTATATTGGAAGATTTGCCCAAATTACCAAAACCACTCAATATCCTCAGCGTGGAAATAAGGCTCTTTACGCCTCTGTTCTGCTCTAAATCAAACAAAACCTTCAACATCAAAGTTGTGTCTCCTTCTTACCTTTCCAACAAGCTAAAATTTGTAATTTTTAGATGAGCGTATTTTGAGATACGCTCATAACATCACCACATCCTCAAAGCTGTCAAATATTTTTAACTAAGCTTGTTTTGGATCATTTCTCTTTATTCTTCATCACTCAAGGGTAATCTCTTCACTCTTAATCCTCATATTCTCAAAAATCTTCATTTCATCTTTATGCATGTCATGTTTTCATGGTTGCATGTTCAATATTCTCATTCAAAAAATTTAGAAAAATCATAGAAAAGTCCTTTTAATAGGAAACAAATTATATGAACTCACAACAACCTCTACATTAATCTTTCATGATTGCATGTAACAAAATAGTTCTTCAAACCCATTTTCTATGACATGGCCGAAAACCCCATAGGAACAAGTTGGTGATTTTGTCCTTTTTGAGAAAACTAGTACTTGATTCAAAACCCTCTAGTATATATATGATCTAAGTTCATGAACTTGAATCAAAAATGAATTTTGTTTCCTATTTTTGTTAATATGGCCGAAACTCTAGTTGGGAGAGTGGAGGAAATTTGTTTCATTTTTTTAAAAAAAAAGATACTTGCTTTGATCCTTCAAATAGCTACATGCATGGAATCCAAGAGTTGAAAATCAAATAATTAAAATTCCTAGCCTATTTTTTTTTTTTTTTGTGTAGGCCGAAAACTTGCTCATCATGGAGTAGATGAGTTGAGTTTTAATTTTTGAGTTATGATAATTGATCTTGTCTTTCTAATACTTAAGGGTCATTGATCCAAAAGTTTGTGAAAATTTGACATCTATAGCATCATTTTCTTAGCCATGGTCGAGACCCATGCATAGAGAGATAAGATGATTTTTTTTAACTTATGTTAGGTGCTTGATATATTCTTAGACTTGCAATACGTTATGGTCAAAGGAGGTTTGCTTTAAGTAATGCGGAAACTAAGATCTTCTCTACCCTTCGAATCAGGTAAGGGGAGACTGCCCGATGGATATTTTTCCGATAACTATATGTTATCTGTGAATGGTCTGTTATGTATTGTTTTGAACCTTCATGTGGTGATTTTAGTTTATTTTTATATGGTTGAATGATTTGTTTTAAAAACCCGAGCTTGGTTAATTATTTGCAAGTATGTGATATAGTTTGATGCATGTTATAAGTTGTATAATCTGTTGTGATGTTGGTGTGGAAATTCTGATGTTGATTGATTTGTGGTCTGGAAAGCCTTGTCGAGTGCTCAATTAATCATTAAGATAAAAGCTTTAAGAAGTCTTATGAGGAATATTGAAAATAATATTTGTTTGAGAACTTGTTTTTGGTAAAAGAGAAATTAATTATCTTTTCAAAAATTTGATGAAAAGTCACTAGGAGAATTTAAGAGTCAAAATGTTTTTGAAATATTAAAGGAAAATCATTTGAAAATTTAAATGACTTTATCCTAAGCGACACCTATTTAGAAAAATATTTTTATGGTGAAAAACCATGAGGAAACAAATTTACTTCTCAGATGGAAATAAATTATAAAGGGGATTTACGAAGTTTCGATGTTGTTTTTCAGAAAAAGGAAAATTCCAAAAGAAAACGAGTTTGAAAAAGAAATGAATTTCTTTAACCTAAAGTTTTTAAAAATGAATTTCAAATGGAAAAGATTTTCATAAAAGAGTTTTACTCAAACAAAAATATTCCAATAACTTGGATAAGTTACGGAGGTTTTGTTTTGTATTTGTGTTTCACTGAACGAAAAATAACATTGAAAAGTGAACCTAGTAACCGAGACGTCGGGATACTAGTGTTTCTGTAGTAAAAAGCACGTGGATGTATGATCCATATTGAAGTTGGTACAGGAAAACACAAGAAGGGGGGTTGAATTGTGTTTGTTAATTATTTTCGCAAAAACCCTTTTTGAGAAACATTTTCACAAGCAGAAGATTAAAAGATTAAGCACATAAGAAATCATTTTTAAAATATTAACAAAACCAAAATCAAATCCCACAGTTAGTAAAAATAAATAAAATTGTAGAAGATAAGGGATAGAAAATTCACTCAGGTATTTTATCCTGGTTCACTCTCTTCCATCCAAGAGCTACGTCCAGTCCCTTCTACTTGAAGGATTTTCTCCACTGTTTCCAAATAGTTTCTACAACAAGTATTCTTCACATCTCCAGGCTGTAAGTATTGCTTTCTTGCCAAGTCTCTTCAGGCTCTAATACAACCACAGAGATTTTTCTAAGATCTTTCTAACTCACTATATGTGAGGGTATGAAGGTTTAAGATCTACTGAATATTTTCACAAATATTCAATCCTTAAGAATTACAGACTTTTTCTTTACAAATGGAAATATGATCTTTGAATATCTTGAAAATGTTCAAATGGCAAAAGTTGTTCTTCAGTGCTTGAGACCTTCTACATATATAGTGGTCTTCAACTTATCTTGTAAATCTTCAACGGTTATTTGAATAGTCCCGTTATAGAGATATCATTAAATGCATGATATCCGTTGAGACTGATAGCTTGATTTTGTCCGTGTTGAAAAGCATCCTTGGTTATCAGAAAATGACAAAATGAAGGCTCACTGTTCTGAGTAATTGTACCCTAAAAATTTTCTTTCCTCCTTTGTGTATAACTCAGCTTTTGTCCAGCAATAAAGATGTCATCGTCGATGATCGTTTTGCAATTCCAATTGTACTATTTACTTTTTTGTATTTCCTTGATAGTACTATGAATTTTCTCAAAGGAAACAAGACATTAATCGGATAAAAATAAATGGGAAGAACAAATATTCATTTGAAATAAATATCAATCATTTGAAATAAATTCATCGTGGACCAGATTGCATTAAATCATATTCAAGGTAGTAAAGATATATAACATATAGAACCTTCTACAGGCACTTAGTTTAAGAACGCATCTACACAAGATTTTATTCTGCTCGTCCACTGGTGTGGTAGAAGCGCTCGTCCACACAAGTCTTTGGACTTGCTAAGTCCTTAAAGAAACTTCGTCCAATGACGTGACACTATGGATGTCTGCTGAATTTTAGTAAGGCACTATGGATGTATACTTGAGTTTCAAGGATAGCACTCGTCTACTGATGTGACAAGATGAACGCACTTATTTTTCAAGTCTTTGGACTTGCTGTACCTATCAAGTTATTTAGGTATTCATTTATAGCCTCGTTTACTAAAGAAAACCAGTCTACTTAACAAGGTAACTTTACCAAAGTTCTTGAGCAGCCCGTTTACTGGGGTGGACGCGTATTTTTCAATTGGAACTTATCCCAAGTTTATTTTACTTATAAAAGCATTCCTGCATAACTGAAAGCACTAGTTAGATCTCAACTAACACTTTGCCAAGCAAATTTAATTCTTTTGTTAACATCAAAAGCTAGAGAGTAAATAAACAAGAACCACTTTGGTTCCAACAATCTCCCCCTTTTTGATGATGACAAAAACTGATTAAATTTAAATAGCAAAGTCTAAGAGAGTTTGCAGGGCTCCCCCTAAGGCATAGCATTCAATAAATCAAGGCAGTTTAAGGCATATAATACCAATGGTAATACATGTTATCGGAACCAAGATAGACGCCTATCAAACATTTGTGAATAAACATATCAAACCAGTATTAGAGCATAATTTACTTTATAGACAAAATATAGGCATAAGAAGTCAAGGCAATGTATCAAAAAAGATGAATATATTAAACATGAATAGATTAAACTTATGCAGACAAAATATATAGACAAAAACTCTGTATATAAAATTTAATCTCTTTCCTTTCTCCCCTTTTTTTGTCATCAGACAAAAAGGTAAAGGGAGTGAACTATCATAGTCAGCAAAACAAATAAGAAAGAAAAGATTTAGGTAGAAGGAGGTGGTGCAGGGGGTTGGTTTGGATTTTGGATTTTCTGAAAATCCATTAATAAGTCCAGCATTTGAGTCACCATTGCATTTGTAGGGGCCAATGTATCTTGAACTTGCTTTTGTACCATTTCCTCAATCTGTTGTGCCATCTGCTCTGTCTTCTCTTCAACTATCTTACCCACCTTATCATCAACAATTCTTCCAATGATGTCCTCAAGTTTCAGTGACAAGGATAATTGTCTTGAGCTCTCAGCAGAGTCTGAGACAGTGTCTTGAGCTTGGGCTGGTGGATGAACCATAGCAAGAGCTAATGGTTGAGAAGATGTCTTAGCAGACTCAGCACCTTGCATAGAAGCACAGAACTCATCAGTTTACTCTGTCAGAGTTGGCTCAACAGTAGCAACAACATCGACATCAGCTAAGGGAGTTGAAGGTTCAGAAGCAAGTTTTGAAAAGATTTCAACATTCAGCTCAGGACCTTCTACAATTAATTCTTCGGTTGTATGTTCAGAGGGTGAGGTTGAAGCTGAGGTAAAGGCATATTGTAGAACTGGCTCAGGGACATCCTTTGCCCAATGAATAAGATTAGGAATTTCCACATCAAGGCTTGTTATTGGTAAACCCCAAAGATCTTTGAAGATCAAATATCTGACACGAGAAAGTCCACATCTGCCTCTGAATTTAGGAGTTTTCTTCTTCTCTTCAGCAGTCAGGCCAGAAGTGGAGGCTTCTCTGGTGCATTGAATCAGGTGGGATTGCCAAAACGCTCATGCATAATTAGCCTCAGTTACCATCTCAATTGGCAAAGACTAAATGTAATCCATCTGAGAGTGGTCAAAGGTTTCAGAACTGAGATCCAGCATAATGTCTTCAACTACTGACATCTTTCCTTTGTGCCTTGGATGCTTCCGGTCCTTGTCCTTGTTTAGATAGATCATTGACAACCTAGGACAAATCTTGTAGGGCTTGACTCCAACATTTGTGGAAGTGGATTGTTTTAACCAGGTTGGAGGGACAAACCGTGCAGCTCTGTCTGCTCTGAAGTGGCTTAATTCCCATTTCAGAATCTCATACATGAGAGTGTCCACAAATTGGTCAACAACAGCTCCATATACTCTTGGGTGTTTGAATGTCATCCATTTTGTAGTCTTGTCCATAATAAAAGGAATTTGCCTGAAGGATCTGGCTCTTTTCTCGAGAACAGTCCCTAGATCCTTCTTCTTTGGGATCGGTATGCACATCGGATATTATAATTCTCTCTACTCCATCAGTGAATGGTTTAAGGGGTGGAAGTTTCACTAGATTGGGGTAGATTTTTCTGGCAGGGAATCTTTGTTGGGGAAGGTGAGTGAGGAGAGGTCCATGTTCATTAAACATTTGGGAATGGAATGGGTCAGTTGGAGTGTGGGGTTCAGGGTTGACCCAGTATGGATAGATGTTGAGGGGTTCATACTCATACTCAGCCAGGGGGATACCGCTTTGTTAGAATAAGTTCCGGTTCTTGTGGAATGGTGTGGAATAGTATTTTCCATTCTCTCTCGTACTTTGGCCCAATTTTCAGATTTGCCAAGTATAGAGAGTAGAAGAGGTAATTATGGGTGGAAACAAGGTTTTCAATGGTTTGGGAAAGGGGGCTCCAATGGTAATGCTATTGTCTATATGTGTTAGTGGTGAGGGTGGTGATTGTGGTAGGGTAGGAACATAAACATCAAGCACATCATGTGGAGCAGAGATATTATCATCATGAGTTCCCAAATTGGATACTAGTTCATCTCTTTGCTAACCTAACGGGATCATCGTGAGAGATTATTACCTCGAAGCCATAGTTGTTCTAGCCCTCTTTGCTTTGGTTGCCTTTTCTTCTTGGCAATTGGACCAGCAACAGCTTGTTTTTCTAGAATGGCGGTGATAGGTAGTTCATCATCATCTTCTTCTTTAGACATGATTATTTTCCTTGTCCTTTTTGGTGCAGGTGGAAGAGTAGCACCAGAAGATACGAGAGAAGACAAATCCTCTAGTAGTCCTCTTAGAAATAAGTTGCCTCACGACCCACAATCTTCCTCTTGGTTCCTTTATTTAAACCAAGGATTGAAGCTTCGTTGGCATCAAGTGATTCTTCTTTAATATTCATTTTCTCCTCAAGCTTTGCCAACTCCACTTGCTTGTATCTTTGAGTTGCATGCCACCGAGATTATCTCTGCCAAAATCAACAGCTTGCAATCCTTTCTCACAAAGGAGTCTTTCTTGTTCATCCTTAGGCTTTGCACTTAGAACATCATACACGCCTTGTTGCTTGAGAATTATTGACATAATATGAGTGAAAGCAATGTGAGAAGCGGATTCTCTGTTGGTAATGGCATCTTTGAAGTGATGAAACAGGATCCAGGGTAAGTTAATCTTTGTTTCAAAAACCAGATGGCAAAGACAGAACTTGTGAAGAGCTGATAAGTTGTCCTTAGAGCCAATCTTATGCTGCACCACCTTGTTTGGGATTTGGTGAAGAATCCTGAAGTGATCTTTCATCTCAGTATTTCCAAGAATGAGTTCTCATGCTGTCTTGCCTCATTACAATAACAACAATTGTCTCTGGACCACCTAGGTCTTCTTCCCAGTTCTCCGTGAAGACCAATCCTTCTTGAGAACATGCAATCGCATCAGAGATGGTTTTCTCTGATACTATCACTTTCCTTCCCATCACAAACCCAACAACTTCTGTTTCAGAGATCTTTGGTCTTCTCCATAATTCCCTTATCAAATCTGGGTATACTGAGACCTTTTCCAGAAAGATTCCATCCCATCCAGCAGCATTAATGAACTTACTCACATCCAGATTGTATTCTTGTAGAATCTCAAAATTGAAGTGATGTTCCACAGATATGGACATAATGTCAGTTACAAAAGCAGGCATGAGAGCAGGGTTGAAGCCATTGTTGAGTAAGATGAGTTTTGGAAAAATAAGGGAGACAGAGAGTTCGAAAGATTCAGAGAGAGAGGTTGATGATGAAGAGACGTGAAACGTTTTTCAGAGGGAAAGAGGTTACTTTTAAAGATTTCTGAAAAACAACAGTTTCCAAAAAAAATGACAAGACATGTCATTAAGTGTAAAACGGCGTTGGTAAATTGGGACAATAAAAAGTTACGATGGAATTGATGAAAGTAGCTGGCTCAATAAGGTAAAATAAGCATTTTATATAAATGTGTTCAAGGAAAAATTAATATAAGCAATAAATGTGTGCATAGACGAGTCCACACAAGACTAAGAGTGGACGCGTAAAGACATGTGTAGTGGACGTGTAGATTTCACGTTCTCTGGACGTCATGACTAGTGGACGTGCAGAGAAAACATGCAATGGACGACCAAATTAACAATAAATATACTAGCTCAATCCACATACAACATATTCAAATGCTTTCTTATAAAGATAAATCTATCCTCAACAAGAGGTTTGGTGAAGATATCTGTCCATTGGTGGTCAGTATCTACAAATTGAACACCAAACACACCTTTTTGCACATAATCTCTCATAAAATGATGTTTGATTTATATATGCTTAGCTCTAGAGTGAAATATTGGATTCTTAGATAAATTGATTGCAGCAGTATTATCACACATAAGTGGAATACTACTTACAAATACATTATAGTCCTCCAGTTGATGTTTGATCCATAGAAGTTGTGAGCACCAGCTTGCAGCCGATATGTATTTTGCTTCGGCAGTTGATAGAGCAATGATACTTTGCCTTTTGCTTGATCATGATACTAGGTTAGCTCCAATGAAGTGACATCCTCCACTGGTGCTTTTTCTTTTAATTCTATCTCCAGCATAGTCAGCATAATAAAAACTAACTAATCTGTAATCATCATTTTTCGTAAAGCACAAGCCCAGATTAGTAGTACCTTTTAAATATCTAAATATTCTCTTAACTGCTGAAAGATGAGACTCTCTAGGATCAGATTGAAAACGGGCACATAAGAAAACACTGAACATTATATCAGGTCTAGACCCAGTCAGATATAAAAGAGATCCTATCATACCTCTATATACCTTTTGATCTACCTTTTTTCTCTTTATCATCTTTGTTCAGTATTGAAGTGGGATGCATAGGAGTATTCATTGGTTTGCAATCATCCATCTTAAACCTCTTTAGAAGTTCCTTCGTATACTTAGTCTGATGGATGTACACCTCGTCCATAGACTGTTTAACTTGAAGTCCAAGGAAGAATTTAAGTTCTCCCATCATGCTCATTTCAAATTCTTTCTGCATTAACTTTGAAAATTCCTTGCACAAAGATTCATTAGTAGCACCGAAAATGATATCATCAACATAAATCTGTACTATAATAAAATCTGACTTAATAGATTTTCTAAATAGAGTTGTGTCAACTTTTACTCTGTTAAAACCACTTTTCATTAGAAACGAACTTAACCTATCGTACCAAGCTCTAGGAGCTTGTTTAAGTCCATACAGGAGGTTGCATGACATATACTTCTTCATTAGTAAAGCCATTTAAAAAGGCACTTTTAACATCCATTTGAAAAAGCATAAAGCTATGATGTGCAACAAAACGATATTAAAATTCTTATAGCTTCTAGTAGTCTAGCAACTGGTGCAAAAGTTTCAGTGTAGTCTATACCTTCTTTTTGAGAGTAGCCTTGAGCAACAAGTCTTACCTTGTGTCTCACAACCTTACCATCTTCATCAAGCTTGTTTCGTAGACCCACTTTGTTCCAATGACTGACTTGTCTTCGGGGAAGGGGTACGAGCGTCCGAACTTCACTTCTCTCAAACTGATTAAGCTCTTCTTGCATAGCTAGAATCCATCCTTCATCAGTAGAGCTTCGTCCACTGTCTTCGGTTCATATTCAGAGACAAGAGCAGAATCACTTTGTTCTCTGAAGGTTGACCTAGTTCTTAGCTTGTCATTGGGGTCACCAATAATTTGATCTTAAGGATGGTAGTTTATGAAATACCAAGATTTACGAGCATTTTCTGTTGAGAGGTAGATGTTTACGGGTTGTTGTTGAGAAGTATCATCTACTTGAATATCGGACTTGATTTCTGGTTTCTCTCCCGGGATATCTAGATCAAGATCTGCAAAAGCTTCATCTAGCTCGATAGTCTCTTATCGTGGCTGTTTGTCATAAAATTTTACATGAATACATTCTTCTACAACTAGAGTTCTAGAATTATAAACTCTAAAACCTTTTGAAGTTTGGGGAAAATCCTAGTAGAATTCCATTATCTATCTTAGCATCAAATTTACCAAGTTGATCTTTTGTATTCAAAATATAACATTTACATCCGAAAGGGTGGAAGTATGAAATGTTGGGTTTTCTACCTTTCCACAATTCATAAGGAGTCTTATTCAGAATAGGTCTAATGTATGTTCCGTTCGAATGTAGCGGGAGCAGAGTGTTCACGACTTCAGCCCGAAGTGCTTAAGGATAGAATTGTCATTGAGCATAGTCCTAGCCATATCTTGAAGAGACCTGTTGTTTCTCTCTACCATACCATTTTTCTGTGGTGTTCTTAGTATTGAGAAGTTGTGTTGAATACCACTTTCGTCACAAAACTCATGGAATAACTCATTGACAAATTCTCCCCCGTGATCTATTCTAATTGAAGCTATACACATGCTTTTTTCATTCTGTACACATTTGCAGAATACATAAATGACCTTGAATGACTCATCCTTGTGAGCAAGGAACATAACCCATGTCCATCTAGTGTAGTCGTCTACTATGACAAGACCATATTTCTTACCACTGATAGAGGCAGTCCTTGTTGGACCAAAGAGATCAAGGTGTAGCAATTCTAGTGGTCTGTTGGTACTAACAAAATTATTAGATTCAAAGGAACCTTTGACTTGTTTTCCCTTCTGACATGCACCACATAGAGCATCAGATTTGAAACTAAGGTTTGGTATACCTCTTACAAGGTTATGCTTTTTCACTTTTGAGATTAATCTCAAACTTGCATGACTCAACCTTTTGTGCCAAATCCATCGTTCATCCTCAATGGACGCTAGACATGAGACACTTTGATTTGAGAGGTCCTCTAATTCAATCTTATACAGATTGTTTTGCCGCTGGGCAGTGAATAAGAGTGATCCATTAGCTTTCTTGACAGTACACATATTCTTATTAAATGAAACAGCAAACCCACTATCACATAATTGACTAATGCTAAGCAGATTGTATTTAAGAGCATTTACTAACAGAACATTATCAATTGAGGGAAAATGATGTTTACCAATTTTACCTATACCAATGATCTTTCCTTTTTGGTTTCCTCTAAAAGTGACCCAGCCACCATCTTTGGGTCTAAGGTCTTGGAACATACACCTTTCTCCTGTCATGTGTCGTGAGCACCCACTGCCCAAGTACCAGGACTTCTGTTTCTTTCCTGTTGTGAAGCAGATCTATAACAAGGATTATCTTATCTTTAGGTACCCAAATTGACATGGATCCTTTCTTGTTAGTGATCATAGGTCGTGAATGCTTTGCATGCTTGTTATGTATGCATTTAGATGACACATGCCCACTTTTTCCATATACTTTGCAGTAAGTATTGGAAGGACTTGGTTTTGACTCAGTATGCTGTGAACGGACTCTAAAAACCCTATATTGTGTATGAACTTTTGGTCTATTCAGAGATGCATATTGCTTCTCTTTATCATAACCAATGCTAGATTTGTCACGTGGTGATCTAGAATATCTTAATATAAGGTTTAATTTATCTGAGCTACCAACCAGTTTTGACAGAGAGTCTGTTAAGTATGTCACATCTTGTTTCAGTTGTTCAACTTCACAAGAGCTATTAGACTTACACATCGTCTTGTCAGCCAGACTAACATTTATTGATTTTAATGTTTCATTCTCATCCTTAAGGTTTTGATTCACCGTGCATACCTTATCATAATCTCTAGAGAGTTTAATAAACTTCTATTTGAGACTTTTATACTCTTTAGATAGTATGCATGACTCATGCAACAATTCATCAAAAATAGTTTGAAGAGTAGATGGATCAGAGTCCATTACCTCAGCATCAGTGAATTCACTTTCTGATGCAGTGTCAGCCATGAAGCAAATGTTTGCTTCTTCTCCTGCTTCGTCTTCTTCATATGAAGAAGATAGGTCAAGATCCTCCCATGTAGCCATCAAGCCTTTATTCTTTTTGAAGAATTTCTTTTTCTCCTTCAGCTCTGGGCAGTCAGCTTTGAAATGTCCTAGTTTCTTACATTCAAAGCATAGGGGTGGGCCTTTCTCCTTGGAATCTGACTTCTCCTTGGAGAATTTTTTGTTGAACTGCTTCCTTCTGAATCCACCTGTCTTTCTCCACATGTGTTGGACTTTTCTGGAGATGAAAGATAGTTCATCCTCATCTGAGTCATCTTCATTATTTGATGAATCAGCTTCATCTGAGGACTCAACACCTTTGAGGAACTAGCTTTCTTGGCCTTTAAGGCAATGGACTTTCCTTTTCTGGAGTTTTCCTCTTCATTAAGTTCAAGTTCATGAACTTTTAATGACCCCAGAAGCTCTTCCAGAGAAAGAGTCTTCAGATTCTTTGCTTCCTGGATAACAATTACGTTAGGTCTCCAATGCTTTGAGAGACTTCTCAAAATTTTTCTCACATGATCTCTATCTTCATAGACCTTTCCAAGAGGCCTGAGACAGTTGGTGATTGTTTGGAATCTTCCAAACATTTGGTCTATAGTTTCATGATCATCCATCTTGAATAGCTCATACTGGTGAACCAGCATGCTTATATTTGATTCCTTCACTTGTGAGGAACCTTCATGAGCTAGTGCAAGAGTATCCCAGATTTCTTTAGCTGTGTTGCAACTATGAACCCTGTCATGCTCAGATCTGGTGATAGCACATATGAGATAGTGCTTAGCTTTCAAGTTTAGTTGATGTTGTCTTTTCTTCTCTTTAGTCCATTCAGCTCTAGGCACTGCAGCTCCAGCTTCACTCCTTGGCTCAGTGTAGCCATTTTCTATCAGTTACCAGATGTCAACATTCGGTGCATCCAATAATACCATCTTCCTCTTTTTCCAATAATCATAATCAGTTCCATCAAAGAGAGAGGGTCTGTTGATAGCTTGTCCTTCTGCATCCATGATTGTAGGATCGTACTGCCTTAGCACTTGTTAGATGCTCAACCCTGTCAAGGCTGAGCTCTGATACCAACTGAAGTTGGCACAGGCAAACACAAGAAGGGGGGTTGAATTGTGTTTGTTAATTATTTTCGCAAAAACCCTTTTTCAGAAAATTTTCGCAAGCAAAAGATAAAAAGATTAAGCACACAAGAAATCCTTTTTAAAAGATTAACAAAACCAAAATCAAATCCCACAGTTAGTAAAAATAAATAAAACTGTAAAAGAAAAGGGATAGAAAATTCACTCAGGTATTTTATCCTGGTTCACTCTCTTCCAACCAAGAGCTACGTCCAGTCCCTTCTACTTGAAGGATTTTCGCCACTATTTCCAAATAGTTTCTACAACAAGTATTCTTCACGTCTCCAGGCTACAAATATTGCTTTCTTGCCAAGCCTCTTCAGGCTCTAATACAATCACAGATTTTTCGAAGATCTTTCTAACTCACTATATGTGAGGGTATGAAGGTTTAAGATCTACTGAATATTTTCACAAATATTCAATCCTTAAGAATTACAGACTTTTGCTTTACAAAGGGAATATGAGCTTTGAATATCTTCCAAATGTTCAAATGGCAAAAGTTGTTCTTCAGTGCTTGAGACCTTCTACATATATAGTGGTCTTCAACTTCTCTTATAAATCTTCAACGGTTATTTGAATAGTCCCGTTATAGAGATAGCATTAAATGCATGATATCCGTTGAGACTGATAGCTTGATTTTGGCCGTGTTGAAAAGCATCATTGGTTATCAGAAAATCACAAAATGAAGGCTCACTTTTTATGAACAATTGTACCTTAAAAACTTTCTTTCCTCCTTTGTGTATAACCCAGATTTTGTCCAGCAATAAAGATGTCATCGTACTGATCGTTTTTCAATTCCAATTGTACTATTTGCTTTTTGTATTTCCTTGATAGCACTATGAATTTTCTCAAAGGAAACAAGACATTAATCGGATAAAAACAAATGGGAAGAACAAATATTCATTTGAAATAAATATCAATCATTTGAAATAAATATCAATCATTTGAAATAAATTCATCATGGAACAGATTGCATTAAATCATATTCAAGGTAGTAAAGATATAGAACATATAGAACCGTCTACAAGCACTTAGTTTAAGAACGCATCGTAAGACTCAATGACTTAGAGATTTTGATATATGACAAATACAATTTAAAGTGTGTGCAAGTGTTTTAGTGTCAAATTGCAAAGACAGGTATCAAGCAGTGATCAACAAGTTCATTAAGCAAATTCAAGGAAAATATTCAAGGAAGAACTTGAAGGAATCAAGGAGCTGCATGTAGAAATCAAAAGAGCAAAGTCAAAGATCAAAGGATCATCAAGACCAAGCTTAATGAAGAATTTTAGATTTAAGTCTTAGATGATTTGTAAGAGAAAGAAATCTCTTAATCACAAAATATATCAACCAAAAAAATGCATGAAGAAAATCAATTTTCATAACCTGCATTAAAAGGAATAAGTTTTCGTTAATGAAAATGATTTTTGGAAAGAAGAAATAGATTTGATCAGGAATGGATCTCCCGTGTCTTTAGTCAGATAAACTCAGAATACACAAGATTTTAATCCTGCTTGTCTACTAAAGAGATAGAAACGCTCGTCCACTAAAGTGACAGAAAGGCTCGTCCGCTAAAGTGACAGAAGTACTCATCCACTATAGTGACTGAAGTGCTCGTCCACTAAAGTGACAGAAGCGCTCATCCACTAAAGTGATACAAGCGCTCGTCCACTAAAGTGATAGAAGCGCTCTTTCACTAAAGTGATAGAAGCGCTCGTCCACACAAGTGACAGAAGCGCTCGTCCACACAAGTCTTTGGACTTGCTAAGTCCTTAATAAGAAGCTCTGTCCAATGACGTGGCATATGGAGCTCGTCTACTATCAACTACAAGCCCTGAGGATTGAAGACGACGCCGATGTATAATCTTATTTCAAGAACCAGAATCAAGAAAACAGATTCTGTTATCAGACCCAAATCTGTTTTAATTGATCCCAACGACTATAACTTGTTTCCTATATAAAAAGGGATCAAAGGAACACTTTCAAAAATAACATATCAGAATTACACGAAATCAATTTGAGAGATGAATTGTGAAAATCATTCATCATATTTCTTGAGATTATTGTGAAAAGAGTGTTTCTTCAATTTGTATATCTGACTTCTGAGAGTTAGGAATCAATTTTTCGTTCTATTTGATTGTAAAGAGAAAGGGAGTCTCTCTGAGTGATTAGGGTGAGGTATCCCTAAGGAAGAACATTGAGGCTCTTCACAAGAGTGTGGTATCTCGAGGTGAAGGAGCGCTCTGTGGTGTAAAGGTTTTCCAAGCTACCTGACTAAAGCTTGTTGTGTTAGTGTGTGAAAACCCACAGGTGGAATGGGGACTGGATGTAAGTCACAGTGGTGGTGACTGAACCAGGATAAATCTGGTTGTGTGGTATCTCTAAACTCAAACTCTTTAATTTCTATCTTGCACATATAACTGTGATCTTGATGTTCTAAGTATTCAATTGATATCAGTTCTTGATCTGCATAATCAGTATTGAATCTTGAGTAAACTGTAAAAAAAACTGTGTATTCAATTCTATTCTTAAGGATCATTATTTGAATTGAATCTTGCATCATATGTGATCAAATTCGAATAGCTTAATTTCTGATTCTTAATCACTGAAACTGAAACCTTCAAGTTTGTTCTTGATTGTTAATGCTTGTATCTGAAACTTGCATAACTTGTTCTTAATCTTTAAAGGCTTAATCAGTTTCTGTATTTTGTTATTATTGTGTTTTGAACCTGAACCTATTCTGTGATCTATTAATTCTGAATCAATCTTTCTTATCCTCATTACCTTCTATTCAAGATTTCATAAAAAGCCCTTCACTGTTTTTGTAAAAGATCCTAAGGCAACTCTGAAAAGGAAGAATTTTTGAAAACTCAATACACCCCCCCTCTTAAGTGGTTGAAGCCAAAACAACAATTGGCATCAGAGCTAAAATCTTAAGTTTGGCTTAACAGCTATAAGAGTATGACTTCCAATGACTGTTTGAATGAATGGGCTTCCCTTGCACGCCCACCTGCCTTCAATGGATCTGAGTATATCTATTGGAAGGAAAGAATGGTAATCTTTTTTGAGGCAGCAGGCGTAGACATTTGGGATGCATTAGAGAATCGACCATTTGTCCCCTCCACTGTAGATGCTAATGGTTCTCCAAGAAATAACCCTAAAACTGAATAAAATGAGGATGAGAAGAAAAGAGTTCAATATAATGCACGTGCTAAGAATATTATAACATCTGCTTTAAGTCGTGATGAGTTTTTCAGGGTTTCAAATTGCAAATCAGCAAAGGAGATGTGGGATACATTGCAAGTAACATATGAAGGAACCACAGATGTCAAAAGAGCAAGAATGAACACCCTCACACATGAGTATGAGCTGTTCAGAATGAAGCAAGGAGAACCTATGACTGAAATGCAAGAGAGATTCACTCACATTGTCAACCAACTTGCTGGTCTTGGAAAAGCTATATCAAATGAGGATCAAATTAACAAAGTAATGAGATGCTTGAGCAGGGAATGGCAGCCTAAAGTCAATGCAATCTCAGAATCTAGAGACCTCTCATCAATGACCATTGCCACATTGTTTTGAAAACTGCAAGAGCATGAATTGGAGTTGAACAGACTGAATGAGAATGAAGAAACTAACAAAAAGAAAAAGGGATTGGCTCTAAAATCACAAGTCAGAGAAGTAGAAGACATTGATGATGATGATTCAGCACAAGAGGCAGAATCTGAAGAAGATATGGGAATTCTAGGTAGAAAATTCAAGAAGTTCCTAAAGAAGAAAGACAACTTCAAAAGAAATCCATCCACTTTTCAAAGGAGAAATTTCAGCAAAGGTGACAACTCTTCCAACAACATCACATGCTATGAATGTGGAAAGATTGGCCACATGAAGGTTGAGTGTCCAAAACTGCAAAAGAAGGACAAAACAGAAAAGTTTGACTCAAAGGACAAGAAGTGGAGAAAGCCAAGAAAGACCTACATTGCTTGGGATGATAATGATCTAGAATCCACTGAAGAATCTGAATCTGAGGAGGCAAATCTGTGTTTGATGGCCAGTAATCATAGTGATTTAGAAAGTGAAGTAAGTTCTAATTATCAACCTTCTTATGATGAATTTCAAAATGCTTTTGAAGAACTTCATAAAGAATCCATTAGACTTGCTAGATTTTTAATTAAGTCTAAGAAAACCATCACATGCCTAGAAGAGAAAAATTCTGTCTTAAACAAAGAGCTAGATGAATTAAAAATAGAAAATTGTGCTGTAAAAGAAAGTTTGGCTACTGTTTTGGAACCACCGATATGCTCTAATTGTTCTAAGTGTTGTACATTGACTAAAGAAGTTGAAAGACTGAAAAATGACTTAGCCAAGTTCACAAATGGTAGAGATAACTTGAATGCTTTATTAGGACGGCAAAAATGTGTTTATGATAAGGTTGGAATAGGCTATGAACCTAAGATAGATGAGAAATATTTCAAGAAATTTTTTGCTGCACCTAAGACATCAAACACACCATTTTTTAAATGCAACTTTTGTGCTAGAAAAGGTCACACGGCTTCTACATGTCAATACAGAAAATCTGCATACAATAAATCTAAGTATATATGGGTTCCTAAAGGAACTATTGCTGCAACTAACTCAAAAGGACCCAAACAGATTTAGGTACCTATAGCAAAAACATGAAATTATGTTTTGTAGGTGTGTTGGAAAGCCAAAAATGTGAAATGGTATCTTGACAGTGGTTGTTCCAAGCACATGAATGGAGACAAAACCTAGTTCATTTCCTTTTACCCCTAAGTCAAGTGGTAGTGTTACCTATGGAGACAACAATAAGAGAGAATACTTGGCATTGGCAACATTGGAAGTGACTCAACAACAATCATTGAGGATGTATATGTTGAGGGATTGAAACACAACCTATTAAGTATCGAGTCAACTATGTGACAAAGGCTTCAAGGTAAAATTCAATTCCAATAATTGCTTAATCAAAAATCGACATGATGAAAATTTGAAATTAATTGGACATAGGACAGATAACATCTATATGCTTGATTTAGATAATATATCTTCAAATACTGCATGTTGTCTTATTTCAAAAAAAAATAGGAGAATTGGTTTTGGATTAGAAGAATTGCACCCATGAAAATGAACCCGTTGAATAAAGTGATTCGTAAAGATCTTGTAGTTGATTTGCCTAAACTGAAATTTGTGAAAGATGGACTATGTGATGCATGTCAAAAGGAAAGCAAGTTAAGGTCTCTTTTAAACCAAAGAACATTGTTTCAACAACTAGACCCTTGCAACTTTTACACATGGATTTATTTGGTCCATCTAGAACCAAAAGCTTTGGTGGTAACTTGTGTGCATTGGTAATAGTAGATGATTACTCTAGATATACATGGACATATTTTCTATCTCATAAGAGTGATTCATTTGCTGCATTTAAGAAAATGGCAAAAATTGTGCAAAATGAAAAGGACATGAAAATTGTTTCTATAAGAAGTGATCATGGGGAGAATTTCAAAATGAAGTGTTTGAAAACTTTTGTGATAATCATGGCATTCAACATAATTTTTCTGCTCCTAGAACTCCACAACAAAATGGAGTAGCGGAAAGAAAGAATAGATCATTAGAGGAGATAGTAAGAACTACGTTGAACGACTCTAACTTGCCAAAACATTTTTGGGCTGATGCTGTCAATACAGCCTGCTATGTGCTAAATAGAGTCTTGATAAGACCAATCTTAAAGAAAACCCCTTATGAGCTTTACAAAGGAAGAAAACCAAATATAGCACATTTTCATGTTTTTGGTTGCAAATGCTTTGTTCTTAACAATGGAAAGAATAATCTTGGAAAATTTGATGCAAAGGCTGATGAAGGAATTTTCCTAGGTTACTCTCTATCTAGTAAAGCATTTAGAATATATAATAAGAGAACACAAACTATTGAGGAATCCGTGCATGTGACATTTGATGAGTCTAACCTCAAAAGGTTGGGGAAGGATTCTGTTATTGATGATCTTGCAAATTCAATTGAGAAAAATCTCCTAGAAGAGAAACAGGACAATGATGAAGATGAAAGCTTAAAGAATGAATTGCTGCAACAGGAGCAAACAGAACAACAGCCTGACCTACCAAAGGAATGGAGGACTGTCAGAAATCATCCAATTGATAACATCATTGGTGAAATTACAAAGGGGGTAACTACTAGACAATCTCTTAGAAATGCTTGTAATCATATGGCATTTGTGTCTCAAGTAGAACCTAAGAACATAGATGATGCTATAATTGATGAACATTGGATGATGGCTATGCAAGATGAGTTAAACCAGTTTGAAAGAAACCAAGTTTGGAAACTAGTGCCTAAACCCAAGAACTGTCAAGTAATAGGTACAGAATGGGTTTTTAGGAATAAACTAGTTGAAAATGGTATAATTGTAAGAAACAAGGCTAGATTGGTAGCCAAAGGGTATAACCAAGAAGAAGGCATAGATTATGATGAAACATATGCACCAGTAGCAAGATTAGAAGCTATAAAAATGCTACTTGCTTATGCTTGCATAATGGGATTTAAATTATATCAAATGGATGTTATGAGTGCTTTCTTTAATGGATTTATACAAGAGGAAGTGTATGTTGGTCAACCACCTGGTTTTGAGAATAATGAATTGCCTAACCATGTTTATAAACTGTCTAAAGCACTATATGGCTTAAAGCAAGCTCCTAGAGCTTGGTATGAAAGGTCAAGTAATTTTCTCATTGAAAAAGGATTTAAAAGAGGTAAAGTTGACACAACTTTGTTCACTAAGAAAAATACACATAACATTTTACTTGTACAAATATATGTGGATGATATAATTTTTGGTGCCACTAATGAGCATTTGTGCAACGAGTTTGCAAGTCTTCTGCAGAGTAAGTTTGAAATGTCAATGATGGGTGAGCTGAACTTTTTCCTTGGACTGCAAATAAAGCAAACTAAAAATGGAATCTTTGTTAGCCAAACCAAGTACTGAAATGAGTTGATCAAGAAGTTTGGCATGGAAAATGCTAAGGAGATGGCTACTCCAATGAATACCTCCTGTTATCTGGACAAGGATGAGCAAGGTAAACCTGTTGATGTTTATAAATTCAGAGGTATGATAGGATCACTACTTTATCTTACTGCTAGTAGGCCAGATATCATGTTTAGTGTATACATGTGTGCTAGGTATCAAGCAAATCCAAAAGAATCACACTTAACAGAAGTTAAAAGGATAATTAAGTGTCTGTTAGGAACAAAAGACATGGGATTATGGTATCCCAAGGGAGCTACATGTACTTTAATTAGCTATTCAGACTTTGATTTTGCTGGTTGTAAACTAGATAGAAAGAGTACTAGTGGAACTTGTCATTTACTAAGAAACTCATTAGTATCATGGTTCAGTAAGAAACAATCTAGTGTAGCTCTATCCACTGCAGAGGCTGAATATGTAGCAGCTGGTAGCTGTTGTGCACAAGTTTTATGGATGAAACAACAATTAGTTGATTATGGTGTGCAACTAAACCAAGTTCCTATTAGATGTGACAATACAAGTGGAATTAACCTAACTAAGAATCCCATAATGCACTCTAGAACTAAACACATAGAAATCAAACATCATTTCATTAGAGATCATATTCAAAGTAGAGAAATTGAGATTGAGTATGTTGATACAACTAAACAACTTGCTGATATTTTTACCAAGCCCTTGAACAAGGAAATCTTCTTTTTCATTAGAAGAGAATTGGGCATAATTGATCAATCTTATATCTAATCTATAAAGAAACAAAAGAAAATCAAGAAGGAAGAACTAGTTCTAGGAATTCATAGGACAATTTTGATTTGTCCTTACACATATCCCTCTATCATGAACAATTTTATATGCAATGTTTGAATGTTTAAATGCTTGCCTTCTCTATTGCTTTGAATGTTTCTTTTCTTTACCTTTTTTATAATGCCAAAAAGGGGAGAAAAAAGTATGATATAGAGAAAAGGGATAATAACAAATTATACATGCATTTTTTTTTTTTTTTGAGGGGGGGCTTATAAGCTTACATGATTAATGGGGAGTAAATCAAATTCTGCTCTGATAATATTTTTTTGCTTTGATATACTTCTGCTCTGATACCATGATATAAATATGTCAAAAACACTTAGCTTCTGCTACACTTATACTCTGATCTTATAATTTGTTTGTAGATTAGTCATAATCAAAAAAGGGGAGTTTGTAAGACTCAATGACTTAGAGATTTTGATATATGACAAATACAATTTAAAGTGTGTGCAAGTGTTTTAGTGTCAAATTGCAAGGACATGTACCAAGCAGTGATCAATAAGTTCATTAAGCAAATTCAAGGAAAATATTCAAGGAAGAACTTGAAGGAATCAATGAGCTGCATGTAGAAATCAAAAGAGCAAAGTCAAAGACCAAAGGATCATCAAGACCAAGCTTAACGGAGAATTTTAGATTTAAGTCTTAGATGATTTGTAAGAGAAAGGAATCTCTTAATCACAAAATAGCTCAACTAAAAAGATGCATGAAGAAAATCATTTTTCATAACATGCATTAAAAGGAATAAGTTTTCGTTAATGAAAATGATTTTTGGAAAGAAGAAATAGATTTGATCAGGAATGGATCCCCCGTGTCTTTAGTCTGATAAACTAAGAATACACAAGATTATAATCCTGATCGTCCACTAAAGAGATAGAAGCGCTCGTCCACTAAATTGACAGAAGGGCTCGTCCACTAAAGTGACAGAAGTGCTCGTCCACTAAAGTGATACAAGCGCTCGTCCACTAAAGTGACAAGTGCTCGTCCACACAAGTGACATAAGCGCTCGTCCACACAAGTCTTTGGACTTGCTAAGTCCTTAATAAGAAGCTCCGTCCAATGACGTGGCATATGGAGCTCGTCTACTATCAACTACGAGCCCTGAGGTTTGAAGACGACGCCGATGTAGAATCTTATTTAAAGAACCAGAATCAAGAAAACAGATTATGTTATCAGACCCAAATCTGTTTTAATTGATCCCAACGACTATAACTTGTTTCCTATATAAAAAGGGATCAAAGGAACACTTTCAAAAATAACATATCATAACATATCAGAATTACACGAAATCAATTTGAGAGATCAATTGTGAAAATCATTCATCATCTTTCTTGAGCTTATTGTGAAAAGAGTGTTTCATTCTTATAAGTGCTTTAATTTGTATATCTAACTTCTGAGAGTTAGGAATCAATTTTTCGTTCTATTTGATTGTAAAGAGAGAGGGAGTCTCTCTGAGTGATTAGGGTGAGGTATCCCTAAGGAAGAACATTGAGGCTCTTCACAAGAGTGTGGTGTCTCGAGGTGAAGGAGTGCTCTGTGGTGTAAAGGTTTTTCAAGCTATCTGGCTAAAGTTTGTTGTGTTAGTGTGTGAAAACCCATAGGTGGAGTGGGGACTGGATGTAAGTCACAGTGGTGGTGACTGAACCAGGATAAATCTAGTTGTGTGGTATCTCTAAACTCAAACTCGTTAATTTCTGTCTTGCGCATATAACTGTGATCTTGATGTTCTAAGTATTCAATTGATATCAGTTCTTGATTTGTATAATCAGTATTGAATCTTGATTAAACTGTAATAATAACTGTGTATTCAATTCTATTCTTAAGAATCAATATTTGAATTTAATCTTGCATCATATGTGGTAAAATTCAAACAGCTTAATTTCTGATTCTTAATCACTGAAACTGAAACCTGCAAATTTGTTCTTGATTGTTAATGCTTGTATCTGAAACTTGCATAACTTGATCTTAATCTTTAAAGGCTTAATTAGTTTCTGTATTTTGTTATTATTGAGTTTTGAACCTGAACCTATTCTGTGATCTATTAATTCTGATTCAATCTTTCTTATCCTCAACACCTTCTATTCAAGATTTCATAAAAAGCCCTTTTTTTTGTTTTTGTAAAAGATCCTGAGGCAACTCTGATTTGAAAAGTAAATTTTTTGAAAAGGAATAATTTTTTAAAACTCAATTCACCCCCCCCCCCTCTTGAGTCGTTGAAGCCAAAACAACACGCATCTACACAAGATTTTATTCTGCTCATCCACTGGTGTGGTAAAAGCGCTCGTCCACACAAGTCTTTGGACTTGCTAAGTCCTTAGAGAAACTTCGTCCAATGACATGGCACTATGGACGTCTACTGAATTTTAGTTAGGCACTATGTATGTATACTTGAGTTTCAAGGATAGCACTCGTCTGCTGACGTGGCAAGATGGACGTGCTTATTTTTCAAGTCTTTGGACTTGCTATACCTAGCAAGTTATTTAGGTATTCATTTATAGCCTCGTCTACTAAAGAAAACCAGTCTACTTAACAAGGTAACTTTACCACAGTTCTTGAGCAGCCGGTCTACAGGGGTGGACGCGTATTTTTCAATTGGAACTTATCCCAAGTTTATTTTACTTGTAAAAGGGTTCCTGCATAACTGAAAGCACTAGTTAGATCTCAACTAACACTTTGCCAAGCAAATTTAATCATTTTGTTAACATCAAAAGCTAAAGATTAAATAAACCAGAACCAATTTGGTTCCAACACATATCACATTGTTGTGGACTGTGTGTCCTACATACGTTGTTGTGGACTGTGTGTCCTACATACGTTGTTGTGGACTGTGTGTCCTACATACGTTGTTGTGGACTGTGTGCCCTATATACGTCGTGATGTGACCACAAAATCTAAGACTAGTGCATCGGTCCAGGACTGTTGTGATTGGACACTCGGACTAAAAACGTCCTGTGTTGACAATGAAAATCTTTTAAACGTTAAAAAAATTTATGAATTGTCATGAGCCTTGAGCCTCGACACAGGAAAGAATGAAACACAAAGAAAAGTGGCGAAAATAAAATGCTTTTACATGCATATTGGCAGACGTGCCACGTTGTTTTGTGTGAATGCCTTAAGGGTAAGGTATCTCATGCGCAGTTGTATCATTGGTGCCTTGATGGACCTTGAAATCCATATGCCTTATTTGCTGTGCCTTGTGTAGGAGAGTGTGCTATAGAATCCACACACGTTGATCACTAAGCCTTGAAATGGACAGTGTTGTGGAAATTATGTTGTGCCTTATATTCTAATTTGAGCTTGATCAACTCACTTAATTTTTAAAAGAAACGAAGTTGGGATCTACGGAGATTAGGATAGATGTTGAATATTTAAGTGTCATGTATTTTTCAAAAAAAAATGATGATGATTGTTCGGGTATGAAACCCATTGATATAACTATTTGTTTATTTTTAAGAATTCTATGTTGTTATGACTGCATATGCCTATATGTTGTTTTGTGAGTTGCACATGTAGTTATCGTGTTTAATTCCATATATTGGTATGTCACCCTTACAATATATCAGGTTTTCCTGGTTATTTGTTGTTGTACCTTGGTACACGAGACCAGCTGGTGCAGAGAAGTTCCTAACCTCACTTGAGGATATTAATCCCGATCCTTGAAGAGGTTGGTGATAATTATAATGGTGAGAACTACAGAGTTCTTTCCAGTAGATGTCTTATAGGGTGACCTGCTTAGGATGTTTTCTTTGGGTTGTGTGTTTTTGAGAAAGTTTATATAGGTGGTTTTGAAAGACCTTGTATGGTTTATTATTTTCAGTATGAATAACTATTTCAGGAAAATTTATATGTTGTAGTGGTTTGATTTATAAATATACCCAGTTGGTGTGTGTCACCAAGTATGACGTGACTTTACTTTTCTGATGTGTGTATCACTTTTTCCGAAGTAGTCCGTAGAAAATTTTTACAACCAAGCTTTTCTGACTTAAAGTAAATTAATTTTCCGAAAACAACTAGCAAATTTTATTTTATTTTATTTTCCGCACGTGTTTACAAGGTAATGCCCAAGGGGGGTGTTGCATTGGTGGCATCGGAGCTGGTCGAGTCTTTTGGGAATCTTGGGGAATAGGTCTATTATGTTTTTGTTGTGTGATCTCTGGTTGGTCTTTGGTTGAGTTGTTTCCTTGTCGAAGCAATGAGTGATGGCTAGTAAGTTGTGTTTTAGTCCATGTGTGAAACTTTCGGTTAACCAAAAGTGATCGTTGAGAATGTTTTAGGCTTGTCGTTTGCAAAGGATATTGAGTTTTCAATCGATCTAGCTTCTAGATTCGGTCGGATCTCTATCACTTTGTGTAGGATATCACCTACAAAGTTAGTCGAGTTAGATGACTTGATTTAACGGGAAGATTGGTAGTTAGGATAGTTGTGGGACCAAGTGTGTCCTATGGGGATTATCGATGTTATTCATAGGGATGAAGCACCACTTTTGTGAAAGTGATCGCAGACGATGATTGAAATCCGTAGTTCGTTTGGCTAACTGGTTATTATCGAAGATTCATCGAGGATCTATATAAGATTTCGGAGCCATTGATTCACCTTACGAGGAAAGACCAACTCTTTGCATGACCGGGAGACAGACTAAGTCATCAGTTATCGTGCGCAGTTCAGAGAAGATTGAGGAAGACGGCAACAAACCTGATTAAGCGTGTTTAGAAAGACATTCGTGCTTGTTCGAAGTCGAGATAAGCCAACCTGAACTTTCACTCTTAGAATGAGTGTCTTATGTTTAAGAAAAACTCTTCACTGTACTATTTGATTCTTTATGAATGTGTCAGTTTACATTCGTTCCTCGAGCCCCTATGGTTGTATCAAACAATTGTAGTGATCAAGTTGGCGTGTGTCAGACAAACTTTTGAGTTTGATTTGAAATCTACCAGGACTCCTAAATTGGTTATAACTATTTCTTGAGTTATAACCCAAATAATTTCTTAGTAACACAAGTTTCTTGATGAAACTCATGCTAGTCACTTTTACTTTTGGTAAATGTGACCCAGTCCAATTTTGTCAGACTGATTCCCTTTAAAATCATCGTTTGATGAACGACTTGTAATACGTTGAATGCTCTTAGACTTTTTTTGTTTTTAATTCCTAATCGAGGAAATTCTAATGGAAGGAGCAACTCTATTAGATTCATGTTTGTAAATGTGTATTGGCCATACATTTTTACACCCACGAACCTATTGAAGAATCTTTTTCCATAATGGATGTTCCTGTATCTTTCTGATTGATAAAAATTTTCTATATGCTTTCTTATGAGGGTAAGATCAAGAAATTTCAATTCTTGAAAAAAAAAATTCTTTCCTCGAGTACAGTGAAAAAGAGATAACTTGACACTTGAGACATTCCTTGTCAAGATAATAGTGTCGCGATGAATTTCGTTATGAGTTTACCGAGGACCTCTAAGAGATTCGTTTTGATTCGAGTGATCGTGGACAGGCTGACGGAGTTAACATCCTTCTTACCTGTTGAGATCCACTATGCAGTGGATAAGCTAACCGAAATAGGTATCAGAGGACTGATCAAACTTCATGGAATATCTTCAAGTTTTGTTTCAAAATGAAGACCCGAAGTCTACCAATGTGGTCATGAAAAACTTCTCTAAGTGTTGAGGACCAAGTTTGGATTGAGTTCAACGGATCACCTCAACTCGAGTGGACGATCGAGGAAAAACGATCCCGTCTTTAGGAAGTTGGTTGGGAATTTAGTGTAGTATCTAACTACAGTCATCCCTTTAGCAGGATAGATGAGAAATGAAGGAAATTATGTCAAGGTATAGTTGTGGGCGGTAAAAGGTAAACTCTTAAGATCGATGTTAGTTAATGAGACAATTTTAGAAATCAAGTGTTGATGGAGGAAGAGTAACATTAAGGAAATATAAGGTAACGATTCAATGTTTGTAACTAAGATGATTTTATAAGTTTGGAAACTTTAAAGGAAGGTGTTTATGATAGTTTTACCTCGGTTGAAAGTGAAAGGAAAAAAAAGGAGTTCTTGATTAAAAAAAAAAAGTGGTGAGAGAAGTTCAAAATTGATGAATTAGATAATCCTACCTTACGTAGAGTATTTTGAATTCAGTTTATCTTAAGAAGTATTATGATGTTTTGATTGGAGATTTGAAATGTGGGATTTTGATATACCCTAGAAGAGTAGACTACACCCAAAGGTACTGAGACTACGATTGAATTCCATGAGTAGGAAGTTGAGGTATGTTAAGATAAAGTTGGGTTGACTTTGATGTTAGCTGTCAGAGTTAGATGTTGAAGAATGTTTTCTAGAGGACCAGTATTGAGAATATACGTGATTAAGTTTTAATCTTATCCGTCATGTGTTAAGAAAATAAGATTGGATGTTGAAGATAGTGGGAATAATGTGGTAGTGGAAAGTTTCAAGGGTAAATAGAACGATATAGAGATGGATTAGGTTATGGAATTATCGATAGAAGAAACGAAACGACGAGTAATACAAAGTAGGACCTTGGGGTCAAAATGGGATGCAAGATCATGTCTAGTTTTGAATCACGAAATTTTGAGGACGAAATTTTTTTAAGTGGGGTAGTAATGTAACACCCCAATTTTCACTATTTTCTAATATCGATAATAAATATATAAATGTTTATATTTTTATCCGAGACATAGAAAATGATTTTGAGAGAACCAAAGTCATATTCATATTATACTTATTTTTACAAGGTTATAGTTAAATTTTGGGTTGAAAAGTCAGACGGAACTCGGTCTGCGTTTTCACTGACAGTAAAATTTTACTGATCAGAAAACCTAATTTTGACTTGAGAACGAAATGGTTAGATTTTAAATCTCATTTCTAACGATTTTGGTTATTTTGAAAATTTTCAAAATAAATAAGTTATGCTTTGTTCAGGCACAAAACCTAAATCGGGTAATCGACGGAGTCAGGAACGGAGCTGCAGAGATAAGCCGGGTGGATGAGGACGGTGAGTAGTCACCAGTGACAACTCACAGGATGAATCATCATGTGACTCACCACATGTAATAATGGCATTTGATAAATATCTAGATATTTTTCTAATGAATTGCCCAAATTGTCCCTAGTTTTCTATCAAATTCTCAAGTGTGCCATTGAGCTATTTGTGGTCACAATTCAGTCACACCACTCCTTCACCCTTTACCACATATTGGTAATGATGACATTCTAAATATATATCATGATATTTATTTGTGTGAAAAGACCTAAATAGCCCTAAGTCCTTTATGTAATTCCAAATTTACCCTAAGTGAATTTGACCAAAATACCCTCATAACCTCCTCAATTTCGTGCAGCCCATTACCCAATCACACTTAGCCATTTTGTTTCATTTCCATCATCTTGTTCATCATTTCTCTCCAAAAACCATAAGAACTCCATTGACTCACCGAAACCATACTGAAGTTTTGACCCTCTTATGTTCTAAAACTCGGAACACTTTCTACATGAAAGTTGTTCCTCTTCATCGTTTCTTTCCAATGAGATAAATATCACCAAAAATGGATAAGTATATTGGGAGATATGCCCAAATTATCAAAACCACTCAAAATCCTCAGCATCGCAAGAGAACAGTTGAAAGAAGGCTCTTTACGCCCATGTTCTGATCTGGATCAAACAAAACCTTCAACATAAAAGTTGTGCCTCTCCTTCTTACCTTTCCAACAAGTCAAAGTTTGTAATTTTAAGATGAGCAGGTTTTGAGATACGCTCATAACACCACCACATCCTCAAAGTTGTCAATTTTTTTTAACTAAGCTTGTTTTGGATCATTTCTCTTCATTCTTCATCACTCAAGGGTAATCTCTTCACTCTTAATCCTCATCTTCTCAAAAATATTCATTTCATCTTCATGCATGTCATGTTTTCATGGTTGCATGTTCAAGATTCTCATTCGAAAATTTTAGAAAAATCATAGAAAAACCCTTTTAATGGGAAACAAATTTCTATGAACTCACAACAACCTCGACATTCATCTTTCATGATTTCATGTAACAAAATAGTTCTTCAAACCCATTTTCTATGACATGGCCGAAAACCCCATAGGAACAAGTTGGTGATTTTGTCCTTTTTGAGAAAACTAGTACTTGATTCAAAAATCTCTAGTATATATATGATATAAGTTCATGAACTTGAATCAAAAATGAAATTTATTTCCTATTTTTGTTAATATGGCCGAAACTCTAGTTGGGAGAGTGGAGGAAATTTTGTTTCATTTTTTTAAAAAAAGATACTTGCTTTGATCCTTCAAATAGCTACATGCATGGAATCCAAGAGTTGAAAATCAAATAAAATTCCTAGCCTTTTTTTGTGTAGACCGAAAAATTGCTCATCATGGAGCAGATGAGTTGAGTTTTAATTTTTGAGTTATGATTATTGATCTTGTCTTTCTAATACTTAAGGGTCGTTGATCCAAGAGTTTGTGAAAATTTGACATCTCTAACTTCATTTTCTTAGCCATGACCGAGACCCATGCATAGAGAGATAAGATTTTTCTTTTTTCTTTTTTTGGTTTTAACTTATGTTATGTGCTTGATATATTCTTAGACTTGCGACACGTTACGGGCAAAGGAGGTTCGCTTTAAGCAACGCGGAAACTAAGATCTTCTCTACCCTTCCAATTAGGTAAGGGGAGACTGCCTGAGGGATATTTTTCCGATGACTATAGGTTATCTGTGAATGGTCTGTTATGTATTGTTTTGAACCTCGATGTGGTGATTTGAGTTTATTTTTCTATGGTTGAATGATTTGATTCAAATACCCGAGCTTGGTTAATTATTTGCAAGTATGTGGTATAGTTTGATGCATGTTATAAGCTGTATAATCTGTTGTGATGTTGGTGTGGAAATTCTGATGTTGATTGATTTGTGGTCTGGAAAGCCTGATAGTGGCCAGTGCTCAATTAATCATTAAGATAAAAGTTTTAAGAAGCCTTAGGAGGAATATTGAAAATAATATTTATTTGAGAACTTGTTTTTGGTAAAAGAGAAATTAATTATCTTTTCAAAAATTTGATGAAAAGTCACTATGAGAATTTAAGAGTCAAAATGTTTTTGAAATATTTAAGGAAATCATTTGAAAATTTAAATGACTTTATCCTAAGTGACACCTATTTAGAAAAATATTTTTATGGTGAAAAACCATGAGGAAACAAATTTACTTCTAGGATGGAAATAAATTATAAAGGGGATTTACGAAGTTTCGATGTTGGTTTTCAGAAAAAGGAAAATTCCAAAAGAAAACGAGTTTGAAAAAGAAATGAATTTCTTTAACCTAAAGTTTTTAAAAATGAATTTCAAATGGAAAAGATTTTCACAAAAGAGTTTTACTCAAACAAAAATATTCCGATAACTTGGATAAGTTATGGAGGTTTTGTTTTGTATTTGTGTTTCATTGAACGAAAAATAACATTGAAAAGTAAACCTAGTAACTGGGATGTCGGAATACTAGAGTTTTTGTAGTAAAAAGCACGTGGATCTATGATTCATATCACGTTGGTGTGGACTGTGTGTCCTACATACGTTGTTGTGGACTGTGTTCCCTATATACATCGTGATGGACGTGGTTAAAGGTGAGTGTTGTTTTCTATGACCACAAAGTCTAAGACTGGTGCATCGGTCCATGACTGTTGTGATTGGACACTCGGACTAAAGACGTCTTGTGTTGGCAACGAAAAGCTTTAAAACGTTGAAAAAATTTATGAATGGTCATGAGTCTTGAGCGTCGACACAGGAAAGAATGAAACATAAAGAAAAGTGGCGAAAATAAAATGTTTTTACATGCATATTGGCAGATGTGCCACATTGTTTTGTGTGAATGCCTTAAGGGTAAGGTATCTCATGCGCAGTTGTATCATTGGTACCTTGATGGACCATGAAATCCATATGCCTTATTCGCTGTGCCTTGTGTAGGACGGTATGCTATGGAATCCACACACGTTGATCACTGAGCCTTGAAATGGACAGTGTTGTGGAAATTATGTTGTGTCTTATATTGGCAATTTGAGCTTGATCAACTCACTTTTTTTTAAAAAAGAAACGAAGTTGGGATCTCCAGAGATTATGATAGATGTTGAATATTGAAGTGTCATGCATTTTTAAAAAAAAATGACGATGATTGTTCGGGTATGAAACCCATTGATATAACTATTTGTTTATTTCTAAGAATTTTATGTTGTTGTGACTACATATGCCTATATGTTGTTTTGTGAGTTGCGCATGTAGTTATCGTGTTTAAATTCATATATTGGTATCTCACCCTTACAATATATTAGGTTTTCCTGGGTCTTTGCCGTTGTACCTTGGTGCACGAGAGCAGGTGGTGCCGAGAAGTTCCTAACCTCACTTGAGGATATTAATCCCAATCCTTGAAGAGGTTGGTGATAATTATAATGGTGAGAACTACGGAGTTCTTTCCAGTAGATGTCTTATATGGTGACCAGCTTAGGATGTTTTCTTTGGGTTCTGTGTTTTTGAAAAAGTTGATATAGGTGGTTTTGGAAGACCTTGTATGGTTTATTATTTTCGGTATGAAAAACTATTTCAGGAAAATTTATAAGTTGTGGTGGTTTGATTTATAAATATACCCGGTTGGTGTGTGTCACCAAGTATGACGTGACTTTACTTTTGTGATGTGTGTATCACTTTTTTCGAAGTAGTCCGTAGAAAATTTTTACAACCGAGCTTTTCTGACTTAAAGTAAATTAATTTTTCGAAAGCAACCTGCAAATTTTTTTTAAAATTTATTTTCCGCACGTGTTTACAAGGTAATGCCCAAGGGAGTGTTGCAGTTATGTTGACCAGTCTTGTGGTTAGAAATTTCTTTCAATTTTTTATAAATAGAAAAAAAATTGATGACAACATATAAAAAATTTCTTATATTAAAAAAAATCAAATATTATTGAATTTTTCGTCAAATATTAAAAACAAATAACTCCATACCATTTTTCGTGATTTACTATATAAAAGTGATTTTTTTGTACCATCCAAAAGAAATAGATTATCTTAAAATCACTTTTTAGCAAACATATCCAAACAAAAACAGATTCTGATTATAATCGATTATCACCATAATCATCCTAAAAGATCATGTTAAGCTGAGGTACGTAAATCATAAATAAATAAATGAAAAGGTAATAAAAAAAGTAGGTGTTCACAAACAATAAATTGAATATAAGCTATTAATTTATTATGTTATATAAATTAATCCCAATATTAAATAAAAGTAAATGATTAATTGGTTCTTTGATATGATAAATATACGGAAGGATATATCTGATTACAAAGTTTTTTTTTAAAAAAAAAACTACACGGATTCATCGTTATTTTAGTTTATATTCTAACTATGATAATGACTCTTAAAATTAATTAAAATATTTAACTTGAAAATTTTTATACTTGATTAATTAGATAGATAATGAGTGCTTATTTTCCGTTTTTTTATCAATTTTATATTTCTTTGTGTATCTTTCATTAAAATAGATTATGGTGTTTTTGGCCATTATGTTTAATGTCAACAATAAATATTAATTAGAGGCTTAACATAGTTGCTACATAGTTGGATTCGTTAAACATGTTGTGAGGATAGTTCGATTTCAGATATGTGTGTGGAAAATGCTTTATTGAGAGAGGCAAAATTCATGATCTAAAAGCTCTTTTTTTATTTATTTTTTGATAATTAATTTTAATGTTAAATTGGAATACTGATTTACTAATATGCCAATAAAAGGCACATTAAAGGAAAATATATGTATTTAAATAAAATTTAGTGATGAGCCCGAGTATGGATATATATATATATATATATATATATGTATGTATGTATGTATGTATGTATGTATGTATGTATGTATGTATAAAAACGAATACAAATGTTTTCCTAAAATGTAAGCATGAAAATTAATATTTTAATAGCCTATTCACACTCCTCCCTATACCATCATGGTCCAAGTGATAAAGAATTTGGACATCTTGAGTAAGTGGTCAGTGGTTCGAATCCTGACTATTATTTATGGAAAAAAATCTAATTAGGAGAGGAGAACATATCTTGTGTATTCAACAAGTTTCCCGACGGTGATTTATCACCAAGAAGATGATGGATACTTCATATCTATAACATGGTTACAATAAAAAATAAAACTCTTCCCATTACCATTCCTGAATAAAAGTATCACAGCCTAGAAATGGTAACCAGAGGCTTTGTCCAAATTGAGAAAGCACTCGGGTCATGGTGAAACATCCATGTGGACTGTGAAGGATATGTTGATGCATCATTATTGTTTCTAGCGTGGTGGTAAATAAGTTGAGTTCTAACTTCTTAAAGGGAAGAGTGAAAGTTAGAACTTTAAAATTATCTATATAAATATTATGAAAAGTTCCTAATTAATACTAAATAAGGATCATGTTAACGAGTATTCTTAGGGCACTCTTTAAGGAACCAATAAAAGTAAAATAAAAGTAAATTTTCATTGGAAAACCAAACATTTCACTTTTTCAAATGTTAAATATACCAATTTCCTATCTAAATTTTCTTTTCTTGGTTCCTTATCAAGTGCCCTAAGAACACTCGTTAGCATTTTTCAATAAACAAATGAGTCATTTTTTTAATCCAAAATATAAGAAACAAGCATCAATTTTCACACATATTAAATTCTAATTTTCAATATTGCCCTTATTAATTAATGTCATTAATTATAGATCATCAGAATATTAATTAAAATTAGAAGGGACATTTTTGTAAATTTATATGAGTATTAATTACAATTAACGCATTCCAATACATTTACTTGTTTTGTGTGTTTTAGGGTTTTATTTTTTATATTGTGGATCGGATGCAGTAATTAGTTGCAGCTGTACTGTGAGATTAATTACACGATAATACCTACAAAATATTCATTAAAATACCAAAATAATGTTCTTTTATATTTGAGAGGCTCTTTTTTGTGTCATTATTTTCTCTTTTTAACTGCACCTTGTCTCCTAATTTTAGCATAGAATAAGTGTTTCTATAAATATATCAAAATTAACTTTTACATCACCACTTCCTTTAAAAAAAACTTTTACATCACCATATGATTAATTAGGAATCGTACAACCGATCAATGTGTTCATATCTGAGAGACACAAAATAAAAGACAAAAACATTGAAGAACTCGTTTACCTTCCTGATATTTACAATCCACCAATAATTTATTATACTTTGAAGATCCATAAAATCGACCCTCAAACCACCTTTCTCTAGATGGCTTGGTGATCTAGCGGAGGAAAATATGGTTTGGAGTGATAAGGTGGAGATCATGGGTTCAATTCTCTCGCTAACATAATAAATACCAACAATTTAATATTTGCCAATTAAAAAAAAAACCCATTCTCTTCCTACGAAGCCCTTACATGGAGAAATTCTTATCATGGTCAATCTAATAGGAGAAATTATATTTGAACACAAAAGTTGGGATGGTGTCCCTTTGGGTTTTTTAGGATGTGTGTATAAAAAGAAGATAAACAAGTAAGTGAGATCAATAGAGATATATAAACACATATGATATCACATATGTTATCTGGAATTTGATGTTCAAATGTCATAACTCATCTAATAAAGGTATACTAATACATAAAGCTGCCTCATTATACAAATCATTAAATCAAACTTGAAATGTTATTTAATAAGTTTTAACTTTTAAGTTAAGGTAAATATTAATCAGTGTCCTTAGAACATTAGTTAAAAAAACAAAGATAGAAACTAAGTATTAAAAAATGGGATATTCAATTTTTTTCAAAATTTAAAAGTAACAATTCGCAATATATTAATAGATGCATCTGGAGGCAAGTATTGTAAAATTGAATTGAAAATCAAATTATTTATGTTTGAATATTTTTATTTTGAAAATAAGAATTTGTTGTATAATTTAGTATAATTTCTGTAAACGAATGCAAAGTCTACTTTTAATCACTCATAAATCATAATTAAGTTGAGGTAAAATTGATTTTACTTGACTATAACCATTTCTTTTCTATAAGCTAACTGGAAATTGAATAGAGTAC
The DNA here is from genome assembly GCA_030762895.1 of Sophora flavescens. Classification (NCBI taxonomy): domain Eukaryota; kingdom Viridiplantae; phylum Streptophyta; class Magnoliopsida; order Fabales; family Fabaceae; genus Sophora; species Sophora flavescens. Next base: position 165,783,560 of record CM061065.1, read on the forward strand.
AATGGATACTTAACTCAATTAAAAAAAAAATCGAAAAAAAAGGAAAGAAGAACAAGTAGATGTTCAACCAAGAATGTAAAGAAAACTATAAAGTTGAACTTATAATTTGTCTCTCATCCCATAACTAAAATCAAATATTTGTATTTTTACTAAAATCATATTTGATATATTTTTACGAAAATCATGTTGACATAAGATAAATCAATTCATACTTTCAATCTTGAAATCAAACACACAAATAATCTTCTTAATTTGTGTCTAAAGATTCGTGAGTTGCCAACTTATTTACTGATTTTAATTAATTTTAGGCAACAGTGTTTGGTTTCAATTAATGTATGAATATACTTCGTTACTTATGGTTGCTATATGATATTTATTTTAAAGCGAGTTTTCAAATATTTTTTTAGCTTTTAAAAAAATATTTTTTTTATTTAATCATTTTATAATAGGTATTTAAAATTTTATTAAATTTAAATAATATTTAATATATTTTTTGATAATTTGACTTTGATAATAAATTCTAAAATAATTAGTACCATACAAAAAATCATATTTACATATTACATTTTATATTTTTTATAATTATTAATTATATTCTAATTATTATTTAATAAGGTGAATAAATTCATTAGCAAACTAATAATTTCAAGAGTTTAATTTTGATACTTTGTCAGTGTATTTTACATTATCAATCAATTACAAATCGTTTTACTGATGTGTCAATCTATGATTGATTGATAATATAAAAATCTTTTTACTAAAAATTACACCAATTAAATCGTAATTTCTAAAAGTTTGCAATATGTTATCAATAGTTAACTAATTTATATAAAAACACTATCAATTATATTAAAAAAATAGCATTAAAAAAAGTTGTGAAGAATACATTAAAAGTTTTAAAATTGTGATTTTCAATAAAATATTCATATTTCTTTAAAAGTGTCCTGATTATGAAGGGAAAAAAAGAAACATTTTATAAAAAATTGATGTATTCAATATTTTGTTACTTTTAGATTCCTTAATCAGTGGGACAGTGATTAACATGACTCTATATTATTGACTTTTACTGGGATTTAGCCCAAATAAGTGAAAGTTAATTAACTACCTCTCGAACAAGTTTCTGAATACTGGGGACTGATTTCTTTATGTGCTCCACACAAAAATTTGTTAACGTCTAAACAACAAGAAGCCTTTATTAAGTCTGCAAGTAGTAGTAATATTGCGAGATTTTGAAGACTTTGAAGCAATCATCTCTGCACTAGTAGAATTAAATGCTCAAGGTGACAAATTATTGCACTAGTAGAATTAATGCTCAAGGTGACAAATTATTGCACTAGTAGAATTAAATGCTCAAGGTGACAAATTATTGCGAGATGTGAAAGCAACTTTGTTTTTTCTTTTGACAGAATGTGAAAGCAACTTGGACTTTGAAGCAGCTGTCTCTGTATAAGTAGGATTAAACGTGTTCAAGGTGACAAGTTATTGTAAAGATGCATCTGGAAGCCTTGCACTGAGATCTAATCTTGTTTATTCAAGATTCCGGAATTGGCCACTGATTGACTGATTTTGATTTTAGGCAACATGCATTGTATGAGAATATATGTACGTTTTTTAAAATTAAAAAAAAAAGAGAGAGAGGAAGAAACAGCTTACATTAGATAACAACAAATTCAGTAATGATAGACTGGATTTGGCTTGGGGCATTCCGCATTTTGCCACTCTAATGTGGCACACTACCATTTCAGCATCTGACGTACTGATTGTTAATTGAGCTGTTATTCTAATCAACTTCGTATGCGACGACAACTGTATTTATATTGTGGCATTTTTATAATTTTGCAACAAAAAAAAAAGAGAAAAGAATATTATTCTATCCATAATTATAGTTTGGTAATCATTATTCTTATTAATTATATTTCTCTATCGTATTTTCTATAATCACAATATTCACACTGATAATTCATATGTCTTTCACATATATTTATAGTTCCAGCTTTTAATTCTTATACTATATTCTTTAAGTTACTTTCACTAGTTAGATCTAGCATGCTTAATTTATATACAAGTTTTTTTATATTTTGTTGATCCATATTTCTTTTTCTACTTACTTAGCTCTGACACCAAATCGGTACCACCCTTTTAATTTTGGAAATTTTAACATTATTCATTTCTAAGGGTAGTATTTTAATCATCCTTTATTAATGTAAATCATATTTCCATCTATGTAAAAATTAGAATCATTATATAATTCAAATTCCCATAAAAAATATTTTGGATCACTACATAATTCAAAATAATAATCAGGATCACTATATACTTCATTTCCATATTCTCATTGTATTCTTTGTTGTATATTTTTTAGATATAATTCTTCCTGTTTATATTGATTTTTTAATTTATTAATTATTATTTGTTTACAATCTTTTGGTAAATTCATAAATAATATTCTTAATATTTCTTTATCCATTATTCTGAATACCAGTATTCATCATTTGAATATTTTTTTCCTTCAATAAGTTCCATTTCTTCTAAATATTCAAACTCAATTGCTATGTCTATGTTATTATGTAAATAGAATTCTTCTTGTCTATATTGTTTTTTTTATCTTTTTTATTATAATTCGTTTACAATCAGCTAGAAGGTTTAATTGTATTATACTTATTATTTCTTTACAAGTTTGTTCATCTAAATCCATTCTTATTTTAATCACTATCTTCAAAAGGTGGAGCCTCATTTCTAAAGTAATTGGCTGGGTTTGAAGAGGAACTTGAAGATTCAAGTTTCCATTTGTTCTTTATATATTCTATTCCTTTTCTAAATTGTTTTTCCATTTTTCTTTCTTTATTTTATAAATCGATTAATTTCTTTTCTTTTCTTATTAGTTGTTTTTCAATTAATTTTCTATCTCTATTTTCTGGATCTCTTCTTAGATAGTAATCTAAAGCTCCTGTAAGATCTCCAATATCTATTTTAGTTCTATCTTTTTCTAGTTTAAATTTTTCAATGAATCATTTTAATTCTTCTCTATTGCTCATATTTTATTTTTTAAGTATGAGGTTAAATCTTTTACTTGGTCAGATAATTTAATAATATCATTTTCTTTATTAGCCCTTTATTTGTTTTGGAAGAATAATTGACCTTGGAATTGATTCAATTTCGAGAATTCTTTATCTATTTATAAAAGTTCATAACTCTGTTATTTCATTTTTCTTTGGATAATAAATTTTTCCTATGTCTTCAAATAATCTTGGAATATCTATTTGGTCATTATTTCTGAAAGTAATACTATGGTGTGAGTTTGTTAATGCATAATTTATACAGTATGTTATTGAAAATATTTTATCTCATGGTTTCATTAGATTTTCACTTAAAAATTTATGTTCTAGGGTTAATGCTTGATTTAGTCTTTAAGTAGTTAATGGGATTCCTATATTTGGTCTGATTTCATATTTTAATTTTACATAGGCTAGATTTCCTTCTATTACTCCTAGTATCTTGCCTTTTGGGTCATTTATTCTGCTATCTTTTAGTACAAATTCAATAGGTGAATTTATTCCTTTTTGAAAAGTTGCTTTGATTATAACTTGTACTGCTCCTATATGGATATATCCTAATTTTCTTCTATGTTCTTGGTTCTTTAGGTTCCTTTTTAACTTTGAGATTTTTTCTTTGCTTATGAATTGAATACATGTATTTCCTTGAGTTTCTGATATATCTATAGGTGATTCATTCATTATTTTTCCATAATAAATTATATTTTCTTTCTGATTAAATTTTCTTATTATATTCATAAACTTTTCTTTCTTTCCTATCATATTCACAATTTCTACTAAATCTAGGCCTTCTTTCTAAACTTTCTTAAATAATTTTGGATTAATTAAGATGTTTCCTTCATAATTTTCATCTTCTTCATTAATTTGTAAGTACTCTATCTCGCTAGTTTTGTTTTTTTTCTTCTATTTCAGACATTGTCTATATATGAATAAAATCTAGTTTTGAGAAAAGTGACTTAGTAATAATACCTGATCTTTTAATTTTCGAAGATTTATTTGCTTCTGCCCACTTCTGCTTCTGTTGAACTTGCTTGGTATAGAGTAATTGATAGAACAATTTAGAGAAAGAGAGATTTTATTTAGTAATTGGTTATTTTACATGAGGGGGTTGGATGAGCACTCAATCATCCGGGCTATACCATGAAGGCTTAGCAGACTGCTCTCAGAGAGAGACTTCACATAAGTGAGAATTGAAATTGATTCTGAATTCTAGTTTGCCTTAGCATAAGAGGTCTTATTTATAGCCTAAACACACAAGACTAATTTACATAAATGACCTTGATTGCTTTACATCTAGTTCAATAATTCGATTGATGACGTTAGTGCTTACGTCATTGTTTAATAATTCTGCTTGATGACGTCAGTGCTTGCATCATTCTTCAATTATTGCTTCATCCGAGTCCCTGTCTTCTTCCCGGTGCTTGCTAGTGCTTTCTGTCATAATCTGTCTTTTCATATATCTTTCGCATTCATGATTTCTGCTTTCTTTAATTAATGCACACAGCTGGTGAGAGGACAATGGCCTGTAATTCATCAATAGTCCTTCCAATGCATAGAACGGGAATTCAAAATTTGTCAGAATGGTTAAGTCCTTTTCATTTATTACTTTGCTTTCTTTAGAAGCAAAGTATTTGGGCCTTTATATAAAGTCTTGACAAAGGAATTTTGTCCTATTGCATTACATTGTCCATAAATGCTTGTCAACTGGTTAGCTATTATTATTGTCATGGCATCTTCATCATATGTGGTTCTCCTTGCTTCGTCCGTTAATGGAAAATTATTGTTGCTTATGCCCATGTAGTTGAAGTGCTTGGCTGGCTGTTTTGTTTGAAAGCCTGGATATGCTGAGTAGAACTTTAAATAAATAGTTCTTTCTCCTGCTACCTTATTCTTATACAGTTGAATTGCTTCTTTGAAGTAATACAGGAACATATTAATTTCTTTGAGATTCTTACTTAAATAAAGACACTCAATTAGTTCAAATTGGAACATATTGAATGTCAGAGCAGGGGTTGTGAGACACCCCGTTGTGCCCCGTTGTGTTATTATATTAAAACCTCATCATTTAATTACTTAGTCACGCGCTTAACGTGAAAATACGTAAAAATTAAAACTTGAGTAAATCAACATACAACATCGGTTAACTAAAAACAACACACCATATTTATAATGCAAATACACACATATGTTTTTACACAAAATACAAAACACTGTTGAGGGTATCCTCTCAGTAGGATCCCTCACGGGCATATACTTAAATAAAAGTCATACTTAGCGGAAACATATAAAAATACTTCTTAGACACACTGTCCATACTATCTATACTCTAATCACCATGGGTCACAGCTCGACCTCCAACTTCCGGTTTATAGGGAGTTCCATCCAACTCTTCAGCATCAAGCTCCTCCACAGGGTCTTTTCCAACGATCACATCAGAAAACAAAATACAGTAGACAAACATATAGGGGATAAGAAACAGTTCTATCATCAAAAAGTGGAAAATAGTCATAGTATATAATAAAATAAATGTCACAGACAAAACATCACACATAACCAACAATCATCCTCAAATTATGATATCTTCCTCTATCCTTACTCTCGTGCAACTACATCTTTATGCTAACATGCCCACCACCTGATCCTGTCACCATCCCTCATCTGCATCGGTACACGTTCTCAATTCCCATTAGAGTGTTCCACCCAATGCACGTCCTCATTCCCGTTAGGGTGTTCATCCAGTGAATGACACACACCCTCTTTCCCGTTAGGATGCTTATTCAAAGAATGACACTATTCCTTCATTCCCGTTAGAGAATAGCTGCACAATACAAAAGTATCCTTATTCCCGTTAGGATATGGGACAACTCACCCAAAATTATAAGGGTATCACGGTAATTTTCCCCGTTCCCGTTAGAGAACTGACCCGTGACATCCTGTATCCATGATCGGATACTCTGACCTTGCGTGTTCCCAACACACGATCGTGAACAACAATGCAAATACATGAACCTCACCGACCCACATTAATAACAACCTAGTGCCTTAACCTTCTATCAAAACCTCAACACATGTTCTATGTCACCACTCCTCTTTGAAATAATTAGTTTAGGCTAGACACCTCTAAGTCACCATTTATCCTCACCCCCAAACAATTATCTCCCAAACAACATATATCTTTCCATAAAATCCACTAAGCACAATATTAAAACTAGGCAGATCATGTATAACACAATATCAGGAAATATTCAAACACCAAAAATAATACGTCACATGCAATGGAATACCTCAACCAGTGTATCACAGTAAATTCAACAACATAAACTCAGACATAATCAAATACTTAAAATCAACCTAATGTCGATAAACCTACAATCCCCGAATCACCATTGGTTTTACAGAAAATGTTTCCAATGTGATTTTGGTCTTATTGATTACTCAACTATAAGTAGGGTTTAGGTTGCCCTACACAATTATTATAGAATATAGTACTACTTATCGATTCTGACGGTAGAATGATTCTTTCCCCCACCCGAGTTATCACCGGAATCCCTAATTTGACGTTCCTCGTTATCACACCACACGTTATCAATTCCTCCTTCAACCAAACAACACAATAACAAATTAATCAACAAAATCACCCTTAATCCTAGAATATCTAGGTTCGACCTCCTAATTAAAAATAGGGTTAGGGTTCTTTTCTCATTCCAATCTTTTGGAGTCTTGTTCCTAGAGTATTAGATAGCTTAGATAAATTGTTGTAATTTGAAAATATGAACAAAATAATCCAAGCCCTTTTTAGTTGAGTTTCGGTCATATATAGGAAAATAGGCTGGGGATTTTTAAACTTCTCAATCTCTTGGATTAAGGATACTAAGGCATCATAGAGACAATATAAATTATCATAAGCCTAAGATTGAACAAAAATAATCTAATCTCTTTCCCTTAGGGTTTCGGCCTCCTATAGCAAAATAGGTTAGAAAATTCCTTTTGATTCAAACTGTTGGATTTAGATAACATAAACATTAGAGAGCTTGAATCAATCATTAGATTTCACAAATCAAACAACATCAACAAACGCACTTTCTAGAGGGTTTCGGTCATTTAAAGAAAATAGGGAAGGAAAATGTTTTTGATTACATGCTCTTGGAAAATGAAAGTAAAGATCATAACTAGATCATAGAAATTGGTTTCACATTTTTATGATTTTTCTCCAATTTTCTAGAATTATTCAAAGTTCTAGATCTAAGAATGGAAAACCATGAATTAGTTGATGATCATGGAGATTAATGGATGATTAATGAAGCTAAAATGATTAGGAAGAGATTCCTCACCTTAGAATGAAGATAAATGAAAGATAAATGATCAAGCTTGGAGGTTTCCTTCAAGAACAACAATGGAGTTTTTGTGGTTTTTGTGAAGAAAAGTCTTAGAATGAAAACGAAGAAGAAGAAGTGAGTGAAAGGGGAGGCGCTGTGGTTTTGGGGGTATTTATAGGGTAGATATTAGGCCTTGTTTGGTTCTTAGGAATTAAATTAATGGGTTTTGTGAATATTAAATAATATAATAGTTAACTATGGTTAATAATTAACTTAATTATGGTTACTTTGCTAACTATGGTTAAAATCATGTGGCCAAGAATTGATGAAGGGTGTGGTTGATTCTGGTCCACAAGAATTAACCTTGGTTCCTTAACCATGGTTAAAATTTAACTCGACGTCGGTTAGGTTAAGCTTAGGGGTATTTTGGTCATTTCACTTGAAAATTCCTGATTACTAAAATTTAAGGCCGGACTCCTTGTCCTCTCTGTTGCCCGACTCATCCCCCGATTTAGATTTTACGCGTTTTCTTAACGATTACGCCCGAATAAAATAATATTAATATCATTCCTAACGAATTTTTTCGAAACTTGGAAAATACTTCGGAATAAAATATAAAATCTAATGGTTTCATTCATGATTCGAAATTAGGGTTTCTGCTCAGTAAAATCTTACTGTCAGTGAAAACGCAGACTGGGTTCCGTCTGAATTTTCAACCCAAATTTTTACCGTAACCTTCTACCATAAGATAGACTACGAATATGATTTTATTTTATTTAAAATCATTTTATTACTCTCAGATTAAAAATATAAATAATTATATTTTTAATCGGTTTAAACATCATAATTAAAATCAGGCTGTTACAGGTTGTTCCTGGAGTAATTATTGCTTTAATTCCATAGATCTTTCTATCAACCATGTAGAAACAGTTGATTTTTTGTTTTCCGTTCCAGTAAGTTAGCCTTCTGAAGTGTTCATGAAACTTTTCTTCAAAAAATTGAACTAATAATTCATGGTCCTTTCTGGTAATTATTGAGTAATTGTCTAAGGAGGATGGAACTCTCCCTAGAACCTCATTGGAGTTTTTGTTTCAGTTTTTATTATTTGTGTTGCTTCCGAGTAAGTTCTTGGTCCGAGATAGACCTCTTTACCTTTTCTTGCTTTTTCATCTTCTTGGTATTTTTTCAAAGCTTTCTCCGCTTCTTCTTTGGTTGGAAACGACTGATGTCGAACTCCTGATATTTTCGTGTAGTGGGGGGATGCTTTATACCATTCATCATAAATTCCTGGCATTGGTCCATTAAAGACAACATACCATTTGTTTGCTTCTTTTCGAGCTTCTTCTTTGACTGCATTTGGAATTCTTTCTTCTAAAATTTTGTCCGCTTGCATATGGTGTTCCAGTACTTTTAAATCTGATTTAATTAATTCCAATTCCTTCAGCTTCTGCTCTACTAGTGCTTTCTTTAGTTAATATTGCTGCCTTAGTAGTTTTGCTATGCCCCGCTCCATTAGTAGTTTTGTTGTGCCCCGCCCCGTTCTTGTCTCCTTTAATATGAGAAATTGAATAATTATATTCAAATAACTTCATTTGCCATCGGATTAATATTCCTTGCTTATAAGTTCCTTTGTGATTAATATTAAAACCTGCAACATAAGTAGAATCAGTTCGAACAATAAAATATTTGTCTAGTATATAGATCCGATGCTTTTCCAGCATTCAGATTAGTGCTAGAGTTTCTTTTTCATGTGTTGGATAATTAATTTCGCTATCTGAAAAGGTTCCAGATGACATAGTAATTCTTTCTTTTGCCATAAAGGCTTTGCTTTCATAACTCCTCCCCAACATTCATTAGATGCATCGGTTTCTATAATAATTAGATCATCATCTGATGGATGATATAGCTCATGAAGATCCTGGCATATTAATTTCATTTTTTCAGTAATTGCTTCGTCTTCATTGGTCCATGACCAAAGAGCATCCTTCTTTAATTTTTGTTGAAGTGCCTTTGTTTCAACTGCAAGATTCTTTTTAAAACCTTCACTTGAAATATATGTTTGTAATCCAAGAAATCTATGTAATTCCTTTTTATCTTTTAATTTGGTCGGTGTGAACACCTAATTTTATCCGGATGTTTTTTAATTAATGTTTTGAAAAATAATAAACAAAAATGATAAATAAATTTTTTTTAAAAAAAAACTTTGCAAAAGGAAAAAAGTGTTTGTTCTTGGCCCATTGTTAATTTAGATAAGCCCATGATCCAAGTTATCCAACCTAAATGAAAATAATAATAAAAAAAAAAAAATAATAATAATAAAAAGAAAAGAAAAGAGACTTTCTATTTCTATTTGAAAAATATAAAAATTTTGTCTTCTACTCCCTTCCCTCAACGCTGCTATCTGTTTTTTTTTTTTTTGGGAATGAACCAGCTTTGTTTTATTTCCCCTCTTTTGTTTTCTTATGCTTTATTCCAAAACAAGAGGCACAACCCCTACACCTATACCAGCGATACAGAATAGTGGGAGCATCACCATGACACCCTCCCTCTGTACCTTCGTCCTTACCCCTCAACATGGCAATAACAAATTTTGGCATCATTTTCCCCTATTGTCACTAAATAAACAAAATGACCTTGTAGAGAAGGAGAGGTCATTGGCCCTTATCAGCTGAGTTAAAAAAAATCAATTAGAAAAAATACACTTACAGTTCTTTCCCGTATTCTTACCATTTTGTTTCATCTTTCAAAAACAAAAAAAGTAAAACACAAAAAAAGGAAAAAACAACAAAAAACAGAGAAGTAGAATACGGTTCTGAGGAAGAAGAACAGAAAATTGTTCCGCAACCACCGCGAGGCAGCGCCGCCCCGACGACCACCGCGTCACCCGCCTTCGCTCGTACCCTCTGCCACGTCTCAGACCAGAAGCTTGAATCGTAGATCCGTCGCCCAATCCAGATTTGGTCACCGCCGCATGCCACCCAGCTCAGCCATCGTCGTTGTTGCCTCATCCCTTGCCGTCACGACCCGAACCAGATTCGTTCACAGACGTCGATCGCGTCTTCTGTTCTGCTGTCTTCCACGCTGCTCTCGTCCGCCACCGTGCTAGGACCCTCACCTCCATCGGGTCGCCTGGAACCCTTGCTCAGCCACCTTCGTTACTTCCCTTCTTGCTATACGTGTGGTGTGTGGTAACGCTAATGAAGCATAAGCTTCTCTGACCTGTTTTCCTTTTTATTTTCCTTGTTATTTTATTTTGTTTATTAAGGTGTTTGGGCTCCAAATAGCTTAATATCCTTAAGACCAAGATATGAGTTTTGTTTTCCTTTTGGTTTGTTTATTGGGCCAAGTTCTTTCAAAAATGGATGATAAACTAAAAATACAAAAACATTAGAAATGACAAAAAATAAAATATAAAGAAAAATATTAAAATCCATCTTAAAAGATTTTTTATTCACGCAACTATCTATGATGTTGATGTATGAGTTTTCATCCTCAAGTGTCATATGAATTATAAGGGTTCATCGTATAGCTTGACTATCTTTGACCCAGTGCAAGAATGAATTATCTTTTATAAAAATAATAAAATGTTTTCAATTTTCTCTTTTAACAAGTTTTATAAAAAATAATATAAAAATCGTTTTTAATTCACGCAACAATCTACGACGTTGATATATGATTTTTTATTCTCAAGTGGCATATGAATTGTAACGGTTTATCGTATAGCACTGCTATCTTGGACCCTGTGCAAGAGTGATTTTTTTTTAAATAAATTCTTTGTTTAACATATAAAAAAATCAAAAATTAAATCAACAATCTACGACGTTGATGTATGATTTTTCATCCTCAAGTGGCGTATGAATTGTAAGGGTTTATCGTATAGCACTGCTATCTTGGATCCTGTGCAAGAGTAAATTTATGTTTAAATAAATTCTTTGTTTAACATATAAAAAATCAAAAATTAAATCAACAATCTATGACGTTGATGTATGATTTTTCATCCTCAAGTGGCGTATGAATTGTAAGGGTTTATCGTATAGCACTACTATCTTGGACCCTGTGCAAGAGTGAATTTATTTTTAAATAAAGTATTTGTTTAACATATAAAAAATCAAAAAATTAAATCTTTTCCAAAAAAATAAAATCAACCAACCAATCAAACTTTTTTCTATAAGAACTACGTGGCTTTGAGTTTCCCATCGCACCCGGGAATACGTAGGAGCAGAATCAATCATTCTGTCAAGCCAAAATTTATTTTTCTCTTTTGTTTTAACATATAAAAAATCAAAAATATTAAATATTTTCCAAAAAAATAAAATCAACCAACCAATCAAACATTTTTCTATAAGAACTACGTTGCTTTGAGTTTCCCATCGCACCCGGGAATTCGTATGAGCAGAATCAATCATTCTATCAAGCCAAAATTTAATTTTCTTTTGTTTTGTTTATACTTTTTTATTTATTTAAAAAGTGGGGTAAAATAAATATTTTCAAAGGTTATTTAAATTATTTTGCACAATTAACTTGAGGTACTGTTTTTTTAAACGGTCGGTGTAGGGTGCTAACAGCTTCCCTACTCGTAACCGAATCCCGAATCCAAATCTCTATCTTTTTTAAAGACCGGTTTCCTTAAATAAATGGTTTTTCCAATGTTTTTCTCAAGTAAAATATTGGTGGCAACTCCTCTGTTTTTACTTTCTTTTCGCGGCTACCGGACGGAACGGTCGCGACAGTCGGAAAATTTCGTAATTTTTCTAACACATGCCTTTGCATTATTATTTTTCCTTTTTCAATTTCTAATCCTAAATAGTTAATTTTATTTTGAGTTAATATCACTTTTTTCTTGCTTAAGACTACTCCATGTTCTAAACATTTATTGAGTACTAATGCTACTTTATTAAAATGATCATCTAAATCTTTATTAGTAAAGGCAAGATATCATCAATATATATAAGACAAATCTTTAAATTCTTTAAGTATAGAATCCATTCTTCACTGAAAGATTCCTGGTGATTGTTTCATTCCCATTATAAGTACATTCCATTCATATTGACCTTGAGGACAGCTAAATGCTGTTAGTGCTTTAGATTCTTCAGATAATCTAATATGATAAAATCTTGATTTACAATCAAAAGTACTGAACCAGTTCATGTTTCTAATTCATTCAATAATTAAATCTTTTCGTGGAAGAAAATAAGCATCACCTTCCATTGCATCATTTATTTGTTTATAATTAATTACCACCCATCTTTTTCCTCTTTTTATTTCATTATGATTTCTACATAAAAAGCGGGTGCCGAGTGCTTACTTTTTGATGGCATGATTAATCCTTTCTTACACATTTCTTCAATGTCTTTTGCAAATTCATCTCTATCTTGTTTTGTATAAATCATAGGTTTACATTTTACTTCTTTTGTTGGATCTTTTAATTTTAATATAGTTAATTAAGTATTTTTATTATTAATATTTGGGTCCAGAGGATTTTCACTATATACTTTATCTAACAGTTCTTCTATATGAGCTGGAATTCTTTTAATTGGTTCTAAATTTATTAATACATGACGAATTTTTAGACATATTTCTTTAACTAACTCACCACGATTCAGCTTGCTAAACTCTGATTTTTTAGAATAAATACATTCAAAAAAATGAATAATTGGTATATTGATTATTTCTCTATGTTGTTTTTGATAAATATATGTTGTTTTTACAGATATATATTCTAAATACTGGGAGAATTGTGCAAATAATAGTAACAAATTGTTTCCAATAATCATATATAGGCTTCTATCTTGTTGATATATTGTAGGTACTACAAATAGTTTCCCTTGTATTATTAGAGTAATTCTTGTTACAACCCAAAATAGGGGATGCATATATCCATCTGCTATTTGTATTTTGATTGGTTTTTCTAATTTTTCCCATTTATCAAATAATGCTTTTGTTTCTAAACAAATACTTGCTCTAGTATCTATATATGCCTCGATTTCTCTATTGCTTTTTTCTACTATTATTTTTATATAAATATTATTCCGATTATGTTTCTTTTGAAGATAATTCATCTTTTAGATATTCATATATACTACCTTAAGGGCTCGTTTGGTGGTCAGGATAAGAGAAACAGGATAGGATAAGCTATCATATCATGTCTGGAACTATTGTTTGGTGAGCCTGCAGGATAGGATAAACCAATCCTGCCACCTATCATATTCTATCAATCTAGTTAAAATTCTATCCTGAGGGGTGAGCTGTGTTAACATGATAGGATAATGTGATTTAAAGTATAATAAAGTATAATAATATTTTATATATAAAATAATTAAATTATAATAAAATATAATATGGTTACCAAAAAAGGTATAATAAAACATGAAATAATAAAAATATTAATAATTAATTTTAAAATTTATTTTTATTTTGTCACAATGCTAATTTTGTTACTTTATATTATTTTAAAAAACTGAAAAATAAATACAAAAATATTCTAATAATTTAACTATATATAAAGTAAAAACTAAAAATGAATATTTAAAATTATAAAAAATTAATTTAAGTTAAACAATATTTTAAAAATTTAAAATGTTATATGTAATTTTATCACAAGAACAATTTTATCTTTTTATATAATCTTAAAAAATGAAAATTTAAAAAACTAAAATCTAATAAAATATGAAAACATTCTCAGCAAAAACGAAAATTTTAAAATTCATACTAAAATTACAATGTTATCCAGTTGGTTATCTGGTGGACACCAAACGTTGGATAGGATAATAACTTATATTGTTCATATCATATCCCACTCCTATCCTACTCTCTTATCCTATTCGTCCCTATCTTATCATGACCACCAAATGAGTCCTAAGTGTCAGTTAATTCTTCTTCTAATGGTTCAAGTTTATATATTTGGTATACTTGCTTTGTTGATTTTGATTTTTCTTTAAAATCTTGTTCTTTTCATTGAGGACATTCATTCGCATAATGGCCTTCAACATTACATATCCAACAAATACATTTATTTTTTCCTTCTAGACAATATTTTCTTGGTGTTGATTTCTTTTTTAAAAAATATTTTCTCTTATTATTTTTATAGTATGTTTTATTTTTTGGATATCTTCTTTTTAACTTTGGTTTTTTTTTATAGTATTTCCCTTTTCTTACTGGCTTATCACAGTCATAATTCCCGGGTTTTTCCATTTCTGGAATATCACAATAAATTGCATTACTTTTTCTATTTAATTTTCTTATTGTTTCTCTTGCTAAACATTGTTCTTTTAATTCTTGGTATAGGATTTGAAAAATTCCTCCTAAGGTGTCAGTCGTTTAATCCTGCCAAGATTCCCATTGTTTCTTTATTTTAGAATTAAGGGATATGATAATTTGTCTATAAAAATATACTTATATATTTCTTTTGTTTCTTCATCTACTTGATAATAGTATTTTTGATATTCACAAATAAACCTTTCTATTTGACACATGTCATATATTTGCATTTTATTTAAATGAGTTTTGGTTTTTTCATGTAAGAATTTACTTGCTTTTTCTTGTTGTTCAAACAAATTATATCCTATAAATTCTTGATAGATTAAAGTCATAACTAATTTGGTAAATTCTTGATTATTATTTACTAATCTCGCATGTTGTTGCCAAGTTTCATCTTTAATACTTTGTAAAAAAGTTTGTATATTTCCTGTTGTTTTAAATAATAAAAAGTTTTTTACATCTAACATATTTAGTTTATTAAATTTTTCATCAGTTGCTATTAATAGTAGTATTTCATCCGTCCATTGTAATAATACTTCTTCTTTATTTCTTTCACAGTCGATATTTAATATATTTCATAATTTATTGATTCATAATAAGGTTTAAAATCTTCTTAAATTTTTGTCAATTTATTATTTTTTCTTGCATTTCCTTTATCGTACATTGTTTCTTTTAGTTGTTCTAATAATTGTTGATTTTCTTCCATGTCATTTGATTTCTTTAATGTTTCCATATATTCATCTTTTATCCTCTCCATGAAGTTACTGGTGGGGATAGTTTTGAGGGTTCTAGACTTGATTCTTGTTTTACTTTTATCTTGTCATAATCTTTTGATTTTAGCAATTCTTCAAATTCTTTTATTGTTACGCATCTATTCTTTTCTCCATCTTCTAAAAGATTTTCTAATTGTTCAAGGACTTTCACTACAAAAAAAAAGGTTATTTAGCGACCGAAAATAGTGACCGAATTTGTTGGTTGCTGTTTGCGACCGAAATGGCGATCGATTGTAGGATCTAAATCAAACACTGATGAGAGTTGATATTGCGACCGAAATAGAGCGTATCAGAGTTATCGGTCTCTATTTCGGTCGCAAAATAAAGGAAAATAAAAGTAAAAAAATTATGACTTTTTAGCGACCGAAATGGCGACCGAGTTAAATGCAACGGTTAAATTTATTTATCGTTGCGACCGATATTAAATCGGTCGCTAAATTTATGAATTCAAATTTCAAATTAACCCATTTAGCGACCGATTTAATTCGGTTGTTAAAACTGAAATCCCTAAATTGCGAGCCCTTCCCCTTTCTTCCCCATTTCCCTCATTTCTTCTTTGTTCTTCTCTCTCGCGCCTCCCTGCCGCTCCCTGCCGCCACGCAACATAAAGCTCCAACCACCAAAACAACACCGCCACCACCAACATCGCCACCACCCACATTCTCTCTCTGTAACCATGTTCTCTATCTCTTTCTCCCTTCCTCTTTTTCTTTTCACTGATTTCCCCCTTTGTCTCTCCAGTGCACCACCACCAACACCACCACCACTGCACGGCCTCCGGTGACACTGCCACCACCACCGGTCCAAGTCAGTAGTGGCGCCGCACGAATCACACCTCCACCACGGTAAGCACCGCGAGCCACCGTTTTCGTGGTGGTTTCCACCATGTGGGTTCCTTCCAAGCTTCTTCTTCTTCCCTTGTGTTGATGTGTCTTCTTTCTCTCTTTGTTTTACAGAAAACCACCCCTGTCGCCGCTGTCACAGGCATGCGCCGCCACCATTAGCCCCACCACAAGCTCATCTTCTTCATTGGGTGAGTGGTTTCCTCACTTCTTTGGTTCATTTTCAAGAAACCCCAAGTTTTCCCCAAACACAAACCCTAACTTTCATTTCAGAGTTTGAAATTTGAAATTAATTGGTATTTTATGAAATTGGGATTATGATTAAGTGTTTCCCTAAATCAATTTTATCAGTCCCTTGTTTAATTGATTTTTCTCAATTTTCACCTTGAGCCTATAGACCCCCAAATCTATTTTGACTTAAACCAATGAGATTTTTTAAGAAATTAAATATGCTATTGAGCTATACTTATAGTGTAATTGTTGAGAAATTAATTTGGCGATTTGTCTGACTGTTTCTATTTTTGGATCAACTCTATCAGTTGTCGTTAGTGCTCGTGTTTGATTGACTTTATTATTATTGGATTGCTATGCTGTGCTGGTGGTGATAAATTACTTTGTGATATTTGAATATTTATGATTGTCTGTGTTATGCATGATCTGTCTGGATTATTTCTATGCTTAGTTGACTTTAAGTGAGGATATGTGTTGTTTGCAGATAATTGTTTGGGTGAGAATGAATTGACTTAGAGTTGCCCAGCCTAAACTAATTATTTAAAGATGAGTGGTGACATAGAACATGTGTTGAGGTTTTGGTGGAAGGTTAAGGCACTAGGTGGTTATTAATGTGGGTTGGTGAGGTTCATGTATTGGTATTGTTGTTTGCGATCGTGTGTTGGGAACATGCGAAGTTGGAGTATCCGATCATGGACAAACTTAATGATGAGGGATTGGACGAGACTCCCTATGAGCCGGATGCCGGAGCTCGAGTCTTAACCCATGGTGATTAGGGTCAAGGTAGTATATGGCGGTGCGTCTTGTGATCGAGACGTTTTAGATGTTTTCAGTTGTTTAGTAATTTTTTCTAAGTCTATGCCTGTGAGGGCTCCTACCGAGAGGATACCCTCAACAATGTTTTGGTAATGTAATAGATAAACATGGGGTATTTATATATTATAACCTTGCGAATATTTTATGTTATTAATGAAAACTGTGTATGTGCATGACAAACCAATTTGGGATTACTGTATCTATTTATTTCCTAAGTCTTTATCACGACTGGAGTTTGTGTATTTATTTTTCCGCTCCTGGCAGTTGATGTAAGAACAAAGACCAATTATGGTTGGATAAAGTTTTGAAGTTATAAACTGTCTATCAGGTGTTTTCCGATGTCATACAAATCTCCGATTTTTTAAAGGGGACATTTCAAAAATGAATTATGAAAATCTCTAACTCTAAACGTGCGATTAAGGAATTAATTAATAAGGTTTTAATCTAATAAAACACCGGGGCACAATGGGGTGTCTCATTGATGACCATCCATACTAGGTTATCTAAGCATTTCCAGTAGGAAAAGTCCTCTCTATGACCATCCTTCAAAACGACATAAAAGCATCTGCTTTCCTGAAAACTACTATGTTTGCTAATCTGTAAAGTTGCATGTGAAGTTGCATTTCTTTGTTCTATTTTAACATGCTAGTATGCTACATGGATCTTTCCATCTTTTCTTATTATCACTTGATGAAGTTTAGACATATGACTTGTTTTCCTTATCGTTTTATCAGAAAATGGATCCGACTAAATGTTTTGAGATAGCCATCCATATAGACCAGGTACAGTATCTCCTCAACTTAAGAATAACGATCGTATTCACGTAATGATGGTTAAGGCATAAACTAATCATTACTAAATTGTTCTTGTGTATTTGCAGGATTTGATTTCAATCCCGCGATCATTCTACCGTCGTTGGGGACAAGAAATACTGCGTGTTGTGACTATTGAAGACAAAATCAGAAATCTGTTCAATGGGAATATAGTAATCTATGAGGATCGCCCATATTTTGCAACAGATACAAATGGTATCAGGGAGTTGTATTTGTTGTCCACTGGTGCTTTGGCAAAGTTTAAGTACCTTGGGGGTTCTCGCTTCTACATGTTCATCCCTTTGGAAGATTGATGAGTTTTGATATTTTGATTAGTACTTATTGACTGTGGTGTGTTTTTATGTTTTGATCGTTAATTAGTACATTATTAAACTTTTTTTTATAAACAATTATTAAACTTGCGTTAATTAATGTATATGTTTTCTTGATCATATTGACTGTGGTGTTTTGGATCGTTAGTACATCATATTTACATTTTTTTATTTATTCAAAAAAAAAATATTGGTGTATTTTGTTTATATCAGAAATTAAAAATCAATGGGGAAATAGTTGAAAAACAAAATTTGGTCGGTAGGATTAAGTTACAGGAAAATTTGTATAAAAAAAAATTCAAAATTTGCGACCGAAATAGCGACCGAATATCGGTCACCAAATTCGGTTATCTGAGCATGCGACCAACTATACAGCGACCAAAATATATAATTTTGTGACCGAAATATCGATCGCAAATTTGCGACCGAAATACAAATTCGGTCGCTAAACATTTAGCCACCAGGGTTTCTGCTACCCCCATAATTAGGTCGCTAAATCAGTCGCTACACATTATAGCAACCGAATTATCATGTTTAGCGACCGAAAGCTTCGGTCGCTAAATAGGTTTTTTTTGTAGTGTTTTCTAATCTTTCAATATCTTTATTTTTATCTATTTCTTTTCCTTTACTTATATTATTTAGTGTATCTCTTATATTATTTATTTCACTTTGTCCTTTTTGTATTCTATTATAAGTGTAATTTACAATTTTATTGGTATTTTCTATTAATTGAATAATATTTTTATTATTTTCTTCCATTATTTTTTCTATTACTTCGAATTTTATTGACATTTCTTCTGATAAACCCATTGTTTTATTGTTTTATTGTTTTTGTCTTTTAGTGGTTTGTCCTTTAGTTAGTATTTTTATTTTTATACGTATAGTTGTCAACGGATAGTTGTCAACTTAGTGTCATAATATCATTTCTGTTGTTGATTTACTACTCCTTACTCCTTAACCAACTAAAGGCACAACCTAACTCCCAGTCCTCGACATTTACATATTGTATGTGTTTGGTTTCACTTTGAAAATCTCCATAATTCATTCTATCATCTGTCAAACGCAATTTTAGTAAAAATGAGATGTTTGGTTACTTACAGGTAAAATTGATTTTACTTCCGGAAACGATTCTAATTAGAAGCTACAAAAAGTAGCTTTTGAGTTAATTGAAAATTTTACACTAAGTGTTACATCAATCTTGTTTTCAAAATAAGGGCGCGTCTACGGTGAAGTATCTTAGCAAGTACTTCATCCATGAGGCATTAGTTTTATCCGTTAGATTTATTATTAAATTAATCAATGGTCTAGATTCGATGGTTCAAAAAAAAAAAAGTAACCTCCACCGAGTAATATAGGTAACTCAAAAAATTGAAAATGTCAAATTTGCCCATCATCCCTCCCACTCCATCACTCCACTGGCTACCATTCAACTTCAACATATGCTCTCCACTCCCATCCAGCGTCACCCCCATCCACCCAAGGCAGTAACTTCACGTTGGAGAACTCAACAAAATTTAAATATTATTATGATAAAAGGTTGTTTAGTTCAGAGCAACAATTTAAGTTCATTTCAGAGCTCCGACTAAAACCATAACAATTGACAACAATACCAGTAGCAAAACAACCAGATGAAGAAGATGAAGGTGCTAGGATTAATTTAAATAACCAGAGGAGAAGATGAAGGTGCAAAAAAGCCAAAAACATAATTTAAATACTTAATTTTGCATAAACATAATCAATTTAAATTTAAAATTGAAATTGAAGAGGATGAGGGTTAGGATTTTGTTGGAATTTGGGGCTTTTAAATCTATGACATTTGGAGTGAGACTTCACTCATCAAGAGGAAGAGGATGAAGGCTCGACGGCTCTGTAGACTCCGACGATGGCGACGGATGGAGAACGACGTCAAACTGGGGCGGAAATGGTGGATTTGTTTATCATCTCTATTGGTCTATCCATATCTCGCCACTACGACTCAGATACGGCGATCCACCACTTTGACTCAGACCGCCCGATCTTACATAACCCACCACTTCGACTCAGTCCGATCCACTACCCCTCCTAAGAACTCGAAGACTTTGACAAGCATCGTTTGGAAGAGAAATTCACGGTTCTCAACACCAGAATCTACAGTGTCGTTCGTGCGGCAGCGACGGGATCCTCCGACATGTGGTGGTTGTGGCAGGGGTGGTTGGATCTGGGTCGGAGGAGTGGAGGTGGTGGTCAGGAGCGTTCTTGTGGGAGTCGAAGATGTCGACCACCCTGGTAGTCCTCTTGCCTCGCAGACATCATCTCCCTCGTCTCCTCCTGCGAGAAGGTTGATGCGATGGCGACGAGATCCTCCGGCAAGTGGTGGTTGTTGTAACACCACGTTTTATTGAAGACTGGTTAATTTAATAAAATTTAATAAAATGAGGATTTTTCAGATTTATTTTCGAAATAACCTCATAAAAAATTGGAACTTTGCATGACGTCAAAATTTTATACTGATAAACATTTGATAAATTTAACACTTCTTCAAATAAAAATTTGGTCACTAGTCTTACACCAATTGTCAGGGTAGAAAGGGAATAAAATTCCATTTATACACTAGAAACATAAATTAGATAAATACAACAGTCCCAAATGAAATTTTAGAAGTATAAGTATGCGAAATAAATACATACAATTAAGTTTTCGAAAACTAAGCAAAAACTTACACTTTCTCACAACTGCCAAAAAATTAAAATAACGTTTTCAAAGTACTTTAAACACAAACAACTCTAAACATATATCAACCACATATTACATACGACAATGAAGCTTTGACGTCTTCATAATTCTCTTCTGACACATTCTCAACATCTTCCAGTCCTTCCTCATTTCCTTTATGCTCTTCAGATGAAACTAATTGTTGCCAACAAGGAACGAAGAAGAAAAGAGATACAAATAGAGGAGGTAAGATTCTACAATAGGCTAGCAATGTAGATATGAACATGCAGGTAAACAAACAAGAATTCAAGTGGATATATATATATATATATATATATATATATATATATATATATATATATATATATATATATATATAATACATATATAGTTTCAGAAAAGGTTAAGACTCGAATGAATGCCTAAAACTAGACCTAACTTTTCTCCATGGAGACTATTGTTGTCAAAATGTTCTGTCGAGATAGCATTCAGGTAATATGCGTAAACACCTCGGTGCACACGTCACGATTGGAGTACGCTAACAGCCATCTCCACGGTCCTTTCACGCGAGAGTACTTAACATCTGAATAATATTTAGTTCAGTGTCAAGATAGCCCTGTTGTCCAGGTCTACACCGATGCAGTGCAGCTGTACACTGAACCACTGGCAGGATCCACGCCTGACTATCCACAAGGTCTCGATGGCCCCCACATTGTCCCCTAATATCCTATAAATAGGTGTCTATGCCTCCAAAACGACGACGACTATGATTAGGTTGGAATGTTGTCCGGAGACAAAATAAGACGGGAACTAATGTCCCAAAGCGCTGGTATCAATCCAGAAAAGCTTTTGTTAAGAATTGGGCTCGAATAGACCATTAACCAAAATATTCTTTTCAAAGTCAAGTTCATTTGACGATTGGAGTATGCTAACAGCCATCTCCACGGTCCTTTCATACGAGAGTACTTAACATCTGAATAATATTTAGTTCAGTGGAGGGTCAAGATAGCCTTCTTTGTCCGGTGTCTCCACCGTGCGGTCTGTTGTACCTGACATGAACCATTGACAGGATCCACACCTGACTATCCACAAGGTCTTCATGGCCCCCACACAATTCCCTAATATCCTATAAATAGGTGTCTGTGCCCCTAGAACGACAACGACTATGATTAGGTCGGAATGTTGTCCGAAGACAAAATAAGACGGGAACTAATGTCCCAAAGCACTGGTATCAATCTAGAAAGGCTTTTGTTAAGAATTGGGTTCGAATACACCATTAGCCAAAATATTTTTTTCAAAGTCAAGTTCATTTGAAAACTTTAGAAGTAATTAGAGCATACTTAGGCTAAAATTAATTATTGCAGGGTACGAGTATCAATATAATGACTTAACATGATAAATTAACATTTTGACTCATTTGGATGAAATGTAATACCATAGTTGCAATTAACATTTGATACTTAAAATAAAGTACGAATCCTAAATTTAAAACCTCCAAAGATGAATATTTTGAATATCGTTAACTTCCCAAGAATTTGGTCAATTTATTGCGTTCCAAAATTTCTCAACACCATAAATTAAATTAAGTTTGAGCCCAAGACTTGGCAAAATATAAACAAGGATAAACCTTAACATTGAGTTCATAATTTCAATAAATAAAGATTGATACCAACTAATAATAACATTCCAACACCTCCCGAATCTAAAAGTTCGGAAACAAATGCAATTCACAAAAGTCTCTAAACGACTTGACGATCATACCAAGAGGCTTATACTTAGAGCTCAATTACATGGAATATATATTTCCAACGTTTAGTGTACAGGATTTATAAATAAGGTTCTCGAATTCGAACCTTACGCCAAAACATCAATTCAAACTTAGCATCAAGCAATTCGAATTCGAATTTAAAACAATCCACATTCATCTCAAATCACAAGTATACAACCATAGAAATAAGATCCCCATATGCTATATCATCATATAATAGCATGTGCCACAACTATCATAACCTCGTAATTAATTTCTACCATGAAATAGGCATACAACAATCAAGGGCATTAACGACGCTTGAAATTAAAGCAACCACTAATCAACCTCAACAATGCCTAAAATATCCATTTTTACAACTAATATTGCACAGCATATTGTTTTCTTAATCATGGCTTGTTACACCAAAATTACATCCAGATCTACATTCCTTAATACTATATACCTATCCATAGTCCAATCAAACACAATATAATCTTATTGATTATCTCCCCTTTTTCTTTAACTTCTCTTATTCATCGCTCTACACTCGTTCTCGTGGTTCTAAAAACCTTATATGCATTCCCTCATAAAGCATCCTATGTGCACTACTAGGCATTCCTACGGGATGATGACAACTTAAACCATAAGCCTAAAGTAATCATCACATATCAAATAAATTTTAAGGGACCTGTAATAATTATCAGGCTTATATTATGTCAATCTTCACAATTCACCCTTTTTGTGTCATCATCAATCTCCATTCATATTTACATAAATAATGCATACTAATACCATACTTATACATCCCTAACTATCATCAATTTTCTCGTCGCATCTCTATACACATTGTTTCTAGAATTCATCCACAATATTGAAAAATCATACGTATATGCTAATAATTAATTTTAATAAGCTAATATGCCTCTCAGGTTTACCCACGCCTCCTAACACACATTATCACTCTACTCTTGTTGCCCTTTTCATCCAGTAACATTGTACATGATTTAAGTCCCAAGGGAAAATGGACCGCTATTTATAATCCCAAGCCTAGGGGTGGTAAAATGATCCATTTGTCCACCATCCATCCAGTTCATTCATGAAAAAATCCATCCAATCCATCCATTTATAAAAAAATAATATAAATGGATTGGATGGATTGGATTATTTTTTTAGTGGATGGTTTATGATCCATCCAATATATTTTAGAATCCATTGGACCAACAATCAAAAATGTAACGGATCAACTTTTATCCATTCCAAAACCAATTTATTTTTTTCATATTATTTTTCACCAAATAAAAAAACCTCCATTTGTAAAAAAAAAAAAAAGTCTATCTAATTTTCTCTTCCGTTCCTTATTATTTTTTCTTCACTATTTTTTATTTTATTTAGGATCAAACTTAGGTACAGTATTCTAGTTACTGTGCCTATTGTCTTAAGGAAAAACACTATAAAAGTATTGAAAGAATTATCCAGTCCATCCAAAGAGTTATCCATCCAATCCATCCATTACAAAAAAAAAACTTTAATGGATTGGATCAAGTTGGATCATTTCATATTAAGGATGGATCACTATCCATCCACTATGTTACTAAATCCATTGGATGATATTCTTAAATTAAAAACAAATCCATTGGATAAAATTGAAAAATAAAACAAAATTTACAAAATCCACTACCGATCCATTTTTGAGTTAAAAACAAAAACACACAACATATGAATACTACATGCGACATGTGTTAAATTTAAGCAGCAAAATTGGCCGAAGAGAATTGAACTGTTGAAGAGGATTCGGATTGCTGCTACTGCTAGAGTATTTTCTCATTCCATTATAAGTTTCTTTATTTGTATTTTTATGTTAACATTCTTAATGATATGGTATGTGCAGTTCAGGGACATCAGCAGGAAAACCTAAAATGACGCCATCAATTGCCAAAGATCTTGACCGCCATCAAAATTATTTAATTGTAAAAAAAAAATTATTCTTTAAAATAATTTTTATGGATGGATTGGATATCCATCCATAAAAAAATTGTTAATGGATGGATTGGATGGATTTTATTAAATGGATATGGATGGATTGGATTTTTTTTAATGAATTTTTAATGGATCATAATGGATTAATGGATCGTTTTCAATCCATCCATTACAATCCGCATAAAAATTTATCCAATCCATCCATTTGCCACCCCTACCCAAGCCATAACAAACAACCAAAACCAGCATTTCAACTAACAAAATATCCCACACACAGCATCATATAAAGTCCCAAACATACAAACCATATAATTCACAAATGCAATCCAAGCTGTTATAATTAAGCAATTTATAATAACAAACCTCATACAGTTAATTTCATGCAGTTTCCTAAACATATATACTAAACCTCGTAAAACCCACATCACACCTAAAGTGTTATCTTCCCCCACCTGGATCAAGGTGGGGTCCTTCTGAAACAGTAACTCTGAAAGCAGCAACTCGTACATGCATGCTTCGTGTTCCTCAGACACCTTACAATGCGCGCAAGCAACTCATGTCAGCTCTCAAAAATATAAAATCTGGGTTCTCCAAGCATGACAGCAAGAACCAACATCCCAGATAGGGGGTCCAAACATTTTCAATAACCAAACAACATAACAAGCAATTAATAATTATCAAGAACATACACATAATTAATTTAAATATTTAATTTACTAAAGACAGATTTGATTGTTTAAATAAAAACTAAACTAGGAAACTAGATTCATCACAAAAATTGGGGATAAGAATTTTGGACATAAAAGAATGAAATTAACATTGGGATTCATCAATTAACAACTCTAATTTCATTAAAACAATCAATTTTAAAATAAAATCAGATTGGGAAATTAGAGATCATCACAATTTGGGGAAAATTAACTTGACCAAGGAATAGTGAAATTAGTTTAGGGAAACATGTTTTCACAGCCCCAATTACACTAAAACAGGATCAATCCTTACTTTAAAATTGAAATCAAGAGGTTAGGGTTTGAAGAAATTGGGGGTTTTTGAATCTAAGAGTGAATGGGTAAAATAGCACTCACCAAACAGAGGAGGAGAAGAGGTGGTGTGGATGGCAGCTCTCCGGCATTCTCCGACGATGCTCCGACAGTACTCCAGTGCAGCGGCTCGCGGCGGAGGTGCGGCAGCTGACGACAGTTCAGAGTTCCAAGTGGTTAGACTTGTAGAGGAAGGTGAGGAGAGTAAGGCTATGGTTCTTGTTTGGTGAAAGGCGGCGGGACGGTGGTCGGAAAACGTATGAACAGTGGCGGCTGACGGTGGACTTGTCCAGTAACAAAAAATGATCGACGGAACACGTAGAGGAGGTCAAGGGGAGTCCGAATCTGGGTTCCTTTTTGTCAGACGTGGCCGGAAACCACAGTTAACGACGGTGGAAGCGGCGGCCGTTTTTAGAGAGAAGGAGGAGAAAGTGTGGCTTTTTTACCAAACTGTGGGTTCCTTTTAGAAACTATTTACCAGTTTAGGGCTGTTCTGAAGCTATTTATCAATGGGGGGTCCTTTTGGACAGTGGCATATTTTTTTTTCACTATGACGGGTCAAAGGCGCCAGTCAGATTGGCGCCTACCAGTATTAAAAAAAACAATTGATAGCAATAATAAGAGGTATAAAAAAATAATAGCAATAAAAATTTACACCAATAAATATTCATCAATTATTACAGCAGTAAATTTTTTTTTTACCTTGTAATAGCATTAATGTCATCGTTACTCCCTATACTCATAGTATAAATTTTTTTTTGTAGCAGTGTTCCTTCTGAATTGCAGGTAACTTTCTTTTAATTCTTACAAGGTAAAATTTTTTTTGCTACTGTAATAATTGATGAATATATATTGGTGTAAATTGTTATTGCTGTTATTTTTTTATGACTCTTGTGATATTATTTGCTACTTGTTATTAGGGGATTTGTTTATCGTCTCTTGTTGTTTTAAATAGATACTTTATCATTAATGTCATTGTTACTCCCTATACTTATAGTATAATTTTTTTTAGCAGTGTTCCTTTAAAATTGCTGGTAACTTTTTTTTAATTCTTACAAGGTAAATTTTTTTTTTACTACTGTAATAATTGATGAATATTTATTGGTGTAAATTGTTATTGCTATTATTTTTTATAACTCTTGTGATATTATTTGCTACTTGTTATTATGGGATTTTTTTATTGCCTCTTGTTGTTTTAAATGGCTTTTTGACCAAAATGGGTTTCTTTTAGAAACTATTTATCAGTAGCAAGTAGCAAATAACAATGACAAGTAGCAAATAATATCACAAGAGGCATAAAAAATAATAGCAATAACAATTTACACCAATAAATATTAATCAATTATTACAGTAGTAAAAAAAAATTACCGTGTAAGACATAAAAGAAAGCTACCTGCAATTTAGAAGAAACACTGCTACAAAAAAAATTATATTATAAGTATAGGGAGTAACGATGACATTAATGAAAATATCTATTTAAAACAACAAGAGGCAATAAAAAAAATCCCCTAATAACAAGTAGCAAATAATATCACAAGAGTCATAAAGAAATAACAGTAATAACAATTTACACCAATAAATATTAATCAATTATTACAGTAGTAAAAAAAATTACCTTGTAAGACTTAAAATAAAGTTACCTGCAATTTAGAAGAAACACTGCTACAAAAAAAATATACTATAAGTACAGGGAGTAACGATGACATTAATGATAAAGTATCTATTTAGAACAACAAGAGGCAATAAAAAAATCCCCTAATAACAAGTAGCAAATAATATCACAAGAGTCATAAAAAAAATAAAATAATAACAATTTACACCAATAAATATTCATTAATTATTACAGTAGTAAAAAATATTTTGCCTTGTAAGAATTAAAAGAAAGTTACCTGCAATTTAGAAGGAACGCTGCTACAAAAAAAAATTATACTATAAGTATAGGGAGTAATGATGATATTAATGCTAAAGTATCTATTTAAAACAACATGAAGCAATAAAAAAAATCCCCTAATAACAAGTAGCAAATAATATCACAAGAGTCATAAAAAATAATAGCAATAACAATTTACACCAATAAATATTCATCAATTATTACAGTAGTAAAAAAAAATTTACCTTGTAAGAATTAAAAGAAAATTACCTGCAATTCAGAAGGAACAATGCTACAAAAAAATTATACTATAAGTATAGGGAGTAACGATGACATTAATACTAAAGTATCTATTTAAAACAACAAGAGGCAATAAAAAAAATCCCTAATAACAAGTAGCAAATAATATTACAAGAGTCATAAAAAAATAATAGCAATAACAATTTACACCCAAGGTTTACAAAACCGGACCGGTCATCGAACCGGTGAAGGCAGCGGTTCGAGGTTCAATGGTCCAACCGAGGTTGAACCGGTTATAATTAAATAATATTATTTTAATTTTTAATATAATATTTATAACAATATTAAACAAAAAAACAACATAACAACTAAAATTATTAAGCACAATTTTTATTATTTTGAAATTAAACTAAATAAATATAAAGATATATGTTAAAATCATCTTCATAGGGAAAACCAACCCAAAATCTACAACCAGCCCACATATGTTAGAAAACAAAAGAATTGGGTTTTGACTAGGATGATCCAAATCCTTTTATACTATTTTTTTTCTTTTTTTTTAAGAAAACCGGTTCAGGCTGGTTCACTACCGGTTATGACCGGTTTTACCGGTTTTGAACCGGTTTTCCGGTTTTTGCACCGGTTCAATGTATGACCGGTTTTTCCTATTGACCGGACCGGTCATGGTCCCAGTTCCCGGTCGGACCGGCCGGTCCGGTCCGGTTTTCAAAACCCTGTTTACACCAACAAATATTCATCAATTATTACAGTAGTAAAAAAAAATTTACCTTGTAAGAATTAAAAGAAAGTTACCACCAATTTTAAAGGAACACTGCTAAAAAAAATTATACTATAAGTATAGGGAGTAACGATGACATTAATGCTATTACAAGGTAAAAAAAAAATTTACTATTGTAATAATTGATGAATATTTATTGGTGTAAATTGTTATTGCTATTATTTTTTTATACCTCTTATTATTGCTATCAATTGTTTTATTTTTATTTTTATTTTTAATATTGGTAGACTGGCGCATTTGACCCGTCTGAGTGAAAAAAAATAAAATATATCACGTGTCCAAAAGAACACCTATTAATAAATAGTTTTAAAATAACCTTAAACTGATAAATAGATTTTAAAAGGAATCCTGCAAAAAAACCAGAAAGTGTAAACTTAGAGAGAGAAGTGATAACACTCAGATGAAAAGAAAAGGAGACCAGGGGGTGGGTCTGACGTATGGGTGAAGAAGTAGAAATAAGAACGTTAAAATAATATTTTGATCTCTATATTTGATATGAATTTTCGATTTGGTCCCTAAATATAAAAAATTATTAAAATAGTTCCTATACATACAGAAAGTCTCCATTTAGTCCCTATATGTTATCCATTTGGTCCCTATACGAGCAAAAAATTATCAAATCAATCCCTAAAATTTTGTACGGCGGGGACCAAATGGAGACTTTATGTATGTAAAGGGACCATTTTAATAATTTTTTATATATAGGAACCAAATTAAGAATTCGTGTAATGTATAGGGACCAAAATATTACTTTAACCAATTAAAAACAAGAAAAAGAAAGAAAAGAAAGAAAAGGGAAAAGAAGGGAGGTGAGGGGGCGAAGCATGTACGTGCTTGAATGAGCACACAATGAATTTTTGTCTTTATTTTGATTGAAGTTAAATTTGAGTGACTAGGATGAAGTCTAGAAAAAGAATATATTTTTGACTTTTGGATTAAAAAATAAAGATGAAAAAATATAAAAGTTTAAAATTTGAATTAGAAGAGAGATTGATGGTTAAATTGATTAATCAAAAAATTCAATAATCCAAAATTAATCTATGATTAATATTAAACTAATTTATTTTTAAATCTAAAATTAAATAGAACAAAATCTGAAAATAAATTTCTGTTAATCATTTTATTTAAAATATTTTTATAAATAAATAATAATAATGATAATAGCGTACTATTAGCGTGCATACACTACGATCATGCATCCAATAAAAATAGTTTAATAAGCAAATAAAATCAAATAAGTTGGAACACATAAAAATAAATATATAACTGATTAATAAAACTAGTTATCAAATAAACACATAGATATAATTTTTGGGATGTTAGAGTTGTGGCGGGATGGCTGGATCTAGGTGAGAGGAGTGGAGGTGGTGGTGAGGAGGTGGGGTGATGGTGAGACTAGGGAATAGGGGAGTGAAATTTCAAACTAATTTTTTTATAAAATAAATTATTTGCCTATGATAATAAGTCATTCATGTGAAAAATAGCACCTCATCCATGAGGCACTTGACAAGATACCTCATGTTAGACGCGTCCTTAAAATAAAAACATCCAAACATAAATCACTTTACTTCAAACTCAATTCTGGCCGAATCAATTTTACAAAATCAATTACACTTAAAATCACTTTTATCAAACGTTCATCCAAACACACACATAATTTCTATGTGATATTTAAAGTGATTTTTCAAATATTTATTTACTAATTAATAATTTTATAATAGGTATTTAGAATTTTATATAATATAAATAATATTTAATAATATATTTGATAATTCGTCATCAATAACAAATTCTAAAAAATAGTTTCATATAAAAAATCATGTTTACATATTAAATTTATATTTGTTTTATACTTATTCATGATATTTGAATTATTAGTTAATAAGGTGCATAAATTCATTAGTAAACTAATATTTTTCAAAAAATAAAAATAAAATTGAGTAACACAATCGCTTACTAATTTACCCATATATAATAATTTTCTCTTTGATAGACGAAGATCCGGGCATATATGAGGTGTATATAAGGGATATATAAAGTGAGAGATTTTCATACGAAAGAGAATTAAATCTGGATATTTGAATCACATGTAAACGAATGATCGGATTAAATATAAAATCACGTGGCACGGGTAGGACACCTATAGTTCTTGGTTCTGGAGTATCCGGGCTTTATATGGGAACCCCTGTGATAGCAGTTCAAAAACACTATTGTTACCCCTAGGCCCTAGCACTGAGATAGAGAGCTTACAAGTTATAAGCACTATCAAATTTCACATGAGAGCGTTATTAAAGCTCTTTTTTACGTAGTATTTCATTGTCCTTAGCGTTGCGGCACCCCTTATCGAAGCTCCTGACCGTTCGGTCATATGCCTTTTGGTTTGGCTTTGGGTCATCTGCCTTATGCACTGGCGAAGTTGGATTCGGCCTCACCTAGGCCTGGTCGGCCCATCTAGTGCTAAAGTGTAACCTTGGGCCTTGTTTCGAGCACGAATTTGGTTGCAGAAACACTAACCAAACTAGTTCTAAGCTTATTCTTCCCCTACACTAGGCTTAAGCTATTGCTAATTTTTGACACGACAATAGTACATGCAATTACATAATTAAATTGTATTTGAAAACTAGCCTCGTCAACTTCACCTATGAATTGAGTGGGACTATCATCAGCGATGGCCTAAACAGCTTACAAGCTATATTAAAAAAAATACTTGTTCTCAATATTTTGGGTTAATTACAAGCTCGAGTTTGGTAGGATGCTCAAGTTCATCTGGACGCGGATTCTTGTTTGTTCGGGAAGGATGGTGTTCTGGAGACACTAGAGTTTGGTAATCTTTTCATTTTGAGGGAGAGGAGCCAGCCACTTGGACGCAGAGCATGGAGAAGGCCCAGGGCCGGAGGGACAGGGGCTTGGTGGTGTGACTATGTTGGATAATGGTGCTTCGATGGAATTTCCTGATTTAATGGTTAGGTGCTTGTTTGTTTTACATTTTAACTCATCTAAACTTGATTTTAGATGAAGTAAAAGTGATTTTAAGGATTTGAGGGTATTTGTTTACAAAATTCCGTTGAAAAAATTTGCTTTTGGATTAGATAGAATTGCTTTTAGGATAATTGATTCTAGGTGAGGACTCACAAAATTCTTTATATTTACACTTTAAAAGTGATTTTACTTTATCATCTAAATAAATCAACTCTTCTAAACTCACTTTTATAATATCATTACCAAATACAAATCAATTTTTTTAAGTTTTATTTTTTTTAGAATCAATTCTTTCAAAATTAATTCCATCATAATCTATAATAAGCAAACCCCCAGAATCGGGTCTGCAGTGACCTGCCAACCCAACCTATCCAAATCAGTCTGAACCAGAAAAATAAGGTTGGTTCGATTCATCGAGCTAGTTCAGTTCTGAAAAGGACTAACCCGAGTGGTTATGTTCGGGTATCGGACTGGGGAAATTAAAACCCGAGCAACCTGAACCAGCTTGTGATTCATCTGCAACGAGAGAGGAAGATGGTTGCCAGAGATAGGAGAGAAATAAAAGGGTTGAAGAAATTTTTATTGCAAAGGAGAAAAAAAAGGAGAAAGTTTTAATTGTTGAGTGGAGCGACGTGGCGGTGCCTGGCTGGCACGGTATGTGTCGACAACGATGAGGAAGTACAAGAAGGAGGCCGTTGTGGAGGAACGTGCATTGATGAGGCCGGTATGGCAAAAAGTCGGAGAGAGATCTGGAGCACAAGAGATCTGAAGAGTCATTCGAATAGGAGAGACTAACAGAGTGTGCAAGAAACTATTGATGTTGAATGTTCCATAACACTTAAACGAATTTTATTATTTTCTTCATTTTTTCAATTTTTTATTATTAAATATAATACAAACCTAGACCAATGATAATTCTTAATTTGTAGTTAATAGGTGGTTAATTTTAATTAGTTTTTGTTTAGTTTTTATTAGTTGTAGGTTATTTTTCTGTTTTATTTCAGTTTTATTTCTATTAATTTCGTAGCTGGTTTCATTTTGGCTTTGATGAGTTTTTATGGTGTTTAAGTGGAATTAAAGGAGCAGGTGAGAAGTTAGAGCAATTCTGTCTCGCAGCCAGCACTCAAGCGACATTCTTTCAACGTCCAAGCGCTTGAGCATTGCAGTTACACTTCAGAAAGGTGTTTTAACGTGCAGAACAGAGGGACATAGGGGGGCAGACAGTTTTTCAGAGAGTTGCAGATACAGTTTGAGGGAGATTCTTACACAGAAAGCTACACAGCAAAAAAAGAGGAAAAAAGAGAGCAATCATAGAGTGTCTAGCTAATTCTCTTTTGTTAGAGGTAGATGGAACTGCCTAGATTACTTGTTGTGATTCTGGATAATTACTTGTTTTGGTTTGTTTGATTTCAAGAGTTTATTTACTGTTTTCATGTTTATCTACTGTGTGGATTTGCAATTGGGAAATTCGAATTCATAGTTGCTGTTTGTGAATGAACGATTTGCGTGTGTTACTTAGGAATGAGAACACAATCATATTAGCATTATTGAGTTGTAACCATTCTCATTGCTCTTGTTAATTTGCTAATACTCAAGGAATTGAATTAGTAATTTAGGTAGGAAGGTTTATCAATCTAAGGAATTATGGGGTAAATAATAAAAACTCAGCTTCTTGAAATTGGATAAATTGTTCAAGTTAATTTCCAGGATTGAGCAAGTAGGAAAGGCAGGGAAATCGATCCTCTAACAATTTCTTCTTGATTGTTTAAAAACCATTTTTTTGTTGCTTTGTTTTCTCAAATTGAAAATACCAAAAATATTTTCTATTCTTTGTTACATTTTTGTTCTTACTAATTGGCGAAAGCTAATTCCGAATATTTCGGTCGCTCAAACGAAGTTGAGTTGGTACGTTAGTAATTAACGGTTCAATCCCTGAGGATGATATTTTATACTACAGTTAGCGATTTGGTGCACTTGACAATTTTGCTCAACAAGTTTTTGGTGCCGTTGCCGGGGATTGATTTCTGTTAATATTAGTGGTGCCAAGGAAATCTCGATTTGAGCATTTTATTTTTTGTTATTATGATTACTTTAATTTTATTTTATATTATCAGTGTGCACTGACTTTCTTTTGAGTTGTGTATGCGAGGTACTATTGACAAGAATTCTTTGTTGTTTGATCCTGAAATTGAAAAGACAGCTAAGAGTAACAGGAAGGCAGTCAAGCTTCACAAGCAGCAAGAAAGGGAACAAGCACTCTTACAACAACAGGTGGTTGAAGTTGAAATAGTCATGGCCGAGCAACCTGCTAGGCGGACATTGAGGGATTATTCCAAGCCCAATACTGAAGGTGCCTGGGGTTCTATTGTGAGACCTGCTATGCAGGCTAACAACTTTGAAATCAAACCTGCACTTGTTAATTTGATGCACCAGAACCAGTTTGATGGAGGAGCTCAAGAGGATCCCAATCATCATCTGGAGAATTTCTTGTAGATATGTGATACAGTGAAGTTCAATGGAGCTTCAGATGACGCTATTAGATTGAGGCTTTTTCCTTTCTCATTGAAGGATAAAGCTAGAAGTTGGCTTCAATCCACAAAGAACAGGCGATATCTCAACATGGGATGATTTGGAGTCCAAGTTTGTGTAAAAATATTTTCCAGCATCGAGGTCAGTCAAGTTGAGAAGTGAAATTACCTTATTTGTGTAGCTAGAGTCGGAAACTTTGTATGATGCTTGGGAGAGGTTTAAGGAGCTACTCAGAAAATGTCATCATCATTCTTTGCCCAATTGGTTGTTAGCTCAAACCTTCTATAATGGGCTGGATCCGAATGCAAGACGGATGATGGATGCTGCATGTGGAGGAGCTTTTGATTTGAAGAGTCCAGAAGAGGCTTTGGAAATACTAGAGACCATGGCAGCCAACAGTGCTAATATGCAACATGATAGGCAAAACAGAAAAGTCTTGGGGGTGAATGTTGTGGATAGTAATCTAATTGAGCAACAAGTTAACAAGGTGATTTATCAACAACTTGCTACTTTGCTGGGC
Organism: Sophora flavescens; assembly: GCA_030762895.1. Classification (NCBI taxonomy): domain Eukaryota; kingdom Viridiplantae; phylum Streptophyta; class Magnoliopsida; order Fabales; family Fabaceae; genus Sophora; species Sophora flavescens. Next base: position 165,818,387 of record CM061065.1, read on the forward strand.
AATGGCCAAGTTAATGCACTGAGCACACCTTCCTTTAGGACTGGACGAAAATTTATATCCGATCAAAAACTGAGATATCCGATTCAAATATTGGTCTTGCGGGCGGTTCCAAACGGGTGTCGGGTATCTGGGTGAGACAAAATAGTTAAATATGGGTTTATACGGGCGGATTCGGTTCTATAAAGTCTAACCCAGCGATACCCGAACTCGCCCGCAACATGAATGCCAATACATGCTGGTGCCAGGATTTTATAGCTTAAACAAAAAAGTCAAAAAGGTAAATATAATAGTATTATAATTGTATGCACTAATGTCACATGCGCTGGGTTCGGTGTGTGGTCCCATCACCCACCCTGCACAATGCAACTTTTATCTACAAAATGCAAGCTTGTCAATTGATACACGAAACGTTCAATTAAAATAACAATAACGTTCTTTCATTTTTTTTTTTTAAATTGCAAGGAGCTAATAGGTGTGCTGCAATGGAGATCGTCGTCAATGGCGGTGCGGGCAAAAAAGCAACAGGTACATTGAGGGAGATAAACTACCAAAGAGGGGAAGGAGAAGAAGATCCACCACCAACCACCAGCCAACGCGTGTAAAAGCTGAAAACCGGACCAACCCACCCGTCGGAACCGCCAACCCGACGGACCCGCCACCTGCCCTACTCGACGCTCAAGCGGACGGAAATGGTTGCATATTTATGTCGTTCGGTTTTTTTCGAATGGACAATTTTCGTACCGAATCCGACCGTGACCGACCGATGTCCACCCCTACCTCCCTTGGTATGTGATTTTTATGGTGGAGTGCATCGTAATGGTGATTGTGGTACAAATAAACTTGGAGAGCAAGTGAATGCATTGGGGCAACAAATTAACCCATATTCAAACACTTACAATCCCGGTTGGAGGAACCATCCTAATTTCTCATGGGGTGGACAAGGTCAGAATCAATTCAAGCCACTACAACAACAAGGGAATTCTCCATTCCAAGGACAATCACAACCTCAAAACAGAATGTCATCTTTGGAGAGTGCTTTGGAGAAATTGTCTGTTAATACTTCTAATTTTGTGGAGCAGTCTTCAAATTTCATGACTGAGACAAGGGCCAACTTTAAGATTCAAGAGGCGTCTATCCGAAATTTAGAAGTACAAATTGGACAGATTTCTAAACAGTTGTCTGAAAGAGCTTCAGGTACTTTGCCAGGTGATACTGTTCCTAATCCAAAAGAGCAATGCAAAGCAATTCATTTAAGGAGTGGCAAGGTTCTGAACAATGTTGACCAAGAGGAGTCTTCTAAAGAAAAGGATGCTGAAAAAGTTGTTCATGATGAGAAACAAGAGGAGGAAGTAGTGGTTGAAGAGAAGAAAGAAGAAGCTGAAAAATCTGAAAATTCACAAGTTGACAAGCCAACACAGCCGCTGCCCTTTGTTCCTAAAATTCCTTATCCTCAAAGGTTGAAGAAGAAGAATGAAGACAAACAATTTTCCAGGTTCTTCGAGGTGTTCAAAAAGTTGTAGATTAATATTCCATTTGCTGAGGCATTAGAACAATTGCCAAGTTATGCTAAGTTCATGAAGGATTTGTTGTCCAAGAAGAGGAAGGCCAATGAAGAGGAAACTGTTATGTTGACAGAGAAGTGTAGTTCTATTATTCAACAAAAATTACCTCTTAAGTTGAAGGATCCAAGAAGCCTCACCATTCCTTGTGAGATTGGTAATATGGAGGTTGGCAGTGCTCTTTGTGATTTGGGAGCAAGCATCAATTTGATGCATTTGTCAATTTTAAAAGGCTAGGAATTGGTACAGTGAAGCCTGCTATGATGTCTCTTCAGTTGGCTAATCGTTCAGTAAAATATCCTTATGGTATTGTGGAAGATTTGCTTGTTAAAATTGATAAATTCATCTTCCCTGCAGATTTTGTAGTGCTGGATATGGAAGAGGATGCCAAAGTTCCTCTTATTCTTGGTAGGCCATTTTTGGCTACAGGTCGTGCTTTAATTGATGTGCAGAAAGGTGAACTGATTTTGAGAGTAGAAGATGAAAAAGTGGTCTTCTCAATCACAGATACAGTGAAGCATTCTCAAGATTCTGATTGTTGTTTCCGGGTTGAAGTTTTGGATTCCTTGGTTCTAGAGGAATTTGAAAAAAGTGCGGCAGAAAGTCCCTTGGAAGCAACATTGATGAAAGGCAAAGAAATTAAGGAGGTGTAAGAGGAAGTCAATTCTGAGGTGATGGAATGTATCTATCAGTTGGAAGCTTTGGAATCTACCTCTTTTTCAAGTAAAAAATTACAAGAATTGGAAAAAGTGGAAGAGGTAGTGAAAGAGGAGCCACCCAGGGAGCTGAAACCATTACCTTCAAATCTAAAATATGCTTTCCCGGATGAGAAAAACAAGAATTCGGTAATTGTGAATGTGGAGTTGTTAGAAAGTGCGGAAGAAAAATTACTCAGTATTGAGGGATCACAAGTCAGTCATTGGTTAGAACATCGGTGATTTGAAGGGGATAAGCCCTACATTCTGTATGCATAAAATATTTATGGAGGAGGACTTTAAACCAGTGGTTCAACATCAAAGGAGGCTCAATCCAACTATGAAGGAAGTGGTGAGGAAAGAAGTGATAAAGCTACTTGATGCAGGTATAATTTATCCCATTTCTGACAGTAAATGGGTGAGCTCGGTCCAGGTGGTTCCCAAGAAAGGTGGTATGACTGTGGTGATGAATGAAAATAATGAGTTGATTCCTACAAGGCAAGTCACTGGTTGGAGAATGTGTATTGACTACCGGAAGCTTAATCAAGCTACAAGGAAAGATCATTTTCCACTTCCGTTCATTGACCAGATGATAGAAAGGTTGGCGGGGCATGAATATTACTGTTTTCTGGATAGGTATTCGGGCTACAATCAAATTGCAATAGCCTCGGAAGATCAAGAAAAAACAACCTTTACTTTCCCATTTGGGGTCTTTGCCTATAGGCTTATGCCTTTCGGGTTGTGTAATGCACCCACCACATTTCAAAGGTGCATGTTCTCAATCTTTTCTGATTTAATTGAAAAATGCATAGAAATTTTTATCGATGATTTTTGTGTTTGGATCTTCATTTGATATTTGCCTATCCAACCGTGTTTTGGTTTTAAAAAGATGACAAGAAACTAACCTTGTTCTTAACTGGGAAAAATGTCATTTTATGATAAGAGAAGGTATAGTTCTTGGTCATCAAATTTCTGCAAAAGGAATTGAGGTGGATAGAGCAAAGGTGGAGGTAATTGAGAAGTTACCACCACCAATTAATGTGAAAGGGATAAGAAGTTTTCTTGGGCATGCTGGTTTTTATAGACGGTTTATAGAAGAATTTTCTAAAATTGCTAAGCCCTTGACAAACCTTTTGGAAAAAGATGCTACTTTTGTGTTTGATGAAGCATGTTTGGATGCTTTTAATAAAATTAAAGAAAAAATAATTTCTGCACCTGTGATGGTTGCTCCTGATTGGAGTTTACCTTTTGAAATTATGTGTGATGCGAGTGACTATGCTGTAGGTGCAGTGTTAGGACAAAGAAAAAATAAAATTCAGCATGTGATTTATTATGCAAGTCGTGTGTTGAATGATGCTCATAAAAATTATGCCACGACTGAAAAATAATTACTTGCTATTGTGTTTGCTTTCGACAAATTTAGATCATATCTTGTTGGGTCTAAAGTCATTATTTACACTGATCACTCTGCCTTGAGGTATTTGTTTGCTAAGCAAGATGCTAAGCCACGATTGATTAGGTGGATATTGCTTCTACAAGAATTTGATTTGGAGATAAGAGACAAGCAAGGAAAGCAAAATGTTGTGGTAGATCATCTCTCTAGACTTCTCCAAATTGAGAGGGACAAGGACATTCCTTCCATTTTGGAGGAGTTTCCTGATGAAAAATTGATGATGGTAAATTTTTTCCCTTGGTTTGTTGATTTTGCAAATTATAAGGCTGCAGGTATTGTCCCTCTTGATTTAAGTTGGGAGCAAAAGGAAAAGTTTTTTCATGATGCTAAATTTTATGAGTGGGATGAACCATTGTTGTTTAGAAGTTGTGCTGATGGGATCATTAGGAGATGTGTCCCTGATGATGAATTTGAAAAAAATTTGTGGCATTTTCATGGGTCTGAATATGGTGGGCATTATAGTGGCAAAAGAACTGCTGCTAAGGTTTTGTAATGTGGCTTTTATTGGCCTACTTTGTTTAAAGATAGCCACAATTTTGTTGAAAGATGTGATAGATGTCAAAGAGTAGGGAACATTTCTAAGATTAATGAAATGCCTCTAAAATCCATCTTGGATGTTGAAATTTTCGATGTTTGGGAGATTGACTTTATGGGACCATTCCCATCATCTTTCTCTAATAAATATATATTGGTTGCTGTAGACTATGTTTCCAAGTGGGTAGAGGCTGTGGCATTACCAACCAATGATGCCAAGGTTGTGGTTTCTTTCCTTAAGAAACACGTTTTTACAAGGTTTGGGGTGCCTAGAGCTGTGATAAGTGATAGAGGGTCACACTTTTGTAATAAACAATTTGAATCATTACTGAGTAAATATGGTGTGAAACATAGGATAGCTACCCCCTACCATCCACAAACTGGTGGACAGGTTGAAATTTCAAATAGAGAGCTGAAAAGGATCCTAGAAAAAGTGGTAGGTTCCTCAAGGAAAGATTGGGCTAGAAAATTGGATGATGTGCTTTGGGCATATAGGACAGCTTTTAAAAATCCAATTGGAATGTCCTTATATCAGTTAGTGTATGGCAAATCATGCCATCTTCCAGTTGAGTTGGAACATAAAGCTTATTGGGCAGTGAAGCTGCTTAATTTTGACTTGAAAGCTGCGGGAGAGAAAAGGTTACTGTAGTTAGATGAGCTGGAAGAATTTAGGTTGCAAGCCTATGAGAGTTCTAAAATTTACAAAGAAAGAACCAAGAGATGGCATGATAAGAAAATAATCGTGAAAGAATTTGAACCAGGACAACATGTATTATTGTATAATTCTAGACTAGGACTCTTCCCTGGAAAGTTAAAGTCTAGATGGTCAGGTCCTTTTGTGGTTAAGGAAGTGAGTCCCTATGGTGCAATTGAGATTGCAGAGCCTAATTCTGGAAGAAGTTTTAAGGTAAATGGCCAAAGGTTGAAATTTTACCTTGGGAGAGAATTAAACAAGAACAGGGTTAACATTACCCTTCACTCGCTTTCTAAGGAGGGTGAGCAATCTCACTAGTCCTATAACATGGTTTCCTGGGAGACATCCCAAGTGGTAGCTTAGTTTAATTTTTCTTTTCTTTGTTAATTTGTCTTTCTTTTCTCTTATAAAAGGAAAAATACAAAAATATTTTTGTTTGTTTTGTTTTTAGTTTGATTAGTGACTAGTGTTCTAAAAAAATTGACAAAAAATTTAAAAAAATTGAAAAAGGCTTGAACGCTTGAGCGCTACAAGTGAGACACTACAAAGTTCTCTATGCGTGGGAAGTTTTGGAACAATTGGAACGTTCGGGCATGACTTTAGTGGCGTTTGATCGTTATCAGTCGCAGAAGGGGAAGGTTTATGACTGCCACTGCTCGAGCGTGGATTTAATAGCGCTTGAGCGCTAGTTGCCAATGTTTGGGCGTGGCTCTTATAATGTCAAAGCGTTCTCAGTCTAGAGAGGAGGAGCTTTCTATCTGGCCATGCTTGAGCGTGGCTAAAGCAGCGTTTGAGCGCTCGTTCGAAAAAAATTTAAAGCAAAACTGCGTCGTTTTGAATAAAAGGGTTAAAAACCCTATTCTTCTTCTTCCTAAGGCATTCAACTGCCTCTCTGAAAAATAGAAAGTCTCATCTTCTCTTCTACCTCTCTTACCCATTCTCTACTTCTTCTACTCATTCATCCTCACACACTCACTACTTTACTCCATTCTTTCACTCACTCACTCTTACTCCGTGCACATTGGTTTGGCCTCATTTTCACTCTGTTGCAAAACACACACGGCCAACCAAGCACGCAAGTTTTGTGCGTTCAAGGCAAGAAACCCTTCTACCACTCTTTTAATTAAGCTTCATTGTTGATTTTGTAAGGAAGAAGGGTTGCTTGAATTTTTATGTGGAAATTTTTTATTTTGGGGGTTAGGGATTTGATTTTGAGATTGTGGTTGTTATGTTGTTATTATATGATGCATGTGGAAGAAATTGTCTTGGGGATGCTTGAATGTGGGTTGTATGTTGACTAAGTATGGGGGTATTTTGAAAATGGAAACTGATTTTGGAGGTGGTGTTGTGAATGTGGAAATCTGATTTTTGAGAATACGGGGTTGAAGTTGTATGGATGCAGGTTGGGGGTTTTATTGCTTTAGATTTTTGTTGAAATGGAATGAGTGTTGGGTTGAGTAGTTTGCATCTGTTCATATCTTCACTGTTCATGAATTTTAATCTGTGAATGTGGAACTAGCTAAACACTTTGTGTTGATGTCCCGATAAGGTGGAGGTTATAGTAATTGAGCTTAATGAAATTATTTTTTGAGCATTATTGAATGTGTCGCTGAATTGATATGTTGCAAATGATATGAAATTTGACGGTTGTTTGTGGCTGGGAATTTTCTGAAATGGTTTTGCAGATGCCACCAAAGAAGAAGCAAAAGGCAACTAGCACGGTGCCTAGGAGAGCAAGTACTAGAGGAGGGGCATCTACATCTAGTGATTGACCTCCTCCCAGTGCTAATCAATTCCTTTCTCCCGTTCATGAGCAAAGATTTAGACATAACTTGATGGGAAGAGATTTTATAAGGGAGAAGGGAATTTGGTTGAAGAGGAATGAATATCGGGAGATACAAGATGAAATTGAAAAGAGGGGATGGAGAGATTTGGTTATGACCCCAGATGATGGTTGTAAGATGCTGGTGCAGGAATTTTATGCTAATGCCTATTGTGAGGATAGGTCAGGCGTTATCCGATTCAAAAGTTGGGTAAGAGGAAAAGAGGTAGATTATTCCCTTGCTCTGATTAATTCTGTTTATGGTCTGGAAGGACCCCATGAGGGAAGTGTACGTGGACACGTATGAAGAATTAGAAAAATCTGAGTGGGATGCCCAAGAGGTCTTAAGAGAGTTGTGTATTCCTGAGGGTAGATGGGAAACTATGAGACGATCCGAGAAGCCTAAATTATTGTGGAGGACAACTTTGAAGTTATTTCCTAGGATTTGGGCCACGTTTGTAATGTCTAAACTGCTTCCAGTATCTAACAAATATGAAATTACTATGTCTCGCGCTTCGTTGATATATTCAATTTTGACTAACAAATTTGTGGATGTAGGAAGAGTTATTGGATTCAATATTTATCATCTAGCTCAGGATCCGAAGAAGAAATTGGGCTACCCTCAGCTCATTACCCACTTAATCAGGCTTGCAGGTGTGGAGGACCCAATCATCGAGCCTATCAAAGCTGAAAAACCCATAGATGTTGGGTATATTGATGATAATCGGGGAGAAATTCCACCACTCCACCGACCTCCCGCAAGAGTGAATATAGGCCCTCGGGTAACTCAAGCTCGTAGGAAATAGTTGACCACTCATGCCACCCAAAGATTGTGTCACAATATTGATCAGTTGCATACTTTTATTGCTGTTGTGGCCGAACATGTGGGTGTGCCTCAGGAGATTTTTGTGCCTCTAGTACCAGAGGATGAGCTGTATAGGCAGTTTATGCAGTTGGGTTTGCAAGACCAGGAGAAGGAAGCTCAAGAGAATCAAGAGATGGAAGAATAAGCAGAGGATGAAGAGTGACTTTTAGGAGCAGTTTTTTTTAGTTTACTTTCTTTTTAGTTTTTAGTTTTTTTATTTTGTTTTGTGACTCACTTATTTTGTGCTAATGTTTCCTTTGTTTGAGATATATTTTTAGTCATGTGCTTCAGGTTTTCTCATAACAATGTGGAAGAATATGAGGCATTACTGATGGTGACCTCAAGTGTGGACCAAATTTTGGAAGCACAAGATAGAGGGGTTTTCTTTTCTTTTGTTTTATTTTTGTTTTTAGGTTTTTTGGTTGTGTGTACTTTTTGAGTGTTTTTTTTGTGTTCGAAAATTAAGATCACTGCCCCTTGTAAAACAAAAGAAAAAAAAAAGCATGCTTGTGTGGAACCCCAGTCTTACCAAGTTCATTGTACTGTGCTCCTATTGTGTTTGTTTTCTTTTGATATGAAGAGGACACTTGTGATTTAGTTTGTCATTTAAGTTTGTTCTTGACTGGATTTCATAACTTTGGTGCATTGTGTTAAACCTTGTTGATTAAAGCTCATGGCTATCAAAATTCTAGTGAGAATTAATTGGTTTACCTAACTTTACCCTTGTGAGTCATTTGTGCCTATAATTGTTAAGTTTTTTTTTTTGTGAGTGCACCATCGAAATTCATGCTCTTGAGTTTGCTTGGTTCTTATTTGAAGTTCATGATTCACATGCATGTTATAAAAATGATTTGGGCCGTTTTTCATGTAGCCACTTTAACCAAATACCCAACCTTGAATTTTTCCCTTTTCTTAGCCCATTTGAGCTTTAAATGTATATCTTTGTTTGTTTTACCCATTACCATTGTCTTGAAAAACAATGTTTCTAACCAAACCTTAGGGGATATGAGAGAATTGTACTTTTGTGTGTGGGTTTGACTTAAGTGTGGGGGAGAAAGGAAGTATATTGTGCATATTTCTTGGTGAAAGGAAGGAATGGCTAACAAAAGAGGAAACAGAAATAAAAAGAAAAAAAAAGAGAAAAGAAGGGAAAAAAATCTGAAAAATATGATCATTTGAATAAAGAAGGTGAAGGAAGTCAAAAAGACAGAAGTGGGAAAAAGATTGCTTGCAAAGCATGTGTGTTTAAAAACAATTGTTGTTCTCCTATTTCCATTGGTATTAGCTTGTTATCCTTTCTTATCCTTCCCATTTGCCTTGGCCATGTTACGTCCTAAATAAAGTCCATTTGATTTATGCATGCTGTGAATTGTGAATGAATGATTGAGATGAAAATCAAACTTGAAGTTGCATGGTTTTGATGTGTGAAATTGAGTGACACACTTACCTACATAAAATTGAGTGATTGAGTGACTTTGCAATGCCTGTGAGAAGTTGGGTGTCCAATGATTTTTCCTTAATTGAATTAGCCATGTTCTTTAATTTTTTAAGTGTGGAAATATTGGTGCACCATTGTTATGATTTCTTCTTTTGAACATTCTTGAATATGAACTTGTCATAAGGTGATACTTTTGTTTTAGGATTCTTACATGGTTGGGTAGTACATTGCTTTGTTATTGATAAGTTGGGGGTTTCCACTGAGTCTATGTTTGTTTGGTCTTTGTTACTTTGCTTGGGGACAAGCAAAAGTTTAAGTGTGGGGGTGTGATGATTCTTAATTTGTAGTTAATAGGTGGTTAATTTTAATTAGTATTTGTTTAGTTTTTATTAGTTGTAGGTTATTTTCTATTTTATTTCAGTTTTATTTCTATTAATTTCGTAGCTGGTTTCATTTTGGCTTTGATGAGTTTTTATGGTGTTTTAAGTGGAATTAAAGGAGCAGGTGAGAAGTTGGAGCAATTCTGTCTCGCAACCAGCGCTCAAGCGCCATTCTTTCAACGTCCAAGTGCTGGAACATTTGAGCGCCATTTTCCAAGCGCTTGAGGATTGCAGTTACACTTCAGAAAGGTGTTTTAACGTGCAGAATAGAGGGACGTAAGGGGACAGACAGTTTTTCAGAGAGTTGTAGAGACAGTTTAAGGCAGATTCTTACACAGAAAGCTACACAGCAAAAAAAGAGGAAAAAAGAGAGCAATCATAGAGAGTTGAAGCTGTCAAGTAGAGACTCATGATCTTTTTATCATCTTCATCTTCTTCTTGTGTTTGTTCTATTTCTATCATGTCTAGCTAATTCTCTTTTGTTAGAAGTAGTTGGACCTGCCTAAATTACTTGTTGTGATTTTGGATAATTACTTGTTTTGGTTTGTTTAATTTCAAGAGTTTTCACTGTTGTCATGTTTATCTACTGTGTAGATTTGCAATTGGGAAATTCGAATTCATAGTTGCTGTTTGTGAATGGACGATTTACGTGTGTTACTTAGGAATGAGAACACAATCATATTAGCATTATTGAGTTGTAACCATTCTCATTGCTCTTGTTAATTTGCTAATATTCAAGGAATTGAATTAGTAATTTAGGCTGGAAGGTTTGTCAACCTAAGGAATTAGGGGGTAAATAATAAAAACTCTGCTTCTTGAAATTGGATAAATTGTTCAAGTTAATTTTCAGGATTGAGCAAGTAGGAAAGGCAGGGAAATCGATCCTCTAACAATTTCTTCTTGATTGTTTAAAAACCAATTTTCTATTGCTTTGTTTTCTCAAATTGAAAATACCAAAAATGTTTTCTGTTCTTTGTTAAATTTCTGTTCTTACTAATTGGCAAAAGTCAATTCCAAATATTTCGGTCGCTCAAACGAAATTGAGTTGATATGTTAGTAGTTAACGGTTCACTTTCTGAGGATGATATTTTATACTACAGTTAACGATTTGGTGCACTTGTCAATTTTTCTCATCAACCAACTTGAATGTGGTTGAGTTGGTTCGGTTCGGATTATAATCCCCCCCAGATCCAATTTTTTCTCCTATCCAACCCAATCTGACTCGTGCCTACCCATAATCTTTGCACCTACAGTTGTTTGTCTTGGGCGTCACTTTTGTAATTAGTCTAACTAAACATATTGGAGGTGTAGGTCTGTTGTAAGTCTTGGAGAGTAGGCATACTATATGTAACTAGCGCAGAGTACCCAAATTGGTAGTTTTGTATTAATTTGAGTACAACCTGTACTCCTTCTATACAAAAGTTTTCATAAAAGATAAAAGTTTGAAGTTTATTTATAAAAAAAAACTTTTGATTATTTTGGAACCAATCATATTGTCCAATTTTATCATTATATAATTAAGGGAAAAGTGCATGAAGACATCCTAAATTTTAGCCCATTTGTAAATAGGTACATTCAACTATTCATTCTTCTCAATTAGTCCTTAAACTACCATTATTAGTAAAATCAATCATTCAACTAAATTTTTGTTTCAATTAGTTCTCAAACTACTACTATTAATAAAATCAATCATTCAACTAACATGTCTCAAGGCTTTGTTCTTATTGTTAAAAATAAAAATAAAAAATACAATCAACGGATTAGGCTTAAGTAAAATGAACGGTTGAATTTATTCACCATTAATGATCTAATTGAGAATTAATAGAAGGATTAATTTTACTAATATCGAGAGTTTAAGGATTAATTGAGACAAAAAAATAGTTGAAGGATTGATTTTACTAATAGTAAAAGTTTAAGGACTGATTAGGAAGAAAAAATAGTTGAATGTGCCTATTTGCAAAAGAGCTAAAGTTTAGGGGGCGTGCTTGTACTTTTCCCTATAATTAACTATCAAACAAATATTATTCTTCTATACAAACAACTTCATCCTTTTTTAATAATTTAATATTTAAAAGTGTTTTTTTTTACATTATCTAAAGGAAATAGATTATCTTAAAATCTTTTTTAAGCAAATAAAAAATATCTGATTATAATGAATTGCACATATAATCGATTATTAATATAATATATTTTTCGCAACTATCCCAAACATACTCAATTTTAAATTTTCTCTTTCATTTCAATAAAAATTACCATAAAGTATTGCTTGGCACATTCTTCAATGCAATATATTATATATGTAATATATAATATATATTCAATCAAAATCTTCAAATTTTAGTATAAGGTGACATCGTGATAATAAACTACATGGAAATAAAGTATTGCATATTCATTTATAAAATTTATTTCTGAATATCTTTTATTCCTAAAAATATATATTTTTTCTCTTTTACCAAATATAAAAAAAATTTATTCTCAATTCACATTATCAGGAATACTAAAATATGCATGTTTGATATCAAACGTCACCAAAATTTGTAGAAGCTTAGTGATCTCAAAAATATTATTTAAAAAACATACTTTAGTACCTAAAACATAATTTAAAAATATATTAATATTATAATTTTATAACAAAATAAATAAAAAATAGTAAAGAATTGAGCATTATATATATATATATATATATGATTTTTATTTGAACACTTATTTTATAGTTAAAAATACAAACAAAAACATTAAATTAACTTTATAATATATATTGCCACATATAAATAATTCAATTTAAGTATCTTATAACATCGACCAAAAATTTAATTTTGAAGCCAAATATTATACATAAATATAGGCTTATGAACTCGTTAATAGACTTGAGATTTCACCGATTTATTTGAATTTATTTGAACTTGTGCAAGTTTAATAAAATAAAGTTATATGTTAGATAACTGATTTTTGTTGCCTACTGTCTAAACTTTAGGATAATTTAAAGTTAGTTTGAGAGTTTAAGAACTAGAACGTGTGTGTATGACCTACACTGCATGCTTTCTAAAACCGTAGTCCAAGTGATAAATGTTTATTATTTATAGAATAAGAGTTTCTTTTATAATAGATATACATTTTTCACTTGATTCATGTAGAAATTAAGCACTTCTATGTCACAATATTGATCTAGCTAGAATTTGAGGGTGGTGAGGACCACGATAGGGCTCCTAACAACATGCTTCACGTCCGTCCAAGTAAGATGCCCAAAATCAACTTGCTTATCCTTCTTCATTCTTGGACCTCCTTCAATCCTCAACCTGTACCTTAGCTTCTCGTTCTTCTCCCTGAACACCAACTTGTTGGGGATGACACTGACATGGAATCCTTCAATCTTTGTAACGCTAGCAACATAGGTTGTTGGTCCCTCCCCAACATTTGTCACTGTTCTCTCAAATTCTTGTGTCATTGTCTTTGACACATTTGCATTAAAGAAAGCAATAAAAGAAGGGTAGTTAAGATCCAAGGAAGGGTTAGAGCAATTGTTGGAAGTGAATCTCGTGAAGGTGGCAATTTCGTTTTGTGTGAAGTTCAATGCACATAGAAGATTCACATAATCTTGTACTTCCACGTTGTAAACAAGTCCAGGATGAAGTGCTTTATTGGGGTTGATATGTCCAGCTCCCAAGGCTAAAGGAGAGGCCGGTTCATAACCATCACCAATGTCTTTGATGAATCCCATTGTGTTGTCCAAAATATCTGAAGTTGTCATTATAGCTGACCTAATTGCTGAAGGGCTCCAATCAGGGTATGCACCCTTCAAAAGGGCAGCTACCCCTGAAACATGAGGGCATGACATGGATGTGCCACTTAATAAATTGAAGTTGTTGAAGAGTTTTTTGGACCCAAAATTTGTCACTGGAACATTTTTAGGCCATGCAGCTAAGATTGATGTACCAGGAGCTGTGATGTCAGGTTTTAACACATAGGGGCAACTATATGATGGTCCTCTAGAACTATAAGAGTCTACACTTGGTGCTGGTTTTGTACCAAAAACTGTTATCTTAAAACACATGCTTGCTTTTGCATCATCAAAGTTATTACTACCCTTTATGTAACCTTTGACAATTTCACCATTCATGGGGTTAATAATGATGGATGGGAACTTGTTCTGTAATATGAAGAATGAATATAAATCAGAACTGTTTGATATGAAAACAGCTCCAACAACTTCTGCTTTTTCAACATGAGCCACTTGATCAGAAAGTCCTTCATTCAAGTCTTCACACACCACAATCTTGTTCCTCGCTTTGACTAGTTCCTTCAAATTGTTACACAACCCCATAAAAACAATAGGAATTTGATGACCCTCAGAGAATTTCCCTAGATAGAGAGACAAGCCAGTAATTATGGTTCCATTGCCAAGAGTCAAAGTCCCTTGAAATTCACGATCCATAGTGCTAGCACCTGCGGTTATCACCCATGGTATTCCATTATGAAGAGTTTGGAGAAAAGGGCCTTCATTCCCTGCTGAAGTGGACACAAAAATGCCTCTCTCCATGGCTGCAAAAGTGGCTATGGCAACAGGGTCATTGTACAAAGGTGTTTCATCAATGCCAAATGATAATGAAAGAACATCTACACCATCATCTATTGCACTATCAATTGCAGCTATGATATCTGATGAGTATGCTCCTTCTTCCCAAAGGGTCTTGTATATGGCTACACGAGCACGTGAAGCCATTCCTGTTGCTGCTCCTGTGGCATAGCCAAAGTAGGATGCATCATCAACTTGGCTTCCAGCTGCAGTGGTTGAAGTGTGAGTCCCGTGACCATCTGTGTCACGGGTTGAGTTCATTGCCATTGTGATGTTGCCGTGTTTGGCAAGCAACCCTTTGTTAAAGAACTTAGCCCCTATGAGTTTCTTGTTGCACAGTGATGAATTGAATTGGATGCTGTTTTCACATTGGCCTTTCCATCTTGAAGGAATGTTAGTCATACCATGGTCTTTGAAGCTTTCACTTTCTGGCCATACTCCAGTGTCCACCACACCAACAATCACATCTTTGCCATATCCTGTTTCAGGCCATGCTCCTACAAAGGGATTGAGGCCAAGGAATTGGGGTGAGTGTGTTGTGTCTGGTTTCACAGGTAAATCTCTTATGGATGAAATGTAACCAGGAGATTTTTTGAGAGCTTCAAGCTCTGAAGGTGACAAACTTGCACTGAAACCATTCATGACATTGGTGTAGGTATAGATATGCTTATAAGAGTTAAGATGATTGGTGGTAATTTGAGAATTTTCCAATGCAGAGGAAAGAGTGGCTAGGTACCAACTGTGTTGGTTGAAGAAGGGTTTGGGCATGGCTGATAAGTCCATGTGAATGATATAATTGTCTGATTGGGCTAACGTGGAAACAAGGTGAAGAACTGTGATAGAGAACCACAGCCAAAGACAAATATGGCTTGCCATAGTAGAACAGTATTTTGAATAATGTAAGTGGCTAGCTATAGCATACCAATGTGTAACTGAGGATTTAAATAGAGAAGCTAGAGATATTCATATTCATATAACCAATAATTAACCAACATGATGTGACACGGTTGGTAAATAACATGTCCCTTAAGCATATTGTCAAAAGTTCGATTCCTGACTTATGTATACGAAATAGTATCTATCAGGAGAGATCGACCCCTTAAATGGATTTCAGTATTTTGAGGGATTAATCCCCGACTTCCGATCCGAGGTATCATATTCACAAAAATAAATAAATATATAACCTATAATTAACCCCCACAAGATATTGTTTCACCCTCAATTTTACAAACTTGTCCCAAAGGTATCTTCCTAAAGGACCCAGTCCCCCGTACATATATATATGATGAATTAATTAGCTACTTTTGCCCATGCTGGCTTATATTCATCAACAAATCCAAAATGTGACGTTATTGCTTGCTTGGTCCATCCGAGCATACCAAAGCAGTATGTGTGTCCAGAAAAATATATTTGTCCTTTCCATGGAGAATTTAGAAAAAGGAGCTAGATTTGATAACATTTACAATTTGATGACCTATATAATAGCCATAGTAGGCCATGTTGATATGAATGGTCAGATTTTGAACTTGATCCACAGGTCTTTTGTTTTTTTATTGTTTTTTTTTTAAACAGTACTATGAGATTGGGAAAGTTAATTATTGTTCTATTCTACCTACGTTAAAATGAAACTTGTCAATTCATTACTCAATGCAGTAAAACTTGGGTGACTTCTAGCATGGAGTTATTCTTTTATAGGTATACCCATATATCATTAAATATCTTTTTTTTTTCTATTTTTTTGTTTGGGAAATCTCATTTTTATCCTTATCATCAACATCATCTCTCTACTCTTCACCACCACCACCCATGCACTGCCACAGCCCCACCGACCACCTCACTGCCACCACCCCATCACCACCGCACCAACTGCCACCACTCATCACCTCCCAAATTGCTCTTCTTCCTTTCTACTCCTCAAACAAAGATAGGGATGGTTAGGTGGAAATGGTGGTACTGGTTCGATAGGGATGGCTTGATGGAAATGGTGGCTCGCGGTGGAGCGGCGATGGTGTCACGGTGGTCTTCGCAGCTAATGGTGAGACGAAATGGGGAGGTCGTGATGCTATGCGTGGATCTAGCCGTGGTGTTGGTCGAGGGAGCTACGGCAGTGGCGGTGCTGGTTCGACAGGGATGGCTGGGAGGAAATGGTGACTCGCGACGAAGCGGCGATGGTGTCGCGGTGGTCCTTGCAGTGAACGGTGAGGCAAAATGGGGATGTTGTGATGCTATGAGTGGATCTGGTCGTGGTGTTGGTCGAGGGTGCTAGGGCATGGTGGTTCACAGTGGTGGTAGGCTGAGCAGTAGCGGCGGTGATGTGCGGAGATGGAAACTGAACAATGGTGATGTGTAGAGATGGAAACTGAACAAAGTGCGGCATACTGTGGATGCTCGCGAAGAGGAGGTGTACGACGGCGGCGGAGACTGGGCGGCGGCGACGAAAAATAGACAGGTATATTCATCTAGGGTTTTGATGGTAGGGGAAGAGGAAAGGGTAAGGTAGTATTTTTCAAAAAAAAAAATTTGTTTTCAAATTTTTTTAACCAATAAATCTGGACCATTTATTATTTAATTATTATCTTTAACGGTTCAGAGTTATCTATGCTGAAAAAAATTAGTGCCATATTGGTATACCCATAAAAGAATAACTCCATGCTAGAAGCCACCTAACACTTGGCTGTCAAAATTTGTTAGGGATTGATATCACATATATAATATAATATTCTAGAGTTCCCAATAATTTCACTAGTTTCAGCCAGCAAAACGCATAACAAATAAAATAGGGGCGTCCTTGAAACTATTTTTAAGGATAATTTTCTTTTAAAAATTAAAATAAAATGAAATAAAAATAAAAAAAAAGTTGTAGTAATCATCATTATATCAACATTTTTTGTTTAAGCATCCCAGTACTCCACATTCTTGCTTTTAGGGATTCTTTAGTGGGTCTCACTCTTACATATGACTCTTTTTTTTTATAACTTAAAGTACCTAATTTCTTCAACCGAGCATCTTTTAAATTTTACTAAATGAGTCACACAAATTACCTCATATCATTACATTGAATCAACAATTTTAATAAATGAACCCCACGATATGCTTTTTCTCTTTAGTTGGTGCTTATGAAGCACCTCAATCCAATATGATGTGATCTTATTAAGTATTAATGTTTAATAAGAATCTTCTATACAAGGGAGATGACTTAATATCCGAGGAGAAAATCCTGAGCTTCCTCTAACCAATTACCAAGTTCCCAAGATTTGGCATGATATTCATCATATCAGATTTGTAATTCAATTTTGAGAGTGTGAAATTAATGTTGGAGTTCTGTGATTTATCTTCTTTTACCTCCTTTATTTCCTATCCACCTCTATTTTTCTTTAATTCCGACTTGGTACGTTTGCCTTCTCTCTAACTTTCTTCCACTATGAGCCACAAAGCTCTATTAGGGTTTTGCTTCTCCATCTGCCGTCTGGAAACTTTTTCCTCCCTTTGTGGAGGCTCTTTCCCCCATCGATTGGGGTTTGTTTGTAGAGTTTCATCCCTCATCCCTCACCTCCGACGTGAGGACGTCATCCCTGAACACACATGGCAGCACTCCACCCCTTCGTTGCCTATCTCCCCCATGCCACCGCTAACAACCACCATGTCCTCCTTTCCATCCCGGATTCACCAGGTTCAAGTCAAGCAAATCATCACGGATCCGGATCCCACACCGCTCCCACCAAACCATCGATCGCTCCTCTGCCATCTACTGGGGGTTATCTCCCAAACATAAAGATTTTTCTTCCCGCCACAACCCTGTCACCATTTCCTTATAGCCCCTACATCCGTGCTATGTCCCATCGAGCTTTTAACCCCAACCGTCACATTTTCTTCTCCGACGGAGCGACCCCCCCCCCCCCCACCTGAGCCACCGCCACCGAACAAGATAACAGCTCTGAAGGAAGCAATCGGTCTCACAAGCTCATGGTGCTCCTATCCAAAGCATCTTTCGACTTCCTCCCCGCCTGCTGATCTGGGACCCAGGCGCCCTCCACCAAAGCCGTCGGAAGCAGGTAAAGATTTTAAACTTAGTAGTGTTGTTGCTGCTGGAGCTTTCGTGAGAGACTTTTTGTGCATGTTGGTCTTAAAATTATGTTGTGTCAAGTTTGTACTTGTGGTGTTTGATGGAAAGACCCAAAAGATCTGGGCATTTTGGAAAAACATAGTTCGTACAGGACCTTATGAGGCTGACGCCAATTTCTGCATTCTCTCCAAGTATCAATCGGCTTCCAAACAAGGGGTTAAATTGGACAATGTCGAGACCACCAATAGTCGAAATGTGCCCGAGAAAGACAAAGAAATGATCCTTAATTGGATAGATGGAAAGACTGTGGACTATCAATTCTATGATGTCATTGACCGTGTTTGGAAGATTATGATTGGTTAGCTGTTAAGATTGATGAGTGTGATTTCACCTCATTTTCCATGTACATTTCTGCATGCATTTTCATATAGTTAGGCCATTTTAGTTTGATTTTGGTTAGTTTTTCCCTTGGAATGAATAAGGCGGTTTTGTGCGTTGTTTTGCAGGAATTTATGATTAAATGCCCAAGATTTGGCCATGATGAAGCTTGGATGAAGATAGAACCTGAAAAGAGAAGAAAATGAGACAAGCAGAGTCCATCACAGCCTAGCCGTGATGACCATCACGGCCGTGATGGAGCAATAACTGAAGAAAAAGAAGCCAAAAGTCAGAAGCTGTCACGGCCTAGCCGTGATGGATATCACGGCCGTGACCTATCAGCTGCACCAAGTCCCCCAAAAGTCAGAACTGGTCACGGCTTAGCCGTGATGGCTATCACGGTCGTGACCTTCTAGTTGGACCAGACAGAACCTATCACGGCCTAGCCGTGATGGGCATCACGGCCGTGATGAATCAAAAAGTGAAGAGGCGCTAAGGACAGAACCCATCACGGCCTGGCCATGATGGCCATCACGGCCGTGACGCGCGCACGAGTTATAAAAAGGCCTCTGGGCAGAACAGAAGGGGCATCCAGAACCCTAAAAATAGACTCTTTGTTGCTGTGGCTGCTGTGCATCCCTCCATGGAGTTCCTTCCTTCCTTCATCTTTGTATCTTTTCTTTTGCCTTTCTCTTTGATTATGTGTAGCTAAACTCCCCCTTGTTGGGGTTAGATAATTGCTTTTCTGAACTTGGTTGTAACATGATGTGGTTGTAATACAATTTCCTATTTCTTTAGGAGTGTTTGATTCCATGCTTAATGCTTTCCTTGGTTTGATCATCCTAGGAATGATTAGTTGCTTTGATAGACAATTGAAAGGTTGATATTAAGGCATGCTCATGAATCAAATGCCAAGTAGTTCATGAACCTAGACATAGGTCTTGGGGTGTTTGCAATCTTATGAATCTTGACTCTCAATTCAAATTCTCATATTAATCCACCTAAGACATTAGGGTTTAAATTGGGAATTTAGGCTCATTCCACCTAAGACATTAGGGTTTGAGTATTAGAGAAGACTTGATTGTCATAATTGAATTAGGAATTGTGTTATTTACCATTTCATAGCAATCAATGGAGGATTAACTTAGTCTAACCCTAACAATTCTATCCATTTATTAATCACATCTCTATTTGCCTGTTAAGTGTTTGATAAAATACCTAAAAGAACAAAAACATTTTATTCTTGTTTGTTTCGTTACATGTTAGAGCTACCTTCCATCCAAACACGATCGCCTAGATAGTAGTCCAATTTGCGAAGTGGTACTTGTCCATGATCCCTGAGAACGATATCCAGTCTCACCACCGTATTACTTGTTTGCGACTAGGTATACTTGCCGAAACCATATCAAGTTTTTGGCGCCGTTGCCGGGGATCGGTGTGCCAATATCACGAGTACCAAAGGGGACTCCTAATTTAGGCATTTTTCATTGTTTTCCTACTGATGTTTTTCTTTTCTGTTTTCTGTTTTCTTGCTGTATTTTCTGTTTTGTTCTGTTTTTCTGTTTTCATTGAAGCTGCATAATTGTCCATCTGTTGCTTAACTTGTACGTGCTGTTTCGTTGATGTTCTACTGCTGTTTTTCTGTTTTTCTGTTCTGCTCTGTTTGTTCCTTGTATGCGAGGAACAATTGACCCAGGTGAACTTCAATTCGACCCTGAGATCGAGAGGCTTTGTAGACAGAATAGAAAGGAAGCCAAGGCAAGGAAAAACAGAGAAGAAGCATCTTCTAGTATACAAGAACCACAAGTGGAGTTACCAAGTGTGCAAGAACCGCAAGTTGAAGTAGCAACTGTCACCATGGCTGAAGACAATGCACCAAGGAGGACGATGGGGGACTATACTTCCTCTAGAGTCGATAGATGTGGAACTCCAATCGTTAGACCTGCAGTGGCTTGCAACAATTTTGAAATCAAGGCATCACTTCTCAATCTTGTGCAGCAAAATCAGTTTGGAGGTTTGGAGAGTGAACACCTTCATTCTCACATTGGCACATTCATTGAGTTGTGTGACACCATCAAGCTAAATGGAGCTTCCGATGAGGCTATTCGTTTAAGACTCTTCCCTTTCTCTTTGAGGGATAGAGCTAAATCATGGCTTCAGTCTCACCCTCATGGGAGCATTATCACTTGGAATGATTTGGTGAGCAAATTCTTATCTCGCTTCTTCCCTCCATCAAGAATGATCAAGTTGAGATCGGAGATCAATGCGTTTGCACAGAGGGATGGTGAATTGCTTTATGAAGCATGGGAGAGATTCAAATCCTTGCTTATCGCTTGCCCAAATCATGAGTTGGAAACATGGCAGCAAGTTGCAACCTTTGTCAATGGGCTCAACCGAAATTCCAGAAGTATGATTGAAGCGGCTGCAGGCGGATCATTGAGTCAAAAGACACCCGATGAAGCAAAGGCCTTAATTGAAACTATGGCTAATAATGACTATCAAATGCCTAGTTCACGATCATTGGTCAAGAGAGGTGTTTTGGAGCTTGATGAAATTGGTGCTCTTAAGGCGCAAATGGCCATTCTTACCAAGTAATTGGGGTCTGTTCAACTGCAAAATTCTCAATTACAAGCGGTCCAAGTTCAAACTGCCTCAGTGTGTGACTTCTGTGGAGGTAACCATGCAAATGGCAATTGTGAAATTAGTGTGGTTGGAGGTTCTGGGCAAGAAGAAGTGAATTACATGGGAAACCAAGGGCCTAAGCATGATCCTTTCTCTAACACCTACAATCCGGGGTGGCGTAGCCATCTTAACTTTGGTTGGAGACAAGGGCAAGGCTCAAGTTCTCAAGCAAAGCCTCCTCAAGAGAATTCAAGCAAATTGGAGAATATTCTGGCCCAATTCATGCAAGCAACTCAAGATAATATGAAGAATCAAAATGCCTCCATCAAGAATCTGGAACACCAAATAGGCCAATTGGCAAAGCAAATGACAGAGAGACCTCAAGGACAATTGCCGGGAGATACCGAGAAGAATCCAAGGGAGGATTGCAAGGCAATTACTACAAGAAGCGGGAAAGTGTTAGTTCCACATGAAAAAGAGAGAGGATAAAAGACAATTGGTGAGGGAGTTGATGAGGCGACTGTTGAAGATGTAACCAATGAAGAACCCGGGACTTCCCAAGCCACTACCTCTAGTCCTATTGTTGTTGAAGCTGAAAAACCACAGAGGGAAAAAATTGTGGATGAAGAGTTTGCAAGAAAGAAGACTAGAAGGCAAATTCTTGAAGAAGTTGACAATCCTAAGGAGCTGCCACCATATTTCAAGATACCATATCCTCAAAGGTTGAAGAAAGAGGTAAAAGATCAACAATTCTCTAAGTTCTTGGATGTGTTCAAAAAGTTACAAATCAACATCCCTTTCGCCGAAGCTCTTCAACAACTACCTTCCTATGCCAAGTTTATGAAGGAGATTCTTACTAACAAGAGGAAGTGGAAGGAGGAGACGGTCATGCTCACGGAAGAGTGTAGCGCTATACTCCAAAGGAAGTTACCGGTGAAGATGAAGGATCCGGGTAGCTTTACTATCCCATGCACTATTGGTCATTTGAACATTGGAAGAGCCTTGTGTGATCTTGGTGCAAGTATCAACCTTATGCCTCTCTCCATTTTCAAGAAGCTGGGAATTGGTGAAGTCAAGCCAACCGGGATTTCTCTCTAATTGGAGGATCGCTGCATTACGTATCCTTATGGCGTAGTGGAGGACTTATTGGTTAAAGTAGACAGATTCATCTTTCCAGCAGATTTTGTGGTGTTGGATATAGCGGAAGATAGTGAGACTCCGTTGATTCTTGGAAGACCATTCCTAGCCACGGGTAGAGCTTTGATCGATGTAAATCAAGGGGAGTTGGTGCTTCGAGTCCAAGATGAAAAGGTCACATTCAATGTTTTTGAAGCAATGAGACATCCAAGCGACAAAGACACATGTATGAGTGTGGACCTTGTTGATTCATTAACAGACAAGAGTGTGCAACAAACGTTTGAAGATTCATTGGAAGCGGCTCTTATGGTTGAGAATGAAGAAGAAGAAGTATGTGAGGAAGAAGTTGAGTTCATGGTTAAATCCCTTGAGGCTTGTCTAGTTTTGAATACTGATGAAGACAAATTTGTGGAGGATGTGCGGATTGAAGACAAGGGTGAACCACCTGTGCTAGAGTTGAAAGAACTTCCATCTCATCTCCGTTATGCTTTCCTTGGGGTGAATTCTTCATTCCCGGTGATCATCAGTAGCGGGTTGAACTCTTTAGAGGAGGAGAAGCTGTTGAGGGTGCTTAGGGAGCACAAATCCGTAATTGGGTGGTCTATGTCCGACTTGAAAGGGATAAGTCTCTCATTTTGTATGAACAAAATCCTTTTGGAGGAAAACTTCAAGCCGGTTAGACAGCCCCAAAGAAGACTCAACCCAAACATGAAAGAAGTTGTAAGGAAGGAGGTTGTGAAGCTTCTGGATGCGGGTATAATCTATCCAATCTCCGATAGTCCATGGGTGAGTCCGGTCCAAGTTGTCCCTAAGAAAGGGGGGATGACTGATAAGCCTCTGGCTCATCTAGTTTTATGGCTAGTATGACCAGGGTTTTGTGCAAATTATATCCTATTTTCACCCAAATTAGATTAGATTGTCCTCAAGCAAGGTTTTGAGTCTCTAGAGTAGTTTTAGGTTAATTTAGCTAGTTTTGAGTCAAATAATACACTTATAGTTGTGTCTTTGTTTTCAGGTTAAGTTGGAAGTCAAGAAAATAAAGAAACAGGGGATTCGCCTCGCGAACATCTCTTCGCCTCGCGACCCCGAAGCTGACTGTTCCAAGAAAATGCAAGGTCTCTGGTTCGCCCCGCGAAGAAGATCTCGCCCCGCGAGCCACCCAAACCTGAAAAGTCAGAGACGATCACGGCTTGTCAGTGTTGAAGGTCACGGCTGTGGCAGTTTTGAAGTTGAAGAGTCTCGCCTCGCGAGCATCTATTCGCCTCGCGAGCCTGGAAGTCAGAAAGCATCACGGTTGGCCCCTGATATTCATAACGGGCGTAATAAGAAGACTCTTCAGTGCCTCGCCTCGCGAAGGTGTGTTCGCCTCGCGAGAATACCAAAGGTTGCAGACTGTTCACAGGATTCGCGTCGCGAGAGAGGCTTCGCCTCGCGAGTAGACTTAATTTCTGATTAGTATAAATAGCTGTTCTGAACATTTTGGAAGAACTTTTTGCTTCTCCATTTCTTTGTTTACATTTCTTTTCTCTGTGTTTTCGTTTTTGTATGGAGAACTAAGTTTCCATGATTAATCTATTGTAATCGATTTCCACTATACTTGAGGTTCTTGTATTTCCTGTTTTGAATGCTTTTCCTTCTTCAATGCCATGCTTTATATTTCTGTTTGTTTAATTCAGGAGTATATTGTATTGTGTTGATTTATTTCCGGTGATATCATGTTCCTATACTTAATCGCGTTTGTTTAATTCGCGTGTGTTCATTCATGTTCGTTTAGTTCATGAGGGCTTAACCCCGTTTGTTTAATTCGGGAATAGGAACTTGTATCCATAGTAGCAATTTCGTTTGTCAATTGTCACTACAACTGGGAGGGGATTGGAATCTGCTTAGGGCTTGGAAATTGCATGAACCTATGATAGTTGGGAAATCGAGAACAATAGATTAATCTGTTTTTGGCTATTTGACATACTCTTTGAACTGCCCTGTTTTTAATTGCTCTGTTTTCATTATTCTGTTTTCTTTGATTGCATCCCAATCCAAACCCCCCCCCCCCCCCCAAAACTGATTTTTGTGAAAAATAACACTTTAAGAGTCCTTGAGAACGACATCCGAGTTGTCGCCCTAAACTACAGTTTTAAAACCCGCTCGTCCTTTTTGGCGCGTGCGCGACAGCGCGACCAATGACGGTGGTTGCAAATGATAAAAATGAACTCATCCCCTCAAGGACCGTTTCTGGATGGAGAGTGTGTATTGATTACAGAAGATTGAATGAGGCCACCATAAAAAAAAACTTTCCCTTGCCATTCATTGATCAGATGTTAGAGAGATTGGCGGGCCATGCCTTTTATTGCTTCCTTGATGGATACTCAGGGTATAACAAGATTGTGGTTGACTGATGCGTGATTTTTAGAATATAAAGGCAAGTGCACCTCGTCGCAATCAAGTAATACGGTGGTAAGACCGGTTATCGTATCCACAGGGATTAGTTGTCAATTACCAATTCACAAACTTAACAACTATCTAGACTAAACTATGGTATGAGATATCAAAACAGAAAACAAAGCAATACAATATTTTTTGTCTTTTTGGACTTTTAACAAACACTTGGAGTGCAGAATTTACAAATGGTTGAGATTGTCAGGTTTAGACTACACTAATCCTCCCTTGATTGCAATGAAATGGCTAACAACACAAGTCCTAATTCAATTATGCCAATCAAGCCTTTTCTAAAGTACTCAAGCCTAATGTCTTAGGTGCATTGAGCCTAAAACCCCAAATTAAACCCTAATGTCTTAGGTGGATTAATCTGAGATTTTGCATTAAGTCAAGACTTATAAGATTGCAAGCAGCCAACACCTATGTCTAGATTCCTGGACTACTTGGCATATGATTCATGAGCATGCCTTAACACCAACCTTTCAGTTATCTATCAAAGCAACATATCATTCCTATGGGTAGCTAAGCCAAGGAAAGCATTAAACACAGAATCACATACTCATAAAGAAATAGAAACTTGTATTGAAATCAAATCAATTAACAATCAAGTTCAGAAAAGCTACATCTAAACCCAACAATGGGGGAATTAGCTATACATGAATATGTCTACAAAAGGGAAAGAGAGAAGAGAGAAAGAAAACTTCATGACGAATCCTTCAATCTCCTTCCAATCCAAGAGCAGAGAGATGTCATCTTTAAGGTCCCAGCCTTCCCCCAGCCATCAGCCCTCTTTAGGGTTTCCAAGCCTCTGCAAAAAGTCCCCTCTTTCTGTCTGCTGTGCTGTTATTTATAGGTCCGTCGCGCGTCACGGCCGTGATGGCCATCACGGCCAGGCCGTGACGGATTCTGTTTCTGGCACTTTCGCACTTTTCAGTCTCTCGCGTGGCGAGCTCATGCTCGCGTCGCGAGCCTCCATTTCATGGCCGTGATGGGCATCACGGCTAGGCCGTGATGGGCATCACGGCTAGGCCGTGATGGGCTCTGTTTAGCTCATTTTCTTCACTTTTAAGGCTCTAATTCATCCAAGCTTCATTATAGCCAAATATGCACAGTTTTTCTCCAATTTCTGCAAAACAACACACAGAAACCACCTCATCCGTTCCAAAGGAAAAACTATACAAAATCAACACTAAATTGGCCTAACTATATGCAAATGCATGCAGAAATGTACATGGAAAATGAGGTGAAATCACACTCATCAAATCACCCCAATCTTAAGACTTTGCTTGTCCTCAAGCAATCACTAAGGCCAGAAGATGAAAATAATCAGAGCAATGATAGTGAACTAAGAACCCGAGTAAAATGATCCAAGTAACAGGCATTCAATTATTTCAGCAAGAGACAATCAATTCAAGTCCAATTAGGGGCTTAAGTTTCCTAGACTCACATTCTCACTGATTCGGGCACTCTTGCTCACTTGAAGCTCACCCCAAGCTTGTTTATTTGCTTGGCTCTCTTTCTTGCCTCACTCACTCAAGTGTTCAAGTATATATAACAATTCGCTCCATTTTCCTCAAGGAATGATTCCTACCATATGCTTGACTATCAACCAAATCTCCACTTTATTTATGAAAACACCTAAGAATCAAGAGGTCTTTATTTGGTTGTAACGTGGCCATGGGATTAATCTTTAGGTGGGGATAACAAGAAAGGGATATTTCAAAAGGCTAAACCAAGTATCAAACATTTCAACACAAGACACCTTCTAAAATACCTTCTTGGGTTTTCAATACATTTTTCCACCTTTCTTTTCTTTCCTTTTCTTTTTATTTCTCATTTCTTTTTTTTTTCTTTTTTTTTTTCATCCCCTTCTCTATTTATTTTTCTTTTTTTCTTTTATTTGGAGAAGGGGAAATTTTTCAGCTCAAGAGAATTGTTTTTTTTTTTTTCTCTGATTCTTTTCCCAAACTTTTTCAACTACCTTTTTCACCCTTTGTAATACTTTAGAAGGTCCCTTATCAAGTATATTTATCAAAAATTTTCAGGGTACCCAGAAAAGCATTTTATTCATTCAGGCTCAAAATTGGGCAACTAAGGGGTAGCATTTCATCATTCAAAATTCAGAAGGCCAGAAAAATACCTATTGCCTCAATCATTTTCAAAAATGTTTTCAAAAAATTTTAAGCTTTAAAATGGTTTTAAGTCAAGTTCTAGAGAAAACAAACCAAGAGGAATAACACTCTACACAAAGAATGGGGGCAGATTTAGTGAGTACCCCCTAATGGCTCAAAAGCTCACATTTATCAGTTCAAGAACCAGTGAGAAACACAAGTCTAAAGAAACATATGCTAATCATCAACTATCCAAGATCATCTCAAGCATATTTATTTGCAGCCATATCACAAGAATAACAAATTGGGTTCAACAATTCACTATCACAGAAAAATTGGCACTTAGCTCTCACAATCATAAGCTCAATCTAAGCAGGGGTAACCGAATCATGCGATCATGCAAACTTAAGCCTATATGAATGCAATATTTACAATGCAAGCAAAAAGATTACCCCTACCCCAAGCTTAAAGATTTACATTGTCCCCAATGTAAACAATCAAGTTGGAGAGGAGAGAAGAAAAAAATAAAATAAAACAAAAATTGGAACGGCTTACCGAGGCGGTAGCGGGTGCTGACTTTGCTTTTTCTCTACCCCTTTTTCTCTTCTCCTTGTCTTCTTGCTCTCCCTTCCTTCCTTAGTACCCTGCAAACACTTGGCAATTGACAATTTATTATTTTCCTCTTGAGCTTCTCAAATTATTCAAGAGGTTGAAAATCAAAAACAAAAACTAACTAAAGAGAAGGGTTAAGAAAAGTTGGGTTGCCTCCCAATAAGCGCTTCTTTAACGTCACTAGCTTGACTTATTAAGAAGCATCCACCTGGATCCCATAACCTGTGGTATAAGGACCAAGGGATGCTAACCATGTGAGATCTTTCACCTGGATCCCACGGTTTGCAGCAAAAATGTGGAAGTGAGCGCTCGAAATTCATGCTGACTTCTTCAAATGGGAAGCGCTTTTCAATTCCTCTCGGGTCAAAGATGACCCCTTTATCAACAAAATCTTCCCAATAAAAATGGGGTTCAACCTCTTGGACTGGCCATGGTGCCTGCATTTTTAAAGATCCAAAATCTGGGTTCTCAGGCAGAGGCATGAACTCCATTGTTGACTGCTTTAAAATGTGAGGTGGCAAACAAGTCGAGAGGATCATTGGTGCTGTTCTGGCTTCTGTACAATCTTCACTCTCAGCATTGCCAAATCCATCACCTTCCAAATATGCAGAAATCTCCGCACAAACCACACAAGTGTTTCTCCCATCACATTCCACACATGCATTAGAACTAATAGCATCATCTAATTCCAAAAGTTTTTCATCATCCCCAAGCATGGTGAAATAGATGTCCTCCGATTGCCTCTTCCTTTCAAGCTCTTTAGTCAAGGGTTCAATGGGGGATGGGGCAACTTTGTTCTCACAAACAGGTTCTTCACTTCTTGACTCGGCTGCTCCCACTTCTTCTTCTTCCTCATCATCCATTTTGGCATCATCTTCATCATCATACTTTATTGCATCACCTTCATCATCATCCATCAAGTTCCCTTTTGACATTCCGGATAGTTGGTTAGAGATTTTCTCAATAAGTACCCCGAAACTTCGAATGGTGTCTTCTTGATTCTTTAATTCTTCCATTGTTGTTGCCATGAAGTTCTCCAAAACAGCCTCTAAGTGAGGTCGACTATCCGGGATAGGTTGCTCAACCTCGACTGGGAATGGGGATTTGAAGTTCTCCCAAGCAACTTCCAATGGGGATGGCTCATCACACCATTGAGATGGTTGTGGGTGATATGAAGGTGTGGAAGATTCCCAATGTTCCTCTTCATCCATCAAAGTATTGTTTGGAGGGTTCCCCCACCATGGAGTGTAAGTGTTGGGATATTGATTTCCCCATTCAGAATATCCTACCATCGGTGGAGGAGAGATTGTGCCCTTGACAGCTCATCACTCACTTGTTGGATGTTTACGGCTAATTGCAGCATATCTACCCGCAGCTGCAGCTCAGATATCTCAATTTCTGCATCAGATGGTTGATAGCAATTGTAGTCCATGATCCTGTCTAATCAATTTTTCACCTCACAGACAATTAAGCCCAAGATCAAAGAAACACAAAAATCAAATATGTACAAAACTAACAAAAGAAAGAGATCAATTATATACAGAAAAATAAAATAAAAAAATTGTCTAAACTAGTTGTCTCATTTGTTACTACTGATATTGGCAAAACCAATCCCCGGCAACGGCGCCAAAAACTTGATGCGTGATTTTTAGAATATAAAGGCAAGTGCACCTCGTTGCAATCAAGTAATACGGTGGTAAGACCGGTTATCGTATCCACAGGGATTAGTTGTCAATTACCAATTCACAAACTTAACAACTATCTAGACTAAACTATGGTATGAGATATCAAAACAGAAAACAAAGCAATACAATATTTTTTGTCTTTTTGGACTTTTAACAAACACTTGGAGTGCAGAATTTACAAATGGTTGAGATTGTCAGGTTTAGACTACACTAATCCTCCCTTGATTGCAATGAAATGGCTAACAACACAAGTCCTAATTCAATTATGCCAATCAAGCCTTTTCTAAAGTACTCAAGCCTAATGTCTTAGGTGCATTGAGCCTAAAACCCCAAATTAAACCCTAATGTCTTAGGTGGATTAATCTGAGATTTTGCATTAAGTCAAGACTTATAAGATTGCAAGCAGCCAATTGCAAGCAGCCAACACCTATGTCTAGATTCCTGGACTACTTGGCATATGATTCATGAGCATGCCTTAACACCAACCTTTCAGTTATCTATCAAAGCAACATATCATTCCTATGGGTAGCTAAGCCAAGGAAAGCATTAAACACAGAATCACATACTCATAAAGAAATAGAAACTTGTATTGAAATCAAATCAATTAACAATCAAGTTCAGAAAAGCTACATCTAAACCCAACAATGGGGGAATTAGCTATACATGAATATGTCTACAAAAGGGAAAGAGAGAAGAGAGAAAGAAAACTTCATGACGAATCCTTCAATCTCCTTCCAATCCAAGAGCAGAGAGATGTCATCTTTAAGGTCCCAGCCTTCCCCCAGCCATCAGCCCTCTTTAGGGTTTCCAAGCCTCTGCAAAAAGTCCCCTCTTTCTGTCTGCTGTGCTGTTATTTATAGGTCCGTCGCGCGTCACGGCCGTGATGGCCATCACGGCCAGGCCGTGACGGATTCTGTTTCTGGCACTTTCGCACTTTTCAGTCTCTCGCGTGGCGAGCTCATGCTCGCGTCGCGAGCCTCCATTTCATGGCCGTGATGGGCTCTGTTTAGCTCATTTTCTTCACTTTTAAGGCTCTAATTCATCCAAGCTTCATTATAGCCAAATATGCACAGTTTTTCTCCAATTTCTGCAAAACAACACACAGAAACCACCTCATCCGTTCCAAAGGAAAAACTATACAAAATCAACACTAAATTGGCCTAACTATATGCAAATGCATGCAGAAATGTACATGGAAAATGAGGTGAAATCACACTCATCATTGACCCGAAGGACCAAGAGAAGACTGCTTTCACTTGTCCCTATGGCGTCTATGCATACCGGAGGATGCCATTCGGGTTGTGTAATGCACCCGCCACTTTTCAAAGGTGCATGCTTTCCATATTCTCTGATATGACTGAAAAATTCATTCAGATATTTATGGATGATTTCTCTGTGTTTGGTAACTCTTTTGATAATTGTTTGAATAATCTTGCATATGTTTTGAAAAGATGCCAAGAAACTAACCTTGTTTTAAATTGGGAAAAATGTCATTTCATGGTTAGGGAAGGTATAGTTCTTGGTCATAAAATTTCATCACGGGGGATGGAAGTTGATAAAGCAAAAATTGAAGTGATTGAAAAACTTCCCCCTCCCATAAATGTGAAAGGTGTTAGAAGCTTCCTAGGGCATGCGGGGTTCTATAGGAGATTTATAAAAGACTTTTCAAAGATTGTGAAACCCTTATGCAAGCTTTTGGTAGTTGATACTCCTTTTGTGTTTGATGATGATTGCATGCATGCTTTCCAACTTTTGAAAGAAAAACCCACAACCGCACCGGTCATTGCACCTCCAGATTGGAGTTTGCCATTTGAGTTAATGTGTGATGCAAGTGACTATGTGGTGGGAGCCATTTTGGGTCAGGGGAAAAATAAAGTATTGCATGTTATTTACTATGCCAGTCGTGTGCTGAATGATGCTCAATTAAACTATACCACGACTGAAAAAGATTTGCTTGTTGTGGTGTTTGCATTTGATAAGTTTAGATCTTACTTAATTGACTCTAAAAGTACTGTCTACACTGATCATTATGCTTCGAAGTATCTCATGACTAAACAGGATGCCAAGCCAAGGCTCATTAGGTGGGTACTACTACTCCAAGAATTTGATTTGGATATCAAGGACAAGAAAGGAGTGGAGAATGTGGTAGCCGACCATTTGTCTAGGCTTCCACAAGAAGATGTTCAAGCAAAAGCTGAGTTGCCAATTCAATAAGAATTCCTTGATGAGAGGTTGTTTAGTGTGCAAGTGGCACCTTGGTTTGCGGACATTGCAAATTATAAGGCAGCAAACAAGATTCTGAAGGACTTCAATGCACAACAAAGGAAGAAGCTCATCCATGATTCTAAATACTATGTATGGGATGAGCCTTACCTTTTCAAAAGAGGTTCAGATGGAATTCTGAGAAGATGTATTCCAGAAGAAGTGGTTGATGGGGTGTTGACTCATTGTCACAACTCACCCTATGGAGGACACTTCGGTGGTGAGAGAACCGCCATGAAGGTATTGCAGAGTGGTTTGTTTTGGCCCACCATTTTTAAAGACTCTAGAGCTTGGGTGATGAAGTGTGATAAGTGTCAAAGAACCGGAAGTATATCCAGAAGAAATGAGATGCCCTTGAAGGGTGTTTTAGAGGTGGAGCTCTTCGATGTGTGGGGGATCGACTTCATGGGTCATTTCCCATCATCCTACAACAACAAGTATATTCTGGTGGCGGTTTATTATGTGAGCAAATGGGTAGAAGCTGTCCCAACTCTGAAAGATGATACAAAAACAGTGATTAGTTTTGTGAGGAAGAACATCTTTACCCGGTTTGGAACCCCTAGAGCTATTATTTGTGATGGGGGTACTCACTTTTGCAACAAAGAGTTCAATGCGGTGCTTGCCAAGTTTGGGGTGAATCATAAAGTTGCCACACCATACCACCCGCAAACCAGTGGGCAAGTGGAGTTATCCAATCGGGAATTGAAGAGGATTTTGGAGAAAACAGTGAACAATGCTAGGAAGGATTTGGGCAAAGAAGCTGGATAATGCACTTTGGGTCTATCGGACTGCATATAAAACACCTATTGGTATGTTACCCTACCAATTAGTGTTTGGAAAATCATGTCACCTTCCAGTAGAGCTCCAACATCGCGCTTTTTGGGCAGTGAAGGCCTTAAAATTTGATACTAAGCTGGCTATGGACAAAAGACTGTTGCAATTGAATGAGTTGGATGAATTCCGACTCTTGGCATATGAGAGTGCAAGAATCTACAAGGAAAGAACAAAGTTTTGGCATGACAAGTACATTCTTCCCAAGCAATTTGAAAAAGGCCAATCAATTTTGCTCTTTAACTCACGTCTCAAGCTATTTCCGGGCAAGCTGAGATCAAGGTGGTCGGGTCCATTCTATGTCAAGTCAGTTTCCCCATTTGGTTCAGTTGAATTGGAAGATCCATCATCCGGAGACACTTTCACTGTTAATGGGCAAAGGCTCAAGCACTACCTTGGAGGAGACTTTGATCGGCAAGCAGTCTCCATCCCTCTTAAGGCACCCTCTTAGAAATCACCCGTCAAGCTAGTGACGTTAAAGAAGTGCTTATTGGGAGGCAACCCAAGTTTTCTTTTCTTTTCCTTTTGTTTTTGATTACAACTCTTGAATAATTTGAGAAGATCAAGAGTAATAAAATCATAGACTAATAGATTTCTTAAGTATTTTCAGGTTCTGAAAGAAGGAAGAGCAAAAAGGGCAAGGAGAAACAAAGTCAGCAACCATCACGCCCAGGCCGTGACACTGGTCACGGCCGTGAAGAGCTTAATATGAAGACCAGAAAGGATCACGGCCCAGCCGTGATACCCATCACGGGCGTGATGAGCCAGCCATGAAGATCAGAGAGCATCACGGCCTAGCCGTGATGGAGGTCACAGCCGTGACAGGCCAACTGCTGAGGACCAGAATTGATCACGGCCTGCCCGTGAGGAGCATCACGGTCGTGACCCATTTTCTAGCACCTCTGTGACTAAGCTTGTGATCCAGCACCCGCTACTGCCTCGGTGAGTCGTTCCATTTTTTTCTCCCCTCGCTGACTTAATTATTTACATTGGGGATAATGTAAATTTTTAAGCTTGGGGTAGGGGTATTTTTGTAAATTTTTGAATTTTTGCATTGTTCATATTGCATTCATTTAGGCAGAGTTTTGCGTGATCACATGATTCGATTCCCCCCTTGCTTAGATTGAGCATCCGATTGTGAGAACTTAGTGCCAAATAATTTAAGATAGTGAATTTTTGAACCCAAATTTTTTTTTATTGTGATAAGGCTTCAAATAAAAATTCTTGAGATGATCTTGGATAGTTGATAATTAGCATGTGTTTCTATAGATTTGTGTTTCTCGTTGATTTTTGAACTGCTAAATGTGAGATTTTGAGCCATTAAGGGGTACTCACTAAATCTACCCCATTCTTTGTGTTAGAGTGTTATTCCTCTTAGAGTGTATTTCTCTAGAACTTGACTTGAAACCGTTTTGAAGCTTAAAAATTTTTGAAAACATTTTTAAAAATGATTGAGGCACTAGGTATTTTTCCGGCCCCCTGAGCTTTGATTGACTAAATGCTACCCCTTAGTTACCCAATTTTGAGCCTGAAAGAATAAAATACTTTTCTTGGTACCTTAAATTACTTTGATGAAGATGTTTGATGAGAGACCTTCTAAAGTATTGCACAAAAATGGTAAAAAGGTAGTTGAAAAAGTATGGGATGAGAAAATCAGAAAAAATACTTCTCTTGAGCTTAAAATTTCCCCTTCTCCAAATAAAAGAAAAATATATATATAAAAGAAAAAGAAATATAAGTAGAGAAGGGGATGACAAAAAGAAATGAGAAATAAAACAAAAAGAAAGGAAAAAAAAGGTGGAAAAAAATAAATCAAAACCCAAAAAGGTATTTTAGAAGGTCATGCTTTGCAATGCTTGATAGTTTGTATAGCCTTTTGAAATCTCCTTTTCTTGATTTCCCCACCTAACGATTAATCTCATGACCCCGTTACAACCCAAGTAAAAGACCTCTTGATTCTTAATTGTTTTCATTAATAAAGTAGAGATTTGGTTAATAGTCAAGCTTATGGTAGAATTCATTCCTTGAGGAAATTGAGCGAATTGCCATATATCCTGAAACACTTGAGTGAGGTGAGAAAGAGTGCCCGAATCAGTGAGAATATGAGTATAGGAAACCTAAGCGTCTAATTAGACTTGAAATTGATCGTCTCTTGTTGAATTATTTGAAAATACCTGTCGCTTGGATTAGTTGCACGGGTTCTTGGTTCACTATCATTGCTCTTTTGATTTCATCTTCTGGCCTTGGTTTTTGCTTGAGGACAAGCAAAGTCTTTAGCTTGGGGTGATTTGATGAGTGTGATTTCACCTCATTTTCCATGTACATTTCTGCATGCATTTTCATATAGTTAGGTCATTTTAGTTTTATTTTGGTTAGTTTTTCCCTTGGAATGGATAAGGCGGTTTTGTGTGTTGTTTTGCAGGAATTTATGATTAAATGCCCAAGATTTGGCCATGATGAAGCTTGGATGAAGATAGAGCCTGAAAAGAGAAGAAAATGAGCCAAGCAGAGTCCATCACGGCCTAGCCGTGATGACCATCACGGCCTAGCCGTGATGACCATCACGGCCGTGATGGAGCAATAACTGAAGAAAAAGAAGCCAAAAGTCAGAAGCTGTCACGGCCTAGCCATGATGGCTATCACGGTCGTGACCTGTCAGCTGTACCAGGCCCCCAAAAGTCAGAACTGGTCACGGCCTAGCCGTGATGGCTATCACAGTCGTGACCTGCTAGTTGGACCAGACAGAACCTATCACGGCCTAGCCGTGATGGGCATCACGGCCGTGATGAATCAAAAAGTGAAGAGGCACTCAAGATAGAACCCGTCACGGCCTGGCCGTGATGGCCATCACGGCCGTGACGCACGCACGAGTTATAAAAAGGCCTCTGGGCAGAACAGAAGGGGCATCCAGAACCCTAAAAATAGACTCTCTGCTGCTGTGGTTGTTGTGCATCCCTCCATGGAGTTCCTTCCTTCCTTCATCTCTGTATCTTTTATTTTGCCTTTCTCTTTGATTATGTGTAGCTAAACTCCCCCTTGTTGGGGTTAGATAATGGCTTTTCTGAACTTGGTTGTAACATGATGTGGTTGTAATACAATTTCCTATTTCTTTATAAGTGTTTGATTCCATGCTTAATGTTTTCCTTGGTTTGATCATCCTAGGAATGATTAGTTGCTTTGATAGACAATTGAAAGGTTGATATTAAGGCATGCTCATGAATCAAATGCCAAGTAGTTCATGAACCTAGACATAGGTCTTGGGGTGCTTGCAATCTTATGAATCTTGACTCTCAATGCAAATTCTCATATTAATCCACCTAAGACATTAGGGTTTAAATTGAGAATTTAGGCTCATTCCACCTAAGACATTAGGGTTTGAGTATTAGAGAAGATTTGATTATCATAATTGAATTAGGAATTGTGTTATTTACCATTTCATAGCAATCAAGGGAGGATTAACTTAGTCTAATCCTAACAATTCTATCCATTTATTAATCACATCTCTGTTTGCCTATTAAGTGTTTGATAAAATACCTAAAAGAACAAAAACATTTTATTCTTGTTTGTTTCGTTACATGTTAGAGCTACCTTCCATCCAAACACGATCGCCTAGATAGTAGTCCAATTTGCGAAGTGGTACTTGTCCACGATCCCTGAGAATGATATCCGGTCTCACCATCGTATTACTTGTTTGCGACTAGGTATACTTGTCGAAACCGTATCAAAGATCCAGATATTGGCTTGGTTATGTCACTTTTGTTTTTGTTCAATCCATATGTAATGTGGCTCATGTCTTGATAGGCTTAGCTGTTAAAGGTGAAACTCCAATGTGGATGGGGAATGCCCCAACACAACTTGTTCAATCCCTTTGTACTGATCTTTTCTTTATCTAATGAAAGTAGTTGTTTACTGTCAAAAAAAAAGACATAAAAGAAATTTAAGGCAATCATGTTGGGAAATATACCAAATAAAATCACCTAATACAAGACCAACGAATAATTTATTATCTCAAGATTCGTCTTTTCCCACACTTTGTATAATCACAATGAGACAACATAAATATCTTCCATTATAAATTAATGGGATTACAAAATTAGTAATAATAATCTCACAAAAAATATTGGTGGCTAAACTCTCTTTTGGTTTTTCTCTCAAAAGAATTTCTCTCTCACATAAGTGAGGTTTTCTTTCTTTCTCTCAAAACTCTATTGTTTTGGTTTTACTCCAGGATGATTAGAAATGAAAGCAGGCAAGGCTTTTATAGCCAAACTTCTATGCTACGTGATGGCCATAATTTAATGAGAGTTTTTCTCCTTTTCTTCTCCTTTGATTTCCTCAAACTTCTCTCATACCCACTTTATTTGCATTTACTATTTTATGTATTGTTTATCTCTCCTTCTTTTTCTCTCCTCCTAAAGAGGGAAACCCCTCAATCTCCCCCTCCCGATTTAGGTGGAGGGCTCCAACAGTCCAGCAGCTCTTCTACAAAACTCGTATTTTTCCTTAAGTAAAGACTTAGTCATCATATCTGAATTTTTCTCATCAGTATGGATTTTCTCAAGCTGTAATTGCTTGGATTCCAATATATCATGTATCCAATGATATCTTACATCAATGTGCTTCGACCTCGAGTGAAAACTCGAATTATTGTTCAAGTGGATTGCACTCTGACTATCACAATGTACGACGTACTTATGTTGTTCTTGCCTTAACTCATGCAAGAAACGCTTCATCCATAGCATTTCTTTGCAAGCTTCTGTTATTGCAATGAACTCTGCCTCTGTGGTAGATAAAGCAACACATTTTTATAACTTTGATTGCCACAATACCGCTCCCCCTGAAAATGTAATCAGGAATCCAAAAGTAAATTTCCTAGAATCAATATCTCCTGCCATATCTGCATCCGTGTAGCCAATCAGTTCAGGTCTTCTACTCCCAAAGCATAAACTCATTTTGGAAGTTCCTCTAAGATATCTTAAAATCCACTTCACAGTATTCCAATGCTCTTTTCCAGGTTTAGCCAAGAATCTGCTAACAACGCCAACTACGTGTGTTATGTTTGGTCGTGTGCACACCATTGCATACATTAAGCTTCCAATAGTTGAGGCATATGGCACCTTGCGCATCTCCTCCTTTTCAATGTCACCTGTAGGAATTTGCTTTGAGCTAAGCATAAAGTGACTAGCAAGTGGAGTAGCAACTGGCTTTGCTTTCTCCATGTGAAACCGCTCCAATACCTTCTCGATATACTTTTCTTGTGATAACCACAACTTCCGTTCCTTCCGATCACGACGGATGAACATACCAAGAATATGCTTCGCTGGTCCCAAACCTTTCATAGCAAAAGACTTTTTCAATTCTTTCTTCAACTTGCTAATCTTGTCATTGTTTAGCCCTACGATTAACATATCATCAACATACAAAAGTAGTATGATGAACTCACCATCAACAAATATCTTCACAAATACACAATGATTAGAAGTAGTCTTTCGGTGTCCATGCTCAATCATGAAGGAATCAAAATTCTTGTACCATTGACGCGGTGCCTGCTTAAGTCCATTTAACTATTCTTCAGCTGACATATAAACCTTCTTTGCCTTTGACTTTGAATCCCTCTGGTTGCTCTATGTAAATTTCTTCTTCTAAATCGCCATGAAGAAATGTAGTCTTCATAACTAGCTGCTCCACATCTAGATTCAAACTTGCAGCCAAACCAAGCATTACCCGAATTGATGACATCTTTACCACGGATGAAAAAATATCTTCAAAGTCAATTCCTTTCTTATGACTGAAGCCTTTCACGACTAATCTCACCTTGTACCTGGGTCGTGAGCAATTCTCCTCAGTCTTCAACATGTACACCCATTTGTTTTTTAGTGCTCTTTTACCTTTCGGTAACTTTACCAACTCATAAGTCTGGTTCTCATGCAAGGATAGCATTTCTTATTGCATGGATTTCAACCACTCCCCCTTGTGGTCATCTATCAAAGCTTCTTCATAAGACTCTGGTTCTCCCCCATCAGTGAGTAGCACATATTCCGTTGCAGGATATTGGGTTTCTGGTTTAGGCATTCTGACCGACCTTCTTAACTGTGGCTCTTGAATATCTTGTTCTTTGTCCTCAAAGTCTTCAGCCATATCATCATCGGTACCACCATTCCTGTTACCATCACGCTGCTTCTTCAATTGGATCATTATCAATTGGAGGTTCATTTTCTGCATCTCCAACATATTCTATTGCATCTCTCCCATAATGCCCTGGAAGAGGAACTGGATCCAAGTTGATTGGATGTTCTCTAGAACTAACAAGCTTAATACTCTTCTGAATATCTTCAATATTCTGGTCTTCAAAGAAGACAACATCTCTACTTCTAATAATCTTTTTCTCGGCAAGATCCCATAGCCTGTACCCGAATTCTTCATTTCCATATCCTAAGAAGATGCATTCCTTCGACTTGGTGTCGAGTTTTGATTTCTCATCTTTTGGAACATGAACAAACGCACTACAACCGATCAAGTCAACTGCAGTCATCAAATCTTCACCCAAAAAAATATTGGGTAACTTGGCATGAGATAACATCGTTCTCACTCTTTCTATAATAGTTTTGTTCATCCTCTCAGCCACTCCATTGTGCTGAGGCGTCTTCAGAACATATCTTTCATGCCGAATTCCATTACTCACGCAGTAATGTCTGAAAGCTCCCATAAATTCTCCTTCGTTGTCAGTGCGGACACACTTTAACTTTTTACCAGTTTCTCGCTCTACACTAGCACGAAACTATTTGAATACTACAAACACCTGGCCTTTTGTTTTGAGGGCATACGCCCAAACCTTTATGGAATGGTCATCAATAAAGGTAACAAAATACCTTGCACCTCCATGAGTACTAGTGGTTATTGGACCACAAACATCAGAATGCACCAAATCTAAGACATTGGGTCTTCTATGTGGGGCCTTGTATCAGAATGAAGCTCTATGTTACTTTCCAGCTAAGCAATATGTACATGGCTTAAGAGACATTTTTGATCCTTTCACACTTGCCAATGTATCTCTTTTGGCTAGAATTTGAAGCCCCTTCTCACTCATATGTCTGAGGCGTTTATGCCATAGCTCCACTAAGGAGTCTTCTTCGAGAGCATTAACGCACCCATTATTGACTTTGGCTTCTATCACATAAAGAGTGCTTACTTTATTGCCTCAGGCTATCACCAGGGAACTTTGTGTTAGCTTCCATTTCCTATCCCCAAACACACTAGTATAGCCTTTTTCATCTAGTAAACCTGTAGATATTAGATTGAGACGCATGTCAAGAACATGTCTCACATCTTTCAATTTTATGCGACAACCGGTGTTTGTTTCTAGACAAACATCTCCTTTTACCACAATATTGGATCTATTATCATTTCCCATCCTCACATGACCAAAATCACCGCTTGTATAGGAGGTAAAGAAATCCCTTCGTGAGGTTACATGAAACGATGCACCAGAATCCATGACCCAACATGTATCTTGTGATGTCAAATTAACATGACCATCATCACAAACAAAGATTACCTCATCTCCATGAAAAATGGTAGTGGCTACGTTACTCGCATCACCATTTTCTTGATGCTCTCTTTTAAGCTTCCCGCATTCTCTCTTCATCTGGTCTTTCTCATGACAATAGTAACA
Organism: Sophora flavescens; assembly: GCA_030762895.1. Lineage (NCBI taxonomy): Eukaryota > Viridiplantae > Streptophyta > Magnoliopsida > Fabales > Fabaceae > Sophora > Sophora flavescens. Next base: position 165,858,209 of record CM061065.1, read on the forward strand.
TTCTACGTCTCTTCTTGTCCTTGACCTTCCTCTGAACTTATCTCTTGACTTACCCCTTGACTTGTCTCTAGTGTTGAACTTCTTGTGGATGCTTCTTCCACGATACTCTGTGACAAGCGCCTCAGACTCTGTCGGTATTCCTTGTTCCTTAATTCCTTCTTGATTCTACATTGAACATGCTATCTTTTACTATGTCTAGTGTTAGAACACCTTATGGTGCCGAGTTACTCAGTGAAACCACAAGTGTGTCCCAATTATCTGGCAAGGAACTGAGAAGTAACAATGCTTGCAATTCATCGTCAAGCACCATCTTCATATTGGTGAGTTGATTCACCAATCCTTGGAAATCACTCAAGTGTTCGAAAACACTCCGGGTCTCTCTATACTTGAGGTTCACTGATCGTCGAATAGTAAAGGCTTTATTCTAGACCGTCATTCTCTCGTATAACGTTTCTAGTTTTGTCCATAACGTGTATGCAATTGTTTCTTGAGCCACGTGATGAAAGACACTTTGACCTATCCATTGCTGAATTTGTCCAACAGTTTTCATGTTCATCAAATTCCAGTCATTATCAGACTTGCCGTCTGGCTTCGTCCCTTTATTTTGCAAAGGCTGGTACAAATCTTTACAGTAGAGGATGTCCTCCTTTTTGGGCTTCCAAATGGAGTAGTTTGAAGAGGTTAACTTAATCATTGTTGCTGATGCTGTCGAAGTTGACTCGTCCATTGTGAATAACACAAGTTAAACTGTGTAATAAATCGAAGCTCTGATACCACTTGTTGGGAAAGATACCAAATAAAAACACCTAATACAAGGCCAACGGATAATTTATTATCACAGGATTCGTCTCTTCCCACATTTTGTATAATCACAATGAGGCAACATAAATATCTTCCATTATAAATTAATGGGATTACAAAATTAGTAATAACAATCTCACCAAAAATATTGGTGGCTAAACTCTCTTTTGATTTTTCTCTCAAAAGAATTTATCTCTCTCATGAGTAAGGTTTTCTTTCTTTCTCTTAAAACACTATTGTTTTGGTTTTACTCCGGGATGATTAGAAATAAAAATAGGCAAGCTTTTTATAGCCAAACTTCTACACTAAGTGATGGCCATAATTTAAGAAAAGTTTTTCTCCTTTTCTTCTCCTTTGATTTCCTCAAACTTATCTCGTACTCACTTTATTTATATTTATTATTTTATTTATTGTTTGGGAAACCCATCAAATCACTCACCATCCAAATTCAAAACTCCACCCCTGCCGTGTGCCCACAACCGCACGACATATCTATCTCTGGGTTGACTTAAAAGATTGGGTAAGTAAAGATCACCACGCGTGAAGTATATGAGGTAGAGCGAGCATCTGCAGGAATGCGCCCTGTAACTTTCAAGCAGATTCCTTCCTTAATTAATTTGTGGTCACCGCCACATATTACTAATGTGTACCCAGAAACAAAGGTGGCCCTATCTAAGCATGCATTCCGTCAATTACGAATATTACTTATCCTACATATATATGATTCTAGCACATGAATTTTATACGAAGATTCATGCTATTTGTCTCTTCTTCAATCAGGCAGATGAGCTCATTAATGAGTGATCATACTGATATATGTGTGACTCTTAGGCTAATTTCTTTTGATAAGCCAATAATATTACATGACTACATGGAATACACTATAACCCATATACAAAATTAAAATACAAGGAACTACTTTAGCAACATTATTTAATACAATCACAATAATAAGGACTAATACATCAATTTGAAGAAGAGGGAGTTTGGGGTAGCTTAAGTGGTTGAGTTAAGGGTAAAAGGAGATGGAGGAGTAGGAGGTCCAATGTTCAAACCTTGGTAAATGGAAAAAAAAAAAAATTAACATAACAACTAACTACTAACATTTGCCTATAAAAAAAAATCATTCTGGTGATCATCAAGTAATTAAGCTGAAAATAAAGCCAAAACCTTAATAAATTCAGAAGCCCTGTAAGATTAAAAGATTTCTTCCTAATAATCTCATTATACTTAATTTCTAGTTTCTAATCAAGGGGGTTGGAAAATACGTGTAATATAGGCACAATATGTGAAGTCCAACGGGTGATTATTTGTTCTTACTTGCTACTGAAGCTAGTTCACTTGATTTTGGAAGCTTGTTGAAAGTAACATATACGAATGTGAGTGGATTCTTTTGCTAACTCCGTAGGGGCTGGAGAAGGGACCTTCTTTTGTAGTGGGCACAGGGCACATGTGGATATGAGTGTTATTCGCGTTGAAGCTAAGTAAATACTTATATTCTTTTGGCCATTTTCAGTTAAGCATAAAAAGGCTGTTTATGTCTTCGCCATAGCTCACTGTAGAATCTTTAAATCGGCCTGCAAATTCCAACTATAAGAGCATATATATTATGCATCTCTTGCATGTGTTGATCTCTTTGGACACGTTAACATATGTATGGTAGACAAATGCAACGGCAATATACGTAGGTCTCACAAAATTCAATAATTAATTAAAGAATTTATAGGTATTCTACCAACTAAGGATTCGAACGAATCCTGACAAAGACACGATAGTTAGGAGAGGTTACGAAAATCAAGAATTAATTATCTGTTCTAAGCAACTAACCGTGGATTAGTCTCACAGCCGGTTCAAAAGGCTGAAACTTGTAGGAATATCTCGGGATGTCACTGTTGAGGAGGAGTCAAGACCCTGATTACGGTGGTTTATAAAAAAAAAAGATATTTCTAAACTAGTTCATCCAATGGCATCGGTGCATATCCTTATTAATGGTTTTGGTGGACAATGCAAAAATCTCACTTTCAAATCATTGAGACTGCATGTGCAATCCATTCCATTCACCCCTCTTTTGAACCCTAGCATAGAACTTACACGTTATACAACTCATGTAATAAATCATCCAAACTATAAGTACATAACTCCACACCGAAAAATAATTTTTTTCAATTACATCACTCACACATAATTCTTCATCACTATTATAATATATAACCCACAGAATAATTTTTCATAATTTGCATAACTTACAATAACTACCAAATGCCACATACCACCAACTCCATTAACTTCAAATTAATAATTTTTATTGAACAATATAATATTATCATGCTTTGTGTCTAAGTTTAAATATATGTCACTAGCATTACCATTTTCTACAGAACGATCATATATGACCACAAAAATGTGTAAATAAAATCAACCTGGATTAAATAAACGAACAGGCTAGGCCACGCTTTTCACGTTCATGAGCCCAGTCAACCTCAAATGGATATGGATTTATGTCTATATTCGGCTCTTCATTATGGCTCCATTAAAGCCCATTTACTATATGGGGGTAATGTATATGGGTTTGGTACCTCTAATACCGTATATATAATACTACTTTGCCTATATAAAAAAAAAAAAGCCCATTTACTATATGGTGCCCATTAAACCCAAATTCTTATGTAGTCTTCTATGCATTACTACGCGTATGTATATTCTTCATGCCTTTGGTGTTCCAGCGAGGTTTCTACACACTACACTTGACGTACGGGTTGGTACTCTTTTGAGTTTTGATAAGATCATATTAAATTGGTTAATAATTTGGGTTGAATTCTTTTAATTATTTTTTATCTCCATTAACTAGTACTATCGATTAAATATGTGGCTAACAAATTAGAGATACATTCTTGTATATATCTTCTGGCTAAATACCAAAATTATCAGTTCTAACCAGTCAAATTTTTATTTATTTTTCAGTTGTACTCTGTCAAAAAAAAAAAAACTATCAGTTGTACATTGTTAGTGTAGTGAGACAGTCAGCTACAAATGTTACAGGAGTATGGAACAAAATTAAATTTAAAACGAGTCAGAATCATGAAGCAATAATTTAAATATCATTAAGATTGGTATCATTAATATATATTTTTGGTAATTGAAAATTTAGATTGAAAGAAGGTACCCCTTTAACACGTCCTTTTACAATGTCAGAGAATTTTTGTGTGCTAAGAACTAAGTGGAAAGCAGCATACGATTTCTCAATGCAGCTTGTGCACACTTGAACTTGGGAAAACTTTCTCCCTCCCCTAAATATCCCTCACTATAAGCTGTCGTTTATTTTATTTTATTTTGTTAGACTACAAAGCCACTGGGAATGAACTGGCACGTTCTCCCTAAAACTTCCTTCGTTGAACTGTTCGAATTGATAGACACCCTTTATATTGCTTCTTGTCAGCAAGAGGGACGGAAATTTTATCCGTACCCGTGCGGATAAAATCCGTAACGGATACGGGACGGATAATTAAACGAGTATCTATAGATAAAATAAATAGGTAATTTTAATACCCGTCTATAAACGGGGCGGGGCGGGTATCACACTATCCGTGCCCGTGGATACCCGCATTCGTTACTTAATTACTATAATACCCTTTATTATATATATATATACTCTCAAAGTCTTTATATCATTTCCTAGATAATTTTCATCTATTGTGTTGTTTCATGGATATTTTAAGTGTGATGTATTAATTTGTAGGTGCTATTTTGTTCAAATATCGGAAGATATTAATGTGGTGGTTTGTTTAAGTTTTGTGTATTTTTTTTAATTAAAAAAAGATTTGTTTGTTTTTCATAAATACCCACAGATATCTATGGATATCCGTGAAAACCCGTGAATCCGTTAAGAACCCGTTAAACGGATATCCATACAGATACGAATAGATTTTTTATCCAATGAGACGGGTAACGGATAACCGCTATCCGTACCCGCGCCCGCCCCGATGACATCCCTGGTCAGCATTCAATAAATTCGTATATTACTCCCGATCAGTCCAATTTGACAAACAGTAAGGAATCTTTAACCTTCAGTTCATCGAAGCTAATAAAATTAAATTTCAGTTAGTCTTTTATAGTTTTATTATTAAAAGGGAGGGGTCAGTTCACAAAAAAAAAAAAAAAAGGGACACTGGTATAAAATATGTTTTTAACATCAGGAGTTAATATCGATTAAAATATAACCGATGTTAAAAAGGAGGTGGTGATATTTTTTAAATTAAATTGAAAATTTTTAATATCGATTCCAAAATTAACCGATGTCATAAGCTTTTAACATCAGGTTCCCAAATTATCTGATGTTGAAAATTGAACCAAAAAATAGAATTATAAACCAGGCATAAGTTTAGACGTTGGTTATTATTTAAACCGATGTTGAAAATTTTCAGACATCGATTGATTTTTTACCTGATGTTGAAAGTTGAGAAACAAAAAATAAATTTTTTAACGAGCAACACTTAAGACATCGGTTTGTTTTTGAACAGATGTTAATAGTTTTATTTTATATTCACTTCCCTCCTTCCTCTTACGCTCTACTCAAACATTTCGACCCAAAAATATTTTCTCTCTTGCACGCTCAGTACTCATCACTCAGTTCATTCGAACCCTAACACTCACACCACCGTAATGCTCACACCCTTTGCCTCCTCTTCTTCCATCTGTCACCGCTAACCACCACTCCTCACCTCTGGTCCTCCACCGTAACGCTCACACCGTCCACCTCTTCTTCTTCCATCTGTGACCGCTAACCACCACTTGTCACCTCTGGTCCTTGCTTGCTCCGCCGCGACGCCATCTACCACTTGGCAGGACCACCGCGTCACCTCAGTCACGAAGCCCGCTGTCCTTCGCTTGCTCCGCCGCGTCGCCGTCGTGGCCCTGTAGCCTCAACTCTTCTTCTCACGTTTTGGTTCATCCCTATTCTCTGATTCATCTATTTTGTTTTATCACTACTAGAAAACTTGAATTTTCGGACGGAAATGTTTCCGTCTGAAATTTTTCGAAAATTTCGGACGGATTTCAGACGGATTGTGTTATTTTTTTATATTTCTTACATCCGTCTGAAACCCGTCTGAAAATTTCGGACGGATTTCACACGGAATTTGTTATTTTTTATATTTTCCTTGATTTATCTTACATCCGTCTGAAATCCGTTCGAAAATTTCGGACGGATTTCAGACGGATTGTGTTGTTTTTTTATATTTCTTACATCCGTCTGAAACCCGTCCGAAAATTTCGGACGGATTTCACACGGAATTTGTTATTTTTTATATTTTCTTTGATTTATCTTACATCCGTCTGAAATCCGTCCGAAATTTTTGGATGGATTTCAGACGGATTATGTTATTTTTTTATATTTCTTACATCCGTCTGAAATCCGTCCGAAAATTTCATTAAGATTGGTACCATTAATATATATTTTTGGTAATTGAATGTTTAGATTGGGGGAAGGCACGCCTCTTTGTAAGGTCAGGAAATACCACCAACCTCAGCGAGGATTTATAGTAAAATTTACATATTGCCTACCAACGATCTAGGAATCAAACCCAAGTCACAGCTTGTATGAGCGGAAGGCTTTACCAGATGTATCAACCTCTGTTAGCGGTACCATTAATATATATATATATATATATCACTACAACAGATTAGACTTTAGATAGCGTTTCCGTATGCCTTTTAATAGCGTTTGTAACCGCTATCTATGCTACCGCTATTAAAACTCGTTAGCAAAGATAGCATTTAGGAACTGCTATTAATAGGTGACTTTAGATAGCGTTTGTACATGGAAACGGTATCTAAAGTCAGACTTTAGATAGCGTTTGTACAAGGAAACGCTATCTAAAGCCCTTTTTTTTAATTTTATTTCTTAACTTTTACATCCATTATTCCTGCATATTGAACTACACAAAAAAACCACAATTGTTGCAGTCAACACAATTGTTCAAAATGTGTTCAAAATACAAGTGTTCAAATATAAGTGTTCAATGCAGCACTGCATGTGTTTGTGCAAAGAAACCAAGAACTATACAATCAAAGTGCAACACTCTATACAAAGAACTATATATATAACCGGATATAAGTACACCACTTGTTTCTAAAGTATTCAAATTCACACGAGTAAGACAAAATCAAAGTGCAGCAACTATACCGGATCTCAATCCTTAAGAAACCAAAATCGAAAAAACCAACATACATCTACAATTAATCTACATTTACAGCTTCTGTTTGTTTTTCATGAGACCAAGACAACACCAAAGTAATGTGTCGAAATGTGATCCAAAGCCTCTCAGTAGCATACATACTGCATTTCCACCACAAAGACTAACTTTGTTACATTGGGATACAGCAGACTAATTAGGTAAATACTACATGTAGCAAGAAACAGAATTCAAATCAAGCATTAACAAAGTCTAACAAAAATAATAAGTTTGAACTTATTTTCTCCTTTCCATGCACATCAACTCGAAGGCATGTACCAATGAAAAACAAATACATAGATAGTTTGGGGTTGATAAATATAAAGCATTATTCACATACCAATGAGTATTGCTGCAACTATCGTGATCAATTTGACATAATCAAACGAACTTTTCAACAATATAGCGACACCACTCTTCCTTGACTTCGATAGTTGAGCAAAGGAGTATGTGGAGCATTTGAAGTCGGGGAAGTATCTTGCGACATAAAAATTAAATAAATTAAGTTACAATTGCTAAAACATTTGAACAGTCACGATTAAAAGCTAAGTAAACAACATACCGCCATTGGTATTTTAACTTGGTTCTACAAGATAGTCTCCTTCATGAAACGCATGACATAGTACCCACAATCTGCATCTTGTTGGGTTGTCTTGGGCACTATAAAAAATAAAATAGTAAATCAATATAGTTTTTTTTATCTAATTGCGCATTAAGTTTTTGCAAATATACCTGTATCTAAATCCATTTAATGTTGGTTGCCTTTAAACGCGGCACCTTAGCTCCGATATTTGCGTGATAAACTTGCAAAGCACTAATCACAAAATCAAACAGACTTCATTAAGAAACATATTTTCAATCATCACAAACACACGCATGCTTACTTATCGAACAGAATCATAGAAAATCAGAAATATAAAAACATGCTTACGTATCGAATAGATTCTTTAATTCTGGGCGATCCCTAGGATCAACATACAAGGGATCCAGATAGTAAATAATCTCTTCAACAATATTTATCGCGCACAGCACCCAATGATTCCTACAAAAATGTTGAGATAACAAATCCTAAGCACCTCAACTTTTATGTAATTCATTATTGTGAATTAAGTCCTATAGGATAAGCGACTCACCCAACATTGCACGGCGCTAAAAACAAGGGCTGATATTCTCTTTCTTTAGTTGCAAACCGGTCAGCTAGATACGTTGTCTGTGAATCCCTCCCGAAGTAGCCGTATGTATTTGTTTGGTGTGGGGACAAGAACAGAAACCTCCTCGTTATTTCCTTTGTAAGCAACAATTCTTCATACAAATACCTTCAATTAAAATATAAAAATGGATTACACCAATGACATCAATATTTAAATGGAAAGACTAAAAAAATATTGTACACTTTAAGCCTGATTTATTACCTGATATATGCGGAAATAACGGAGGCAGATACCCATTCATGATTTACAACTTCTCTGATATTTTCAGTATTGAGCATCTCAATGAAATGGTGACCAAAAATATTTTGTTCCATCTCTACGTACAATTGGTCAGCATTTTTCATATTCTTTCGTTCATGTATTTTAAGAAAATTCAAATATTCCAGAGAAATTGTAGTTGAACCAGCTGTAGGAGGGTTGGCCTCAGAGTTGCCTCCTTTATTTTCTGGGGTTGTAATTGACTCCTTTGTATATCCAGACACTTTGCCCTTGCCTTTAGCTTTTGCAGGTACCTGGAAATTTTGCATTTCAATATGCCAGTTAGTGATCAACTAATGTAATGCATATATGCCATATATGAAAAGGTGGAAAAATGCAATTACATACCATATTAATTACAACCACGAGATCAATTGGCCATGCCACATAAGTACCTATTGCATCTCTTCTTGTCATCACATCCGCACGATCGATAGGTACCGGCAATGGCGCATCCCCTCGGTTGCAACATCAACTCCAACTTTCACATGGTTAAGGGTGCTGGTCCAAAGGTGTGCGGTGTAACACCCGGCTCATTGTATACTTTACCCATAGCAACCATACGATAGTTTGGGGTCGATAAATATAGTGACATGAGTTGACGCCCTAATCCAATGATAGATGAATAAGTCTGTGAATTAAGGCATCCAATTGAATGTATTTAATCTGCGAATGCAATACTAGTAAAAAAAAAAGGCATGCATTACCTCTGGAAGCCTGCTGGCAGATGGTAGAGTGCAACTATCTTTGACGCTTGCTTGGGCTGTGAAATTAGCCTGCCTCTCCTCATCATCCTTTTGTTTCAGCTTTTCTTCCAAAATGTTCAATCTATCAGAGAGTTGAGACACCAATGTCTCCCACTTTTTCGTTTCCGAGTTATTTCTTGCACGACCTTCGGGTGGGAAGTAGTCTTTTTGTGAGACGCCGAAACCCACACCCCTAACACGACCAGGGTTCTCTGGCACACCTAGGGCTTTGGCAAGAATATCCTGGCGACCAAAGTCTTCTATCTCTCCCTCTACCGCAGATCGTGATGAGTTCCTCCTGACACATAGTTATTGGTGAAATGCAAATGTTAAAATTATTATATATTATCATATGAAAATAACAAATGATAATATAAACGTTAGTCTACTAACACATTTATTCCACACGGTCTGCGTATTTTTGTTGTCAATTACACCCGCCTTGTTCTCGCGGGCTTTCCTCCACACAATATGGCATTTAATTTTCTTAACTTCTGGCCCCGCCTCCTGCATCTGTATATTGAGATAATATATATTAACCAAACAGTTTAAAAGTCATATTTACCACACATGCAGTTAAATATATATATATACATACCAATTCATCCTCAATGTCAACGTACCCCTTACGTGATGCTTTGTAAGGGCATGCAGGATCTAACGCCCTGTTGCGATTTTCATTGCTTAATTTCTATTCAGACACATATAAGTAATATTAATACATGGTTAATGTCATATGTACGTATTGCTATAAAATTATAAGGACTAACGTGATATTAAACATACCAGGAATTGAGCATCTCCTGTGTGTATTGCTATAAAATCTGTCCACTCATCCCTTGATATGTGTGGATATTTTGATGGAGGTTCCTCATTGATATTCCCGTTGGCATCTCTTAGAAATTTTTTGGTCAATCTAGTTCTGAATGCCCTATGTAGGTTACCAGCTTCCTGAAGTACAAATTTTTTCCGAGATTCATCAACATTAAAAGAAATCTGCAAAACAATATAAACAACGTGTCAAAGTAAGTATGTTTACATAGTTTACAATATAATTTATAAATTTTAACAATTACCTGTACATCAGCCCATATGCTCTCTTTGAAACCATCCAAAGCTTCCTCCTTCCAATTAGAACAAATAATTGGGACCGTTTGCATAACAACGGCCCCAATGTAACTCTTCAATATTTTACCATTAGCACGAATAGGTTGGTCCAAAGAATTCCATTCAACCTAATAAAAATAATAAAGTAATTAAATCTAGATATCAAACAACATTATGAAATCCTTAGATTAGTAAGTAAATTACATCAAATTTTTGTCCTTTACTCCTAGCGCGGATGACCGCCTTCATAATCATGGCCCACGTCTCGCCGCTTTGGCATCACTAGAATTACTTGAAGATCCCATTTACCTACAAAAATATTAGATACAAGTAAAACATCAATGGACATTAATATAACATTAATTGATGCAAAATATAAAACAACTATGAATAACAAAATCAACACTAGCATTACCTGAAGATGCTAACTATAATATAAAAGGATCGAAAAAGTTCATTTAAACACAAACACTACATACATGTTTAAGTCAACCTTTTTCTTTTCTTCATTGGATTGAGATTTGTTTGTCCTTTATTAGTACGAAATGGTGGATTGACCAAAAGCCCCTCATCATGATCATCTCTCATATACATACCATCATCCCTAGTTGGATCAATCTCAAGTGATTGTAATGTCCCGACGAAAGGATCATCTTCAATATCAACATCTCGATGGTCTTGATCATCAACATTAGTAATTATTTTGTTAGTCAAAAGAACAATGGACCTTTTCATATCAGCTGGATCAGTGACATAGAACACTTGTTGAGCTTGAGATGCTAATATAAAAGGCTCATCTTTATACCCCACCCTATTAAGATCCACCGCATGAACCCCGACTCATCAATCAAACACCGTTATTATTGTCAACCCACTTGCAACCAAACACACCAACCTTAAACTTTGTGTAATCCAACTCCCATATGCGTTCAATGACGCCGAAGTATGACATATTTGTATATATCGGGTTTCTGTCTTTGGCACTTGAGATATGCATCGACTGAGCTACTAGAGTCACACCACTGTTTTGCATTGTACTCCGACCATCTTGTTCTTTTGTATAGAATGTGTACCCATTAATTTGATAACCGTGGTAAGAGAATACATGCAAACTTGGACCTTTGGCTAACCATCTCAATCTATTTGAAACTGAAGTAGCATTTTTAGTCAACTCAGCATAAATGTGATCTCTTAGCCACGTTATAAAACAACGATTGTGTTCTCTAGTTAGCCAATTTTGATTCTTATTTGGATACAAACTCTTAAGCATGTCCTTGTGTTTTTCAACATATGGCTCAACCTCATCGGCATTGTGCAGAACATATAAGTGTGCTTGCTCCCATTCTGTCCTTGTTATAGTCACTATTTCATTTCCAGTAATTCCTTGCCCCATCATTCTCCATGTGTGACGAGACTTTGGCAGCCCTATAGATTCAGCATTGGATAGGTATTCGGTACTGAATTCATCAGCTTCTTCGACAATATACCGTTCAACAATACAACCTTCTCGGTCGTGATCGGTTTTTCACATACCCATTTAATATCTTCATATAACGCTCAATCGGGTACATCCATCTCATATAAGCTGGCCCACACAGTTGTGTCTCTCTAACAAGGTGAATGGTTAGATGAACCATTATGTCAAAGAATGAAGGTGGAAAGTACATCTCAAGCTCGCATAAAGTCACAACAATTTCTCTTTGCAATGATGGCAACTTCCCCGGGTCAATCACTTTGCTGCAAATTGCCTTGAAGAAGAAACAGAGTTTAGTTAAGGCCCCCGCACTTTGTTAGGTAAAATAGACCGTATACCAATGGGTATCAACTGCTCCATGAGAACATGACAATCGTGGGACTTTAGACCTTTTAACTTGAGATCTTTCATCGATACGAGGTTCCTAATGTTTGAAGAGTACCCTTCCGGAACCTTAACTCCTTCAAGAAACTTACAAAAAACAGTTTTTTCTTTTCTAGATAGAGTGTAAGCAATGGAGGAAGATATGTACTTTTACCCTTCTTCGTCGGTCCCAATTCTCTTCTTATTCCCATACTAACCAAGTCCAACCTTGCATTGATGCCATCTTTAGTCTTCCCCAGCACATTGAGTAACGTACCAATGACACTATCACAGATATTTTTTTCAACGTGCATCACATCGAGGAAATGTCTTACATATAATGATTTCCAATATGGCAACTCAAAGAAAATCGACCTTTTCTTCCACCCTCTTGTGACAATATCTCTCGCAAAAGGTTTACCGAATTGGATATTCAAATCCTTTACCTTTTCAAAAAGTTGATCACCCGTCAAAGGTGAAGGAGCTCTACCTTCTTCCGAGTTCCCATTGAACGCCTTTCTCCACCACCAGTAATGATGACTTGGATGCAAAAATCTACGATGCCCAAGAAAGACATTCTTCTTACAATGTTCTAACCGCATCCAATCCGTACCCTCTTCACATATAGGGCATGCACACTGACCCTTGATGCTATATCCTGACAAATTACCGTAGGCTGGAAAATCATTAATTGTCCCAAACAACATAGCTCTCAAATTGAAACTTTCTTCCTTATACCCATCATACACCTCCACACCTGTCTCCCACAGTTGTTTCAAGTCTTCAATCAAAGGAGTCAAATAGACGTCTATATCATTTCCTGGTTGTTTGGGCCCAGAAATTAACATAGATAACATCATAAATTTGCGCTTCATGCATAGCCATGGGGATAGGTTATAAATCACCAAAATCACAGGCCATGTACTGTGAGAGCTACTTTGAACACCATGCGGGTTAAATCCACAAGAGCCAATGCAAGTCGTAGGTTTCTTGAATCTTGCCCAAAATCGGGATAATCATGATCAAATTTCTTCCATTGCGGAGAATCTGCCGGGTCAGCAGACTTGCCATCTTTGATCCTTTCATCCTCATGCCATGTCAAGTGCTTTGAATCTTGTAACTATGGTACATGCGCCTAAATCTGGGTATTATGGGAAAATACCACACAACCTTCTCTGGATCTGATTCTTTCTTCTTATATCGTGAGGCATTACATTTAGGACACATCTGTAACGATGCATATTCATTCCGAAATAAAATGCAATCGTTAGGACAAGCATGTATCCTCTCGTAGCTCATGCCAATAGAGCGTAACATTTGTTTAGCCTCGTATGTCCGACTAGGAAGCACATTATCATCTGGCAACATGTCTTTCAATAGTGTGAGTAAGTCCGTAAAGCTCTTATCAGTCCATCCGTTGTCCGATTTCAAGTTATACAACTTTAACATCGCCGACAATCTTGTGAATTTAGTACATCCATCATACAATGGTTGCTCTGCATCACTTACCAACCTCCCAAACATTTGAGGACAATCCCGAAGAACCTCTTCAACAGCATTTGCAATGTCTTCAAAACGATCGCCCTCATAAGTATTTGTGTCGGTATCGTATGATGAATATCTCACACGATTCCTCATTTCACTAGACTCAGCTCTTGTCTCACCATGTTTTGTCCAACATGTATAACTTTGATCGATTCCATTACACACTAAATGTTCTTCCAAATCGGCTGCACTAACTCGCCTTGCATAACAACAATCTAAACAAGGACATATGATTGTATTAGGGTTTTCCGCATGCCGAACTGCAAAACTAATGAACTCTTTCACCCCATCCTCATACTCCTTCGTTAAACGATTGGCAGACATCCATTTTCGATCCATGCTTTTCCGATCTACAAAAATATTTATTAAACATATTTACTTTGAGTTTAGAGTGGTTGAGGTCTACATGCAATGTATACAGATTAAAGGAATGAAAGGCTGCAAACAAAACACATTTATGTGGTACGTTATCGGTGGCACCCATGTCAAAGGACAGTCACTCTCAATGTCATCGGACCAAATTGCAACCATGTTACAGGGACCATTTTGTCCCTATGTTACATGGACCAAACTACAATTTTGTTCTTCCTCCTCTCACCACCCTTCACCGTCCCTCTTCGGCATTGATCCAAACAATGAAGGGGGATTGCAATTTGGTCCCTAAAACACATTACAAAAAAAGAGGTATTTAGCGACCATCAAATTTGGTCGCTAAATATGGAAATTCGGTCGCTTTATACAAGAATTGAATTTTTCTTATACCTTAATATCTCCTAACAAAAGTACGAGTGTTTTGAGCACTATCCGTCATTTAATTGACACACAATGGGAATGAACGTCAGTGGGCAAACTTGATGGATACCTTAAATACTTTTTATACCTTAAATACTTTAAAAAGAATGAATACATACAAAATCAAAAATTTATTTTACGATACAAAGAGCGAAATAAAAAAGAAAGAAAATCACAAACTTACCAAACACAAGCAGCCATCAAAACGCATCCATAAAAATAGTTACAAACTTAGGCGAGCATCTTCGTCTATGGTGACTTACAAATATGAACAAACCAAACGCTTATAAAAAAAAACATCTTAACCAAATGCTTATAAAAAAAACATCTTAACCAAACACCAACATTTTGGTCTTTGACAATGTACTTCACTTGGAATTTATCTCTAAACCATTCAATCCTTAAATTGTTCCTTTTTAAGCAAGGAAGGAGCAAGGGGACCATGGTCCCTTCGAAATATTTTGTGAACATCCATTGAAATTTTTTAAAAAACTTCATACAATTTTATGTTTGCCTAAATAGCTAAAGTCCAAACTATCAATTTCTTCTATTTCTATACACCACACTACAATTCCGTCACTAGAATAAGTAACATATTCTCACCATTCAATAGGCATAAACTCAAAAACTCCAGAGTTTTTTTTTTTAAAAAAATGCAGTATCATTGTAACAAAAAAAAAAAGAACCTTTACATCACGAGGAAGGTGGTGAAGCGTAAACTTGGGGTTGTGATGGAAAGCTGAACCACCACCGTGAGCGTGAAAATAGAGAGCAATTGAAACAAAACAAATCCTAACTTTCAAATGACCGAGGCAAAGAGGCTTACCTTCAGCTGTGGTCACCGTGAGCGTGAGTGGAGCCTAAGAGAGTGTGGAGAGTGGGTTCCAATAAAGCTACAAACTTGGAAGTGGGTTCAACCGGGAATGCGCCCGTCGCGGTGGCGAGGGGAGCAAAGCGGCACAGGGGTTTGGGTTCGAGTGGGTTCTTTCTCTTTCTGGAGTAGCAAAGCGAGCAATGGCAAAGGTGAGGGAAGAAAAAAGAGATGGCATGCAACAGAGGGAAGGAAACAGTAGAATGAAAATGAGGAAGAAATAGAGGGAAGGCCGCGGCGCGCGTTTAATTTTGCTCTGAAGACCTAAGATAGCGTTTCCGTGTGGAACCGCTATCTTTTCCTAAGTGGCACTTTTAATAGCGGTTCCACACGGAAACTCTATCTTAGGTGATACCTAAGATAACGTTTCCTGAGGGAAACGCTATTAAAAGTCCCCCATCACTTTTAATAGCATTTCCACACGGAAATGCTATTAAAGGTGCGTTATTAAAAGTCTATTCTGTTGTTGTGTATATATATATATTGATCACTTACATGATGGTGTTATAAACTTATTTTGCATATCCTTTTTGTCAAACATCCTTAAATTCAAGTTCGCGAGCAAACATATATTGTAGTTCTTGCTGGTATTGGGCACTTGTTTTTGCCATTTCTTCGTTTCTTATTAGTGGGTTTTGGATACCCTTGTACCCAAGGTTTTGAAAACCGGATCGGCCGGTCCGACCGGGAATCGGGACCTTGGCCGGTCCGATTCACAGGGAAAACCGGTCTAGCATCGAATCGGTGGAAAAATCGGATAATCGGTTCAAAACCGGTAAAATCGGTTATAACCGGTAGTGAACCGGCCAGAACCGGTTTCTTAAAAAAAAAAAAAGTATAAAAGGATTTGGATCATCCTAGTCAAAACCCAATTCTTTTGTTTTCTAACACATGTGGGCTAGTTGTAGATTTTGGGTTGGTTTTCCCTATGAAGATGATTTTAACATATATTTTTATATTTATTTAGTTTAATTTCAAAATAAAAAAATTTGTGCTTAATAATTTTAGTTGTTATGTTGTTTTTTTGTTTAATATTGTTACAAATATTATATTAAAAATTAAAATAATATTATTTAATTATAACCGGTTCAATCACGGTTCAACCTCGGTTGGACCATTGAACCTCGAACCGCTGCCTTCACCGATTCGATGGCCGGTCCGATTTTGTAAATCTTGCTTGTACCTGGTTAAATAATATCTTTTACGTATAAAAATATATATATGTTAACAAAGGTTTAAACCACTCCTTGAATTCTAATGAGAAGCAAACACTAACACGTAATTAGGATAACTTTCTCCCCTAAATATCTCTCTCTAGCTTTATGCTATCGTTTATTTTATTTTGTTAGACTGCAAAGCCACTGGGAACGAACTAGCACGTTCTCCCTAAAACTTCCTTCGTTGAACTGTTCGAATTGATAGACACCCTTTATATTGCTTCTTGTCAGCATTCAATAAATTCGTATATTACTCCTAATCAGCCCAATTTGACAAACAGTAAGGAATCTTTAACCTTCTGTTCATCGAAGCTAATAAAATTCAATTTCAGTTAGTCTTTTATGGTTTTATTATTAAAAAAGGTAGGGGTCATATACAAAAACATGAATGTGTAAAATTTTTCCGCAAATCATCCCATACTGATCATTTTTTGTATTTGTAGGATTCCCGAATGCAAAATCCCCTTTCCCCAGATTCATCACATCCATGAAATATTTTAAAGAAATTTGAAATACATGATAGCAAAAAGTAATATATATATATATATATATATATATATATATATATATATATATATATATATATATGATAATGGATCATATAAAAAATACTCAAATCAGCAAGATGATCAAATAGTATAATTTGTAACCTACCCAAAAAAAAAAAAAAATTGTTGCAAATTGTGCAAATACAAAATATGATGGGCAATTACCACAAGTTAATTTCAACTAGCTAATTTAATCGTAATTAATTCGCCATTGTTTAAATCCAAACTACAACCAGTACAGTTTCTTTTGTTATTGATCGAGCCTTTATTTAGATCAGAAATTAAATAAATCAGGGAAAGAAATTTATAAATAAATAATTTTTAAAATCTAACAACATGAAATAAATAATCACTGCATGCATACATTCTTAACACCTAAAAGGAAACAAAAGAAGAAATGAAAAACTAATATTTATCACCTAGATAAACAAATGAAGTAGTTAATAATCATGTTATTAAACTAATAATTAAAAAAAGAAAATCAAGTTAATTATCTAAACCCATCATAGAACCCTTCCAACTGCTGGACACACTCCACTGGTCGGAGTTGGCCACCGACGACGGCACCCCATTGCCGCACTTTGCCACCGTCCTCACACTCTCTATCAAAGCCTCCGTCCGTGACTCCTGCGACAAAATCTCCGACAGCTTCTCCGGGCTTATCACCAACTTGACTTTCCACACTCCGGTGTTGTTATACCTTGGAAACACTTCAGGTTCCGACCACATCTTATTGTTATTGTTGTTGTTATTATTCTTATCGCACGTCGACATGCGGTACGGCGTTAAGGTGGCCGCGGTGGTGGTGTCAGCTAGTTGTGTGGCGGTCATGCTCTTTCTGGAAGAAGTAGGGTTGATCAAAGGGAGGAGGTAGTAGACTTCACCGCCATGAAGCTCTTCGTTGTTTTGGAGAGGTTCGGAGAGTATGTCACGGTGGAGGCTTTGGAAAATGCCATGGCCAGGGAACTCCTTGGTTATGCACTCTACGGTTATGGGAGAGTAGAGTTCCATGATGCCTCCGTTGGAGGTCACCACCTTCACCATCATGTCTTCCAAGACGCCATGATGGAACCCTTTGAACACGCAGTTCCCCATTGTTATATCTTGTGTGCACGTGCAGTTTGAGTTGGAGCTTGAATTAAAAGGATTTGGTTTTTGGTTTGAATGTTGAGGGAGGAGTAATGAGGAGGTTTTTTGTTGAGGGTTTCTTGTTCATGGTATATAGGATATAGAATGACTAGCCGACACAAAAAGGCATCAAATCCTTTTCTTCTTTGTGATCCGGCCGGAACCTTGCAGGGTAGTAGATTGTATTTGGGGTGTATAGCATTGGTTGGTGGCTTTTATAGTGGGGTGCCCCCACTTGCCTTGTATTATTTGGAAGGAAGGAAATTTTTTTTTAGGGACGCACCTCCTAAGGTTAGAAAATATTGCTAACCTCAATAAAAAATTATAATAGAATTTTGACAGACATGCCAATCCTGTTGGCCGGAAGGAAGGAACTTAAATACTAAGGATTATGATGTTTCCATTGTACACCGTGTGTTGTATGAGACAAAATATAAAGTCAACGGTTAATGAATCATGGTCAATAATGGAGTCACTCTAGAGATTTTAAATCAGATGCTACTAATTAAAAGAAAGATTTTTTATATTCTTTATGATTGAATATGTGTTATATATTTTCTATGTTATAGTTTTTTTAATCGAGAAATGTTAGTGTTTTTTTTTTATAAACTTCGTCATATTAAAAGAATACTTGAGATACTCAATCTAAGTAAAAAAAAATTACCTTTATAAACAAAGAAGATAAAACTTTAACCAAGAGGAAGTAAACAATCCCTAGGTTGAAACTGTAACCAAGTCCCTTTCCCCCATAAGAAAAACCCCAAAAATGACCCCCACAAATCCATTCATTAGACTGAAATAGTCTGCAGCCGCAAAAAGATGACGTTTTTTATTATAAAATCCAAATCCAGCTTTGATCATCTAGCACCATAATCACTAAATCCACGCCAACTGGCACTTTCGTTTTTTTTATTAGTGGGTGAGATTTAAATTATCAATCACTTCACTTCTTGACTCCCTCAGTTTAATCACCTTGGTCACCTCGTGACTTCATTTTTTATGTTATAGCTAATGAAGCTACACATTTAATTATAATGCAATACATGGTAAGAAATCTCTTCTACTAGGATCATCACTTTAAAATTTCTCCAATTTCATTCACGGGGTTGTTGTCCATTTTACCTTTGCTTTAGAAAGGGGGCCTACTTTTCACCGACTGACATAAAAAGATGAGTGGGTTGTAAAAGGTTTGAATATTAAAATGGGATTCAATAAATTAAGTAGCTATTTTCCATGGTGGTTTGCTAGGAGGAAGCTCGGTGAAGGGTGATGGGTAGGGCATGATAGGATAAAGGGACATGTGGGTGATCTAGTGATAATGAGAGGTGAACAACATTGATTCCGGGTCGGTCAAAATAAGAATCCTTGGTGACTAAATTAAGGCTGGTTGGGGCTCTCATTGTGCCATGAAATAGCCAGGCAGCACCTGGAAGCACACATGTTTGCTTCCTCTGTGGTGGTTTCACAACTGCTTGAGACCCGCTAATACAAATATAATTGAGGTTTCCACCCAGATATAGTACCCAATTGGGTAACTCATCTGATTTGAGTTAAATGTCTAAGGAGTTGAAGGAGTTTGAGATCCAGGATTCAAACTCTGTCAAAGGAGAAAAATACTAACATAACAACTAACATGCTAACATAACAACTAACATACTAACATTTGTCTATAAAAATAAATAAATAGTAATAAATAGTGCCCACCAATTTCTTAACATAAAACTCAGGAAGGTGCATAGTTAAGGAGGTCATATTCATCTATACTATGTTGGATCAATAATTGATCTGATCAGTCTATGACCGAATAAGTTACAATTAATAATCTCCTTTTTAAGATATGATCGAATATTAAAATACTTTTTATATTAAATTTTAATATTATAATATACTCTGGATTTTTTTCTATTTAATTAATAATGACCCATCACCCATGTCCATTAGCTTAATAGCTTAAGGGGCTGGGATTTGAAGCAGGAAATGAGCCATATTTTGTAGGAAGTTTTCCGTTTGTCTTTTCCTTTTCTTCCCCATCTAGCATTGTGATAGCCCTACAACTTTCGGTGATACTTGATTACAATTTGAAACTTCGCTAATAATGATGAAGTTTGCTGGATTAAAGCATTTCTTAGTATTACCATATCAATGACTTTATTCTTCAGCCCAAGCACAAAAGGAACTAAGGTCCTTTGCTGGAAAAGTTTTTTCTTTTTTAGAAAACTTATTGGGTGGGATATTTTATATAAATATTGTATATTGATATGAGTGTTATTTCATATTTATTAAAAATAAAATAAATATACTATAAGTAAATATGAATATAAATAAATATCAATGATTTAAAATAAATAAATATATTATAGGTAATTTTTTTTATTTCCCGCAGTAACATCCGCATGCAACTGCGGAGACTAATCTATCGAGGTATTGAACGATATTTAATGACTGACATTTCCCAATCAGATTTTCTCCACACACAAGAGTCAGAAATTGAACATTTGACCATTTATTTAAGGGGTCCAAACCCGTTATAACTTGAACCAACCAAATGTTGGTATACTATAATTAAATATCACTACAAGAAAAAATGAATTTAGCGAGGGCCAAAGGCCGTCGCAAACAGCTTAAATCCGTCGCAAAACACATGTTTATGACGGATTTGCGACGACCATAAATCCCTCACATATTGGGTCGTCGCAAACACTTTCTGACGGTTTTTTTAAATGACCGTCACTAATCACTACAAAAAAACAATTGTTTAGCGACCGTAAGTTTCGGTCGCTAAACCATGTAAATCGGTCGCTATTTGTTTTAGCGACCGAATCAGAAACCGATTTATGATGGTAGCTGAATACCTGGTCGCTAAGGTTTTAGCTACCGAATTATTATTTCGGTCGCTAATTAGCGACCGTAAATTCGGTCGCTATATAATAATAATCGGTCGCTATTAGGTTGGTCGCATTTTTTGGGTAACCATTTTTAGCGACCGATAATGGTTGCTAATTCGGTCGCTAATTTTGGTTACTGTTAACCTATATTAGCGACGGATTTTCGATCGCTATACATCATCTGTAAATCTTAAATAAAGTTTAGCGACCGAATTAATGGTTTCTAATTCGGTCGCTAAACTGGTTATTATTAAAAAAAAATTTAATTTTAATTTTTATAATAATTTTTTTTTCTGATTTTCTTTAAACGTTAAAAAAATTACTAATAAAACACACCAAATAACTTATGAAATATACAATCATAAAAAATATAAAATAACTAAAAAAAGAATAATAAAAATGTCGTACAAGAATCGTTTAAAGTCAAAAATATGGAGAGAAAAAATCAGTCATGATGAGGGGGAGATGGAGGAATCCAATCATCCTCGGCGTCCGTACTCACCGACGCGTCGCTGGGCGATCGTCCTCTGCGCAGAGCAAGACATCGATGGTCGGGCGGCGAATCGAGGAGCGCAGCGAAAGCGACGAATCGAGGAGCGGCAGCAGCGCACAACCATCGAGCATCATCTCCGAGCAATCGAGTCTGGATCCTCATCTGCTCCAACACCACCGCAGCAAGTCCCCCCTGGCTGATGCTCGCCGCATCACCTTGTGTGCCCGAGTCAATCAGGCAATCTGGTTCGCCATCTCGCCGCTCTCTCTCACTCTTCTCCCGAAGCTCCGCGTTCAGCCGCGTGATGGTGTCCTCGCATTTGGTGGAACTACTCCCGAGGGACGGTATCGGCGCAACAAGGAAGGAGCAAAGGCGTGCGGACGATGAAGCGATGAACTCGGCTCCCAGTGTCCGAGGCCATACACGTGCCCCTTCTTGTTCCCGCCCCGACGACCTCCAAATAAATGGCATTATCGTCGACGGAGACAGAGAGAGCAGCCATCACCCGTCAAAGCCTCATCTTGTGACTGTGAGGCACGTGATATGGCATCGCCCTTCTTCTCGTTGAAGCCCGCCTACAAAGTTGAATAGATTTAGTTAAAATAATTATATCCAATATTAACAAATCATTTATAATAAATTACAAGTAAACACTAAATTATTTTTTTGCTTACAAAGATAGTTACGGGCCTTGTCGTTGACCCATGTCCCCGACTTCAACTTCTTCGTCCTCTCCACCAACTCCATAGCAATCGGGGCCATTGTTTCGTGCTTTCTGCGCACGGAATAATATAATATTAAATTCATAAGAATAATTAAAAATGAAAACTAATTAATTAAATAGTATATTAAGTCAAAAGTTTAATGTATTACCAACTCGTCGTAGTGGGCGGCGGCTGATTTAGACCCACCGGTCCAAGCACATGCGCCACCATCAGAAGCTCGATTACGCCGAGCTGTGGCCTGGATCTCCTGGAACTTCTCAGTAGCCCAGTACTGGTCCAGCTGCCTCTTGATCTCAGGATCCACCCACCTCCCCTTATTCTGCCCCTTCCTCAGCTTGTTCATCAGATGTTAGGGAGAAAATAATAGAGAGAAAACTGAAAGGTGTAATTGATTGAATGAGAAAGTTTATTACATCAAGTCATATATAAAAGTGACTTATATTATATGTAAGATAAAGCAACTGATTTGTAACTAACCACTAATTAACTATATTAATTATATGATCTAATAGTCCATCCTAGATAGACAAGATGTTAGGGTCTTAGTTAGTAGGGAAAAATTGTCATAACTCACAAATTCCATTTCTATGATTTTCTAGAATTTAAATCATAAAAATCAAGGAATATGGAAAGCTGTAGCAACTTAGTGATTTGAATGAAAAACATGAAGAGAAAGGAAGGATGATCATTGATCACTAGACAAGCACAGATATCAAATTTGGAGATTTGTTTCCCTTTATGCAAAGAGTTACAAATTTTTGAAATCCAAGAGTAAAATAAAAGGGTATGGTTTACGCAAGTGGGGGAAAATAGGGGAGAAATTTTTGTTCATCAAATCATTTGGCAAGCATGAAGAGTATGATTATAGAAGCACCAATATTAAGTTTCAAGACTTAAATCAATGGGTACAAAGAGTTATGATTTTTCTACCATTTTCAAGCTTAATTCTTTTTGAACAAAATTAAGAACAAGCATGAAGCTAATCAACTCAACATCAATTGTAATGAAGAAAGGTTGGAGGAAAATTACCTCTAAGTGATGATCCTTGAGTAAGAAATCAAGACACCTTGAGAAACTAAGAGAAAAGAGAGAAATGTGTTGGATGAAAAAATGAAAATGATGAGTAACAAAAACACACATCCCTAAACTCACACACACACACTAAACACACACACATACACTAAACACACATCTCTGCACACACACACACACACACACACACACACACACACACACACACACACACACACACAAACATCCCAAACAGACACACACACATACACTAAACACACATCTCTGCACACACACACAAACATCCCAAACAGACACACACACATACACTAAACACACATCTCTGCACACACACACACACACACACACAAACATCCCAAACAGACACACACACATACACTAAACACACATCTCTGCACACACAAACACTGCTAACGACAATGATTACAACTTACAAGCATAGATGAGTGAGGCTGTTTGGAAGTAAAAACTAGGATTTCAGGAGTAACAGTTTTATTTTATTGAACTTGAACCATTACTGTGACTTTGATTTCACTGGACTTTATCATGTAAACTGATACCCATTTGTTTTTCTTGAAAAGGACAATGTACAAACTGAATCCCCAAATTGAATGAAGCTTCAATATTCGACAACACTCTTAATTAAGTTTAAATCATGTTTTCATAGACCAATATTTTCTTTGAGCATGTGGCTGTGTTTTACTGAGTGATTAATACCTACTGTACATTTTTTTAAGAAACTCAGTAAACAAAGTTTTGCACAAAAGATGGGGAACAAGTTTATTGGCCGACTTGTTTATTATTATTTGCTACAGGGAACCTGATAAGTGTTCTGCAATTTAGTACAATTAGCATATTTGTAAGTTTCCAGGGGTGGAAGTTATCAACAAAAACAGGGAGACTGGAACTATAGCTAACTATAGTCATGAAAGCAGGCAGTAATGGTAATTACCAACAATAGGAAACAAGCCAGACCTTTGCAGAGCAAGAACCTGTGGCTCGGTGACGACGACAGCAAAGACCCAACACTGAGACACGACAGCAAGAGTTGGGGCGAACGTCGAGGCGGTGGCGTCACGGAGGCTCAACACACGGAACGCAATTGAGAACTGAGAAGAGAACACGGAAGAGCGCGGAGGAGGTACGTGATTGAGAACGGAGAAGAGAACACGGAGGTGTGGTGGTGGCAGACGGAGGTTGGGCGGCGCGCGATGGGAGCAGAGAACCAGAACCAAAGCAGAGAACCAGGAAGGGTTTCTGCATGCGAAGACGACAACTGAGGGAGGAAGAAAACTGTTCGAGTTACTTATTGGAAATTAGCGACGGCTAGGCCGTCGTAAATTATGATTCCGTCACAAATTGAGAATGACCGTCGCAAAAGTACGGTCCGTCGCAAACCAATATGGCCGTTGCAAATGACCTTGGACAAACATTTGCACATTAGCGACGGCCATGCCCGTCGCAAATTGGCGCCAACATTTCACGTAAAATGGCGGGAACGTTACTGACAGATTTGCGACGGAACTGCCGTCAGTAATCTCTTCTACCATTTGTGACGGCTTAAGCCGTCGGAAAACATAAAATTAGCGACGGATTTGAGGTCGTGGCAAAAATTCCGTCGCTAATTAACCTTATTCTTGTAGTGTATGAATGCAAATATCCATGGTTTGAAAAACAAAGTTGTCACGTAAATACCACAACTGTAACACACTTTATTTTAAGGATCTTGCTGACCGGTGTCTAAGGATATGGATTAAATAATCAAAAAATAAAAATTTTATATTGAGAATTTCTAAGTTTTAAACTTTACATAACTTATATGTTTGTATCCTTAGTCAATGTATTTACTTTATGGCATTGGATAGCAGTTGCCTTATTTTAAAGAACAGTGCTGGATAGTATGAAAAGATGTCACATGAAACTTTAATAACTAATCAAATTAAAGCATGAGATATGAGGGGAGAGAGAGAAAATAGTAAATCAAAAACACATATAATCTTATTCATTAAAAATATATTAATTCACACGTTGTTTTATGAAATCCTTTTCGTATTATTAAGTTTTTCCGTATTTTAAAAGGGTCAATTCCTATGGCTTAATTCAGTCATTTCCATTAATGTCTGCACAAACTAATTATTTAAATATAATGGTTTTGTGGGATGGTCCAATCTTCAATGCGTGGGATTACATACAAATGCATGATGATGCCTGTCTAATCTATGGTTTGGTAGAACTAATGACCAATAACGACATTTTAATGATGGAGAACGGAAATAAGTGATTTTTTCATATAGATCTGGTTTTTTTCTTCTTGTTTTTCATGTTTTTCGTCTTCTCTGGGTGGCGGTATTGTTGTTCGTCGTCTTGGTGAG
Source organism: Sophora flavescens (assembly GCA_030762895.1). NCBI lineage: Eukaryota > Viridiplantae > Streptophyta > Magnoliopsida > Fabales > Fabaceae > Sophora > Sophora flavescens. The sequence continues at coordinate 165,884,007 of CM061065.1, forward strand.
ACATTGTTTGATTTTCCATCTTGGTGCGGTGTTTGTTTGATTTCCCGTCTTGGTGCGGTATTCGTTTGGTTCAGATTGACAGATTTGCTTCGATCCATCACATATTTGATCAAGAATTGGGCATCAATGTTACAGATTCGGAGACATGGGTATTCCGATGACTTTGATTTTGTCACTTTTGTAGGCATTTTGATTTTGCCGTGTTATGCTATTAACCTGGGTACTGTGAGTTTGTTCGTAGATTCATCCTTTTCGACTTTTAGCGATGTTGGATTTGTGTTGTTCGATATATTTTATCAATTTGAATGAATGAATATTTTTTAGTCCAGAAACGATGGAGAATGGAAATAACTTCAATTTGGAAGTTGCCATTGAAAGCACTACCTCACGGGCTAGCTTTAATTATTCATCACATGCTAACGTATATGGAGTATATCATTATAACGGTTGCAATTGATGTCAATGAGATAGAAACATCTCGATTTCCTTCCCCTTTTTTCTGGTTTTCCCCCCTTTCAAAACCCAATAGTCGATGTTACAGTTTTTATGGAATAATAGTTTGTGTTGTGTGGCTCTTGGTACAACTTGGGTACTACGTAGAGTATTTTTATTGTTTTAACTTTTTGTTTTGCTTTTCAGGGCATCTTTATATCCCAGAAACGATTAATTCTCTTTGAGAACGGATAATCTCACAAATGATGTTTCCAATTTTTGAATATTTAGAACCCGTTTGGTGATCAGGATAAGGGTGACAGGATAGGATAAACAATCATATCTACATTTATATGTAGTTTGGTGAGCCAGTAGGATATGATAAGCTTATCCTGATGACTTATCCTATCATAATCATCAGTTAAATTTTTATCCCAAGGAGAGGCTGTGTTAGAAACAATAGGATAGGATAAGAAATTGATTTTCCCTATAACCCTCATCACTGACCATCTCCAAGTCTTGTTTAATGGTATGGCAGTGGTGTGTGGTGGCTCCGACAAGATGGGATGACCGCGGCGGGGTGGCTCTGGCAACATGGGATGGCGATGGTGTGGTGGCTCCGGCAATATGGTAGTGCGAGTGCAAAATAGAGCTCAACGGCAGCGACCACCACGTCTCCAAGGACCACAACGCCGTATTTCTCATATTTGCTCTGACTCCAGCGACCACAACGCAACCCAGCCCTCGTGAGCTCTATCATCGTCGTGGCCGTTCAAATCTGCTCTGAGTCTGGCACCACCGTGCGGCCCAGCCCTCACGAGATCTGTCGTCGTCGTTCAGATCTGCTCCGTCGCGACCCAGCCATCACGAGCTCCATCTTGATTCCTCGTCGCCATTCACGAACGGTGAAGAAGACGACTTGTAGAAGACCACTGCTTCCGTCGTGTTTGAAAATCTGGTCGTCCCTGGGTCGACTTGCAGAAGAAGAACACTGCTTCGTCTTTGAAGATTTCATGGTCATCCCCGTGCTTGTTCATCCTTTGAAGATTTCATTTGTGTTAATCTGTTTTTTCTTTGTTTTAAAAAATTTAATTGTTACATTTGATGGATGAATGCAGAGTTTGGGATTGTTTTTTGGTGAGGTACTTGATGAGGGTGACCTTGTTCCAAAATAAAAATAAAAATTGATGTGGGTGATTTTGTCATTTAAATATAATTTAGATCATATACATTCATTATTTTGTTGCTCATCAAACATGAGATATGATAAGAGCTTATCAAGCTCATATCCTATCCTACTCATATCCAACTCTTCTATCATATCTGTCCTTATCCTATACTGACCACCAAACGAGTCATTATTATATATGGACAGAACAATTATCTTAGTGTATTGTAATTAACAGATTGCATTTCATATTATGTATAATGGTGTCGTGCCAAATATATTCATACTATCAGAGAAACGGGCTCATAGCCAGGGGAGGTGGCACCACGTACTCCTTTTCATCAGCGATCCAACTTGAGTTATGTTATTTGAATACAAATTTTAGACATCGTATATGATATCACATATGTTTATATCTATTTTTCACTTACTTTTTATCTTCTTTATATACGTGTTTCCAGTGGCGGATCTTGTCCGAAATTTCCGGGGGAGCCACTAGATACTAATAAAATAATATAACTAAAAATCATATGAATCATATATAATTTTATCAAAGGTTGTTCATCATATGGAACTATTTGATCATTAGAATGATGATTTTAAAGTGAATATGTTAAAACTATACAATTTTCATCCTACTTGAAACTTTGCCATTTGAAAAATGATTTAATTGGCATGCACTGTGAGTGTACATTTTTTTTACACTGGCGATTATTTATAAATTGACACATCATAAAAAATATTTAACTCTTATGTTAACTACCTTAAAAGCCACACATGTCGTGATTTATAATTGGTTGACAGTGTAAAAAAAAACTTTATACTGTAAAACATTTTTTTCTTTTCAAAAAAATTGTACCACTCCTAAAACATTTGAAATTAATTATATAATTTATTAAAAGTTCATAAATCAACAACCCAATCTAATAAAATGTATAAGAAAAATAATCAAGCCCAAAAAGATAAGGGAACTTACGAAGATTGCAAAAGAACTTAGGAAAGTCTATAGAGTTCATGTTTAACGGTATCTTAGATTACATCCATGAAATCACAACAACACTTGTTATTCGGATAAGGGTACCTTTAATTTTTTTTCTTTAAAATGGGGGGGGGAGCAAGCTATTAATTTTTTCTTTAGAAAAATTACAAATTGGTTTTTGCAACACTAAGGTCCGCCTCTGTATGTTTCTCGAAAATACACTCAAAAAATAAAGGGACTCATTTTTTATAAAAAAAATCATTCCTCGTCCTAATTCGTTGTCCAATTAGCACAAAAGTTTCCTCTCTCAGAGTGTGCTCAATAAGAACAATCAAAGGCTTTGTAGCACAGCCCTTATAGAGGAAATAATAGAGGCAAATTTGTGAATATTGAAATTGTATCTCATTTCCCATGATGAGCTGTCAGCTGTGTATCGCAACCAAGGCATCAAAGTGATCAATAATTTTACGAAAGCCCTTACTCCAAGCAAGTTGAAGACCACTAAGCACCCCTTCACTACAAAAAAGGGGCTATTACCAATGGCCTTTAACCGTCGGAAAATACGGAAAGCCGTCGAAAAACTGCATTTCCGACGGACCCAATTCCATCGGTACTAGGCGCGTAGGAAAGGGTTTCCGACGGATCGGGGTTGTCCGTCGGAAATTTCCAACGGTCTTGTCCGTCAGTAACCTTCTCACACGGGTCCCCTAATTACCGACGGATATGTCCGTCGGTAAGTGTCAGTGGAAGTTACTGACGGGCAAATCCGTCGGAAACTCTAAACTACATTTACCAACGGATTTGTCCGTCGGAAACAAGGGTTTTTTTATATTATTTTTTAAAAATTTTATTTTAATTATTTTTTTTATTTTTTTTTATTAATAATTAATTATAAAATTTTAATTAAATTTTTATTATAATTTAAATTTTATATTTTGAATATTAACTATTATTATATTATAATTATTAATTATGAATATATTTTAATTGTTAATTTTATTATATTTTATTTTAATTAATTATTATTATATTTTAATTAAAAAACAAAATTGAAATTACAAATAAAATTTAAAAAGAAATTAAATTAAATAAAAACAAACTCAACATATAATCCATATAATCCACAAATAAAATATCCGTCTAGCTACAAAACTCTACTACATCCATAACTATCCTAATACCCCCACCATAATATCCGTCATCGTCGTCCTGACGGGGGGAGTCTACCGGCATCAGATGACCATCCAGTTGCGGCTCAGAAGACACATCGACATCATGCGGCTACGGTGGTGGATCAGTAGAAGTAGTGGAGGGTTGGGGCTGGGTGGCATGGAGGACCCCCTGTAGAGCGCTGCGCCTGTCTGGTGGAAGGAAATCGAGCACAGCGGTCATGACCGTAGAGAATGTCTCCATCTGCTACATCATGCGCTCGTACGCCTCCCTCTGCTGCTGCACCTCCTGCCTCAGCCGCTCCACCTCCTCCATGTCCTGTGAGCCGGAGGATGCAGGCTCCCGGATGGTCAAGCTCGGGGTCGACCCCCAACGGATGGACTTGGCTAGGGTCGCAGTACCGTAAATATGCCCCCCCCCCCCCCGGCCACATCCACCTAGACCTGGGTCTATAGTCGCTCAGTCTCGGTAGGGTCCAACTGAGAAGGATCTAGGGATGGCAATTTTACCCGTACCCGTGAATAAAATCCGCAATGGGCACGGGGCAGATAGTTAAACAGGTGCCCGTGGGTAAAATAAACGGGTAATTTAAATACCCGCTTATTAACGAGGCAGGGACGGGTATTGCATTATCCATGCCCGCGGGTACCCGCACCCGTTACTAAACTTACTATAGTACCCTTTATTTATATATATATATATATATATATATACTAACGCTAAACCCTAATTTCCCATGACCCATCCTCCCTTATCAGAACACGAGTTACACGACTGCGGGTAAATAGAGACCCTGCTATAGAGTCAATTAATTTAAAACCGGAAGCACAATACCACTGTTCCTACAAGTCCCCTATCGGTTTGTTTGTGCTATCTGTCATGCGACTAAGTGGTCCCCTGTCGTGTGAGATTTTGCAAGAAAAAGAAAAACCCAAAAGAAGCACCTCATTTCTAATTTCAATATGTAGTAATCAATAAAGATATACATATCATATAGTAAAATCATGATGTTTAATGGTTCATATTGATTTGTAATAACTGAAACTTACTCTCAAATGTCAACCACACGGTATACTATATATACATGGTGATTAATAGTGGAAGATATTAATGTGGTGGCTTGTTTAAATTTTCTGTGTGATTTTTTTTAATTGAAAAACAGATTTATTTGTTGTTCATAACTATCAATGGATATCTGCGGATACCCGTGAAAACCCATGAATCCGTTAAGAACCCGTTAAGCGGGTACGGGGCGGGCACTGGTGAATTTTTTATCCAACGGGGCGGGTAGCGGGTAACCAGTATCCGTGCCTGCCCCGCCCCGTTGACATCCCTAGAAGGATCCAAGGCACCAGAGCAGGAGGCAGCCTCAGGTGCTACTTGACTAAATCTGGCATTGTACTCCGCCTGTGATCAATACATTACAATCAATATATTGTTAAACACACTCTCTCTCTCTATCCATCTATCTATCTATATATATATATATATATATATATATATATATATATATAATAACCTATACTTTAAATGTAAAAAGACACTTTAGCTCACCACTGTCTGCCTCAACCTCTCATCAACAAACTCGTCGGTGTCCAAGCGAATCCGTGTCTGCTCAAAGACCGCAGGGACATTAACAAACCGAGCAAGCTCTCTGCCTGCAACCAACACACAAATAAAATCAATTAGTTATAAAATAATTTTTTAATAAAAATATACAGTTTATAAATAAAATTATTTATATATGCATACCATGTTAATGGCATGCTGCATGTGCCTAATCGAACCACCAGTGTGCATGCTCCCACCCTTATCGGAAGCCCGATTCCTCTTCGTATGCTGTCACTTCAGCTTGTAAGCTGGAGTGTCCCAGTACGCACATAGTTGGACCCAATATAATCCGGACGTATCCGGGTCTCCCTATGCTCTCGGAGCATGTCCCTCAGTCTATTAGTTGCTCGGTCGTCAAAGATAGCACATATCTCTGAGGCATGCTCCGGTAACCAGCGCACAAGATCCTGTTAACAAAGAAAAAATATTAATAACATTATACAAAAAAAATATATAAAATGCGTGAAAAATAAAGGGAAAATTACATGAAATAATAAACAACAACTTACCCTGAATCGTCTGAAGATACGATCCCGATCGTCCTGTGGGATCACCCCCCCCCCCCCCCCAATGATGGCCAGAAGCGACGATATTGTGCCTTGATGGCGTAGGTACGTGCTTCGATCCCATTTTCGATGGGATGAAGCTGAAAACTTTATAATTGTATTAATTCACCAATATGACAACCAACAAATATACACTTATTGAATAGTAACTAAAATAGTCAAAGTTAAAAAACATTAAATTAAATAAAACTTACGATCCAGAAACAGGTCGGATCCATGGTCGATCCTCGGGTGCGGGAACCCTGGCCCACTCAGGCAGGTCCTCCGCCACGGCCGACTGCTACACAGACGATCATGATGGAATGGTCGTGTCGTGACCGTATGCGGGCACGAATGATGAGGATGTAATGGCCGTGTCCGGCTGTGGCATCATCCCAGGAGTCGGCATAAATGATATTCCCGATGGCTATGTGGCCGGCGCAGCCAATGATGATGGTGGTGCTGGGTGTAGGTGTGGTGTGAGTCCACTAGGGGGCGGCCAGTAGCCGACTAGTGTGCGTCGTGGCGCAAAGCGAGTGGAGGTCTGGAAATGGGTGGAGGATGGGGTAGTGTGGGTCGGGGATGGTGTAGTATGGGTTGGGGATGGTGTAGTATGGGTCGGTGAGGCTCCTATAGGTACCGCTGGGGTGGGTGCGGAAGGGATGGGGGTGGGTGCTGAGGGACCTGCAGCAAAACGAGCAAGCACCTGGGACTTGACGATGTATCATCCCCGCTTTGCCTTCCCCTTCCCCTTATCACCACTAGGCGGTGGGGTGCCGGGTGAATGTCCTCCTGATGCTGACATATCTATTTTTATAGCACAAGTATAAATCAATGTAAAAAAAATAAATCAATCGACAGCTAACAGACTAATCTAAGCAATATTTAAAATAGTACAATATTTGTCAGGTCTTACATTTAATTGCATAAGCAAGTATTTAAAATACAATAAAAAGTAACTTAACAGTAAAATTCCTATTCAGACTCGGTATCGTCATCTGATTGTAAGTCTGACTCTTCTTCTTCTTGTATTGAATCATCCCTTTGGATTTCTTCCTCTAATGATGCATGCATCGATGACTGATTACCAATGACCACTTCTTCTTCTTCATTTGTAGATCCTAACATGCCAGTAATATGCTCGATCTCAATTACTTCATTGACATGTGACGATTCATCCGCCTGGAAGGGTGTCTCATCCTCTACATCATCGATTTCTATGCGACCTTGGTAGTGACCGCAACACACCAACCTCGTTTGTCCATTCGCATTGCTGGATAAGGGACATAATAAACTTGTTTTGAATTTTGAGCAATTATAAACGGATCAAACTGTTGATATCTTCTATCCATGCGAATGTACAAAGTTCTATACTTGGGATCAACCTTTGTGCCTATCCTCGATGGATCAAACCAGTTACAATAAAGTAAGACTACTTTTTTAAGATAAGTAGTAGTATTGTATTTTAACTCGTATATGTGTTTTATGACCCCATAAAAATCACCAGTACCTTCACCCTGTACGACAATCTCACTATTAATTGTCTTTTTGCCCATGTTCCATTCATCCGTGTGGAATTTGTTCCATTAACAAAGTATGTATGCCATGATCTAACACAACTATAGGGCTCGTACGCTAAATCTCTCAAGTGTTGATTAGTCACGCTTAATGGTTGCTGATACACCTACGAATAGGTAAGTCATATTAAATAATTACTTTTTCAAGTGGCAATTAAGCTTAATATATTGTTTGCTAAGTTATATGACACTTGTTGCTTGAACCATTCAGGAAAATCTGCATGTGTACGAGCAAAAGCATCTTGTTCACTTAATTGATTAATTTGCAGGAACACACTGACAAATAAAATGTGTACTATGTGTTAAAGGAGAAATTGATATGACATGTGATACATTCAAAGATGGGTCGTTGATACTTACTCATGGTATGGTTTCACCTCTGTGCAATTTATCAAGACATGAATATGGGCCGATGGATACTCCTCATCGCTTAACCAGTAAGTAAGCTCCTTTCTGGCATGACGGCCAGGAAGATTAAATACAGATAGCATATAAGGATACCCTGCACTATAAGCATCTACCTCGTTCCTAATATTTCTTGGGGCCAACATGAAGTTGTTGAAATAGTGGGAACAGAAATGAGTTGTCTCACGGTGTAAGACGTATAAATTGATCCTTCCACCCTAGCCTTGTTTTTAACTAATCGTTTATAGTCGCCCATAAATCTAAGTAATAAAAAACATTAGTGACAAGGAATTATTCAAGGGCTGCTAATTATTTAAATATCAAAATATAATAAAATTACCTTCCAAACGGATACATCCACCTATATTGTACTGGTCCACCAAGCCTCGCTTCATATGCAAGATGGACAGGGAGATGTTCCATTGAGTCTAAAAATCCTGGAATAAATACTATCTCCATCTTGCACAGAATTATTGGAATGTTTTCTTCCATCTTCGTCGGACCATCCGCTCTTAAAGTTGCAGAGCTTAGATCTTTGAATAAATGACTGATTTCTGTAAGCTGTTTCGAAACATACGGGGGGCAGCGAGTCTAAAGCAATAGGAAGCAAACACTCCATGAATACATGACAATCATGACTTTTCAACCCATGAAGCCTCCCCGTTCTTATATCAGCACATCGTGCCAAATTAGAGGAATAACCATCAGGGGTCCCAAGGTCTTTTAACCACCGACAAATTGACGTCGCTTCATCGGTGGTTAGGGTAATACAAGCTTTTGGTTTGACCATTTTTCCATTAGGTTGCGGCTTCAGCTCCAAATCCTTTCGTCTACAGTACAAAGCCATGTCCATCATTGCCTTCTCATTGTCCTTCGTCTTTCCGGAGACATTCATAACCATGTTAAAAATGTTGTCAAAGAAATTCTTCTCAATATTCATCACATCAAGGTTATGTCTTAACAGATTATCATTCCAGTACGGTAGTTCCCAGAAAATACTTTGTTTTGTCCAGTTATGCCATTCTCCATACCCGGGTAATTTTGACACACCTGCTTCAGTGACTTTAGGAAGATCTCTAACATGACCCCATATTTGTTCAGGAGTCAACAAAGGTGGTGGACCTTCCTTTTCTGTCTGATTCTTTTTGAATGCTCGGATATTCCTTCGGAAGGGATGGTCAGGATCTAAGAATCGACAACGAGAATCAAACCAGGATCTTTTGCCACCATACCTTAAGGTAAAAGTCTTTCCATGTTCCATGCAATACGGGCACGCTACCGTGGGTCCCCCAACCAAAGAGCATGACATATGCAGGAAAATCATTGATAGTCCACATCAGTGACGCCCTCATCATAAAGTTTCACTTCTTGGAAACGTTATATGTCAACACACCCATCCCATAACTTCTTCAGATCATCGATCAGAGGCTGCAAATATACATCTATCCCAGCCTTTGGATTAGATGGTCCCGGTATGAGACAAGTCAGAAACATATAGGGTTTTGACATGCACATCTCGGGAGGAAGATTGTGTAAGATGTGGAAACGGTTCTTAGTCAAGGGGGGGGGGGGGGGGTGAATTGACCTTTTTAAAACTTTTCGAAAAACAACGTTTAACTTCCCTTTTTCAAATGAAGTGACAAGATAGTAAACTTTCCTTGAAGCTTAAGCAAGAAACAATTGCAATACCAATTCAAAATTGTACTTAAAGAAAGATATTTTATTGTATAAGCTAAAAGATAGTATCATATAACAAAAATGCACTATAGTATCATAAGCATAGAACATAAAGAATCATGCATACGATAATAAAGATTGCACGAAAGTAAATAGAGTAGAGATAGAGAAAGTGACACAAGTATTTTACTGGTTCGACCAACAACCTGAGTGGCCTACGTCCAGTCTCCAAGAATCCTCTTGGAGAAATTCACTATGACAAAGTTTGTACAAGAGATACTACACTCCTTATAAAAGTCACTCTCCTCTAGTAGGACTCTGTTGATGGTTTGACAAGTGCACCAAATCACGACAAGTAATAATAGTTAGAGTAGAGTATCGTTCCCAACGAGGATTGTGTTTCAAGTATCAACTCACAAAGTAATCACTATTTGAGCTTTATGAATGAATCCTTGAATGAATTATTATCACGAATAATGACAAAAACAAAATAGAGAATCAAAAATGATAAATCTAAGGACAAGCACAACGGACTAACGGTGGTTAGAGGTAGAATTCACTCGGCTCTCCTCTTGTTCCACTCAATCCACTCTCAATTCAAGTCACATTCACCAAATTGATGTTCGAATTCACTAGATTAGACTAGGTTCAATTCCTTGATACAAAGTCCCTTTGATTCAAGTCAAGAACCCTAATTCCTTAGGTCTTCTCAATTCAAACCAAGCATTAAGCAAGAGAATTCATAAGAACACACAATCATCAAGTCCTATCCCTAGGATCATCACAATTATGGTGATTAACTTCATATTCCAATTCAGTAACCAATTTTCCAATTGCGAAATTGAATCTAAGATCAATTCGAGGTTGATCAATCCAAGAAAAGCATTAAACATAGAAGAAATCAATCAAAAGGAATGAATTAAAACTTGAATTAAGAGAAGAAATTCGTTTACACAAGAATCAAGCTAAGGTTCATCTTCCCTGACCTGAAGAATCTAGAGATACATGATGAAATTCAGAAAAACAAAGAAAAGAGAGTGAGAATCAAAGATAAAACCCATTGGATCTTCAAGATTTGCTCCCACAACTCTTGAATCACCCTTGGAACCAAAGTTCACACCTCCTCTATGTTTTCCCACTCAAAATAATCTCTAAAATGTCAAAGTTCCTTCCAAATCTGTCAAAACGCGTATTTATAGCATTCTAATTTTTGTACCAGAGCTGAGCGCTAGAATCTGAAGCTGAGCGCTAGCAACAAATCTTTGGCACTTTCTGGTCGTGAACAGCGCTGGGCGCTGGATTCCGAAGCTGAGCGTTGGCCTGTAAACAGAAACTTAGTTCCCTCTGTTCCTGCTAACGCTGGGCGCTAACGAACCAGGCTGAGTGCTGTAATTTCATTTCCTCTTTTCCTGCATATTTTCAACAGCTTTTAAGTGCATTTTCACAAAAATTGCAATCTAAGGATCAAAACTCTATTCAATATGAATGTGTGCATTTCTTATCACTTTTCTCTACAATTGCTAAGATTATTTACAAACTCTTTCCTAATTACACTTCCAAACTAACATATTTTGCACATTCATCAGATACCTCACCCACTAGAACCACACTCTCAAGAGATACCTCACTCTTGAACCTTGTTGGATACCTCACCAACATCTCATTAAGGGATGCCTCACCCTTACACCTTGTTGGATACCTCACCAACAATCACCACAAGAGACACCACACTCTTGCCAACAAAGGGATGCCTCACCCTTACTTTGAAGGATACTTCACCAACAAAGATTTTTCTCCAATGGCCACTTTGAAGGATACCTCACAAACAAAGATTTATGCCCCTCAAGAGATGCCTCACCCTTGAGGACCTTGGGATCCATACTCCCAATACAAAACTCAAAACAAATTGAGTAGAAAAAAAAATCCTAGCACAAACACTTGTGCATCAAAGCTTGTAAGTTTATAGATCACTTGTAACAAAGGTTGAATAGATGGTTTGCTATTTTGGCTTTATAACAATGTATTTTTGCTTCTGATTTCGTTTTTAAAACTCTTAAACACATACCCTTTATATAGACTTCAATTGGAGCTGAAAAACTGAAGTTTTACTGAATTTTACGGTGTATTTGAATACTCATATAGGGTATTCGAATACTCCCTGTAACAGAACCCAACAGACTTAACAGAATGGGTAGTATTCGAATACTCACAAGGATATTCGAATACTCCTTACAAAAATTGCCAAAATGCATGTGTAATGGCATACATGAGTTGGTATTCGAATACTCTTATAGGAATTTCGAATTTTCCTCAAAGTAGACCAATATACAACTATGTATGTGATTACTTATACCTTTAAAACATTTTTCAACATTTAGCATTTGATTTAGCTCTAATTGATTTCTATTTTTAGGTTTAGCATTTATTATCTTCTTAATTTTTTTAAGCCATCTAATTAATCAAAATTACTTGTGACTTACATCAAAACCCTAGAAAAGAGAGCATAAACTATCAAAACGATTACAATATTGATCATCATCAAAACTCATTTCATATCTTCAGTCTTCAACATGGGTGGAGATGTTCTTCACGGAAGCATGATTGAGACTTGTATCTCATCATCATCTACAATCTCCACTTTTTTTATGATGACGACTCCTTTGACAAAAGATCTTCTTTCTTTGCTTTTGTATCCAGGTTTTGATAACTTGTGTATAAGGTGTATCATGATTTTTTCTAAGAGCTCCCGCTGAATATATAACACTCCTTCTGAGTATATTTAGAGAGTCCTGCAAAATAAACACAAAAGTACACCTTTTCTCCCCCTTTGGCATTATCAAAAAGCATATGATATGTGAGAGAAAAGACACAATATTCACAAATATATATGTAATAGATGTCATACATGCATAAACAAAGTATATCAAATAAGTTCAAAGCATGCATACTAACATCCAGGATAACATAGTCTAATGTATCAGAGTTAAGTTCGTATACACGTACACTCATCCTCTGTCAGTACACATCAAATACAATCATTTCAAATGTATAAAACAGGGGTCATAAGAGAATATCACACATATTCATAGAGTATTAGAGCAAAATACCAATTGCATTTCATGTAAATTGCAATGACCTTTGAATCTAGAAACTCATTTCTCATCATCATCTTTGATTTGCATACCAATGTATTTCATGCATATATAATACACATGATCTACTGTTTGGATTACTGTATTCATATGTATTGCTCATCCATACAGTAGTAAAGCAGGGGTCAAATGTAGGTCCAAGATAAATCAAAGACATACAAAGGTTATACAACCATCCAACATAATAAAACATTAAAGCATTGAGAAGAGGAACTAAAGAAATCAAATACCATCATTATCTATATCCTCTTCATCATTAAAGTGGAAATGTAACCTTCATATACTGAAATTTCAACATCAGGACCAGATTTTTGCATAGTATTCGAATACAGGTTTGGGTATTCGAATATTACCAGAAAAAACAGAGTATTCAAATACTCATACAGTGTATTTGAATACTTGCTGGACAGAGAGCAAAAAACACATATATTTCATATATATTCATGCACATTGCTCATCCAGAGATCAAATCATATTCATATAAGATTAAAAGATCAATATATATAAGATATGAATCGAACAAACATGCATCCAAACAATCATAGCATATAAGATCAATCAATACATGTTTCATCTATGATCCCTAGTTATCTTATTATATAAAAGAAGTTTTCTCTAGGTATGGGTTTGGTAAAGATATCGGCTAATTATTTATTTGATTCTACAAAGTCTATAACAATATCTCCTTTTTGAACATGATCTCTTAAGAAATGATGCCTTATTTCAATGTGTTTAGTCCTAGAGTGTTGGATAGGATTCTTGGATAGATTGATGGAACTTGTATTATCACATCTAATTGGAACATGGTCCAATTCTATTTCATACTCTAACAATTGTTGTTTCATCCAAAAAATTTGGGCACAACAACTACCAGTCGCAACGTATTCCGCTTCGACGGTTGATAAAGCAACACTAACTTGATTTTTACTAAACCATGAAATTAAGCAATTACCAAAAATATGACATGTGCCACTTGTACTCTTCCTATCAAGTTTGCATTCGGCAAAATCCGAATCCGAATATCCAACTAGACTACAACTTGATCCTTTAGGATACCAAAGTTCTACATTAGTTGTACCTAACAAATATTTCATTATTCTTTTTATGGTGGTTAGGTGAGATTCTTTAGGACATGATTGATAACGGGCACACATGCATACATTACACATAATATCCGGTCTAGTAGCGGTAAGATAAAGTAGAGAGCCAATTATACCTCTATACTTAGTTACATCTACCGGATTATCATGTTTATCTTTGTCAAGATAGGAGGATGTGCCCATAGGTGTGGAAGCTTCTTTTGCCTTGTCCATGCCAAATCTTTTGAGTAGTTCTTTACAATACTTGGCTTGGTTGATGAAAGTTCCACTTGACACTTGTTTGATTTGTAGCCCCAAGAAGAAAGTGAGTTCACCCATCATAGACATCTCAAATTCACCTTGAATTTGCTTAGATAATTCCTTGCACATAGATTCATTAGTGGCTCCAAAAATAATTTCATCTACTTGTACAATCAAAATATCATGCTTTTTATTTTTAATGAAAAGAGTAGTGTCAACCTTCCCTCTTTGAAAATCTTTTTGCAAAAGGAATTTACTAAGTCTCTCATACCAAGCTCTTGGAGCTTGTTTCAAACCATAGATAGCCTTTTTAAGTTTAAAAACAAAGTTTGGTTTTTCAAAGTTTTCAAAATCGGGTGGTTGATCTACATAAACTTCTTCTTGAATTAAACCATTAAGAAAAGCACTTTTGACATCCATTTGATAGAGCTTAAATCCATACGACATGCAAAAGCAAGAAGCAATCTAATAGCTTCTAACCTAGCAACAGGTGCATAAGTTTCCTCATAGTCTATGCCTTCTTCTTGATTATAACATTTGGCTACTAATCTAGCTTTGTTTCTAACAATGATACCATTCTATGATTTTCTCACAAGGAAACAAAGCATTAACCGAATAAAACAAATGGAAAGAACAAATATTCTATTGAATTAAATATCAATCATTTGAAATAAATTCATTGTGGGTCAGAATGCATTTATTCATTTTTAGAACAACATATACATAAGAGATAGAAGCTCGTATATTCAAAAATCTCCGTCCACACAGTTATGTGTAAGAACGAAGTCTATTCACTCTTTCATTTCACTCCTCCACTGACGTGGCGTATTCTCTCGTCTACTATCAAGTCTTTGGACGTGCTATATCTCGGTGAGTTATCTTGATCTCCATCTAGTGACGTGGCAATTAGAGTTCGTCTACTTGATCAATGAACTCGTCTACTGACGTGGCAAGTTAAAACTAGCCTATTTGATTTTAAACTTAAAATCCGCCTAGTAAACCTTTAGTGCCTCGTCTACTTAAGGAAACCAGTCTACTCAATTAAATAAATAAATAACTTCACCAAAACATTGAGTAGCCCGTCTACATGGGTGGATGAGCATTTCTCTTTATGAGTCCAAGCAGATACATATGAAAACTTATTCTAAGTGTCCACGTCTTATAATTTTAAGTGTTCCTGCATAACTAAATAGCACATGTTAGATTTCAACTAACACTTTGCCAGGCAAATTTAATCATTTTGTTAACATCAAAACATAGAGATTACTTAATCCAAAACTACTTTGGTTCCAACAATCTCCCTTTTTTTGATGATGACAAAAACTAATCAAATTTGAGTGCAAAGTCTAAGAGAGCTTATAAAGCTCCCCGTAAGACAAAGCATTCAAACTTTTAATCAGGAAAAGCATAAGACAAATTCAGCAGCATATGTAATAACTTATCAGATCAGTGCAACTACTTATCAGTTAAGTATAGTATCAGACCTTTTAAATTCTTTATTTACTTTAAACAAATTTCAAAGCAATTGAAAGTATATCATGTCAAACAGTATCAGAGCTATACAATATCTGAGCAATCCAGATAGATATATCAGAACAATATTTATATTAGCATAGCTAATCATGCCAAAGTATAAACAGAATGAGACATGTATATGCAGACAAGTATATACTTTTCAAAAACTGTCTTTTCATATTAAATTTAGTTCTATTTCCTTTATCACCCTTTTTTGTCATCAGACAAAAAGGTAAAAGGAATGGACCATCATTGTCAGTATGGAAAACAATAAAGGAAAAGCCTAAGAAGAGGGTGGAGGTGGAGGATTTGGATTTGGATTTGGATTTGGTGGAGGACGAGCAATCTGAGTTGGCAGATTGTGACTCTGTTGGAATTGAAGCATGATGTTCATCATCTGGTTCATCATGATGTTTGTTGGAACCAGGGCTTAAGCTACATGCTCTTTCACTTGTTCTTTGACCTTACTCTCTATTTTTTCATCTATAATTCTACCAATAATTTCTTCAAAGTTTGGAGGCAGTGAGAGTGAGGGTCTTGAGCTTTCAGCAGCATCCTAAGCATAGGCTTGACTTGGAATGGTATCTAAAGCTCTTGAAGTCTGAGGTTGCTCTGTTGGATGAATGACGGTTAGAGCCAGTGGTTGAGAAGAGTGCTTCTCAGAAGTGCTTTGTCTAGGAATGGACTCAGCAACTTCTTCAACCTCAGTTGCAGGTTGAACCACTTCCACTTGAGGATCAGACTTCACTTCTTCAACTGCCATGTCCTCAATGATGATTTCTTCTTCTGTGTGCTCTGGTGGTGAAGAGGATGGAGGTGAAGCAGCATATTGCAGCACCGGTGGAGGCAACTCCTTTCCCCAATGGATAGGGTCCTCTTCAAAAATAGGACTTATGAAAGGAATTCCAATGATGTCCTTATAGATAAGGAATCTGCAATAAGCAAGGCCACACTTCCCTCTGACTTTAGGAATAAATTTCTTTTCTTCAACAGTCAGTCCAGAGGAGGAAGATTCATGTGCATGATGAGTATGATTTCACCTCATATTTCATTGTCATTTTACATGCATTTTCATAGACAATTCTAATTTGATTTAGGTTAGTTTTTACCTTGGAACAGGTAAGGCGGTTTTGTGGTGTTGTTTTGCAGGAATTAAGGATTAAATGCTCAGGATCAACCATGATGGAGCTTGCATGAAGATGGAGCTTGAAAAGTAAATAAAATGAGTCAAACAGAGCCCATCACGGCCTAGCCGTGACAGCAATCACGGCCATGATCGAGCAAAACTGAAAATAAAGAAGGCTAAAGTCAGAACTGGTCACGGCCAGCCCATGATGACCATCACGGTCGTGACATGTCAGCTAAACCAGACCCTCACAGTCAGAACTGATCACGGCCTAGCCATGATGGTGGTCACGGCCGTGACAGATGATGAGTGTGATTCCACCTCATCTTTGTCCATCATTTTGCATGCATTTTCATGTAGTTTAGGCATATTTTTATTAGATTTTAGGTTAATTTTCCTTTGGAACGGGTAAGGCGGTTTTCGTGTGTTGTTTTGCAGATATAAAGGGTAAATTGCTCAAGATCAACCATGATGAAGTTTGGATGAAGATGGAGCTTTAAAACTGAAGAAAATGAGCCAAACAGAGCCCATCACGGCCTAGCCGTGATGCCCATCACGGCCATGATCGAGCAAAACTGAAAAAGAAGAAAGGCTGAAGTCAGAGTCTGTCACGGCCTGGCCGTGATAGCCATCACGGCCGTGACCCAAAACCACCACAAGTCAGAGCACATCACGGCCCAGCCGTGAAATTCTTCACGGCCACAAAGGAGCACTCGCATCGCGAGAATCATGTTCGCGTCGCGAACCAATGAATCTTGCAGAACTGGCAAAGGCAGAGACCGTCACGGCCTGGCCGTGGTGGCCATCACGGTCGTGACGCGCATTACTTGGACCTGAAGAAACCGAAATAGATCAGATTTTGAGTTGGTTTGGGACTCTAACTTCCCCATTTCTATAAATATGGACCAAGGCATCAGATACAGGGGACATCACAGAACATTGGATGATCCATAACAACTAGGACACTAGGCTTAGATCTCTCTTCTCCTCTTCTCTTCTCTTCTCTGATTTTTTTTTTGTATTTTCATGTTACTTATAATCATGCTTGTCATCTCCATGGCAAGGCGTGAGTAGTAGCATAGTTTCTAGGGATTAGGGCTCTGCCCGAGGTTTGTAAATGATGTTAATTTGATGTTGAAACCATTGTTGATTTCATAATTGTTTTAGATCTGATTTCTAGTGTGTTAATCACTCATAAATTTCGGCAACCATTTATTTACGTGACATAGACGTTCTAAGGAGGAACCTAGCGGTGAACTTAGGATTTCTAGGGTGATTCACTCGTAAAGCCCGGCAGCCACTAGTTTGTGAGATGTGAATGATCCAAGGAGGAACCTAGCGGTGAACTTAGGTTATTTGCATGACCGAGACATTTCAAGGAGGAACCTAGCGGTGAACTTGGGTGTCGGACCTATAGAAGTCAGACTTGGGACTGAAATCACGAAAGTTAGAAGCCGTCCCTCGAGGAGCAACGAGTTGTCACGGAACGCAAAGGGTCCAATCTGGGATCGACTACCACGAAAGTAGGGGTCGGGTCAATTGGGCACGGCTTTTGTAACCCGAAAGGGAGCTTAAGCTATTAGAGGATAAACTCGCCTTCAAGGCAATTTCGGTAATCAACAAAGGTAAATCTGTTAGCAACATAAACGACCTCAAAGGTAACCCAAATCCCTAGGAATTCGTTTAAATCAAAAACCCCAAAAACATTTGTTTTCTGTTTGTTTATCATTTCAATTTCAAATTCAAACCAATTTCAAAACCCCCTTACAAAGTCCAGATCTAATCGATTCGAAAACTGATTGCGATTCGAGAACACAGTCTCTGTGGGTTCGATATCTTTTATTACTTGACGGCAGTCCGGTACACTTGCCGGATTCGCACGCGCGCGTTGACTTATGCGACATCAAGTTTTTGGCGCCGTTGCCGGGGACTGTGCCATTTCGAATCTCAATTCAAATTTTTAATTGATTTTTCTGGACCTTTTCTTTTTGTTTGATTTTTATTTCTGAAAAAAAAAATCAGAAATCAAAAAAATTATTTTCCTTCTATTGTATCCATCTCTGTGTGTTATATGCAAAGATCCCTAAGTTTTGGGAGCCTTAGTGAGATTGATCCGAAGATCGAGAGGACCTTCCACAGACGTAGAAGACTACAAAGAGAGGGAGAAAGGTTGAGTCCTGTTCCACTCATGGCGAATCAACCGGATACAAAGCCTTTGAAGGACTACGCAGCCCCAAATGCGAGAGGCTTGCGAACTGGGATTGCAAGGCCAGAGATTGAGGCGGAAAACTATACCATACCGCCCATGCTAATCAACATGATTAGGCAACATCAATTCGGAGGATTGCCTTCGGAGGACCCGACCGATCATATAGAGACATTCTTAGAGTTCACCGATGCAATCAGGATTAATGGAGCCTCAGTCGATGTTGTGCGTTTGAGATTGTTCCCCTCATCTCTCACTGGAAAAGCGAAGGCCTGGCTAAAGCAAATCCCCGCTAACACTTTGACTACTTGGGACCAATTGGAGCAGGCGTTCTTGGAGAAATTCTTCCCTCCATCCAAGACGGCCTACATAAGAACCCAGATCACCAGCTTCTTCCAGAAAGACGGAGAATCATTATCAGAAGCTTGGGATCGTTACAAGGGACTGCTGGAGTCGTACCCACATCACGGACTCGAGAGGTGGTTAATAGTGCACGCCTTCTATAACGGATTGGATTACTCGTCGAAGGTGTCACTAGATTCTGCAGCCGGTGGAGCATTTATGAATAGGCCTCTCACTGAGGCATTCAACATCATCGAGAATGTCGCCACCAACTACCACCAATGGGGATCCGAAAGAGGTAATAACCCGAACAAGATTTCGGGGGGTAAGTTTGAAGTAAGTAGCATTGATATGATTATTTCTAAATTTGACTCACTAAATAAACGATTAGATAAGATTGAAAGAGCTAATGTGAGTGCAATAGGTGCTACTAACCTTGTTTGTGAGATTTGTGGAATGCAGGGACATGACATGATGGGATGCCCACATGGATCCGGCGCTTCGGGTGAGCAAGTGAACTCTTGTAACAACTACTATGATACGAACCCGAAGCTGCCCAACTATGCTCCCCCAAATCCCTACAACCAAAGAAGAAACAACCCTTACCTCTCCTACGGCAACTACAGCAACACGCTTAATCATGAGTTCCAAGAGGGTCAAGGTAATAAGAGAGCAGCACCGGGGTATCCTCAGGTACAAAGATCTAAACTCGAGACTTTATTTGAAAGTTTTGTCGAAACTCAGACAAAACAGAATGAGGAGTTTAGACAACAAGGAAGGGCAGTGAGTGAGGCAATAAAGGATCTAGCATCTAAGGTAGACAACTTAGCAACTCATAACAAGATGCTAGAAAACCAGATTGCCCAACAAGCCAAACGACGTACTCGAGACCTAAGGGTACATTCCCGGGGCAACCCGAAGCAAATCCCAATGAGCATTGCAATGTCATACACTTGAGGGATGATAAGCTTGGGGTGGGGGTAGCTGAAATGGACGTGGAACCGGAGGAGGACACGAGCGAAAAGGAAGAGCCATAACCGAAATATGTCCCTCCACCACCGTACCAACCCCCGATACCTTTCCCACAGAGGTTGGTCAAGAAAAAGCAAGTAGATGTAGAGACTAAAATGCCTACTAAACTGAAAGACCCAGGTAGTTTCTCCATCGCTTGCTCGATCGAACAAGTGGAAATAGACCCAGCCTTATGTGACTTAGGGGCTAGCACGAGCTTGATGTCCCTCACTATCATGGAAAGGTTGGGAAGCAAAGAGTTGAGACCATTCAAATTCCCCTTACAATTTGCGGATGGCTCAACTAGGACTCCTCTAGGCATACTAGAGAATGTTCCTGTAAAGGTAGGGAAAATTCTCATCCCTACCGACTTCCTGGTATTGGACATGAAAGGGAATTCTAAATTCCCCATCATTTTAGGAAGGCCATTCTTGGCAACCGCTGGAGCATTAATAGACATAAGGAATGGCAAACTCTCTCTAAATGTAGAGGAAGGTAGGGTAAATTTTCAGTTGACTAACTCTTGTAACAACCCTCCTTTTGAGAGCCATGTGTGCAGAATTGATGTAACGTCTCCAGCGGTAGAGAAAGAACTTAGCATGGAAGCAACCCCAAAGATACGCATGGTTGAAGATGCAACCAGTGGTGAAGTCGGGATTGCTGTCCATGCAGAAACAATACTTCCGCCGGGAGGAAGGAAGGAAGGCTAGGAAGCTCCGAGAGAAAAGAGCAAAGCGGAAGCGTTACTGGCCGTATGAGCAGAAACGGCTATTTGAAGGAGTTCCTTGGAAGAGAAGTGTGCCTGCACTTCTACGCCCAGCCGACCCCGGTTGATTGAAGGAAGATTGGTCAAGCTCAGGACCGTAAACAAACGCTTCTTGGGAGGCAACCCAAGTTTTTCTTTCCCTTTTTCCTTTTGTTTTTGATTTAACCTCTTGAATAATTTGAGAAGATCAAGAGACAAAAATATCATTAATAGGTTTGTCTAGTGTTTTCAGGTTGAGAAAGAGAAGAAGAGCATAAAAAAGATAAAGTCAGAGGCCATCACGCCCTGGCCGTGACAGTGGTCACGGCCGTGATGAACTAAACAAGAGCACAGAAAGGATCACGGCCTAGCCGTGACAACCATCACGGGCGTGATGAGTAGGATGCCAAGGTCAGAGAGCATCACGGCCTAGCCGTGATGTATATCACGCCCGTGACAGGGCAACTCCTGAGGACAGAATTGATCACGGCCTAGCCGTGATGAGCCTCACGGTCGTGATAAAATTTCCACCCAAGTTTTGACTGGAATGTGAAGCCAACACCCGCTACCGACTCGGTAAGTTGTTCCATTTTTCTCCTCTCTCCGACTTGATTATTTACATTGGAAACAATGTAAGTAATCAAGCTTGGGGTAGGGGTATTTATTTTTGCATTTGCATTGTTGCATTCATATTGCATTCTCATAGGCATAATATGGTATGATCACATTCTCTAGATTGCCTCTCACTTAGAACATGCATCCAATTGTGAGAACTTGGAGCCAAATGAATTGAGATAGTGAATTTTGAACCCAATTTTTCATTATCCTTGTAATATGGCTAAAAATGAAATTTCTTGAGATAGTCATTTGATAGTTGATAATTAGCATGTGGTTCCTTAGACTTGTGTACCTCACTGATTTATGAACTACTAAATGTAAGATTTTGAGCCAAAAGGGGTATTCACTAAATCTACCCCATTTCTTGTGATAGAGTGATTTAATTCCTCATGGACTGTATTTTCTAGAACTTGACTTGAAACCATTTCAAAACTTAAAAATTTCTGAAAACATTTTTGGAAATGATTGAGGCACTAGGTATTTTTCTGGCCTCCCGAGCTTTGAATGATAAATGCTACCCCTTAGTTGCCCAATTTTGAGCCTAAAGATAAAATACTTTTCTTGGTACCTTGAATTACTTTGATAAATAATGCTTGGTATGGCACCTTTTAAAGTATTACAAAAAGGGCAAAATGGTAGTTGGAAAAAGAATGGGATGAAAATATTTCTCTTGAGCTAAATCTCCCCTTCTCCAAACAAATAAAAATGAAATAAACAGAAGAAAAAAAAAATGGAGAAGGGGATGACAAAGAAAGTGAGAAATGAAAAGAAAAAAAAAAAAAGAAGAAGAAAGGTGGAAAAAGTAAATCAAAGCCCTCAAAAGGTATTTTAGAAGGTGTCATACTTTGTAATGTTTGATAATCTGTCTAGCCTTCTTGAAATTCCCTTTCTTTGATTTTCCCACCTAATAATAAATCTCATGGCCACATTACAACCAAAGGAAAAGACCTCTTGATTCTTAAGTGTTTTCTTAAATAAAGTAGAGATTTGGTTAATAGTCAAGCCTATGGTAAAATACTTTACTTGAGGAAATGGAGTGAATTGCAATAAACCCTAAAACACTTGAGTGAGGTGAGATGAGTGCCCAAATCAGTGAGGACATGAACTTGAAAAACCTAAGCTTCTAATTGGACTTGAACTTGATTATCTCTTGAGTGCTTATTAAAAATGCCTATTACTTGGATTAGCTTCTAGGGTTCTTGGTTCACTATCCATGCTTTAATTGATTTATCTTATGGCTTGAGTAATTGCTTGAGGACAAGCAAAGTTTTAAGCTTGGGGTGATTTGATGAGTGTGATTCCACCTCATCTTTGTCCATCATTTTGCATGCATTTTCATGTAGTTTAGGCATATTTTTATTAGATTTTAGGTTAATTTTCCTTTGGAACGGGTAAGGCGGTTTTCGTGTGTTGTTTTGCAGATATAAAGGGTAAATTGCTCAAGATCAACCATGATGAAGTTTGGATGAAGATGGAGCTTTAAAACTGAAGAAAATGAGCCAAACAGAGCCCATCACGGCCTAGCCGTGATACCCATCACGGCCATGATCGAGCAAAACTGAAAAAGAAGAAAGGTCAAGTCGAGTCTCATCACGGCCTGGCCGTGATAGCCATCACGGCCGTGACCCAAAACCACCACAAGTCAGAGCACATCACGGCCCAGCCGTGAAATTCTTCACGGCCACAAAGGAGCACTCGCATCGCGAGAATCATGTTCGCGTCGCGAACCAATGAATCTTGCAGAACTGGCAGAGGCAGAGACCGTCACGGCCTGGCCGTGATGGCCATCACGGCCGCGACGCGCATTACTTGGACCTGAAGAAACCGAAATAGATCAGATTTTGAGTTGGTTTGGGACTCTAACTTCCCCATTTCTATAAATATGGACCAAGGCATCAGATACAGGGGACATCACAGAACATTGGATGATCCATAACAACTAGGACTCTAGGCTTAGATCTCTCTTCTCCTCTTCTCTTCTCTTCTCTGATTTTTTTTTTGTATTTTCATGTTACTTATAATCATGCTTGTCATCTCCATGGCAAGGCGTGAGTAGTAGCATAGTTTCTAGGGATTAGGGCTCTGCCCGAGGTTTGTAAATGATGTTAATTTGATGTTGAAACCATTGTTGATTTCATAATTGTTTTAGATCTGATTTCTAGTGTGTTAATCACTCATAAATTTCGGCAACCGTTTATTTACGTGACATAGACGTTCTAAGGAGGAACCTAGCGGTGAACTTAGGATTTCTAGGGTGATTCACTCGTAAAGCCCGGCAGCCACTAGTTTGTGAGATGTGAATGATCCAAGGAGGAACCTAGCGGTGAACTTAGGTTATTTGCATGACCGAGACATTTCAAGGAGGAACCTAGCGGTGAACTTGGGTGTCGGACCTATAGAAGTCAGACTTGGGACTGAAATCACGAAAGTTAGAAGCCGTCCCTCGAGGAGCAACGAGTTGTCACGGAACGCAAAGGGTCCAATCTGGGATCGACTACCACGAAAGTAGGGGTCGGGTCAATTGGGCACGACTTTTGTAACCCGAAAGGGAGCTTAAGCTATTAGAGGATAAACTCGCCTTCAAGGCAATTTCGGTAATCAACAAAGGTAAATCTGTTAGCAACATAAATGACCTCAAAGGTAACCCAAATCCCTAGGAATTCGTTTAAATCAAAAACCCCAAAAACATTTGTTTTCTGTTTGTTTATCATTTCAATTTCAAATTCAAACCAATTTCAAAACCCCCTTACAAAGTCCAGATCTAATCGATTCGAAAACCGATTGCGATTCGAGAACACAGTCTCTGTGGGTTCGATATCTTTTATTACTTGACGGCAGTCCGGTACACTTGCTGGATTCGCACGCGCGCGTTGACTTATGCGACATCAACAGACCAATCAGTGAAGCAACACCCAAGGCAGAATCCGTCACGGCCTGGCCGTGGTGGCCATCACGACCGTGACGCGCAATATTTGGATCTGAAGAAACTGAATTGATCTGAATTTGTGTTTGATTGGGATTCAAATTACCCTAATCTATAAATAGGGCAGCTAGGCAGAGACTTGGGAGGACATGCGCTGCTACCACTTAGGCAAATTTTTAGGATCTCTCTTCTTCTTCTTCTTTTCTTCTCTTATTTTTTATTTCATGTTTTTGTTAACCAAGCTTGTCATCACCGTGGCAATGCTTGAGTAGTAGCCTTATTTCTAGGGATTGGGGCTATGCCCAAGATCTGATTTATGTTATGAATTGATGTTTTACCTTTGTTAATTTCGAATTTGCTTAAGATCTGATTTCTATTGTTTTAATTACTCGTAAATTCGGTGGCCACTTAATTGCGTGTCGTAGATATTCTAAGGAGGAACCTAACGGTGAACTTAGGTATCAAATCTATAGAATTAGACTTAGGACTTAAATCACGAGAGTTAGAAGCGGTCCTTCGAGGATTAACGAATTGTCACAAGGCTTAAAGGGTTCGATCTAAATTCAACTACCACGAGAGTAGGGGTTGGTTTAATTGGGCACGGTTTTTATAACCCGAGAGGGAGCATTAACTTATTCAGGATAAATTCGCCTTCAAAGCAATTTAGATAATTAACAAGGGGTAGTCAATTTAGTAACATAAATAATCTTGTTGGTAACCCAATTCCTAGGAATTCTCTTTTGAATTTGAAAACCCCCAATTTGAATTGCTTTCCTGTTTTGTTTAATTGCGATATTAAATTTGATTGTTACTTGATTCTTATTACAAAAATCAAAACCTTTTCAAAATCCATTTTTTATACAGTCCAGTTTTATCGATTTAATAATTAGTTGTAGTTTGAGATCACGGTCCCTGTGGGATCAATCTTTTTATTACTTGGCAACGAATCCGGTACACTTGTCGGATCTCACATCAAGTTTTTGGCGCCATTGCCGGGGACTGTGCTTTCTTGAATCTCAATTTAATTTTTAAATTGATTTTTCTGGACTTTTTCTTTTTTTAATTGTTTTTTGTTAAAAAAAATTTCATTTATCTCTTTTCCTTTCTAGAGTATCTATCTCTCTGTGTTTTTCTCTTTTATGCAAAGATCCCTAAGTCTTGAAAGCCTTATTGAGGTTGACCCCGAAATCGAGAGGATCTTTCATAGACGTAGGAGACTACAAAGAGAGAGAGAAAGGTTGATTCACATTCCACTCATGACGAATCTACCGGATACCAAACCATTGAAGGACTACGCAGCCCCAAATGCGAGGGGTTTGCGAACTGGGATTGTTAGGCCAGAGATCGAGGTGGAGAACTACACTATACCGCCTATGCTAATTAGCATGATTAGGCAACATCAATTCGAAGGATTGCCCTTGGAGGACCCGACTGATCATGTGGAGACGTTCTTGGAGTTCACCGATGCAATTAGGATTCATGGTGCCCCGATCGATGCTATACGCTTGAGGTTATTCCCCTCCTCTCTTACTGGAAAGGCAAAAGCTTGGTTGAAGCAAGTGCTCGCTAATACATTGTCGACTTGGGACCAACTGGAGCAGGTATTCTTGGAGAAATTCTTCCCTCCATCCAAGACGGATTACCTACGAACCCAGATCACCGGCTTCTTCCAAAAGGATGGAGAATGCTTATCCGAAGCTTGGGATCGCTACAAGGGATTGCTGGAGTCTTACCCACATCATGGACTCGAGAGGTGGTTGTTAGTGCACACCTTCTACAACGGATTGGATTACTCTTCGAAGGTGTCATTTGACTCCGCAGCTGGTGGAGCCTTTATGAATAGGTCTCTGACCGAGGCATTCAATATCATTGAAAACATGGCCACCAACTACCACCAATGGGGTTCAGAAAGAGGTAGTAACCCGAAAAATATTTCTGGGGGTAAGTTTGAAATGAATAGCACTGATCTCATTATGTCTAAAATTGACTCACTGAATAAACGCTTTGATCAGCTTGAAAAGGCTAATGGGAGTTCAATAGGTGCTACTAATATTGTTTTGAGATTTTTGGAATGCAGGGACATGACATAATGGAGTGCACACGTGGTATTGCTCATGGATCCGGTGCTTCGGGAGAACAAGCGAACTCTTGTCACAACTTCTACGACACAAACCCGAAGTTGCCAAACTATATTCCCCCAAATTCTTACAACTAAGGAAGGAAGAACAGCCCATACCTCTCCTACAGGAACTACAGCAACACGCTGAACCATGAATTCCAAGAAGGCCAATGTAATAGGAAACCCGCATCGGGGTATCCTCAGGTACAAAAGTCTAAACTTGAGTCTCTTTTGGAAAGTTTTGTTGAAACTCAAACAAAACAAAATGAAGAGTTTAGGCAACAAGGTAGGGCAGTCAATGAGGCAATAAAAGAGTTGGCATCTAAGGTAGATAACTTAGCCATCCATAATAAGATGTTAGAAACTCATATTGCCCAACAAGCTAGTACTTATTCTAGACCTAAGGGTACGTTTCCGGGACAACCCGAAGTTAATCCCAATGAACATTGTAATGCCATATTCTTGAGAGATGATAAGCTTGGGGTGGTTGAAAAAGATGTGGAATGTGAGGAGGACATGAGCGAAGATGAAGAGATAGAGCCAAAATATGTCCCTCCACCACCTTACCAACCCCCAATACCTTTCCCACAAAGGTTGGTCATAAGAAAGCAAGTAGAAATAGAAACTGAGAGCTTAATTGAGGAGCACAATGTCATGATAAAAACTATTATGCCTCCTAAACTAAAAGATCCAGGTAGTTTCTTTATTGCTTGCTCAATTGGAGAAGTGAAAATAGACCAAGCCTTATGTGACTTAGGGGCTAGTGCGAGCTTGAAGTCGCTTACTATCTTGGAGAGGTTAGGAACCAAGGAATTGAGTCCATCCAAATTCTCTTTACAATTTGCGGATGGCTCAACTAAAACTCCTCTAGGCATACTAGAGAATGTTCCCGTAAGGGTGGGGAAATTTTTCATTCCTACCGATTTCATGGTGTTGGATATGAACGGGAATTCTAAATTCCCCATCATTCTAGGAAGGTCGTTCTTGGCCACAGCTGGAGCGATAATAGACGTAAAGAATGACAAACTCTCTCTGAATGTAGAGGAAGGTAGGGTAGATTTTGATTCGACTAACTCATATAACAACCCTCCTTTTGAAAGTCATGTGTGCAGGATCGATATAATGTCTCCAGAGGTGAAGGAAGAGCTTAACATGGAAGCGGCTCTGAAGCTTTGCAAGACAAATGATGCACCAAATGGTGATTAAGTTGGAGTTGCTCATCATGTGGAAACAAAACTTCCGCCGGGAGGAAGTAAGGCCATGAAACTCAGAGTGAAAAGAGCAAAGCGAAAGTGCAATTGACCATATGAACAAAATCGGCTCTTTGAAGGACTTCCATGGAAGAGAAGTGTTATTGCACTTCTAGGCCCAGTCGACCCCCGGTTGATTGAAAGAAGTATGGTCAAGCTTAAGACCGTAAATAAGCGCTTCTTGGGAGGCAACCCAAGTTTTCTTTCCCTTTTCCATTTGTTTTTGAATTTTGTTTTTGAATAATTTGAGAAGATAAGAAAAGAAAGATCACTAATTGATGGATTTGCCAAGTATTTTCAGGTTATGAAAGCAGTAAGAGCAAAAAGGCAAGAAAAAAAATAAAGTCAGAAGTCATCATGCCTAGGTCGTGACGGTGCTCACGACCGTGATTAGCTAACCAAAGAAGATCAGAAAGGATCACAGCCTAGCCATGATATACATCACGGGCGTGATGAGAAGGACCCTGAAGTTCAGAATGTATCACGGCCTAGCCGTGATGGAAGTCACGGCTGTGACAGGTCAGCTCCTGAAAACCAGAATTGATCACGGCCTAGCCGTGATGAGTATCACGGTCGTGACACATTTTCCAGCATCTCTTTGACTGGCATGTGAGCCGGCACCCGCTACCACCTCGGTGAGTTGTTCCATTTTTCTCCTCTCTCCGACTTGATTATTTACATTGGGGACAATGTAAGTTTTTAAGCTTGGGGTAGTTGGACTAGGGGTATTTTTGCAATTTTTTTTGTATTTTTGCATTTTTCATGTTGCATTCATATAGGCATAGTTTGCATGATCACATGATTAGATTGCCCCTTGCTTAGATTATGCATCCAATTGTGAGAACTTGGTGCCAAATAAATTGAGACGGTGAATTTTTTAACCCAATTTTTTTTTATTCTTGTGATAAGGCTAAAAATAAAAATGCTTGAGATGATCTTTTGATAGTTGATAATTAGCATGTGGTTCCTTAGATTTGTGTTTCTCATTGATTTTAAACCACTAAATGAGAGATTTTTGAGCCTAATAGGGGTACTCACTAAATCTACCCCATTCTTTGTGATTGAGTGTTGTATTCCTCTTGGATTGTATTCTCTAGAACTTGACTTGAAACCGTTTTGAAGCTTAAAAATTTTTGAAAACATATTTGAAAATGATTGAGGCACTAGGTATTTTTCCGGCCTTATGAGCTTTGATTGATTAAATACTACCCCTTAGTTGCCCAATTTTGAGCCTAAAAGAATAAAATACTTTTCTTGGTACCTTAATTTATTTTGATGAATGATGCTTGGTATGACACCTTTTAAAGTATTGCAAAAAGGGTAAAAAGGTAGTTTGAAAAATAAATTGTGGGATAAAAAGTTAGAGAAATTTCTCTAAATTTGAAAATCTCCCCTTCTTCAAATAAATAAATATAAAAAAACAAAAAGAAAATGGAGAAAGGGACGAGAAAAAGAAAGTGAGAAATAAAAGGGAGAAAGAAAGAAAGGTGGAAAAGTGAACAAAAGCCCAAAAAGGAATTTTAGAAGGTTATCATGCCTTGTAATGTTTGATATTTTGCTTAGCCTTCTTGAATTTTCCTTTTCTTGATTTCCCCACCTAACAATTAATCCCATGGCCCCATTACAACCAAAATAAAAGACCTCTTGATTCTTATGTGTTTTCATTAATAAAGTAGAGATTTGGTTAATAGTCAAGCTTATGGTAGAATACCTTCCTTGAGGAAATTGAGCGAATTGTCACGTATCCTTAAACACTTGAGTGAGTTGAGAAGAGTGCCCGAATTAGTGAGAATATGAATTTAGGAAACCTAAGCTTCTAATTGGACTTGAAATTGATTGTCTCTTGGCTTCTTAATTGAAAATGCATGTCACTTGGATTAGTTACTCGGGTTCTTGGTTCACTATCCATGCTCTGATTGTTTATATTGACAGGCCTTAGTGATTGCTTGAGGACAAGCAAAATATTAAGCTTGGGGTAGTTTGATGAGTGTGATTTCACCTTATATTTCATTGTCATTTTGCATGCATTTTCATATAGTCTAGGCAATTCTAATTTGATTTAGGTTAGTTTTTACCTTGGAACGGGTAAGTCGGTTTTGTGGTGTTGTTTTGAAGGAATTAAGGATTAAATGCTCAAGATCAACCATGATGGAGCTTGCATGAAGATGGAGCTTGAAAAGTACAGAAAATGAGCCAAACAGAGCCCATCACGGCCTAGCCGTGACAGCAATCACGGCCATGATCGAGCAAAACTGAAAATAAAGAAGGCTAAAGTCAGAACTGGTCATGGCTAGCCCATGATGACCATCACGGCCGTGACATATCAGCTGAACCAGACCCTCACAGGCAGAACTGATCACGGCCTAGCCATTATGGTGGTCACGGCCATGACAGACCAATTAGTGAAGCAGCGCCCAAGGCAAATCCGTCACGGCCTGGCCGTGATGGCCATCACGGCCGTGACGTGCAATATTTGGATCTGAAGAAACTGAATTGATCTGAATTTGTGTTTGATTGGGATTCAAATTACCCTAATCTATAAATTGGGCAACTAGGCAAAGACTTGGGAGGACTTGCGCTGCTACCACTTAGGCAAATTTTTAGGATCTCTCTTCTTCTTCTTCTTCTCTTCTCTTATTTTTTATTTCATGTTTTTGTTAACCAAGCCTGTCATCACCATGGCAATTCTTGAGTAGTAGCCTTATTTCTAGGGATTGGGGCTATGCCCAAGATCTGATTTATGTTATGAATTGATGTTTTACCTTTGTTAATTTCGAATTTGCTTCAGATCTGATTTCTATTGTTTTAATTACTCGTAAATTCGGTGGTCACTTATTTGCGTGTCGTAGATACTCTAAGGAGGAACCTAGCGGTGAACTTAGGTATCGGATCTATAGAATCAAACTTAGGACTTAAATCACGAGAGTTAGAAGCGGTCCTTCGATGATTAACGAATTGTCACAAGGCTTAAATGGTTCAATCTAAATTCAACTACCACGAGAGTAGGGGTTGGTTTAATTGGGCACGGTTTTTGTAACCCGAGAGGGAGCATTAACTTATTCAGGATAAATTCGCCTTCAAAGCAATTTAGATAATTAACAAGGGGTAGTCAATTTAGTAACATAAGCAATCTTGTTGGTAACCCAATTCCTAGGAATTCTCTTTTGAATTTGAAAACCCCTAATTTGAATTGCTTTCCTATTTTGTTTAATTGCGATATTAAATTTGATTGTAACTTGATTCTTATTACAAAATCAAAACCTTTTCAAAATCCCTTTTTTATACAGTCTAGTTTTATCGATTTAATAATTAGTTGTAGTTTGAGATCACGGTCCCTATGGGATCAATCTTTTTATTACTTGGCAACGAATCCGGTACACTTTTTGGATCTTACATCAGTGCACATGCCACCATGTGAGTCCTCCAGATGTCCACAGCAACATCCTCTTGAATATCTTCGGTTGGTTGAGTCAACCAGTAATCAATCACATTTTGGTCAGTGATATTGATTGTTGCTGGATTGATTACGCAACTGTCAGGAGAAGGCATCTTGCTAGTGTTTCTTTGCTTCTTCTTGTCCTTGTCTTGATTGAGATCAATCATGGGTAGCCTAGGACATATCATGTATGGCTAGATCCCAATCTTGGTGTCCTCATTATGTCTTAGCCGGGTTGGAGGGACAAAGTTTGCAACTCTGTCAATTCTAAAGTGGCTAAACTCCCACTTCAGCATCTCATACATCAATGTATCAACAAAGTCAGCAGCTCTTCCATAGGTGCTAGGATGTCTGAAGGTAGTCCACTTGGTGTTTTTGTCCATGATGAATGGAATGTGCCTGGATGATCTGAATCTTTTGTAGCTCACATTGGTGAGATCCTTCTTGGCAGGGTCTGTGTGCCAATCAGAGATGATGTGTCTCTCAACTCCTTCAGTGAAGGGCTTGAAGGGTGGAAATTTTACTAGGGTTGGATAGATTTTTTCGGGAGGGAATTTCTTTAGGGGTAGGTGAGTAATGAGTGGTCCAAGGTGATTGTATAGTTTGGATGGTGGAAGGTCAGTGGGAATGTCAGGGTGATGTGAAAGCCAGGGGTGGATGACAGTTTCAGGTTCATAGTCATACTCAGGCAGGGGATAGAAAGGTCTGGTAGAGATAGGTTTAGGTTCATGTTTGTGATACAAGATCTTCCAATCTATTTTTCCTTTGGCCCAGTTTTCAGCTTGGCAATCATAGTAAACAGAGGGTGGAATGTAGGGGAATCTGGTTTTTCTATTTTTGGGAACGGGAGCTCCTAGTATGATTCCATTATCTGGTTGGTTGAACCAGGGGTCATTGGCAGGGATGATAGGTTGGAACGTTGGTCTTGTGAGTGAGGCTGTTTGTGGTTGGTCCGGTGAGGAATTTGTTTGTGGTGAAGGTAGGGATGGAATGTAAACATCATCAACAACATTCCTATTTTCAGAACTAACAGGCAAAGACTCAAGACTAGACACTAGGGCATCTAATGCTAATTGAACAGGGTCATTAGCAGGTAGAGTTACCTCAGTGGCCTTAGCTTTCCTGACTGGTTGCCTTCTGGTCTGAGTTGAAACAGGCACAAAGGCCTCAACAGCAGTGAGATCATCAGTATCAGCAGAAGTCTTCTGCTTCTTCAGGATGGTACTGATAGGAACTATGTCCTCATCGGCTTCCTCATCCTCATTGTGTGAGAGGATGATTCTTCTTTGCCTCTTCTGAGCAGGAGTAGCAGTAAATTCCCTAATTACAATGCCACCAGCTGGCCTCTTGGGGGAAGGTGTCCTTGCTGCAGTGGTCTTCTGCCTAGTTCCTCTTTTCATACCTAGGACTTCAACATTGTTGGCCTCAATCATTTCTTCCTTGATCTTCATTCCTTCTTCTGCCTTGGCCAGAGCATTTTACTTGTAAGTACTGAGTTGCATGCTCGAGAGATTACTTCTCCCAAAATCAGCAGTTGACATCCCTTTCTCAGTAAGAATCTTGTTCTGCTCTTCCTCAGACATAGCAACAAGGACATCATAAACACCTTGATGCCTGAAGATTTTTGACAGAAGATGAGTGTAGGGAATGGCAGAGAGATTCCTTCTATTTTGCATCACATGTTTGAGTCTTTCAAACAGAATCCAAGGAAGGTTGATTTTGGTTTCCCATAGAGATTGCACAGGCAGAATTTATGAAGAGCGGAGAGGTTGTCCTTGGAGCCAGTCTTATGTAGGACAGTCTTGTTCAGAATCTGATGGAGAATTTTGATTTCATCCTTCATTTCAGCAGACTTCCAGGAGTGAGTTCTTACAA
Organism: Sophora flavescens; assembly: GCA_030762895.1. Classification (NCBI taxonomy): domain Eukaryota; kingdom Viridiplantae; phylum Streptophyta; class Magnoliopsida; order Fabales; family Fabaceae; genus Sophora; species Sophora flavescens. Next base: position 165,917,229 of record CM061065.1, read on the forward strand.
TGTTTTCCTTCATTAGGGTAACAACAATGGTCTCAGAACCACCTAGGTCTTCCTCCCAAGTGTCAGAAATCACTAAGCCCTCTTGGGAAAATGCAATAGCATCAGAAATGGTCTTCTCAGAGACAATCACCTTCTTTCCCAACATGAAGCCAATAATCTCAATTTTAGTTATTGTAGGTTTCCTCCATGAGTTCCTAATGAGATTGGGGTAGATAGAGACTTTCTATAAGAACATAGCGGTGTTCAACCGCCATGTTCAGAGTATCAGTGACGTAGTAATGGACAGGGATTGAACTTAAAGCCATTTTTGAGGTTTGAAGGTTAGGGTTCGGAGACAAGGGAAACATAGAGCTAGAGAGTTTCAGAGAGAGATAGATGTCAGGGAAGATGGGTATCTAAAGGATTTTTAGAGGGAAAGAAACTTACTTAAAAAGGTTTTGAATTTCAAAGGTTTTTCTTTTGGAAATTAATTAAAAGAAATTAACAAGACATGTCATAAAGAATAAAACGACGTTGGTATTTTGAAACTATAAAAAGGTCTTGATGGGATTGATGGAAGTTACTGACTCAGCAAAGAGAATATACTAGATAAATATGTCTATAAGACAAAATAAATGCATTTAAAAAATATATGCATAGACGGGTTCAAGCATAAGCAAGTATGGACGCGCATATTAACATGCAATGGACGCGGCAAGCAAAAGTAGTAGACGCGTTATGCAGTAGACGCGCAGTTGAATATGCGATAGACGCAAATAAGTTTTATCATGCTCTGGACGCAAAATTTTTAACATGCATTGCACGGAAAAAATCTATAGACGTATATTTATCAGAACAACATTCTCAGGTCTGGACGCTTATATCAATCTGTGCATAACATATTCAGATGCTTCCTAATAAAGATAAATCTGTCCTCTGCTAGAGGTTTAGTAAAGATATCGGCCCATTGATGATTAGTATCCACAAATTGTATATCAAACACACCTTTTTGCACATAATCCCTAATGAAATGATGTTTAATCTCTATGTGCTTAACTCTAGAATGCAAAATTGGATTCTTAGATAGATTTATTGCATCAGTATTATCACACATAAGTGGAATACTACTTACAAACACATTGTAGTCCTCCAATTGATGTTTGATCCATAGAAGTTGTAAGCAGCAACTTGCAGCTGAAATATATTCAGCTTCAGCATTTGATAATGCAATGGCACTCTGTCTTTTGCTTGACCATGAGGCAAGGTTAGCTCCAATGAAATGACATCCTCCACTGATACTTTTTCTGTCCATTCTATCTCCAGCATAGTCAGCATCACAAAAACGAACTAATCTGTAATCTTCATTTTTCTTAAAACACACAACCAGATTAGTAGTACCTTTTAAATATCTAAATATTCTCTTAACTGTTGATAAGTGAGATTCTCTAGGATCAGATTGAAAACGAGCACACAGACATACACTGAACATAATATCAGGTCTGAAAGCGGTAAGATATAGAAGAGATCCTATCATACCTCTATATACCTTTTGGTTTACCTTTTTCTCTTTATCATCTTTGTTCAGTATGGACGTGGGATGCATTGGAGTGTTCATTGGTTTGCAATAATCCATTTTGAATTTCTTCAGGAGTTCCTTTGTATATTTGGTTTAATGGATGAGCACCTCGTTCATAATTTGTTTAACTTGAAGTCCAAGGAAGAATTTGAGTTCTCCCATCATGCTCATTTCAAATTCTTTCTACATTGACTTAAAGAATTCCTTGCACAGAGATTTATTAGTAGCACCAAAAATAATATCATCAACATATATTTGCACAACTATGAAATTAGACTTAATGGACTTTCTAAACAGGGTCGTATCAACCTTTCCTCTATTAAATCCATTTTCCATTAGAAATGAAGTTAGCCTATCATACCATGCTCTAGGTGTTTGCTTAAGACCATATAAAGCTTTCTTAAGCTTGTAAACATGTTCTGGATGAGTTTCACTCTCAAAACCCGGAGGTTGCATTACATATATTTCTTCATTAATAAAGCCATTTAGAAAAGCACTTTTAACGTCCATTTGAAAAAGCATAATGCTATGATGTACATCAAATGAAAGTAAAATCCTAATTGATTCTAGTCTAGCAACCGGTGCAAAGGTTTCAGTATAGTCAATACCTTCTTCTTGAGAGTAACCTTGAGTAACAAGTCTTGCCTTGTTTCTCACCACCTTACCATTTTCATCAAGTTTGTTTCTGTAAATCCACTTTGTTCCAATCACTGATTTGTCTTTGGGCAGGGGAACCAGAGTCCAAACTTCACTTTTTTCAAACTGATTAAGTTCTTCTTGCATAGCCATAATCCAGTCATCGTCCAGCAGAGCCTCGTCTACTGTCTTTGGTTCCAACTCAGAGACTAGTGCGGAATCTTCTTGTTCTCTGAAAGTGGATCTGGTTCTTAGCTTGTCATTGGGGTTTCCAATGATCTGATCTTGTGGATGATAATTCTTGAAGTACCAAGATCTTTGAACATTATCTTGTTGAGAAGCAGAGGTTTCTGGTTCTTGTTGATGGAAATATTCTTCTTGATCATCAACCTTAATTTCAGTTTTATCTCCAGAAATATTTAGATCAAGATCTGTAAAAGCTTCATCTAGCTCTGATAATTTCTTATTAGGCTACTTGTCATCAAACTTGACATGAATACATTCTTCTACCACTAAAATTCTAGAAGCTTTTGCATCAAAATTACCAAGTTGATCTTTAGTATTCAGTATATAACATTTACAATAAAAGGGATGAAAATATGAAATGTTGGGTTTTCATCCTTTCCACAATTCATAATGAGTCTTGTTCAGGATAGGTCTAATGTATATCCTATTCTGAATGTAGCAGCCAGTGTTAACAGCTTCAGCCCAGAAGTGTCTAAGGACAGAATTATCATTGAACATAGTCCTAGCCATCTCTTGAAGAGATCCGTTCTTTCTCTCTACCACACCATTTTGCTGTGGTGTTCTAGGTATTGAGAAGTTGTGAAGAATGCCACTTTCTTTAATAACTTACGAAATAGCTCATTTTCAAACTATCCCCCATGATCACTTCTGATTGAAGATATACACATGCCTTTTTCATTCTGTACACGTTTGCAGAATACAAATAAGACCTTGAAAGACTCATCATTGTGAGCTAGGAACATAACCCATGTCCATCTAGTGTAGTCGTCTACTATGACAAGACCATATCTCTTACCACTGACAGAAGCAGTCCTTGTTGGACCAAAGAGATCAATGTGTAGCATTTCTAGCGGTCTATTGGTACTAACAACATTTTTAGATTCAAAAGAACCTTTGACTTGTTTTCACTTTTGACATGCATCACAGAGAGCGTCAGATTTGAACTTAAGGTTTGGTAGCCCTCTCGCGAGGTTATGCTTATTTAGCTTTGAGATTAACCTCAAGCTTGAGTGACCTAGCCTCTTGTGCCAAATCCAGCGCTCATCCTCAATGGACACCAGACATGAGACACTTTGATTTGTAAGGTCCTCCAAGTCAATCTTATACTTAGCAGTGAACAAGAGTGATCCATCATTTTTCTTGACATTACACATGTTCTTATCAAATGAAACAGCATATCCACTATCACATAATTGACTTATACTTAGCAGATTGTGTTTTAAGCCTTTAAACAATAGAACAATGGCAATGGAGGGAAAATGGTATTTACCAATTTTACCTATACCACTGATCTTTCCTTTCTGGTTTCCTCCAAATGTAACCCAGCCACCATCTTTGGCTCTAAGTTCTTGGAACATACACTTTTCTCCTGTCATGTGTCGTGAGCACCCACTGTCCAAGTACCAAGATGCTTGTTTCTTTCTTGTTGTTAAGCAAGTCTGTAACAGGTATGATCTTATATTTAGGTACCCAAACTGACTTGAGTCCTTTCTTGTTTGTAGTCACTGGACAAGTATGCTTAGCATGCTTATTATGTATGCATCTAGATGTAGTATGCCCATTTTTTCCACACACTTTGCAAAAGGTGTTGGACGGGCCGGACTTTGTTTTAGCATGTTTAGCTTGAGATTTTGAAGCTCTGTGCTGAGTATGTGGTGTTAACTTTTGTTGAGATGCTTCTTGCTTCTCTTTGTCATAACCAATGCCAGATTTATCATATGGTGACCTAGAGTACCTTAAAATGAGACTAAGCTTATCTGAGCCACCTACAAGCTTTGACAGAGAGTCTGTCAGATATATTACATCTTGTTTCAGTTTTGCTACTTCACAAGAAACATCGGGCTCACACTCCATTTTGTCAGTTAGACTGACATTCACTGATTTTAGTATGTCATTTTCATCTTTAAGGTTTTGTTTCTCAGTGCAGACCCTATCATATTCTCTAGACAGTTTAGAAAATTTCTTTTTTATACTCCAATACCCTCGAGACAGTATGGACGACTCGTGCAACAATTCATCAAAAGCATTTTGAAGAGTGGACGGGTCAGAGTCCATTATCTCAGCATCAGTGTATTCACTTTCTGATGCAGTGTCTGCCATGAGACAGATATTTGCCTCTTCCTCCACATTATCTTCTTCATCTGATGAAGACAGAACAAGATACTCCAATGTAGCCATTAAGCCTTTCTTCTTTTTTAAGAATTCATTTTTATCCTTCAGCTCAGGGCAATCCGCTTTTAAGTGTCTAGGTTTCTTGCACTCAAAGCACAAGGATTGACCTTTTTCCTTGGTGTCTGACTTCTCCTTAGAAAACATTTTGTTGAATTGCTTCCTTCTGAAACCACATTTCTTTCTCCACAAATGTTGAATCTTTTTGGAGATAAAAGATAGTTCATCCTCATCTGATCCTTCATTACTATCAGAAGATCTTGATTCATCTGATGACTCAACAGCTTTGAAGACTTTTGATGAACTTGCCTTCCTTGCCTTTAGAGCAATAGATTTTCCTTTTCTGGAATTTTTTTCTTCATTTAGTTCAAGTTCATGCACCTTGAGGGATCCAAGAAGCTCTTCCAGAGAAAGTGTATTCAGGTTTTTAGCTTCCTGAATAGCAGTAACTTTAGGTCTCCATTGCTTGGATAAACTCCTTAGAATTTTTCTGACATGGTCTCTGTTTTCATATGTTTTTCCAAGAGATCTGAGACTGTTGGTGATAGTCTGAAATCTCCCAAACATCTGATCTATTGTTTCATGATCCGCCATCTTAAACAGTTCATACTGGTGAACCAACATGCTTATTTTTTATTCCTTCACTTGTGATGAACCCTCATGAGCTAGGGAAAGAGTATCCCAAATTTCTTTAGCAGTGTTGTAGCTGTGAACTTTGTCATGTTCAGATCTGGTAATAGCACACATGAGATAGTGCTTAGCTTTCAGATTCAGCTGATGTTGATTTTTCTGCTTTTGAGTCCATTAGGCTCTAGGAACAGCAGCTCCAGCTTCATCTCTTGGCTCTGTGTATCCGATTTCAATAAGCTCTTAAATATCTACATTCTGTTCATCCAAGAAGGTCATCATCCTCTTCTTCCAGTAGTCATAATATGTTCCATCAAAGAGAGGAGGTCTATTGATAGCTTGTCCTTCTGCATCCATGGTTGTTGGATCGTACTCCCTCATAACTTGTTAGATACTCAACCCTTTTGAGGCTGAGCTCTGATACCAACTGAAGTTGACACAGGCAAACACAAGAAGGGGGGTTGAATTGTGTTTGTTAATAATTTTCGTAAACAACATTTTTCAAAACTGATTTTCTCACACAAGGATATTTAAAAGAGATGTACACACTGAAAAGCAACTTTTGAAACTTAACAAAAGCAATATCAAATCCCCACAGTCAGTATAAACAAATAAAGCTGAAAGAGTTTAGGGTTAGAAGATTCACAGAAGATGTTTTATCCTGATTCACTCTCTTCCGACCAAGAGCTACGTCCAGTCCCTTCTACTTGAAGGTTTTTCTCCACTATTTTCCAAATAGATTACAACCAAGTATTCAACACCTCTCCAGGCTTACAAGTATTCCTTTCTTATCAAGCCTCTCCAGGCTCTAACTCTAACAAAGAGATTTAACTTATGATCTTCTTAACTAACTATGTGTGAGGATATGAAAGTTTAAGATCTGTTGAATATTTTGTACAATATTCAAATTAAAAGAATACAGACTTTTACTCTTGAAAGAATATTAGAATGAGTGATTATCGATTGGCGAAAGTTGTTTTTCAGAACTTGAGGTCTTCTATTTATAGTGACCTTCTTCTTCACTTGTATTTCTTCAACGGTTATTTTGAATAGTCCCGTTTAAAGATAGCATTGAATGCATGATATTCGTTGTGACTGATAGCTTGATTGTGGCCTTTGCGAAATGTAATCTTGGTTATTACATTTGCCTAGAATAGAGGGTCATTGTTTCTGAGCAATTTGTATCTTGAAAACTTTCTTTCCTCCTTTGTGTACAATCCAGCTTTTTCCAGCCGTAAAGAAGAATTCGTACAAGTCACTTTTCATTTCTTCATTGTACTATTTTACTTTTTGTATTTCCTTGATGGTATTATGATTTTCTCACAAGGAAACAAAGCATTAACCGGATAAAACAAATGGAAAGAACAAATATTCTATTGAATTAAATATCAATCATTTGAAATAAATTCATTGTGGGTTCAGATTGCATTTATTCATTTTTAGAACAACATATACATAAGAGACAGAAGCTTGTCTATTCAAAAATCTTCGTCCACACAGTTATGTGTAAGAACGAAGTCTATTCACTCTTTCATTTCACTCGTCCACTGACGTGGCATATTCTCTCGTCTACTATCAAGTCTTTGGAGTTGCTATATCTCGGTGAGTTATCTTGATCTTCGTCTAGTGACATGGCAATTAGAGTTTGTCTACTCGATCAATGAATTCGCCTACTGACGTGGCAAGTTAAAACTAGTCTATTTGATTTTTAAACTTAAAATCCGCCTAGTAAACATTTATTGCCTCGTCTACTTAAGAAAACCATTCTACTCAATTAAATAAATAAATAACTTTACCAAAACATTGAGTAGCCCGTCTACACGGGTGGACGAGAATTTCTCTTTATGAGTCTAAGCAGATACATATGAAAACTTATTCTAAGTTTCCATGTCTTATAATTTTAAGTGTTCCTGCATAACTAAATAGCACATGTTAGATTTCAACTAACACTTTGCCAAGAAAATTTAATCCTTTTGTTATCATCAAAACATAGAGATTATTTAATCCAAAACAACTTTGGTTCCAACACTCATCTCTTTGTTGTTGATATTGAGGCTCCAATCTTGATTCTTGTTCATTGTCCTTTGCTTGTTCTTCTTGAGAATCCATTCTTGTATCTACAATATCATCATTATGCACTTTCCCAATTTCTTGGGGGTTAGTCTCATCAAATGATACATTAATAGATTCTTATATAGTCTTGGTTCTTTTATTGAAAACTCTATATGCTTTACTTGATGATGAATAACCAAGAAAGATTGCTTGATCCGCTTTGGCATCAAACTTACCAAGATTGTCTTTTCCATTATTCAAAACATAGCATTTGCATCCAAAGACATGTAAATGTGATATATTTGGTTTTCTACCTTTATACAACTCATAAGGAGTTTTCAACAAGATAGGTCTAATAAGCACTCTATTAGACACATAGCAAGCGGTGTTAACCGCATCCGCCCAAAAATACTTAGGTAGACTAGATTCATTTAACATGGTTCTTGCCAACTCCTCTAAGGACCTATTTTTCCTCTCAACAACTCCATTTTGTTGAGGGGTCCTTGGAGCCAAAAAATTATGTTCAATTCCATGTTTATCACAAAAACATTCAAATTCATGGTTTTCAAATTCCTCACCATGATCACTTCTAATGCATGCTATTTTCAAATCTTTTTCATTTTGAATCACTTTAGCAAGTTTCTTGAAAGCGCGGAATTCATCACTTTTATGAACTAAAAAAATAATGTCCATGTAAATCTGGAAAAGTCATCAACAATCACTAAAGCATAATAGTTTCCACCAAAACTCATTGCCCTTGAAGGACCAAATAAATCCATATGAAGCAATTGCAAATGTCTAGAAGTAGAAACAACATTCTTGCGTTTAAAACTAACTCTTGTTTGTTTACCCTTTTGGCATGCATCACATAAACCATATTTGTTAAATTTTATCTTAGGCAAACCAATCACTAAATCCTTAGAGATAAGTTTGTTAAGGTGATCCATGTGAATGTGTGCAATTCTTCTATGCCATAGCCATGCATCATCATCTTTACTAACCAAGCATTGTATGGAAGATGAAATTTCATTCAAATCAAGCATATATATGTTATTGATTCTCTTGCCTATAAACCTAACTTGTTTATCATGCATACTTTCAACTAAGCAACATTTTTCATCAAAAACAACTTTAAAGACTTAATCACATAGTTGACTAATGCTTAACAAGTTATGCTTAAGACCTTCAACCAATAGCACATTATCAATTGTGGTATTAGAATTCTTACCAACCTTACCCACTCCAAGAATTTTACCCGTGTTGTTATCTCCATATGTGACATGACCACTTTTTCTTGGAGATAGATGGGAAAACATGGAGATGTCTCCAATCATATGTTTAGAGCATCCATTATCCAAGTACCACTCCTTGCATAGTATTTTAAAGCATACCTATACAAAAGAGATTAAATCTCAGGTACCCAATTTGGATTGGGTCCTTGTATGTTAGTCTTGGGTTTACTCCCTTTGGGAACCCACATCAAGTTACAATTATCAACACCTTTTCCTTTGATATAACATTTTGAAATATGGTGTCCATGCTTGCAACAAAAATAGCATTGTATAGTTGATTTCTTTTGTTTGCTTGATGGAACAAATTGAGTGTTGTTAGAGGCTTTAGCATCAAATGGATTGTATCCCAATCCGGACTTAACAAAACTCATAGTTTGTTTACCAAGTAAGACATTAAGATTGTTACTCCCATTTGTGAACCTTGCAAGTGACTTTTTCAAATCATTGTTTTCACTTTCCAAATTCTTGCAATTTTCACAAGTGGTGGTGCACCATTCTTTTTCCTTTCCTTTTGAAGAATTTTTGACATTCTTTTGCATAGTCTCGATCTCTAGCCTTTGATCCTCAACTTGATTTTTCAAAACAATTTTTTCTTTTTCAAGTTGAGCCATCAAATTCTTTTGTTTCACAACTAGTTTTGCTAAATCAAGAGACTCTTTATGCAATTCTTCAAAAGCATCTTGCAACTCATCATAAGTAAAAGAGAGAGAGTTCATCATCCGATACCTCATCTTCACTTTGATGTGAAGTCATTAAACATAGATTGACCTCTTCACTTTGACTATCTTCACCACCTGAGGATGACATTTCCTTCTCACCCCATGCTATGATTGCTTTCTTACCCTTATTGTCTTTCTTGCCCTTCTTCTCATCTTTATCATTCTTCTTCTTGCAGTTGGGGCAATCATATTTCATATGAATGGGTTTTCCACATTCATAGCAAGTTGGGTTGGAAGTACTCTCATTTTTTGTGAACTTCTTGTTGTTGAAGTTGCCTCTTCTCTTGAGAAATTTTCCAAACTTCCTCACTAACAAGTTGATGTGCTCCTCTTGAGATTCCTCACTTGAATAATCACTATCACTTAGGTCTTCCTTTCTTGAAGATGCAACCAAGGTTGTGCCTTTCTTCCTCTTGTCTTGATCTTCACTCTCATTTAATCTTGATAGCTCAAGTTCATGCTCTTGAAGCTTGCCAAATAGTGTAGCAAGTGACATTGTAGAAAGATTCCTTGATTCTGCAATAGCCGTCACCTTGGGTTGTCAAGACCTATTCAAACATCTTAGAACCTTGTTAATAAGATCCTCATTATCAAACACTTTACCAAGAGCACTAAGTTGGTTAACAATATATGTAAAACGTTTTTGCATATCACAGATAGATTCACCATGCAACATTCTAAACAATTCATACTCATGGGTTAAAGTGTTCATCCTAGATCTCCTTACTTCACTTGTGCTCTCATGGGCTACCTCAAGTGTATCCCACATTTCTTTTCCGGAAATGCAAGTAGAGATTATAAAGAACTCATCAATACTAACTCCCGTAGTAATGATGTTCTTAGCCTTCTTATCTAATTGGACCTTCTTATCATCATCGGTTCATAAGATCTAGGTTTATCTTTCTCTTCTTCATTAACAACATGTTTAGGCATAAAAGGACCATTCAAAACCGTATCCCATATATCAACATATATAGCCTCAATGAAAATTTTCATCCTTGCTTTCCAATAAGGATAACATTCACCATTGAAAATAGGAGGTTTAGAAATAGAAACATAATCACTTGTCCCATTTGATTGAGAAGCCATTTCCACCAGACTTGAAAGGTGATTAACCTTATTCAAAAACCCGCTCTAGATACCAATTGTAAGATGTGAAACAGTTCTTAGTCGGGGGGGGGGGGGTTGAATTGACCTTTTTAAAACTTTTCAAAAAATAATGTTTAACTTCCCTTTTTCAAATGGAGTAGCAAGATGGTAAATTTTCCTTGAAGCTTAAGCAAGAAACAATTGCAATACCAATTCAAGAATTTACTTAAAGAAAGATATTAATTGTATAAGCTAAGAGATAGTATCATATAACAATCATGCACTATAGTATCATAAGCATAGAACATAAACAATCATGCATACGATAATAAAGATTGCAAGAAAGTAAAGAGAGTAGAGATAGAGAAAGTGAAACAAGTATTTTACTGGTTCGGCCCACAACCTGAGTGGCCTAAGTCCAGTCCCCAAGAATCCTCTTGGATAAATTCACTATGACAAAGTTTGTACAAGAGATACCACACTCCTTACAAAAGTCACTCTACTCTAGTAGGATACCTCACCCATTAGAACCACACTCTCAAGAGATACCTCACTCTTGAACCTTGTTGGATACCTCACCAACATCTCATTAAGGGATGGCTCACCCTTACACCTTGTTGGATACCTCACCAACAATCACCACAAGAGACACCACACTCTTGCCAACAAAGGGATGTCTCACCCTTACTTTGAAGGATACCTCACCAACAAAGATTTTTCTCCAATGGCCACTTTGAAGGATACCTCACCAACAAAGATTTATGCCCCTCAAGAGATGCCTCACCCTTGAGAACCTTGGGATCCACACTCCCAATACAAAACTCATAAAACAAATTGAGTAGAAAAGAAAATCCTAACACAAATACTTGTGCATCAAAGCTTGTAAGCTTCTAGATCACTTGTAACAAAGGTTGAGTAGATGGCTTGCTATTTTGGCATTATAACAGTGTATTTTTGCTTATGATTTCGTTTTTAAAACTCTTAAACACATACCATTTATATAGACTTCAATTGGAGCTGAAAAACTGAAGTATTTTAGGGTGAGTATTCGAATACTCATACGGGGTATTCAAATACTCCCTGTAACAGAACCCAACAAACTTAACAGAATGGGTAGTATTTGAATACTCACAGGGGTATTCGAATACTCCTTACAAAAATTGCCAAAATGCATGTGTAATGGCATACATGAATTGGTATTTGAATGCTTTTGTAGGAATTTCGAATTTTCCTCAAAGTATACCAATATACAACTATGTATGTGATTACTTATACCTTAAAAACATTTTCCAACATTTGGCATTTGATTTAGCTCTAATCGATTTCTATTTTTAGGTTTAGCATTATTATCTTCTTAACTTTGTTAAGCCATCTAATCAATCTAAGTTACTTGTGACTTACATCAAAACCCTAGAAAAGCAAGCATAAACTATCAAAATGATTACAACATTGATCATCATCAAAACTCATTTCATATCTTCAGTCTTCAACATGGGTGGAGTTGTTCTTCACGAAAGCACAGTTGAGACTTGTATCTGATCATCATATATAGATTGTACGATGTAACAATCACTGGCCAACATGAATATGGCGAGGCTGACGCCTGAATGTATGGGATAAAACCATCTGAGCACAGCCCATGTCGTACATTACGAGGATCTGCTGCAAAATCAGGGTGTACCCGATCAAAATGCTTCCAGGCTTCACCATCATAAGGGTGGTGTATAACGCCCGTAGTTCCTCTATTTTCATAATGTCACCTCCTCTGTCCCGCAGTTTGCATTGATGCAAACGGTCTCTGCAACCTTGGAATTATTGGCAGATAGAACATTGCCTTCGCAAGAACTGGTTTATTCTTGCTACGGTCACTACTTTGAACGCGGTACCTGGGTGCCTGACAAAATTTACATTCTTCCAGCGCACTATCATTTGTGCCTGAAGCACTGTCATAATATAGCATGCACCCGCTCGGACAACAATCAATCCTCTTAGCCCGTAACCCCAGTTTCGACACCAACCACTTCGCATTATAATAACTTTTTGGCAACAACTTTTTAAAGGGTGTCACATCTTGAAGCATTTTACAAAAAAACTCCAAACACTGCTCGGGGACATTCCAATTGGACTTGCAAGATAGAAGCCTAACACAAATTGATAATTTTGAATCTGACGCCCCTTCAAACAATGGCTTATTTGTCTCTAACAATAGGTTGTAGAATCTCTGTGCCGATTCATTGGGAGGCTCTTCCATGTCATCAGACTCATTCGCCTCAAAATTCCCATGTTGCCCAAGACAATCATCCACCATCATATGCATTGACTGGAGTTGTTCGACATAGTCGTCGTGTAAGCCACTGCCTGATGCATCCATGTCAAGATCCTCACCACTAACTTCATTCAGATCAATATCCGGCAGCTCCTCACCACGATTAGTCCATATCCAATAATTAGGGTTGAACCCACGTCGGTACGGTTGTAACTTCACGTCATCATCACTCAAAACCGTCATACAATTGCACTTTGTGCACGGACATCTAATCCCCCCCTCTTCGACATAATCACAATGTTGCTTGGCTTTCGATATAAACTCCTCTACTCCATTTACAAATGATTGTTTCAGAAGTCATCTCTCAGACTCGTTCCTATCATACACCCAACTACGGCTCAAGGGCTAATATTCCATCATTCTGCATTTTCAGATAAATTGACGTATTTTTAAACATGATACTATGACCCCGAATCGCTCCCTTTCCTTAAAACGTGTGGCCCTATCCCATTCGAGGAAAAACTTTTTCACCACCGTATTATACTAGTTACTCATCACTTCTCATGTCTTATAGCTAACGAAATTTCTGCAGCATCTCCCATCGGTCTCCAAGTACACGACTTGACTGCGGTAAGATGCTACAATCAAGTATGGACCCAGAGAACAAAAGGAAATGCTTCGACCCGAAATTTAATCAATTATTTAACAAATGAGAATCATCGAGTACCTAGTATATCAGCGGAGAAAAAGTTTCTTCCCAAACTGTCCCAATTGGACAATTCAAGATTCAATAAAATGAGCGATATCATGACCACGAGTACACATGCTCAATAATATTGAACCTTGAACAGGAAACTACGTTTTTTCTCGATTACATATTAATTATATTATTCCTAAGTTATTTAATTAATTCATTATTTCACTTAATTACTTTTATTAATTAAAATTTAATTGTATCAATTTATGTGTTAGCTAAAAATTATTAGCTACAATAAGAATTAAAATCCTACATTAATTATAAATCAAAATCAGAAAAACCCACAAAATCCGACATTTCCAGCTCAACACTTATAATCGTACAATCAGTCCCAAAAACACATAACTACTATTTTTAAATTACAATATTTGCAACATATATGTATCATATCATTTTTTTTGAAACAAGATGCTTATATATAACATTAACTAAACACCAAGGTCAGGACTACAATCACGAAAAACATGAAACATATAAAACGCCCAGGATACAAAGCAGATTTCCTAGCTAGGTGATGTTCATGCACATTCACAAATATATATGTATCATATCATTAAACACTTGACTAAATACACAATTTCAAATAAATTAATAAAAAATAGAAACCTGACAGTGCAGACAGTAGTGGCTCCTAGGCAGTGATGGTGATAATGGTAAGAGAAACTACGTAACAAACAAACATTAAACACTTAATTAACAACCATGAAACACTTAATTAAAAAACATATAACATTAATTAAAAATTAAACAAATTGCATAAAAAAACTAAATACCTAGCTCTAGGGTTGCTGCTGGCAGTGGGGGAGGTAGGACACGGTGGTGGCACGCGCGGTGGTTGTGGGGTGGCGTGCAGATGACGAAAAAGGGTGTGGGGCTGGAGCGCGTGGAGAAGGAGAGAACAGAGAAGGAAGAGAAGAGAAGAAGAGAGGTGGAGGTATGGTGGTGGTGCGCTTCGTGGCAGGGAGTGGTGGGGGGTGGCCGGTGGTGGTGAGAGAAAAAGAAGAAGAAAGAGTGAGAAGAGGGGGGAAAATGAAGGAGGGAGAAGGGTTTCTGCCACTAAAAGACCCATTTTCTGATGGCCAAATCCGTCGATAATTCAAATTTTTGAATTCCGACGGCCTGGTCTGTGGGTAATATAAAAAAAAAATCCAACGGACAGGACCGTCGGTAATTACCGACGGGCTAGTCAGTCGGTAGTGTCACATGCCAAATTTTCCCCTTTCACGCCACTTTTTTCGATGAAATTATCGATGGATATTCCGTAGGTAATGTTACCGACGGTCATTCCGTCAGAAATACCTGTGACTTTTCATGTTCTAACTTACCAACGACAAAAGTCGTCGGAAATTGCCTAGTTACCAACGGACCTACTGTCCGTCGAAAATTTTCCGTCGATAATATCCCCTTTTCTTGTAGTGCTTGTAGCTCTTTATGAAGGTATGTGGATTTGTTAATGATATAAAAAGTTTTTATGTTAATGCTACCTCAAAATAAACCCATGTAAGTATATAACCAAAGAAGCAATGGAATCAGACATAAATATTATAAGTATGTGTTTAGATGGGGTATTTCAAAATTCTAAAAGATTTGAAATCCAAGGCAATTGAATTGCTTCATTTGAATTATTTTCATTTTGAAAATACCTAGTTTGGATGGGATAATTTAAATATATTGTATTTTAAATTCCTTATTTGGATAAAACATTTTAATTACTTTCAATTATCAAATTTTGGTTTTTAATATTTATTTAAAAATTGGGATTTCAATATAAAATATGACAAATAAATAAACAATACCATTTTTTAAATAATAAAAATTTAAAATAATCTTAAAAATAATAATAAAATTAGACAATTTGCTTGATCCGAAATTAAATCGATCTTTTGTAAATTGAATTAATTTAATTTTTTTATAATAAAAAATACACCACTTTGTATTGAGATTTTTTTTTTATAATTAAAAAATATATTGAATCAAGTACAAGGGGGTACTCAACTCATATACATTGTATCAAAGACATTGTATCAAAGCAGAATTACAAAAGGGGGAGAGGAATACGTACTTCACAACCTAAAGCACCAAAGCACTAAACTATGCTGGTATAAGGTTGAATAATAACTATGATCAACCCCTGCAAAAAACTATATCAGCCAATCAAGTGCCATTTTGGACCAATGTAACAGGCAGAAATAAGCATCCATAGGCTTCCAAATTGTACTTGATGCGCAAAAGACAGCTGCTGCACCATTTAATAAACCAGCTAGCAAAAGGACAACTAATTCTAAGTTTAACCATTTGCTTAGATCTTCCTGCACAACCTGTAACAAAACAGAACCAGCCAAATCCGGATAGGACATTCCTACTAGCAAAACAGACTGCACGATCGTGATATGGGGGACAACTGGTGCATCCGAGACTGAGCATAGCTGCACTGTGAAGCAACTGTGCTGAAATTTGGATAATTTGACAGAAAGAAAGCAATCGCCTACATATTCCAACAGTTCATAAATCTGCACAAATAAGGACATAAATGAACTATGAAATCTGTTTCCACATCCCTCTATGCACATGATTTCAAACCGTCCAAAGGAGATGTGCACCAATCCGAAAAATGATAGCTGCTACCTCTGCCTCTAAATTGGAACCACTGCCATGCTCTTAACAGAATAAAAAACCTTTGTGAATCATAACAACTCTGAGACATACCCCATCCAATCATTGAAGAGTGCAATAGAATGTAAACCATGGTAACCAGCCAACTAGCAAAACAAACATCACACCACATTCTTCCACCATGCCCTTTGACTAAGATCCAGAGACACCACTAAAAACTCTAGCATTGAGCATAGAGTATAAGCCTTCCTTATTTTGCATTCACCGCACAGCACAAATTAGTGAAAGCAATGTGCAATTGTAAGGAGGCCATCATTATAGATAAGTACACATAACCCTTTCTTGTTTGAGAGACATAAGCAATGAAGCACGGACACCTTTTCGAAAATGCCGTGTCGTGTGTCGGGCACGCCTCGGACACCGACACTTCACGGACACGCCTCCGACACGTGTTGGACACCCCTCTGCGGTGTCTCAATTAAAAAATAATTTTTTTCGGCTCGGACACCTCTCAGACACTTCTCGGGCACGACTTGAACACTTCTCGGACACTCCTATCATAAAAAAATATTTTTTTTAAAAAGTCATCTTATAATTTTGAGATCATGGGTCACAAACCTAAATATTTTTTAAACAAATATTTATTAAAAAGGTCATGAGTCACCAACCCCAAATTAGATCTTTTACCTTTTGAGACATAAAACAAAATAATGTCTCTTAGCATTTTTTGTGAGGCTCATTACTATAGGACCTAATTAGTTGTTTTATAAAATATGATTCATTTTCTTATCTTGATACTATTTTTGTAAAAATTGAATTGTGAAATGACCCCTTAGTTTTAGTATTCTTTGTGAGGGTCATTATGAAAACTGTAAAGCTTAACAATATATATATATATATATATATATATATATATATATATATATATATAAGCGGTGTCTCGGTATCCTATGTTTTTGACGTTAGCCGCTTCAAGGTGTCCGTGTCGTGTCGCGGTGTCCGTGTCAGAGTCGGTGTTTCATAGGACATAAGAAACCAAATTAATAACATCTAAACCAGAGAAACATCAAAATGAGAGAATCATATCTCCATCATTTTCAAATGTTCAGCAAGCTCATATATCAAATGTAGGAAACCACGGGTAAACCTGCAACCAGTAAAAATGCAAGATTAAATGTTTATGAATGTTCAAAACCCATGTTCTGGAAACTAATCCAGTGAACTAGAAACATCATGCTCAGCATCATAATTTGCTCAAGAAGCATATAATTTTGAGACAACCAATGAGGCAACCAAAATAGATGACCAATACAGCACCAAGCTTGCTACTCAACTTTCTCTTCAAGCCCTCAATTTCTGCACACAATGTTAAATAACAATGGTATAAAAACAGTACTTTAGGACCAGTTCGAGAACAAATAGAATCTCCCCTGTATAGCTCAATCCACTAAGCTTCTAAACGGTACTAACAAGGAACCAACCAAACCAGAAACAAAGTAACCCAAAGAGCCCAACAAAAAACAAACCAGAAAACAAGCATAAAACATCCACCAAGAATGTCAAACCAGCAAACTAAAGTACCAGTAGCTAAGACAAAATCATCTACTAACTACTGATGCAAATACAAAAATAAGTACTAAAACAAAATGCACAAATCCAGCTTAGTCATTTCATCGAACAACTTGTGCTCATTCCAAAATACTAAAACTCAGTCATCATTAATGACGATCAACAAGATTCGTTAAAAAAAAGAACAAAAGAGAACCGGAATAAGAACAAAAACAAAAACAAAAAACAAAAAATAAAATAAAAATCCAAGCCATGAGAGAGAGCAAGAGAAAGCAATGACAAGAACCCTAGATTTACGGTTGCATAAAAAAAACAGAGATGTAGAAAGCAAGAGTAGATATGATACCAAGAGCAGCTCCAAGTTAGGGCTATGGAGGTGAGGTCTGAGAAATCCAAGACGGAGCTGAGGAATTGATAGCAATGGCAGAGAACATGAAGCTGAGAACGTGAAGCTGAGAAGAGAAAATCGAAAATCGCTGGGAAGGGAAGATTTGAAAATGGCTATAGAGAAGGGAAGATGAAGAACGTGTATAGTGAAATGTGAGAGGGGCTGAGACTCACAGGAATTTTAGAAATTCTTGTATTTAGGTGGAATTTGAAATTCTCACGTTATAGATAAAACAAATCCTTCTTTAAAATTCTAAGAATTTTAAAATTTTTATACTAGAATATTTAAATAACACAATTTAAATTCAATTATTTTAAATACTCTTAAATATTATTTCATCCTCTATAAATATTCCATCCAAACACATGAATTTAGAGTGTTTATACTTTTAGTTAGTTGTTACAAGTCTACTGTATATAAAAAAATACCTTTGTTGGAACATATAAATGGATTTATATGGAATGATCAAAATATCAATAGATTTATGGTATAATTAATACAGCCATGATATCGAGTAATTTTTCTACACTTTTTTTTTTCTTTTATATTTCCTTCTCAATTAGTTTGTCTAGTTTATTAATAGCATCTATAAAAGAAATGGTATGGTGATCCCGTGATCCCCCTTCCAACCAATATAGTGAACCAATTAAAAAATTTGATTTTTGGGAAAAATAAATTAAATAACCAAATAATTTTTTTTTAAGACCAAATAAAAAATATTTATTACAAATATTGGAATGCTTTTTCATCAAGGTGAGTTGTGTTTTTTGGTCACCAGATACATTTTCTCAAATCAAAACCTTTCCCTTTTGTAAAAGGGCTCTTGCTTAAAATGGGCCAAAGTACGTGAGGCCCATTACTTCCACTACCATCAAAATTGTGCTCCGTCAGAAAACTTCTCTCATAAACCCTTTGAAACCCTAAAATCGGATTGCATTTGCATTTGCATTTTGCAGCAGCACAGGGAATCCCTCATCTCCGATCTCACTTCTTGGAGGTAACCCACTTCTCCTTGTTTCTTTTTATCCATAATATCCATACCACATTATAATAATTTATCAATTAAATTGAAGGTTTTTCTTTTTAATTTTTTCCCCCGTTACCTGAAATGTTATTTTAATGTGTAGTGTGAAAATGTCTCTGGGAGAGGTTGCTTGCAGCTACTCGCTCATGATCCTTCACGATGATAACATCGCTGTCACAGTATCCTTTTTGGAACCCTCAATATTAATGGATGAATATTTTAATTTGAATAATTCCATTGGTTGGTTAATCTTGCACTCTATTTTGTTAGCATAGATTTTCATTCAATTCAAGGGATTTGGAAATTGGGATTTGAAAAAAATAAAAAGACTTTTGTTTAGAAAAAAAATAAATTGGGCATATTCCATTTTCCCTTGTTGCCATTGATTTGGAATCAATTTTTGTACTCTAGGGAAGTGAGAGTGGAATCAATTTGGATTATGGTTTTCTCCTTAAGTTATTTTTAATAGGGTGACAAAATCTCAACCTTGTTGAAAGCGGCAAAGGTTGAAGTTGAAGCTTATTGGCCAAGCTTATTTGCTAAACTTGCTGAGAAGCGAAGCGTTGATGATTTGATATTGAGTGCCGGAGGTGGTGGGGCTCCGGTTGCTGTCGCAGCCCCAGCTGCTGTTGCTGCAGCTGGCAGCAGTGCTGCCTCCGCTTCCGCTCCTCCTACCGAGCAGAAGAAGGTATGTTTTCAGTGAATATTTTGTTCCTATTGGTGTTGCTGAACTCTGTCTTCTGGCTGTTGGTTATCTAATTGGTATTTTTGTTGAATTTTACAGGAAGAACCACAGGAAGAGAGTGACGACGATATGGGATTCAGCTTGTTTGATTAAGGGGCACTTTCAGTATGATCTGGTCTAGTTTTTGTATTGGGTAATTAGTGTTACTCTATGGATTTTGTAGGTCTCAGCTTTGTGTCGAATACTTATTATTTGCAGTGTTCTGAACTTTGGGAAATCGATTTTGTATTCATTTTGAGAATTCAAGCAGGAGAAATATTTATGTCACTTTCTACCTCTCTCGTTTTGCTTGTGCGCCTCTTGCAACCCTGCTCTGCGCTGTTTGTTCATTTCTATAGTTCTCAGTTTCTTCTGCTAACCTATTTCATGCCTAACTCGTGGGACTTTATTCACGTTCTGCATCTGTATATAATATGGGATGTAAAGCAGGTATAAATTCTAGAATTCTGTGGCTTATGCCAATGCTATTTCAGGTTGTTGTCAAACACACTTTTCTTGGGATTTTGTCTTGTTCGCTAGAAGACATACATAAGGATTATCCTGAGTATTCACTTGGTACTTAAGGGCACACATAAGAAACTTAAAAGTAGGAAGGCAATAGTGAACTATAATCCTGAGACAAAAAATTACGCTGTCCAAATGTTAAGACATACAAGTAGCAAAGACTTGTTTTTCCAGCATAGCCTGTGTCATATCTATTTGAAAACATGCACTCATAAATATGCCACTGTAGCATAGACCATCGCTCTTTTGCTAGGACGGATTGCCCTCATTTGAATTGTTGGCTGGAAACTTCACCAAATTCAGAGTAGCTGAAGAGTGAAGACTACCTCACATTTTTGTTCTTATTATGGAGTTGCCACGTTTTCCTTTGCCTGTGGAGCAATTTCTTCGCCATCAATCCCAGGTTTACTGCCAGGAACACCCAAGCTTAACAGTACTTCCTCCCACTTCTTAGCAGGTCCCTAATCCCAAAACAAAATTTATTTACTCTGGTTATGAAAAGATTTAGAACTGTTTTGTAACTTTACAATAAATAAATAGATTCTGTCGTTGTTTTTGCTATACTGCATACTATATGCTATCACCCACCTTCCATGAAAGATCTTGAGCCATGCAATTCTTGATCATTTCTGTAAAAGCTGGAGTTCCGTAGACTCCAAGAGCCCTGCTGACAGTCTTAGCTAGAGCATCCACATCGGAGGGATCCACAGCTTCACACTAAAGCAATATATTAAAAAAATAAGAATAAATGGTTGGTTATAGTACTTAAGCTACTAAGGACAATTTTGCAGATAATGAACTAGGTATTACTTCAACATTGAAGGGACCCATCTGAAATCCTGTGAAACCTTCTTTGACTGTGTCAACTAATCCACCAGTTGAGGCAACAATAGGTACCTAACAGTGAAGAATAGAAGTTGAAGAAAAGTTTAAGCTTAACTATTAGAGAAATCTAATCTAATGGCAGGAAAAATTCTAAGGAATGAAGGATTGTGCAAATCAGGAATTATACAGTTCCATAGCGCATAGCTTGTAACTGAATGAGACCACAAGGCTCAAATCTGCTAGGAACCAATATAAAATCAGCTCCAGCAATTATCATATGGGCTAGGGGAACATTGAATTTTGCCACTCCTCTGGCCTTGTCAGGGTATGATATCTCCAGCTGTTGAAGCTGCTTTTCCATTTGTTTTTTCCCTGTTCCCTAAGACAATACCATAACAACTTTAGATTAGAATTCTTGCTCCTTATTATGATGTAAGAAGGGTTCCAGAAAGTATGTTTCCATTTTTTATACTTACAAGGGCTACTATCTGAACATTCTCCTTGATAAATTGGGGAATGGCTGCTACAAGAATATCAGAACCTTTTTGCTCTTCAAGCCTACCAATGAAACCAATGAGAGGAATACTTCTGTCTACTGGCAATCCAACTTCTGCTTGGAGGGCTTCTTTCAGAAGAGCCTTTCCTTCCAATACCTGAGTATGAGAGTTTGTTAAATTTGTCTTATAGGTATTTTTCTTATGAGCCATAACACAATATAGAGATACTTCAATTCTAAAAAATGATTCTTACAGTTGCAGCAGTGTATGTGACAGTTATATATTTGTCAGTGGATGGATTCCACTCCTGAACATCCATGCCATTCACAATTCCAATAATACCAGTTATGCGAAGGATGTTGTCCAACTCCACTCCTTTATCTGGACCTGCCACTAGCTCTTTAGCATAGAATGGACTAACAGTTAACACAAGGTGTGATTCTATAATTCCAGCTTTCATCCAATTGATTTTCCTTCCAATCACTGGTTTAACGTGCCTGCAAAATTAGAACAATATAAAGTAGTTAAAATTTGTAACTACTATGATGATCACAACTCACAAGTGATGAAAAACAATACCCATCAAGGAAGTCAAAGGAGCTTTTAAATTGGTCAGGGAGATTGAGAAGTGAAAAGTCTGTGAATGCAAATCTTCCTTGATAAGCAATGTTGTGGATACAAAAAACCACCTGATAATAGCAGCAACCAGTGATTATGAATGCCAAGTTAGGTTAATAACTACAGTATAAAAAGCCAGTGTGATTTAGACCTACTCGAGCGTTCTTAAAGATGCCCAATGATTGGTACATACTTTTCAAGTAGCAGGGGATAAGGGCAGTGTGCCAATCATTGGCAATGAAAATAACATCTTCGCCTGCATATAAAAAACTAAGACATCATGCTTAAAAGTTCTTCTGATGTTAGCTTTGAAGAGCTTCATTTGTGATTTTGGTCCTTACTCCTTACCATATGGTCCAGAAAAATATTCACTGCTTTTAAGATTCAGAACCCTTGGTGCTTCCAAAGCTGCCTACAAGATTAATTCAAAGAGAAAAGATAAGGGAAAAGTGGGACTACTGAGTTAAGAAATATGAGCTCAGATGTATATGCAAGACAAAGATATATAGAACCTGGCAGAACAGGCTGAAACGTAATTGATTATCTTCATAATCCTCTCCAGCAGCAGGACCATAAAGTTTGGTTCCACTTTTCCCCCAGACCTTGAAGTGCAGTCATCAATAAGTTTCTGAAAGCAAAACAATGAATGCATAGCTGAAAGATAAAGGAATACTCCAACCTTTTCCAGAAACATGGGGTGATCCACAAAGACACGATCAACTCCTCTCTTATAGCAATGAAAGAAGCCAACTTTTTCTGTTCTATCTCCTACTTTTACCTGTAATAAGCAAAATATATACAACAGATTTAAACATAGAGGCACATAATTGTGTGAAATCTGATTTCTCATATTGTCAAAACTCAAAAGAATATACCTCAATTATAACAGTTGTATCCCATGCATCTTTGTACTGGTCATAACGTGGTGCAATGGTCATAACTCGATGCCCATTAGCCTAGAGAAGGATTAATTAGAGGGAGTCTTGCTCTCACTGAACCTCAAATATCCATATCAGCACATGCATTTTAGAGAAAAAAATAAAGCAGTAATGTTAAGCTTACTGCCAAAGCTGGTGGCAGACCTCCAAGAACATCTCCTAACCCTCCAGTTTTGCTCCATGGACCAACCTCAGTTCCCACAAAGATCAAATTCATGCCACATACGATGATACTTCTAGGCCTCTTGCTATGAAGTCCTTTCCTTCTAGCTTGAGCTGCATTAACTTTGATAGTGGTTCTGTTTAGAAGCTCATCTACCGAGTTCAAAACTCTAAGTCCATTATGAGTATTGGTCTGCTTTAGAGATTGAAGTCCCATTGGTGCAGCTTTAGATTCACATGAGATAGTTGGTCCGTGGTGAACTTGAGAAGAGACTAAGTTGTTTGCAGCAGCCACTGTTGCCATTTTTTATACTTATTCTGAATAACAAAGATTCCAAACAATAGTGGTAAATGAATGAGTATCAAATTCAATTTGGCAATGTTAACTGTCCTGTTAGGCATATTTCTAAAAACTGAAGCTTTCCAACATTTAGTTTCTTTTGTTATGAATGAAACTACTATATTTGTACTAAGGTGTTATGAGTTCAAACTTCAAAGTTCTTGGCTAACAATAGCAGAAATTCAAGAATGGAAGCATAAGAAACCATGCTTCTCATGAAGCTGTGTTAAATGGAATGAACATTACTCATTAATAGCAGTTGACAACCCAAATGGCACATTAAATGCGCAAGACTAAAGTCAATAATAATAATAAAAAAAATGGAAAAGAGAAAAACAGTTAAAGACTTCAAATTTGGAAATGGAAACTTACCAGCCAATGAAGCACACAGAAAGTTTGAGAGAGAGAGAGAGTGAGCTGGTTAAAGTGTCTTGAAGTTGAACTCAGCTCCAAGAATTAGCAGAAGGGTCAAGCATGAACTAGAAAGAATTAATATTCTATTGCTTCTACATGATTCACATGAGGATGCGGAATTTGTAGAGTACACTGCTCCTAAAGTGACTGGCCTTTACCTTCCACGTGGCAACAGAGAGTGATTCATGTGTCTTGCATCGCATAGACACCTCAAATTTATTAGTGGCTCATAACATTTTGATATTTCATAAGTTTTGTGGGCCAGGTTGCTGTATGAATAATTGGAATATGCCCTTTTGTCGAGTAAATTAAGCATTTAAAACATGTTTTTGTAATTAATAACATCATATAGGGAAACTATCTTTTTATCTTACTGGTATGATATTAAGGGATGTTCCGGCGGCGGAACAAGGTTTAGGGTAGACTTGAGTAATTAGGGTTTGTAGGATGTTAGTAGGGTTTTCTCTTTACGTGATTGTGGCCTGCCCTTTGGTGTGGACATCCTACCCTATATATACACGAATGGAGGGTGCTTTTCTGTACATCACGTGGTCTCCTTTTTCATGCTGTTAGCGTGTATCGCGGGACGTGGGCGTCGTCCGTAAGACCTCCGATATTCTTGTGACGCGTATCCTTTTGGTGAAGAGGTCGTACATTTTCCAGGTAGCATTGGAGACACGTATCCTTGAGAACATTCTAGTATGTTTAAGGGCGATATTCTTGAGCTGTTTGCACTACTCTGTATGTTTGGTGAGTCTCATCCGACTACCGAGAGCATTGCTCCTTCCCGAGTGCATAGTGCCGAGGACAAGCTGTCCCGTGCATGTGAGTGGTACTTGGGTCTATGCGGGCTAACTAGTTGGCATTCGACTTGCCATAGGGCTATTCTCGCCCGGTAGTCCTATCACCATCATCGGGCTACTCATGTCGTAACGGACCCGGTCGAGAACAGAGTTATGTACTCGGCCTCGGGATCACAATCCTACCCGAGTAGAAATACATAGTCGAGATACCGATCCGATTCCTCGATTCAGGTCTTGGTGTTCTCGGTATTTGGCAGTCAACCCGGTGCCGACTACAGGACCTATTCTCGGGACCTTCATTTTATAGTAGTCGACCTTGTGTCGATCTCGAGATATGTTCTCGGGAACGTTCTCGGGTTTCCCAGTTAATTCCATGTACGGGGAACCCTAACGGGAAACAACCGATTAGTGCCTACTATAACCGAGAGCTTTCTTTTCTTTCTCGGTTTCATGCCGAGTGGTTAGGTCATTTCATCCCGGGTTGCTTGGTTGTCTTCCTACTTTTGGGCTGGGTCAGGGTTATGGTTTGACCGGTGTCCCATGCGGCTCTGGTTGTATTGCCCAAAGTATGGGGATTATCTTGGTATAATTTCGTTGTAGGAACAATGGATAAATCAATATCGAATAGACCCCATCATTTAAGTTCAATTTCACCTTCTGATTAAGTGGTTTTATTATGAAATAATTTGTTCATCATGGATTCATTTTCACTAGATGGGCTTTTTTACATCCCCTCTTCATCCTCTCTGTTTCTTCAGAGTGTCTGTAAACAAAAATGACTTACTATTTGAAATCTTAATTTCTTTTTTGAAAAAAATATTTATGACAAGAAAAACTCTATTGTGTTAGTACATACTTTATGAACCTTTTTCTGTTAATTTCTAAACTTTATCCTTTTTAACTTTCAAACATTTAAAACGGGAAAAAAATTGTGATTGGTATCATTATAGATTCTAGTGTTGTAGCTGCTAAAGCTAAGCTTAACTACAAAATTGAAAGACAAGTTGTGAAAGCAAAAGAAATGAGTGGTGGGTAAAGAATAGAAACAAAATAGCTGCTAAAGCTACATTAGTTTGGAAAAGTTGCCAAGGCATTGGCTCAAGTAAGTGTTTGTGTGTGTGTCTTTTTTCCTAATGCTAAAGTGTGTAATGAATGTTTCCCTGAAATAATGCTCAAGTGTTTGTGTGTGTTTTATTTTTCTAAGAACAATGATATTTTGACATCAGTTTTCGACAATAATATAGGATAGCGTATTTTTTTGTCTCTCGCGTGTTACCGGGTCCGATAACATCCTTTGACTGCACCATATGTTTATATGGTATTGGACAACATTTTGTTGTCCAAATATCTTTCCTCTTTTCCTTAAGCCTACTTAATCACATCCCTAAACATAGCCTAAATTAGCCTACCCTTGTTGCCACTTTGCTCTACCATTTTGATGCTTTAGTTGTTATATTGATAGATTGCTACATGTTTCCATGCTTCATGGATTGGTTAATTTCACCAATTTGGCGACTTTTACGCCATTTTAACTAATTTGTGCTAATTTCTTCATTTATGTGTTTCTGTCAATCTTAATTTTGATAATCATATTTTTATTTTATTTTTTCAAAATAATCATTTTTACAATGGTATTATTTTTAATCAATCATAAATTAATATATGATTAAATATCAAAAATGATATTTATACAATCAAAATGCGACAATTTCGGGACAACTTCTCGACGACCATTAATGACATTTAAAATTGTGGTTAATGATGAATTGAACTTGATTAATGGATATATGTGTAGTAGATGAGTATCTCGTTAATTGATAACTTGGTTAATGATGTGCAAAAGCATGTTTAATGCAGCTCAGTGGATGATTAATGCAACTTAGTAGAATGGTTAATGAGTTACCCATCTCAGTGATAACTATTAATGACGTTCAAGATTGTCATAAATGCAGCTCAGTGGATGGTTAATGAGTTACTCATTTCGACGAATGACGTTCAAAATTGTGGTTAATGATGTGTTAAACTTGATTAATGGGTACACCAAGATGAGTAACTCATTAACCATTAACTGAACTATATTAACCACAATTTTAAACTCATTAACCGTTGGTGAAAGTTGTCCCACGGTTGTCTCATTTTGATTGTTCAAATAACACAACTATTAAAATATACTTGACTCTTATGCTAATTTTCTTATAATTTATGATTGATTGACATTGTAAATACTTTATACTGAACACAAAAATACTTTACACTAACAATACATATTAATCAAAGCTTTAACTATTGTGTTGGTCCCTAAAGTATTTGAGAATTTTCAAGTAGGTCCCTAAACTTTTTTTTATTGGGTCCCCGAATTTTTATAAAAGTTTCAAATAGATCCTTGAACTAAAAAAAATCTAATCGGGTCTTTGAACTCGTATAAAATTTTCAATTGGACCATTGGCGTAGGGTTTCGTGAAGATGTCATTAAGTTTGCTGATGTGGAACAATTTGAAAGTCCCCCCAAATTTTGTATTTAGGGTTGCAAGAAACCAAAATGTTGAACCAGAATACCAAAACGTGACTTGTGACTGTTTATCCTCCATCTGAACAAATAGTTCATTCCATCCATGACCCATGTTTCATGGTTGCATATCCTTTTCTCGAAATAGATTCGTCCAAAATAGCTCTCTCAGTTGCAACTTACTACATCTCACTTCATCTTGTTGCATCTTACTGTCACGATGTCTCAAGGTTCATCATCCACCCAAATCACCCATAAATGGTTGATGTGGATATCTAGCTTAGATGAAATTAGTAATATTCCATCCAATTCAATAGATCACTATCAATTTTTTTTACTTTAGGGATCCAATTGAAAATTTTATATAACTTCATGTTCCCAATTAGTAACTTTTTTAGTTCAGGAACCCAAATGAAAATTTTATAAAAGTTCAAGGACCCAATTAGAAACTTTTTTAATTTAGGGACTTACTTGAAAATTCTCAAATAGTTTAAAGATCAACTCACGAACTCAATAGCTAAACCTTTAACTAAACTTAGGATTTAATACATTTTAGGTTAAAGTAATGATTTGATCCTGTAAATATCACATGTAGGGACCAAATTAATACTTTAACCTAAATTATTGGGTCCCTATATATGACACAAATTCTTCATTTAATCTCTATACATAGGAGTTAACAAATCATTAAAGACGACAGATTAACGAAAGATTCCAATAGATAACGATCGCACGTATGATAATATTTTTAATAATTTTTTGAAAAATACTAACAAGTGTCCTTAGAATATTATTTAAGGAATAAAAAAAAATTATATAAAAAATGATATATTTAGCAAACACCTCGTCTTTCAATATAATTTTTTTCTTTGTGAGTTCCTTATTAATTTTTATTTTTTTTACCCTTAAGGCTAAATGATCGGTGTAACTCTCAATCTATGTCACACTAGTGTTACTTGCTCGTTTTACTGGAAGCTTTTTCCGCTGACTGTTACCAAACACCGTCTTCCTCCCAAATTGGGTTTGGGAATTTGGCAGCAAACACTTCACTCCCACTCCCACAGATGGAGCTCGACCTCTACTCCTTCCTTAATTCACCCACCTCCACCGACGACGACGACGATGACCCCGCCGATCTCCCTCACCGCACCATCGACGAAATTCTCAATGACTGTGACACTTGCTCCCCCTCCCCTCCTTCCTCACCCACTCACCCCCTCAAAGCCCTAAATTCTCATCGTCCCGATGCTCATAAACCCACCCACTCGGAACAAACCAACCCGGTTCACCCCAGACCCGGTTCGTTTTCCCGCCCCGACGACCCGTTTCGTAGCAGGGCTGCTTCCCGCCCGTTCTCCTCTCTGCTGCCCGGGGTCAGGTCCAATGCGAAACCGGGTGCCGCGCTGGCTGCCGCCGCCGCCGCTTCTAGATCCGTCCCGACGCCTCATGCGGCGGCGATCAAGTCGCGGAGGGCAGGGAGCGGTACTTTGCAGAAAGCTGCATCAGTTGTTGGCAGTGCTGAATCGACTACGATCATCACTGGTGGTGGTGGTGATGATTCCGATGATGTTTCTTCTTCCAAAGGTGAATTGGGTGAGTCTAGTGAGAAATTGGGTAGTTCTCAATCTTCTTATGTTGATCACTTTGATGAAGTGCCAACAAAAATTGAGACTTTTGAGAATAATAAGATAGATGATGCAGAAATAGCAACTGAAGTGCATGATTTAAACCCTGGTAATGATTCTTATCCTGTGAGTGAGGAGAAGAGTGATTTGGATGAGCATTCTGCAACTCCCTCATTGGATGAGATTGTAAATGGAGATGAACATGATTCTGAGAAGAATCTGAATTCTGCACCTTTTAATCATAATGATGAAAAAACTAGTGTTACTAATATTGATATTGGTGATAAGAGTATCACTGAGGATGAGTTGATAAATGCAGCAAATGAAAAAGAACTAGTGAATGGTAGTTGTTGTGTGGAGGAAAGTAACAATGAGCTGAATGTTGGTCGCGATGATGATGGTAGTTCGATAATTGATGTTACTGAGCTTGTGGAAGAGAAACTTGAGGAACTAGAAAGGAGAGGGGCCAGTAGGAGAGAAGAGAAAAAGTTGAAGTCTTCAAAGAAGCCACTTGAATTAGCTGAAGAACTGGAGAAGAAGCATGCTTCAACTGGTTTGCATTGGGAAGCCGGTGCTGCTGCCCAGCCGATGAGGCTGGAGGGCGTTCGAAGAGGGTCCACAACATTGGGTTATTTTGATGTTGATGCGGAAAATGCTGTCACGAGGGCCATTTCGTCCCAAACATTCAGGCGTGAACACGGTTCAGCTCAAGTCTTGACAGTTCATGCTAATTACATTGCAGTAGGAATGACAAAGGGGCTCATTCTTGTAGTGCCCAGTAAATTTTCCATTTATCATGCTGACAACACTGATGGAAAGGTTGTTTCCTTATTCAATAAGCTTTTTAAACTAGCTCCAGTTCACTGTTCAATGAATTCTGGAAATTTACATCTTTACATGCAAATATCTGGTTGATATGCAAAATAGTCAAAAATAATTTAATGTTATGTTTACTTCTATCTTTTGACTTCCTAATTTCTCTATTTGATTTTGCATGAAATCAATTTCTGTGATAAACCAAAATATCTGAGTTACTTTGCTTGACATAATGAATGAGAAACTTAATATAACAATGTAAAAGATTTTTTCTATTTTTTTTATTTAAGATAAAAATAAAATTAAGGATTAAACCAAATGAAAATAACCATCTAACCGGAAAAAAATCCAGGTTAAGATCAATCCCCTATACACATTATTAGTGTTGTAGCATAATGTGTCCTTTGAACAATCATTTTTCCATGTATAAAAATTGGCGATGCCTATCCTTATAACTTCTAGCATTTATTTGATTTAGTTGAAGTCAGGTGTAGCTTCATTTATCAATCTATGCCATTTATTTGTTAGATGTTGATGCTTGCTGTACAAGGTGATCGGTTACATGCTCCAGTAACGTCCATGTCTTTCAATCAGCAAGGAGACTTTCTTTTAGCTGGTTATGGTGATGGTCATGTTACTCTTTGGGATGTACAGAAAGGTGTAGTAGCCAAAGTTATTAGTGGAGACCATACGGCACCAGTAGTACATACATTTTTTCTAGGACAAGATCCTCAGAATACTCGTCAGTTTAAAGCAGTTACTGGTGATTGTAAGGGCCTGGTTCTCTTACACAGTATCTCAGTGGTCCTCTTGCTTAATAGAATCTCCATCAAAACTCAGGTAAATCATATTTTGCACTAATATGCAATCGATCGAGTCTAGCATTGTGTTATACAGGGAACTTGTGTGTTAACTTAATATCAAATTATCTCATGTTTCTCTTCTTTGTTGAACTTGTATTAATTTTTTAGTGTCTTCTTGATGGGCAAAGAACGGGCTTGGTGCTATCAGCTTCACCACTCCTTTCTGAAGAATTCAGTGGAAGTGCTTCCCCTTATTCCCAGGGAAACACCATGGTCTCAGCCAGCAGTATAGGTAGCATGATGGGAGGTGTTGTTGGGGGAGATGCAGGTTGGAAACTCTTCAACGAAGGCTCTTCTATGGTTGAAGAAGGGGTGGTGGTATTTGTCACTCATCAAACTGCTTTGGTGGTATGAAGCTCAGATGTTTGTGCTGATTCCGTGTACCTTTTATCCTGTTATTTTTCCTTCAGCTTTGTGGAGACTTCTTGTGAATCATTTATTGAAGTTACTAAATCTTGGTTATAGGTACGGCTGACTCCTACATTAGAAGTCTATGCCCAGCTCTCTAGGGCAGATGGAATTCGAGAGGGTTCCATGCCATATACTGCATGGAAATACATGGCACAAACATGTAGTTCTACTGGTATGGATTCATTTTGCTATATTTCCTGTTGACTTGTTTCTAACTATTCCTCTCTTGTAGAAAATAATTCTGCGGAAGCTGTTGAAAGATTTGCATTGCTTGCAATTGCTTGGGAACGGAATGTTCAGGTTGCGAAGTTGGTCAAATCAGAATTAAAAGTATATGGAAAATGGTCTATTGATAGTCCGGCCATAGGTCTGGCATGGTTGGATGATCAGGTATTAAATCATCTTCTGTCTACTTAGATTAGCTCTGCCCACGTTTTTTTACTTTCTCCTTCCCTTGTACTCTTCTCCCCTTGTCTCTTTGTTTCTTAATAGTAAGGGTAATTAAAAGGTTTTTGCACTTGCTCAGATGCTGGTAGTTCTCACTTCAACTGGACAACTGTATTTATTTGCCAAGGATGGTACTGTCATTCACCAAACAAGTTTTGCTGTAGATGGTATTGGAGGGGATGATATAGTTTCTTATCATACTCACTTCATCAATATATATGGAAACCCTGAAAAAGCTTATCATAACTCTGTTGCCATAAGAGGAGCTTCTATTTATATACTTGGTCCAACACATCTTGTTGTTTCTCGTCTTCTCCCTTGGAGAGAGCGTATTCTGGTATTGCAGAAAGCAGGTGACTGGATGGGTGCCTTGAACATGGCAATGACTCTTTATGATGGCCATGCCCATGGGGTTGTTGACCTTCCTAGAACCTTGAATGCTGTACATGAGGCTATAATGCCCTTCTTGGTGGAGTTGCTGACATCATATGTTGATGAAGTGTTCTCCTATATTTCGGTGGCATTCTGCAACCAAGTTGGAAAATTGAATCAATCCAATGATTCAAATAGTAGAAACAATTCAGTGCATTCCGAGATAAAGGAGCAATACACCCGTGTCGGTGGAGTCGCTGTTGAATTTTGTTGTCATATTAAACGGACAGACATACTTTTTGACAAAATTTTCTCCAAATTCACGGATGCTCATGTTCAACAGAGAGGTAATTAATTGTCTTTGCTTCTCACTTCTTATTTTGATTCCCATCAGCACAAGTCTCAATCATTTCTTTTGAAAATCATCTTAGCAACTTAACATTGATGTCTAATAACACAATGAATTTTGAAAGTAGACACTGGCTAGCTTCAAAGAGGAGGATGAGGGGGGAATAAAAACTAACAATTTGTAATTTAATGTACGCAGAAGTTCATTTTGTACTTACCAAAAAAGGGTAATCATAATACATCTTAGTTTATATCTGATTGTTCTAAATTTTCCATCACTGCAGTTGAAATGGATGCTCTTAATTTTTCGAACATATAAACATCTAAGGGCCTGTTTACTGTGTTTCCTGTTCCTTGTTTTAAGAAGTAATTACAAAATTCCCACCTTGTTTTTGTTTTGTTTTCTGTTTCCAAATATTTGTACAAAAAACAGTGAAAACAATTTTCACTATTTCTTGTACAAATCTTTGGGCACAAGAAACAAAATGAAAACAATGTGACAATTTTGTAATTGTTTCTAAAAACAGGAAATGAAAACAAGAAATTAGAAACAAAGCAAACAGGTCCTAAAATTTTCATTCCACTTATCATGTTTTCCCGTTGTAATACTAAGAATCTTTGTAATCTATTGTATTATCTTTGGACTACTAATAATCACAGAAAGAAAGTCAATTGAAGATCCTTTTGAAATAGTAACTTACTCATCAATGGTCAAATGCTTTTACATTTCACTTATTCATGCTCCATTAGTTAAATGAATGCTATTCTGAAGCTATTTTTCATAATTAAGTTATTGAGTTGACATGAACTAGGAAATACGAATTGTTTGTGAATCTAGCTTTTTCCAGCTTCGAATGAATAACAGTGCAGATGCTTTATAATATTTTCCAGAAACATTTTTGGAGCTTCTGGAGCCATATATTTTGAAGGACATGCTTGGATCTCTACCTCCTGAGGTATTGGATCATGTCAGGCTTTTTAGCCTAGTTGGATGATACATCATCGATATTAAATTTTTTATTTTTAAATTTATACTCCTATTTTTTTCAATATCTTTCTTTATGTTTTTGTCTCTCTTTTCTGAAGATTATGCAAGAACTGGTAGAGTATTATAGCACCAAAGGGTGGTTACAGCGGGTTGAGCAATGTGTACTTCACATGGATATTTCATCCTTGGATTTTAATCAGGTTCATGTTAGATCTTTTAAAATCTTTTTACTTGCCATTACTCTTTTTATTGGCCTAATTATCGAATGGTTATACTTGATACATTGTTTAGGTTGTCAAATTATGCCGGGAGCATGGACTATATAGTGCCCTGGTCTATCTCTTTAATAAAGGATTAGACGATTTTAGAGCACCTCTGGAGGAGCTGTTTGCAGTCTTACAAAATAGCGAAAAGGAAAGTGCTACTGCACTTGGGTATGTTTCTTCTTTTTAATCAATTATTCTTCTTTTGCTTTCTCTATACCCATGTATGACAAGTCACTCGAGAATGCCAATTTGTGGTTTCTGAGATTTATGATTTGTTTGTATTCTTATGAAATAAAACTAAAAAATATCAGTTCTTTCTTTTTGAGAAATGTAAATATGAGAATTATAGTAAGAGAACAAACTGAGGTGTTACCTTGTTGGTAGTGCCAGTTACCTAATTGATGAAGGGAATCTCTCTTAGGCATTCTTAGTCCCTCTCCCCTGACGTATCATGGAAAAAAAATAAAAATAAGTGATTATTTTTTATTTATTTGTTGCCAATAAATAAAAAAATACTATATTGAAAATATGTTTCAATGCAACTTTCCAGCTACATGCAACCTTTATGTCCATTTACTTTCTTATTTGAATTCAGTTCTGATCTTCCATGGGACCTTGTAATTTTTTTTAAAATATTTATCCAAATAAGAATATTGAATCCGAAGTTGGCTACAATTACTCAGTGGCTGTCTCTCAAGTGTGTACATGTAAACTGACAGCAATTTCTTCACTTAATCTTTCTCAATGAAATTTGTTAGTTTCGTTTAAGCTTGTTTGAAGTGGTTAAATCTGTATTTTTCTTCTTTTGCCTCTCCTTTTAACAGGTATAGAATGCTAGTTTATCTCAAGTACTGCTTTACAGGTCTTGCTTTTCCACCAGGTAACCTTTTCCCCTGTCCTTTTATCTTTCCTTTTTCTCTTCATTTTCTGCTTTAATGGTGTTGCAAATCTGCAATAATACTACATACAGATGACTCATCTGTTGCATATATTTGCAGGCCATGGAATTATTCCTCCTACACGCTTGCCATCTCT
Organism: Sophora flavescens; assembly: GCA_030762895.1. NCBI lineage: Eukaryota > Viridiplantae > Streptophyta > Magnoliopsida > Fabales > Fabaceae > Sophora > Sophora flavescens. The sequence goes on from CM061065.1 coordinate 165,951,754, forward strand.
TAGAAAAGAACTTGTTGAGTTTTTGTTACAGGACTCTAATACTCAGAAATCACAGAGTCTGTCAGATTCTGTATCCAAACGACCCTACCTGAATCTATATCTTCTCTTAGAGTTAGACACTGAGGCTACATTAGATGTCCTCAGATGTGCTTTTGTGGAAGATGAAATATCAAATGCCCACATATCTTCACTGAGTACAGCCGACAGCTCTATTGAGGAAGCAAAAAAAGAAAATGATAATTTGACTGAAACGCAAAATACTTTGGTTCAGAGCACAGTAGATGCTCTTGTTCAAATAATTGATATGAATGTTGTTCCGACAGATACGACCTCTAGTAGGGACGATGATGGGTTGATAAAAGAGTGGCCTTCAAAGGGCATAGGCTATCTGTTTGAGTTCATTTCATATTATGTTGCTCTCCAAAGAGCTAAAGTCTCAAAGGGTGTGCTGTGTCAAATATTGGAATATTTGACATCAGGTAGTTACTTTTCAACTAATGTTTCTGGTCGTAGTTCAACTCCAAAAAATAGAGAGAAGCAAGTGCTTGCACTTCTTGAAGTACTGCCTGAGTCAGACTGGGATATATCATATGTGCTAGACCTATGTGAGAGAGCCCAATATCACCAGGTATCTCATTGTCCATTTTGATGATACTATCTTCTGAAGCATAGTGGTACAGTGGTACCCAATATTGATTTTTATCTGGTTAAGTGATTTTAATAGCTTTTTTGTTGGATTTTAGGTTTGTGGATTGATTCATACCATCAGACATGAGTATGTGTCTGCCTTGGATAGTTATATGAAAGATGTAGATGAGCCTGTTCATGCCTTCTCCTTTATCAACAAAACATTCTCACAGCTGACTGGCAACAACCATGCTGCTATTCAATCAGCAGTCATATCTCGAATTCCTGCGTTGGTTGAACTAAGCAGGTAATTCTTCTCATACAGCTTTACTCAAGTTGGACTTTTTTGGCAGGTTATACAGCATTCATGGTTTCTTTATTCCAATTTATGCAACCAACATAATTTTTATTTACATTTACTCTTTTTTAATCACTTGTAGGGAGGGTGCGTTCCATATGGTTACCAGTCATTTTAGTGATGAAAGTTCCCGTATCATCACTGAACTTCACTCTCATCGAAGAAGTCTTTTCCTTTATTTAAAGACACTCATTGAGCTTCACTTATTTGGCACCCTGGACTTATCTAGTTTGAGAAAAGATGATATTATGAATCCTCCCAATGTAGAGCAGGTTAAAGATCGCCCACAAGGACTCAGTGATTACTTAGAGAACATATCTAATTTCCCCAAGTACATTCGTGATAATCCTATTCATGTCCCTGATGATCTTATTGAGCTTTACCTTGAGGTGAGTTCTTTTACCAATGTTTTTGCACGGACAAGACTAATTTGAATTTGATTCTTTTTGTCATCTAGAACTAACTGGATGCTTAAGGCTTAGTGCAATTATGTTTTTTTTTTTTTTTTGTTCTTGAGATGTTTATGTGCCAATTTATGTGGTTACTTCTTTCTAAAGTTTGTGTCTTCCAAACTTTCATGTTTCCTGAGGATTGGGATTGGAGATACAGGCCTTAATTAATTTTTTTTCCCTGTATTTAGGTCCTCTCATGTTTGGTAAAACCGTAAAATAGATGTTTAGTCAGGGAATTTGTTGCTGTAGTTAAAGAAAGGAATTAGTTTGTTTTTTCATGCTTTGATTTTGCAGTTATTGTGCCAGTATGATGGAGGTTCAGTTCTGAAGTTTCTTGAAATGTTTGATAGCTATCGTGTGGAACATTGTTTACGCCTGTGCCAAAAATATGGCATTATAGATGCTGCTGCATTCTTATTAGAAAGGGTTGGTGACGTTGGTAGTGCTCTGTTACTTACACTTTCGGATCTGAATGATAAATTTGTTGAGCTTGATGCTGCTGTGGAAACTGTAGTTTCAAACCATCCCTTGGGTGTTTCTTCCCATATGGAAGTATTCGACACTGTTTTAAGAATGAAAGAGGTTTGTATATCTGTTCCTGGAATTTTAACATTTTAATGAAGCTCTAAAGATGCAAGTATGCTTTGATGGGTGTGCTTGTGTGTTTGTATGTATTAGGTAACCTAATATTTTCAATGGTTGCTAATCCACTAGGCGAATGACATACACAAGTTATTGCATGCCTGCATTGGTCTGTGTCAGCGGAACACCCCTCGTCTTAATCCTGAGGAATCAGAGGCACATTGGTTTAAATTACTCGACTCGTAAGTTTAATATCAACATACATTTCCATTGTTGCATGTATTTTTGTTTATTGATTAATTTATAGCTTAGTTTCAAGAGTTTTTCCCCCTTAATAATCACAATTTTGCAAATGTACTTGTATGGTAAATAATGTATAATATTTATGCTAAGCTGTATAAAGAAGATACAGATTCAAATTGCTGCCTTTTGTCCTGTGAAAATTAGAAAGGAGGAAATAAAAGTTAAAAGGTCAATTTATTGGTGTAAGGGGGATGAAGTCATGGTTCCAAAGTATTCCTTATCCCTGTGGTCTTGGGTGCAGCACCCTTCATCTATCACTGGATCCAAAGAGCAGCTGTGCTCGCAAGTCAAAACATCTCCAACTGAAGTGTCTTATACCATCTTTTTATTTATTTATAGGCCAATGTTAGTATTTGTTAGATTTGTTAGAAGTTAGTGGGGGTGGGGATCAAACCCTCTCTCTCCTTATTATTTCTCTCCTTAACTCCCACACCCTAACCACCAAGCCACCTTATGTCTCCCGTGTCTTATACGTCTTAAACTTTAGTTTGTTTAGCCTACAGAAATGAAATGACAGAAGTGACACTACCGTATATGAGATAATGGGTAAATATTTAAGATAATTGACAGAGCTGATTTTTCACTTGTTCTTTAAGTGACTTATAATCTCAATTATAGAGGATAATATAAAATTGAACTTCACTATTTTCATGTGAATGTGTGTAGCAATAAAATAACTTGGTTTTTTTAACCTCGTTTCTCAGTTTCTTGCATTTTAGAGTATAGAAGTGATTCTATGCTGAGGCAGATATTTACCTTGACACCTCATTATTTTACCAAAATAGAAAGACGGAGGGGGGTGGGGGGCATACCAAAAGACTTTTTGACTGTGGAGTCATACACTCACACCATTCCAAGTTCCAACCATGAATGTCGAAGTGTAATCTAATCGAGATGAAAGTAACTGGCATAATTTTATGAAGTGTTTACAATAATTAATGACCTAAGATGTCTGGAGAACAATCTTTACTAAATTTTCAGTAGTAACTGCCTTTTGTTCTTTATTCAGGTTTTGTGACCCATTGATGGATTCATACGATGAAGAGAGAGCATATGATAGAAAAAATTATTTTGGAATGCTAGCTGGATCAGCAGATTCACAACAGATCAAAGACACCGATAAAAGCAGTTGGAAAATCTCAAAGTCCCGTAATGGTCATATATTGAGGAAATTGCTATCCCAGTTCATTAAAGAGATTGTTGAGGGAATGATAGGTTTTGTTCACCTTCCGACTATCATGTCCAAACTCCTGTCTGATAATGGTAGTCAAGAATTTGGCGATTTTAAACTTACCATATTGGGTATGCTAGGAAGATATGGCTTTGAAAGAAGAATTTTGGTAAGGTTAACTTGTTCATTTTTGTTTGTTTATATTTTTAAAATTTATTCTCTAATCAAGTTTTACAAAGTATATTATTCTTCATATATTGCCAATTAAAATTGATCAATTGGTGTACCCAAAAAAAAAAAAAAAAGATTCATTGAAGCTTTAATAGAATCTTGTAAAAAACCGACAAGATGTGTTCAATTTGATTGTAGTGCTTTGTAATCTTGCTTGTCTTATTTGTTGACAGTTCATTTGGAGTTAAAATAATGTTGTAAAACTTGCACTTCTAAATGAGTTTTATCATCTACAGTTTTATCACATTTGCCATGTTGAAATAGACTGTGACTTTAATAGGGCCCATGATCCAGAAGTAGAGAACCTGTTGGGTACTAGTGATCGGGGGCCCAAGGTTTCCACTGTTAGGACACCAAGAAGAAAGATAGGCAGACAGAAAAATATTCCCTAGAACTGAATGAAAAGAAATACTCCAGTGTGATTCAATTCCAGGAAATATTTACATAATCAGAGCCAATGGCTCCTTCAGAGACTATATCTCTGCCCTTCCTCCTCACTGGAGTTACAAAATCCTCTCTGATCTCTCTCCCTTAATACCCCCCTGACCAGGTGACGCACTACATTCTGCATAACAAACTGCAAGCTCATTCCAACTGCCTTCTGTGCTAGCTCACTGCCTAATTCTCTCCTTAGTTGCCTTTCTTTCTCCTATAGTAGACCCTCCAAACCTTGGCCCCCCCGATCACTACTACTACCCAACAGCTTCTCTACTTCAAAATCACAGGCCCTATCACACTTGCATTATAACCTTGAACTTCCATGTAATTTGTTGCCGTATGGTTATTCATTTACCTTTTACTTTGCTGTATTTTGTTCAATTCTAGATATATGTATACTTAGTGGACTTTCTAAGAACAAAATGAATTCCCTTAACTTGATGTAATTTGTAAGTATGACTTCCTTTGGTAAACTATGTTCTATGTTGGACCTGTAACTACTTTCAAATTGCAATAGTTTCGATAATGCAGGGACATTTTATGGACAAATTACTGTCACTTCTCATAATTTGAACTTTCTTCTTTTCATCTTCAAAGGGTTTTATATTTTTTCCTGATTTTCTCTTGCCACTCCTTGTGCATTTAGGATGCTGCCAAATCCTTGATAGAGGATGACACGTTTTATACTATGAGTTTACTCAAGAAAGGGGCATCTCATGGATATGCTCCCAGGAGTCTAGTATGCTGCATTTGTAATTGCCTCCTTACAAAGAACTTTGTTAGCTCTGGAATTCGAATTTTCAACTGTGGCCATGCAATTCATCTCCAATGTGAAGTTGTGGCAGTTGAGTCATCAAGTAAAGGTTCTTTATCTGGATGCCCTGTATGCATGCCTAACCAGAAACCCCTGCAGTCTAGAAACAAATCAGTTATTGCAGAGAATAGCTTGATCAATAAATTCTCATCAAGACGCCAATACCCTCATGGAAGTACCGTTCATCCGCATGAAAGTGATTTGTCAGAAAATATGTATGGACATCAACAAATACCACGGGTAAATATAAACAATATATCTATATATCATCAATATAATGGTCATGTTCAGGCTTTCTAGACATTTAATATTGGTCTTGGTTCTGCAGTTTGAGATCTTGAACAGCTTGCAGAAAAACAAGAGATTTATGCAAATAGAAAACTTGCCTCATTTGAGGCTTGCCCCACCTGCCGTGTACCATGAAAAAGTAAATAAAGTGACAGATTTTCTGGCTGGGGAAAGTAGCAATAGTTCTGCAGTTGTGGAGAAACAAAGTAGAAACAAGCAAAACCGGGAGCTTAGAGTTAAGGGTTCATCAATTCGATTTCCTTTAAAATCAACTATATTTGGTGAGTAATGACAATGTTGTTTGAGAAAGTTATGGTTGTCTTTAGGAGTGTCTTTTTGTCTAATTCTGACACATGGGAAACTTCTCTGCAGGCAAAGAGAAAACAGGTAAGCGGTGACCAACTGTTTTTCAACAATAGAACAGCATAGGCGAGAGACCAAGTACTAACCAACTGTACAGGTTAACAACAGATATCTTCCGTCTTATTTTTTATTTTATTTTTTTGATACGAAGATTTTCCCTCTTAGTTGTCTGTATAGCTACGGGATTGATGTATGCCAACCCATTAGCCATTATTATTCTTTTGTATCTTAATGTATTTCATGTACATGTTACTAACCGCTGTAACTATATGTTATACACAAGGTTTTATACATTTTTATGTGTACAATACACAATAGAAAGGCCATTTATTCCTTCACAGTGAGTTTAAGATATTCGAATAATGTAAAAGAAAGATTATCGAATAATGTGATAAGGAAACCATTTATTTATTTATCTCCCTCAATTTTTTTTCCCTTCCTCGTTGTTTGCATTGCAAGGTTGGTTTATTTTGCTTTTCACCCTGCATGAAAGGCTAATGATTCCGCCTGAGTTTTACGTACAAACTTTCCCCAAACACTATTCTTAGTCATACATAATCTTTCTCTTAGACACCGTGAAATCGGATGGTCGGTTGGGTCATAACATAACATGGAGAACGGTACATAACAAGTTGGGTCATAACACAATATTTTGTGTTGTATGATTTTTGATAATCGATACACAACACAAGTAATTTTGTACAGAATAATGTAAAATTTATTAAAAAACCTTTTTTTATTTTCAAAAAGAAAAACTTTTTTAGTAAAATAAAAAATAAAAAATAACTTTTGGGAAGTGTTTCCCCTAGGCTGTCATTGGAACCCGATATGCATGCTTCTTCTTTCATATCTTTCTGTTCATCTCTTTCTTTCTTTCTTTTTTCTTTTTATTTTTCTAAATTTAAATCTCTTCTCTTCTGGTTTTGCTCATCATAATCTTTAAATTATAAGCAAAAAAAAAAAAAATGGTCCAAAGAAACGAGAACTTTCTCTAGATCTGGTTCATTCATCGGGGAGTAAAAATGGTGGTGGAGCTGTGTGGGTTGTGGCCGCGCGAGATGGGAAGAAAGGTTTGGGGCGTTCACGAGGCCACGTTTTGGAGTAGCAAAGGCACAATCAGATCTGGGCTGCAGGCAGATTTGGTGCACAATCAGCGGAGAAGGAAGTTCAGTGGGTTAGACGTGGGTTTAGTGGAAGATGAAAACGTGACAGAGTGAGGGGATGAGAAGGATAATTTGGTCATTTTATAATATAGACATACCGTTTCCATGTTAGTTACTAGTTAGTAATACTTCAGCACAATTTTAAAACTAAATAGTATAACACTAATTAATTATTGAATGCTAAGAAGAGATAACAAAAAATATAAGCAAAATTAACTGAGAAGACCAATCGGGACCGAACTGGTGACCTCTTTTTTTTCTGCAGTTAAATGCTCTACCACTGAGGCATAGACTCGTTAAGTACGAGACCTGGAATCAGATATTAGATATTAGATATACATACATATATAAAACAAAATAAGTTGAGATGATGACTAGAAAGGGGGACACACACACTTAAGGGATGAAAAGGACTTGGAATTGATCCAGTGTCAGGTTGGCAGGTAACGAGGTTCACAATCATTCCATTCCACTGTGATGACCATTTCAGGTAATCTTTCAAAATTGTATCATAGCCAAAGCCTCTAACAACCCTTAATCTCCAATAGAAATGTTCGTAACAATACCAAGCAGTCAATTTTTTAATTGTCAAAATCACTTAACCCTTAATGGAAATACAAGCATGCATTAAGTTTGCATGAATGAATAAGGACATACAGAGGCAGATGCATACGAGGTTCACAGAATCATTCCATTCCACTGTGATGACCATTTCAGGTAATCTTTCAAAATTGTATCATAGTCAAAGCCTTTAGCAACCCTTAATCTCCAATAAAAATGTCCGAGGTAACGAGGTTCACAGAATCATTCCATTCCTCCACTGTGATGACCATTTCAGGTAATCTTTCAAAATTGTATCATAGTCAAAGCCTCTAGCAACCCTTAATCTCCAATAAAAATGTTCGTAACAATACCAAGTAGTCAATTTTTTAATTGTCAAAATCACTTAACCCCTAATGAAAATACAAGCATGCATTAAGTTTGCATGAATGAATAATGACATACCGAGGCAGATGCATACTCACTACCAAGAATAGTTAACTGCTCAAATATGAAGGAATCCCATATCATAATCTCTAGCCTTGCATTTGGTCCAAATTGTTTGGAGGTATGATGTAATTAGAGTTAGATAATTTATATACACATATGCAAGTCCTTTCCTATTTGAGAAAATAGCAAAAGAAATTAACATTATTGCATAAGAAATAACAATTATACTAATCTTTTTTTTTTTTTGCTTAACGACTATACAATACTAACGCCTTCAAAAAAAAAAAACTATACAATACTAATATGCTATTGCAAGATCAAGATTCATCGTTTTTTTTAAAATATTAATTTATCCATTTTGAGAAGGTTTTTTTTTTTTAACATGAGAAGTGGCTTTAATATGTGAATAGTAGTGTAGGATAAAGTTGGTTGGATTTTGGTGGCACCCCTTTCTCCTCTATTATTTCTCGGTAACAAATATTAGGCATAACATTAATCACCCAAAAGCTGAAAACGAAACGATTATTCCCAAGTCCCATACCCTTGTTTTCTCCGTCCTAGTAACCATATATAATACCCATTTTTTCTTCATCTTCCATTTCATTCTTCCTTTTTCACACAACATTTCTTTGTTTCAATTTGTTGCAGCAACAAATAACAATGTCTTTTTCTGCAACAAAGTTTGTGCACCCTCTCCCTCTCAATTCCTCCACCACTCCCAGATCCAATACTGATAAGCCTCTCTCTTTTGATCCCTTCAGAGTTACTTCCTCTTCCTATTTCCTTGGATCCACTCACAAGCTTCGATTCAATGCTCTCTCTAAACCTCCTTCTCGACGCCGTTCATCATCCCATGTTGTTGCTGTCTCCGATGTTGTCAAGGAGAAAAAGCTCAAATCAACTTCCAATCTGGTAAGCTGCTCAAAAATCTCTGCTTTCCGCCAATTACTATTGATTCTGCTTAATGGGTATCTTAAAAATCTGAACTTTCCACTCAATTCAGCTCATTTGAATTGAACCCCATTGGGTTTATAACCTGCATGATTCAAATGTTAGTACTTTTTTTTTTGTTGGGTTTTTTTTCTGTTTATTCTCTTTTATTTGTATAGTTGCTTCAAACACTGATGATATGTATTTTATGGGTTTTGTCTTTGTGTTACTTGTCCAATTGGCTTCAGATTATTGAAAGTAGTTAGTGTTGTAGTTTTTAAATATACAATTGTCGTTTGGGAATTACTGTTTTTTGAGACTATTGTTTTTATCTGAATTTGAGTGTGCAGCTTATTACAAAAGAGGAAGGTTTGGAGCTCTATGAAGACATGATATTAGGGAGGGGCTTTGAAGATATGTGTGCCCAGATGTATTATAGGGGCAAAATGTTTGGTTTTGTTCACTTGTACAATGGCCAAGAAGCTGTGTCCACTGGATTCATCAAGCTTCTGAAGAAAGAAGATTATGTAGTGAGCACCTACAGGGACCATGTTCATGCACTGAGTAAGGGGGTCCCAGCTCGTGGTGTGATGAGTGAACTCTATGGGAAGGCCACAGGAATCTGCAGAGGTCAGGGTGGTTCAATGCACATGTTCTCAAAAGAGCACAATCTGATTGGTGGGTTTGCATTCATTGGTGAAGGAATTCCAGTGGCCACTGGGGCTGCATTTACATGTAGGTATAGAAGAGAGGTATTGAAAGAGGCAGATGCTGATCAGGTGACAGTGGCGTTTTTTGGAGATGGGACTTGTAATAATGGACAGTTCTTTGAATGCCTAAACATGGCAGCTTTGTGGAAATTGCCAATTGTGTTTGTGGTGGAAAACAATTTGTGGGCTATTGGGATGTCGCATCTCAGGGCAACTTCAGATCCTCAGATATGGAAGAAAGGGCCAGCATTTGGAATGCCAGGGGTTCATGTGGATGGAATGGATGTTTTGAAGGTCAGAGAGGTGGCAAAGGAGGCAATTGGAAGAGCTAGAAGAGGAGAAGGACCTACTTTAGTGGAATGTGAGACCTATAGATTTAGAGGACATTCCTTGGCTGATCCTGATGAGCTTCGTGACCCTGGTGAGCATTTAGATAATGTCTGCTTTCACAATGTTCTTAATTTTGAAGTAGATATGTTGTTGTTCCTCTGCATTTCTGGTGCTATCTATCTTCAGTTGCACTATGCTTATCCCTATACGTTTATTTTGTCATATAGTTTGCTCAACTTCCTTTTTGTATTCTCAAATGGCCCAACCGAGTTAGAACCAGTGGCCTCTTAGTTGTTTGGTTTGCTTAACATACAAGCTTTATAGGAATTTAACCATTCTTTGAAGAACTTTCTTTTGCATGTTGGATATTAACAATATTATGATGTTAAGACTTAAGAGACAACGGATACCTATTCAGTTAATAAGGTAGTTGTTAGTCATTTTGTCACCCTTCCCTCCACCAAAAATAAACAAAACTAAGAAGTGGTTCTTAATCTTTTAGTCATTGGCTATATAGATTAGCAAATAGCAATATAAATCTCGCATCTTTATAGGGTTAAACTTGCAGTCGTTCACTTTAAATCTGTTAATGGTGGAAAGAGGTGCCACAGAAATGTGTACATCACAAATTTGACAACAATTGACATCTGGTTAATGATGTTCAAATATGTGGTTAATAACATGTTGAGTGTGGTTATGGTTAATACTTAATAGATATACATATAGTAGATGAGTAATTCATTAATTGACAACTTGGTTAATAATGTACAAAATCTAGTTAATGAAATTCAGTGAATGGTTAATGAGTTACCCAATCTTGGTATACCTATTAACCAAACTCAATACGTCATTAATCATGATTTTGGACGTCATTAACAAAGTGTTGATTGTTGTCAAATTTGTGATGTCCAAACTCCAAATAGCAGAACTGTTGGAAAAAGCAACCTAATAGGATCAGGGTACTAGGCTTAATCAACAAGAGAAGAGTTCTCTAGCCTAAGCAACCAAATTCTTAGACTTGAGTTATTATCCTCAGATTTTGAATGATTTTGAAAAATGAAATTGTTGAGGGTCGACTGTACCTTTTGGCCCCTCAGCTATATATCTTTATTAAAAAAATTAATCATATTGAGTTTTAAAAGCCAGTGGTAGTTTGAATTTGAGAGGAAGACTACTGCTGTTACTGACCTGGCTGGACAGTGTTGATTTAAGAGAGAGGATTTATGTGAATGCTGAATCAATTTCATATAAGGATTTGTGCATACTATTATACCCTAAATGAAGGTGCTATATGCATTTTATAGTCCATCTGAATATACTCCATCTCTTCCATTGCATAATTTCTGCTTACGTTTAACTACATTATTCTTGCAGTAGCAGAATTATGATTGCCATGTTCATAATAATTTTTTGAAACATTATTATCTGTTTTTGCTTTGGCAGCTGAGAAGGCACACTATGCTACTAGGGACCCCATCACTGCATTGAAGAAATACATTTTTGATAACAAATTAGCCAGTGAACAGGATTTGAAGGCCATAGAGAAGAAAATTGATGAGGTCCTTGAGGATGCTGTTGAGTTTGCAGATGCAAGCCCCCATCCACCACGCAGCCAGCTTTTGGAGAATGTGTTTGCTGATCCAAAAGGTTTTGGAATTGGACCAGATGGCAAGTATAGATGTGAGGATCCAAAGTTCACCCAAGGCACTGCTCATGTCTAATCTTTATAAGTTTCACATTTATCTTCTTGGAGCTTTTAGTTTTGTGTTCACGTTACTAGTCATCAAATGTTACTTACTATGGAATGCATTACAGTGTCTAATATAAACAGGATTTGTTCTTTAGGTTGGAAATTTGTTTTTGTTTTTTCCCCCTTATATTTATCGTTGTTTGTTGAACTAATGTCAATAATGACAATCCCCAATGTTTGATTACCTTTGCAGATTTTATAGCCTCTATGAACTGCTTAATTTTATTTCTCTGCTATTGCTTTCAGTCCCTTTACTTGTGAGGTGTATGATAGCTATAAGAATATGGGGTAACGAAGTCCTGTGCTTCTAGGCAAATTTTCTACTAACTCAGAATCTTGCCCTTTCTACACTGCAACACTTGATGTTTAATAACTATGCATGTAGCACATCCTGCAAGAGTATTAACCATTTAACCTAGTAACTTTTTACTAGACTTCATATTTTTGGTAAACATATAGCAAAGGTAGGTTTGAATTTTTGCGGACTTCTTCTTTTCCAACAATCGAAATTATTCTTTACCTGAACACTATCTCGATTCGAGAGTTAACTTCTGAACTTTGCTTGTGAGGATACTTGGTCAAAGACTAAAACATTAGGCAACACTATTTTCATTTGGTGAGCTCGCGACCTGGCTTTATTGTAATTGGTTGGGGCTTCTACCTCGTACTTAAGCTTCTTAGAGAATCTCAAATGAGAGTTGCTTAAGGCTTATATAGAGTTAAGCAATAGTTTCTTACACAATTGCATCATTGGAGTAAGTTTAGGTAGACGTGAGTTGTTTGTAAGAGTTGCTTGTATAAATAACTAGTCCTTATATAAGAGCACAAAAAGGAAAAACAAAAACATTATCTATTTTTATCATTTGTTTTATAGAAATAGGATATTTATTAACTACAAATCAAACTATGGGTTGGAAACCCATTACAATCATTTAATACAAATAAATTCAGCAAATGACTAGCTAAAATGGATCCATTGCAAACTCCCAGGGGCATCAAAACCACACTTTGCTTAATGGTAAGCAGACTTATTGAACTCTCTAGGAATATGCAAAATGGCCACTTGCCAAGAACTTGAATGAAAGAGCAATTTAATTTCCTCCAACAAGGAATTGAATTGAGGAGATAAAGAAGGGCCATTGGAAATCAAATTTATTGTCACCACGAAGCAGAGCTTGAAGTTCTGCTACCAAGGAGGAGGATCTGCCAATGTTGACTGAAAATCCCTTCACAAATCTACATTGATTTTATACCAACCTTCTGGAGGAGGCTGCCACCCAACTTTTATAAGAACCCTGCTCTCATCTAGGAAAGCAGAAGGTTTAGCTAGATCCTGCTCCACCAGTTTAGCTTGGGAGGAAACCGAATACCAAAGCTCATTCCCTAATTTCAAAACATCGGAGAACACCAAACAGTTTTTGTCTTTCCAAATTTCATTCACTGAGATGCTAAAGAAAGTGAGCCATGATCAAGGAGTAACTCCAATGTTGTTAGATGGAAGATTCCATTCCAACCAAGGCTGAAAATTTTACTCCAATGCTCTCTGGCTTGATGATTTTGGTGGCGTTTGGAAGAGCTTATTTAAGCTCCTTTTGACTTATCTGATGATATAAGCTCTTATGCAGTGTGTTTGGCAGAGCTTATAAAAATAACTTATGACATCCCATAAGGAGTTTTTGACTTATTTTCATAAGTCACTGGGAGAAGCTTATGGAATTATCATAAGAGCTTATGCACTAAATACCCTCTCCGTGTTTTTCACTATTCGAATCTTCTCATGCCCTTTCTTTCTTTAAGCGCTTATGGCATAAGCTCTCATGCGATAAGGTTTTATGTGATAAGCTCTTAATTAAGTTGTTTACCCAAACGCACCCTTTGTTCCAGAATTGTTGAGCTTCTTCACAATCTATGCATAATAGTTTCTGGGTTAGAATTGCATCTTGGACAAATCACATCAAGCTTTAGGGAAAAGTAACCATCCGAGCACAACTTCCAGCTTGGAGAATCTTCAATGTCAAAGTTTGAAGGAGGTTTTATACATTCAATTAAATCAAATTCCATTTCCACTTACAATTCTTGGCATAAAAAGAAACAGGGAAATCTTCTTGCCCCTGAGGGATATTTCCCAAGCATATGTCTAACAAATTAGGCATCTTAGGTATCCATTTGCCATTACTAATAGACCAAAAAAGGTTATCTTCAATTAAAAAAGTATTATCATAATTTCTGTTGATATTGCTTTACATTGCAAGAAAAAATAAGTTACTGTTAGTGCTCTTATAAAGAAGATTAACCTTAATACTTAAATAAAAAATCAGTCTCATGGTTACAAAGAGTATTAAAAAATCATGATTAAAAAAGGGGGAAATTTTATAAATGTTCTCTATAGTAATAAAATTATCTTTTAATGTATCTCTTTTGTCCATCTCATCACTTTTATTTGATTATCTATAATCCATCTATCTCCAGAAAGTAAAACTAAAATAAATTACACCAGAAAAATAAGTTACTTTTAAAAAAAATAAAATAAAAGCTACTCAATTGTGGAAGCACTTGGATTTGGAGAAAAGGAAAAGAGAGGGATTTAGCAACAAAAATGGCACTGGTGGCACCTAAAACCCTTTCCCTCTGCTTCAACACACCTTCTTCTTCCTCTTCGGTGCTCAAACACAAACCCCAATTCACACCTTCACCGAAACGGTTCGTTTCTCTTTTCTTGCAACCGAGCTTTTTATGCTCGGTACCCATAACTCTGGAACCATGTTCTTCTCCCTCCTCTGCTCTCAGGAAATTTAGGTTGTGCAAGGCCTTGGTTGCAGAAGCGGTTAATGGGGTAGTACAAAACGACGACGTTTTTGAGGATGAAGAGCGGAGCAAGATGATGGGAAGAGCGTGTGAAGTGTATGTGTGCAACCTCCCCAGAAGCTATGACACTGCACACCTACTTCACATGTTCAAGCCTCACGGAACCGTTCTCTCTGTTCAGGTTCACTGCTTCTTCTTCCTCTCTCTTTTTTTTAAAAAAAATAAAAAATAAAAAATTCTCTTCTTTGTTATGGTTTATCAATATATAAATTTTGCCACCAAAAAAATGGTTGGTCGTAGTAGAATGTGCCTCAAAGAAAATCTATAAAAATTGCCATAAAGCTGAAATTTTTTGTTTTGTTTTTATATATTCTGTACAGAATCTCCAGATTCGTAGCTTCTTCCATTTGATTTATTCGTCGATTTAAAATTTCTCTTATTTGTTGTTTTCGTTTTTTTTTTTTTTTGAACAAATTTGTTGATTTTCTTATTCATCTTTATATTGGGTTTTCATGAATATATTTGTATAATCTAAAGTTACAAGTTTTTCCATTTTCATCATCAAATTTAGTTATTCCAATCTGTAAAATTTGACATAAAGCTGAAAATTTTATATCATTATAATCTGAATCAAGAACTCAGAAATGTAGCTTAGCATGGAACCATCATGAGGCCTTGTCTTTATCATATTTAGCTTGCTCTGCTGCAGGTTTGCCGGAATGCTGAGACTGGTGAAAGTAGGGGGTGTGGTTATGTCACAATGGCATCTATAAACTCAGCAAGAAATGCAGTTGCTGCATTGGATAGATCAGTCAGTACTGTGAAAAAAAAATATATATATTCTTGTATTTTATTCATTGTGCCATGAGTATTTGTTCTGACATTTTGTTTTTCATTTCCCTTTTCTGACTGAAGGATGCAGATGGGCGCGAAATGCGGGTTAGATTTTCAGTTGAAATTAACTATGGAAGGAGGGATCCTGAAAACATGAACCCATCGCCAAAGAATGTTTTATACTACGAAGCTCCTCATAGGTTGTATGTTGGCAATCTTGATAGGGGTGTTCGACCTCAACAGTTGAAAAATATTTTTAGCAGATTCGGGAATGTGGTTAGTGCAAGAGTGTTGCACGATGATAAACAAGGGAAAAGCCGAGTCTATGCGTTTCTCTCTTTTCAATCAGAGGCAGAACGCAATGCAGCAATGTCTCTCAATGGAATGGTAAATTTAACCTGCCTCCGCCACTTGGCAGTGTTGTTTCTTTTGTTTGTGTTTTTCTTACTTAGTCTGATCTTCCTTGCAGGAATTTTATGGTCGTACACTAATAGTTAAAGAGGGAATAGACAGGATCGGGCCTTAACTGAAATTGTATCTGCATAAAGTTTTGTTTCTTCACTGAGAGGAATAATTCTGGTATGTATAGCTGAGAGACAGATTTGTGGACCTTGATGAACTAGAAAATTTTATCTCAAGGAAGAGGTGACCTTGTTATTGTGGCAGCAACAGGTGATAACGTGTGACTCGTGAGCATTGGAGCAGGCCAAGCTTAGGTCTACAACAAAGTATTCTTTCTATTCCAATGGCGAAACATGGAACAGAATACCGATTGAGATTGACCTTATTAATGAAATAGTGTGTGTTTGGGTTCGTTAAAAGTGATTTTGAAGGAACTTTACTTTGTGAAATTAATTTGGTTAAACTTTTGCCTCCTAAAGTTCCTTGAACCAGGTCAATTGGGAATCTAGTCTTGGAAGAGCTTATAGAAAGTTTATGAAAATAATTCATAATAATAAATTTAAAACATAATTTATTAAAATTGTTTATGATTTTTTTTTCATACACTCTTTTTAGCTTATTTCCATAAGCATGGCAGAGAAGCTTATGAAAATGTTATTTTTAACATTTGAAAAGAGCCTATTGTATAAGCACTTAAATAATATTCTATTTTCTGGAATACTATTAGTGCTTTAAATTAAATATTTTTAATTATAATTTTACAATTATCTTTAATTGAATGTAAATAACAAATAAAAATATAATTAGTTAAATCGTAATTTAAATAAAAACATTTGATTAATAACAACTTTAAAAAAAAAATCACAATTTGTGTCTTGAGTCAGAATTGTGAAAAAGAAAAAATAATTTAAAGTGTAAGAGCTGGAATTTCATGAACCTCCTCTGCTTGTCAACCGGACTTGATCACTCAATCTGGGGTGTGTAAAATCCGGTCCGGTCCTAAAATCTATGCCAATCCATAGTGTTCAGATCGAGTCTGATCCTAACATGCGTCCCATGCCTAGCTTATGTTTCACATTTGATATATTTTGTAGCTTTCTTAATACTAAAAGAATATTGTTTGATAAAAATATCCTATTTTTAACGATATGACTTTAGTAACACGAGCAACAAGGAAGCATCCAGCAAAAGGATCTATTTGTTGATATTTTGTAATATCTATTTTTGGATCTATTTGGTGACACGTGATCAATTGGTGACTTTTATATAGCATCTTTTACTGATATTTTGGTTTATAAAAACATAACATTTTTTTCCATTGGCAGAAATTTGGATTCTAAATAATCTATTTAACTTCGGGTCAACCCGATCCATTCGGGTCTAAGGATGGGTTCGGCTTCAAAGAATAGCCCCTATCAATGTTTATGGCCTGGTAAGGGACAAGCAAAACCCGTCCCATGCTCAACCCAACACTCAAGTTTGCACTTGGTTTTTTTTTTTTTTTTTCTGGCAAAGAAAACAAAAGAAACAACTAATGCCTTAGTCTAACAACGACAAGAGGATCAGCCAAGCAAACAGATTAAAGTTGAGCAGGACAACTCTAACAAGCAACATAAGGATCATCAGAGTCATATTTGGCTAACTAGTCAGCACACTCATTGCCTTCACGTAGGGTATGTTGAACAATGATGGACCAAGAACGAGCCATAATAGATCTAATTTGATTGACAATATGAGCATAAGGGTGAAGATGATGAACTCCTTTGGAGACCAGATTGATGGCAATGAGAGAGTCAGATTCACAAATTATTATTCTGTAACCAGATTTTCAGGCAGTGGCCAAGCTATAAAAAAAATGGCAAAAAGCTCAGCATTTAAGTTTGTAGTGTATCCACTATCCACAAGCAGGGACTGAGTTACATGTCCCTTGGGGAGGGCCTTGGCCTTGGCCTTCCCTAACTTTTTCTAAAATAAAAAAATCTAAAATTATTATGTTTTAATTATAAAATTATTAATAGGTTTGAAAACTATTTTTGATCTATGATATTGGTTGGTAAAAGTTAGAAAAACATAAATTTATCCTCTTGTGTATTGAGTGTTAATTTTTATTCTCATACTTTGTGTTTCTACAACTATGACATAGCGATTTTTTCATTTATGAATATAGTCAAGACTACACTTTACAACAAGAAGAAACTTGAATTTTTAACTTACTTTGTAATGGTATACATTGAAAAGAAGTTGAAGGAAAGTCCGATATATATCCGATTATAGATAATGTTTGTGACATGCAGGAAAATATTTCCGTATTTTGATAAATTACTAATATAATTAATATTTTGAAACATATAATTATGAATATTTTGTGTGAAATTATATATATATATATATATATATATATATATATATATTAGATATGAACTTTAATTTTTATAATTGACCCTCCCTATAATGAGTATAATCTACTTTGGCTCCGTCCCTGTCAAGAAGAACCCGAGAAGCCAAAGATCCATACCCCAAACGAGGTTCTAAAAAAAAGTTTGTTTCCTACAACTTTAGGGCCCATTTAATTGTTTTTTTAATGAATTTTTTTTAATAAAGAATCACTTCTTACGCATACATGTTTGTTTGTTTGGGTTTTTACTAAAAAGAAACTAAAGAATGCTTTTATGAGGAGTTATATATATTTTTTTCTTTCCTTGAAAAGCTTTTACTTAAAGTATTTTAATCAAGTGGTTGAGTGCAAGTGATTAAGATACTGCTATTTAAGGACGGATCATTCGGGTTCTATCCGAGTTCGATCATTGGGCATGCAATAACCCTTGGTCAGGTTTTACTAACGCGCAGCCTACTCGAAGATTAATCCTATAGCGAATCTAAATGATCTAAACCGTGGGATACTTCGAGGGTTCATTCGATCCAAATGACCAATTAGGATGAGCATCAAACCAAAAAAAAATATTTTTTATGGTTGTAGCTAAACAGTAAATAGGTTCCGATTTACATAAAAGATATACAACAAGTACCTCTTTCAGAAATATTTTTAAATCACTTTATGTAAGCTTAAACAAACAGGCCTTAATCTTTGGTATATGCACTCTTGGTTGGAATATGATGCTTTGCTGATCCAATTTCAGTCTGACATAATCATTTTCATGGCTTATTGATGGAAATTGGATTCCTTCAAGCATGTATGCGGATGGAAAAAAACAGAGAAAGTAGAATAGAGAAAGAGAGGAAGATTGCTTGAGAAGAAAGATCAATGCTTCTTCATTCAATTCAATAATAAAAAGATTACAGAACTAGCTATTTATACATAATATGACTAATCATAAATAACTGTGCAAGCTGTACAATCACAACTGAAAACTAACTGAAAACAGTTGGCAATAACTGTCTATTCTAACCGAATGAACTAACTCCACCAATATCTAGCCACCTTGTGGATTTTGGTGTATATCTGTGACACCCCCCTTCAAGCTGGAATGGATGTTAATCATGCCAAGCTTGGAATGTATGGAATGGAAGGGACCTGGGGCTAAGGGTTTGGTGAGTATGTCTGCAACCTGCAGTGAAGTTGAAATAGGCAATAAGTGTAGGACTCCTTCTTGTACTTTGTTGCGAACTATATGGCAACCAATCTCAATATGTTTCGTTCTCTCATGAAACACTGGATTTGCAGCTATATGGAGGGCAGATTGATTGTCAAAATAAAGGATGGCAGGCAAACATGAACTGATTCCAAAATCATGTAGCAAGTAGAGGAGCCATTGTGCTTCACAAGTTGCTTGAGCAAGGGCTCGGTATTCTGCCTCTGATGATGACCTTGACACTGTGGTTTGCTTCTTACATTTCCATGAAATAAGAGATGAGCCTAAGAAGAAACAAAAACCAGTGATGGACTTTCTGGTATCCGGACAAGTACCCCAATCTGAATCACTAAACCCCTTTAAAGTGGTGTCAGAGGATGAGGGAAAAAACAATCCTTGTCCCGGAGATCCCTTGATGTACCTCACAATTCTC
The DNA here is from genome assembly GCA_030762895.1 of Sophora flavescens. NCBI lineage: Eukaryota > Viridiplantae > Streptophyta > Magnoliopsida > Fabales > Fabaceae > Sophora > Sophora flavescens. The sequence goes on from CM061065.1 coordinate 165,971,318, forward strand.
ATTGCAGCTTAATTGTGGTCATGAGTGGGAGACTCCAAAAATTGGTTGAGATTACTCACAGCAAATGAAATATGGTCTTGTGTGAGTCAAGTATAGGAGTCTACCAATGAGCTTTCTATAGCTAGTGGAATCAGCTAAGGGTTCACCTGCTTTCTTATGTAACCGGATTTTTGAGTCCATAGGAGTTGAGCATGGCTTTGCAGCTACCATGCCCGTGTCCTCAAGCAGGTCCATGGCATACTTCCTTTGACATAAACTAATGCCTTGCTTTGATCTAGCAATTTCAAAGCCCAAGAAATATCTGAGTTCTCCAAGATCCTTTATACTAAATTTTCTGTCCAGCAGTTCCTTCATATAGTTGATTTCATTAAGATCATTTCCTGATAGGACCAAATCATCCACGTACACAAGGATTACAGTCAAGCTGGTCATGTTTGATTTGGTGAACAAAGAATAATCTGATTTAGATTGGAGATAACCAGATTGCAATAGGACTTGAGTAAGCTTAGCATTCCATTGCCTGCTAGCTTGCTTGAGTCCATACAAAGACTTCTCAAGCTTGCATACAAGGGATGGATCAGAAGTGGGCAGGCCCTGTGGAGTTTGCATGTACACTTCTTCTTCAAGGTCTCCATGTAGGAAGGTTGTATTGACATCTAACTGATGTAAGTGCCAGCTGAAAGTAGATGCAAGAGACATAAGTACCCTTATTGTTGTCATCTTAACAACTGGACTGAAAGTTTCCATATAATCTATCCCAGTTGTTTGAGTGTAGCCCTTGGCTACTAGTCTTGCCTTATACCTTTCTATAGACCCATCTGCTCTGTGTTTAACTTTAAACACCCACTTGCAACCTATAGTCTTCTTTCCAGGAGGAAGGGGAGTGAGAGTCCAAGTGTTGTTTTTCTCTAAAGCCACCAACTCAGCCTTAATGGCCAGTGCCAACAGTCATGAGCAATTGCATCTTTGTATGTTTTGGGTTCAGTAACAGAAGAAATGGCTAAAATATAGTGTTTATAAAAATAGGAAAGGTGTTGTAGTGACATGTAGTGTGAAATTGGATACCTTACTGTTGATGATGACTGAGAAGTTGTGCTATTTAGCAATGTGCAGTGATAATCAGCCAAGTATGCTGGCACCTTCTTGGTTCTGTTAGAATGACTTACTGCAGGAATGCTGGGAACAAGAGTAGACTCATTGTTTTCTGCAGGAGTGTTGCTGATAGGGACAGAAACAGCAGGCAAGTGGTTTGTTGGTTCAGTGTCATCTTGTGGATTTTTGGTTGGGCTCAGGAATAATAGGTGTGTCCGTTGGAAACTGAGTGTTATGTCTCTGAGTGTCAAGTAAGTTTTCACTTGGTTGAGGTAAATCAAAAAGATTCAAATTAGGTGAATGTGATGGCACCACTGGTTTTGAGAAAACATTTTGAATTGACTCTTGTTGAGATTGGTATGGAAAATGATCCTCATAGAAAATGACATTTCTAGAGACAAAGGTTTCTCTATTGTTCAAGTCAAACAAAACAATATGTATCCTTTTGTACCATTTTTGAATCCCAAAAAAATGCATTTTCTTGACCTAGGGTCCAATTTCCTTCTATGTGCTTGTAGTGTATTGGCATAGCATAAATAGCCAAAAATTCGGATGTGTGAAAGTTCTGGAAGTTGTTTATGCAGCATGAAGTAAGGTGTTTTATTTGATAGAAAAGAGGAAGGTTGTCTGTTGATAAGAAAAACAGCATGTGCAATGGCATAATTCCAAAAGAGTTTTGGCAATTTGGCTTGAAAAAGGAGTGCTCTAGCTACTGCCAAGATATGCTGATGCTTTCTTTCTACAATTCCATTTTGTTGTGGAGTCTCCACACAAGTGGTTTGGTGGATAATCCCTTTGGATGCATAAAAACCAGTTAAGTAAAATTCCTTGTCATTGTCGGATCTTATGCATTTTATTTTTGAATCAAATTGTGTTTCAACTAAGTTTGAAAAAATTTTGATACGAGCAGCAACCTCATTTTTTGTTTTCATTAAAATGATCCATGTGTATGTGTGTAATCATCTACAATCGTAAGAAAGTATTTATGGCCAAACATAGAAGGAATGGAAATAGGCCCCCAAATATCAATGTGTATTATTTCAAAAGGAGATATTGTATGACTTAAGTTATTACAAAATGGAAGTCTTTTCTGTTTGGCTAGATGACACACATAAGAGGGACCTTTAGAGTTTACAGACTCAATGAATGAATAATGCTTTTGTACATTTACCTTTGAAGTATATGTTCCTTTTGAACTTCTAATGGCATTTTTTTCCGCGCAGTTACTGCTGTTCCTGATGGATTAAAGGCATGGGAGACGTTGAAGAGGAAAGCACCTGACCTGGATCTCATATTAACAGAAATGCAGTTGCCAGCAATATCTGGATTTGCACTTCTTACTTTAATCATGGAACATGACTTTTGCAAAAACATTCCTGTCATAAGTATGTTGACTTTTTACTGAGTGTCCTTGATTTTCATATTAGATAGATGGGCTTGGGCGTGCAGTGATGTCTTGTAACTTGATTCTTAGATATGTCAGTTTTCTCAAACTTTGGCGTGTTGGGTGTGAAGTGGTTAACTTTTAATTTAGCTAATTCTACTTCTGAAGAAAATCTGCATTTTTCACTCCATGTTGACTTGACTAACTTTCAAAGACATACAACCTAGAAACCTAGAATCTCTTGTACAATGCATATGGAAGCCACTTAGCTTGAGGAAAAATTATCTTTCTTGATAAGGTTGGCTTCATGAAATTTCATGCACAAAGTACATGTTTTGCCAACTCTTGTGCAGAGCCAACCCTAATATGAATACTGTGATTCACGATCAACTGGTAGAACCTTCTAGAGGAGCTATTAACTTGATTGCCACATTTGATAATCTTTCCGAGCAAACTAATGAAAACTGTAGTCTCAGTGGTGCTGACATAACCAAGGTTGATTTTGATACACAATTCGAACTTTCTTTAAAAAGAGATTCTACTGGCAGCTCATCTAAACAAGCAAGTGAAGCATCTGTGGAATGGCAAATATTGAACCATTCAAATACTTCTGCCTTTTCTTGGTAGGTTCTCTATTTTCATTTTTATTTTTGTGAATATTAAAGTTCTAACTGATATCAAAATACCAGACAGATTCATGCAATATTTCCTAGGTGCTATCAAAGAGGATTTTTAATCAGAAAAATGAAATTCTCCATGGTTTTTTGTAGTTTTGTTTTTACCTGAGTTTTTCTTGTTCCTTTCCCAGTCTTTTTTTATACTGTTAGTCTGTTATACATGTACGACTAGCAGTGGTTAAAGTTGACTAAAAGGTGATTTGGACTAAAACATAATCTTTAGAGCCTGGGTTGATGCCTTGGAAGGACCCAAATGATGGTAAAATTTGAAAGAGGGAAAACAAAAGATATATTTTCTGAAATTGCTTGTGTTTTCTCTCTTTTAATTTGGTATCAGAATGGTATCATCCTCTGTGACCTGTCTTGTCACTATTTTGCTGAGTCCCCAAAAGTTTGGGACTATTCCAATAATTGTATTCATAATTCTATTTGTTAAACCTTCATCCTTCCGTTTTGACCATGTTTGGCTTCTGAGTCTAAAGTTTCTGCTACCCTCCTTGGAGTTTTGTGTTTCTAACTCTGTTTTCAAGAGTCTTTTTTTTCGTTGCCCTCGTTTTGAGCTGCCCTCTGTTGCAGTATTTTTTAGTTGTCTCTTTGGTGCTATTTAGCACTGATTAGCTACACCATAATCATTTCCAGACATCAACTACAATTTATCATTACGATTTGGTTCAAAGTCATGACGCCATCGACACCACCATCAGTTAAGACTTCAGCTGCTGTAAGCGCTGGTCCATTATTGTTTCAGGTTGGTTTAAAGTTGTGACACCTTCAAGTTGGGGCTTCCGCTACTGTAAGCGCTGGCCCAATATCATTCTGGTTTGGTTTGAAGTTGTGACAACTTCCAGTTCAAGCTTCAGCTGCTATAAACGCTGGCTTATTATCATTTATACTTGGTTTGTCTGCTATTCGTGAAGTCAGTAGTGGTTTCTTCAGTTGGTTGTTTGGTGGTTTGTTCTTGGGCACAAACCTTATTGGTTGGTTGTTATAGTGTTTATCGTTGGTTTATCCAAGATATATTTTTGGGGTCAGGTTGTTAAATTTTCTCTTTCAAAAGGGTATATTTGTAACAAGCTTAAAGCTTAGTAAGCTTTAGCTTGAAGGGGAGTGTTGAAAATAGCTTATAATTAATATTCTTACTGAAATTAGATTATGATTAATGTTATATTAAGCTTGGACGATGTGGACGGTGGATTCTCATCCATTGTATTCTCATTTTCATTGCATCTATTCTCCTAGGAATTAGCATATATAATTAATGCTATAAGAATCATGTTCCCTTATCTATTTTATATTGTACTCCTATTGGAATGCAAAGACACGAGACATATTCAGTTTCAGTTTTCAAGTACAGTCTTCATTCTTTTTGTTCTCTTTCTCTATCTAAAATCTATAACTTCAATATGGTATCAGAGCATATCCTAGATCTGTTGTTGGGACACCCTGATTGCCCACGCTCTAGGTGCATAGACTTGGGCATGAGGGGTGTGTTGGAAAGCTGCCTTAATTGCGGCAACTTAGAGCCGCCTTCATCGCAGCCTTCAACACCTTCATTGTGCTGGTTGTGAGGGTGTGTTTAGTCTCACATTGCCTAGAGATATGGCATAATAAGAGCTTATAAAATTTGGGCAATCCTCACCTTACAAGCCGATTTTGTGGGGTTGAGTTAGGCCAAAAAAATCCAAGAGTAAACATAGCTGTGCTTCTAAAGAGACAACACATGTGGGTGTTTTGTGTGCCCAGTCACCAGCAATCAAAGGAACACATCTAAGAGGCTTTGTTAATAATCAATTGGAATTGTTTCATTTAAGTTTATAGATCAAAATATCAATTCATCTTAATGTAAAACTGTATAGGTTTAGCTTTTTTTTGTGAACTTTACATATCTGCACTCTTAATGGCCCTGTTCTCCCTCCCTACCACCCAAAAGTAAAGGCTTTGCTTAAGCTTTAATCCTTCGGTGATGAGAAATCAAGATAAAGTATTTCATTCAAAAGCATTTTTCCTATTGACTTGTTCCGAAAATCAACATGCAATAATTATTCGTGAAACTACACATGGTTTCTAATGACAGGTGACAAATTTCTATCTGCAGGTATAGTGGTGGTAAATCGTTGCAGCCATTTTTTAGAACACCACTTCCTTCTTCCAAATTAAACAAAAAGTATGACGGTTCAAATCAAAATCAGGAGAAAATGACCACTTCGGTCACTGATCAATTTGGACAAGTTGGGCCTAGATTATCAAACAGTCATTGTGGACTCTTCCCTTGCAATGGGGTTACTTCTGATCTTCAGTCCAAGGGACATGGTGATTTTTTTCACTTGTGTGTTCTGTGCACAATCTGATGTCCATCCCAAATGGAATCCAAAACCAGTCTGCCAGAAAGAAAGCTCACCCATACTTGTCTTAATCAAAATGTACATGATAAAAGCACTTTGGATCATCCAAGGCTTGATTCTCCTGCTTCTGGTCAATGTGCTGATGATGCAATTCGTGTTAATAGTGCATATGGAAGCATAGACAATGGAAGTGATGGAAATGCTACTTCAACTGTGGTTGACAAGAGCAACCCCGAAAGTTTTTAGTGATAGTGGTAGCCATAACTACGATACATTTAGAGGGACAAATTCTCATCGCTCCAGTCAAAGAGAAGCAGCTCTAGAAAAGTTTCGGCTGAAACGGAGAGGGAGATGCTATGAGAAAAAGGTTCTACAACTAGTACTCTAAAATTATTATTTATATATATAAATGTACACGTGATTTTTTCGGGTACTTGGTACGTGAAACGTGATTTTTGTTAGTTAGAACCTCGTATAGCATGATTCACTAAAGATCTCACAATCTGGAATCTGTGACATTCTTTTGAAGATTTTTCAAATGCTTATTGCTTGAATATCTTGTTAGAGGTTCGATATCAAAGCCGCAAAAGATTGGCAGAGCAGCGCCGTCGGGTCAAAGGGCAGTTTGTACGCCAAGTGCATAATGATCAACCAGTCACTGATGCTAGTGTTGATTCCTGAAATTTGTTGTTTCCTGATTACCTGCAGTATTAAGTTACAGTTGACTTTAACACTGATTATCAAAAGGATTAGCTGTAGGGTGTAGTGTCTCTAGTGGATAGCGAGTCATGTGATAGCTACTAGTTTTTAGAATTCTTGGTGTTTATTTTGACTGTTACTTACAAATCTTGTTTACTTTCAGTTTCCTGTTTTTATTTTCTGACAGATGACAGTTTTATAATTATTTTTGAAAACATGAAATAAAAACAGAAATCTGAAAACAAAACAAATAGATCCTTAGAATTGTAATTATTTAGTTGGATTTGCCTGGTGTGTATGTTTTATTGGTTGAATTCAATATAGGCTGTAAGTTTCACTCTGACTAGTTTGAACATATCTCATCAGGCACCTTTGTTTTGCAATAACGATCTTTCATTGCATTCAATCTTTTGAGCATCCTTTAAAACTTAGTTCACACATTTGTACCATTTATTGCAATTCGCAAATGTGATTGACATCGATGTTTTATTTGGTCGATACATGCATAGTAACAAGTGTCGGAAGATTAGTAGGTTGCATACCTGTAAGAAGCTAATGGCCTCTGAAGTCTCCTTGTGATTGCAAGGTAGTATATATATCCAAGTAAAAGTATGCCTTTAATACTAACTTGGCTTCCCTTGTGTTTTCTCACTAGTATATATACCCGTGCATTGCACATTTGCACGGGTTATGTTTTAGTAGTTTTACATAAATAATTTTTTGTGTTTAGTATTATATATTAAGATTTAATTGATATATACTGATAATATAAAGTTTTTTTACACTCTTAATCAATTAGAAATTGATATGTCCTTCCAAAGCTAGGTAAAGATAAAATATTACATCAACTGTTCAAACCAAATACAGAAATAAATGCCAAAGAGAAAGATCTCCCGCATTCTCACCCAAATCTTAAGAATCTACACACCCTTTACATACAAATTAGACACTCCCATAGCAGACACATAATAAAGCTCCCTCTTTACAAAATAGATCGTCTATAAGACGAATGTTAATATATTATAATTAATACGGACATTTTGGTTATATATTATAATGTCACCGGATTTAACAAAAATACAACGGAAAAAATGGGGAAAAGAGAATAGAAAGGAAGTTATCTAATAAAAGCCACAGCCATATCCTATTCGCTAGGAGACATTGCAATTTGCAGCTCCATTCGAGACATGTTTAATCTTAGGTTTCTCTCATCTTGCTGAAGTAGGATAAAGGCTAGTCTAATCCCCTTTGTTTGTTGTCTCTTACTTTGCCTCATTGTACCATTTTCACCCCCATTAAGCTCTTTTTACATAAGAAAATATCCTTGATCCTGTTGTATTATCAATTAGAGCACTCTCCTCTGATTCCAACATTATGCTGCCATAGTCAGTAGTTCTTACTACCACTAATTGAACTTGCATCTGTGCCATACATACACTGAATGCAAACACCCATTTGTAGGTACAACTCCTTTATATAGGTTGTTTACCTCCACTTGCTACAGCACCTACCCATGAACTCTTGATTGTCAATTTTACAGATCTTTGGTTGAAACCAGTGACAGTATAGACCCTGCATTAGCTTCTTTTTAACATCCTCATCATAATGCAGTCTGCAACCTTCAATGCCCAAGAAAAACAAAATTCATATAACAATCCATTTTTCTCACCTGTACATCTCCCATCATTACTTAAGAGTTTCTCAGGGAAGTGGTTGATCAATGTATCCCCTCTTTACAAATGTCTTCCCTTTTCTTCTAACAATTGCTTTCTATCTTTAACTGCCCAAACAGGCACACTGCTCTAGCATTGCACCAGCAAAAAGTCCCCCGCTAACAGACCTGTAATAGCAATTACTTAAAATATAATAGAGTATAGTACAAGTATATGTAGTTAGTACAAATGTATGTATTAGTAATGCATAACTGAATATGCCAAGTAAGCATATTCAGTTATGGCTATCCAACTGTAACTGTAACTAACAAAGGCTATATATAGACCTGTAGTAATAGTTAGAGATTCAAGAAAATGAAAGTTACAATTCTCTGAAAATTCTCTCATGAGTTCTTCGATACTCTTTCTTTATGGTATCTAGAGCTAAATTCTAGGCCTAGGCTCTCTTCTCTGTTCTTCGTCGCGTTTCTCTGTTCTTCGTCTTCTTCGATTCTTCAATGACTGAATCGAATCCTTTCAACACCATCAATGGAGCTCTTGTGACTTCTCCGGCACCGGGGAGCTTCAATCCGTCCTTATCAATCAAACTTGACGATCAAAATTACTTACTATGGAAACAGCAAGTGGAAGCTGTCATCATCGCACACAAGTTGCATCGGTACGTTGTAAATCTTGTGATTCCCCCTCAATTCATGTCGGAAGCAAATCAAACCCTAGGAATTGAATCGGAAGCCTATCAGCTATGGGTTGTTCAAGACCAAATGCTCTTCACTTGGCTCCTCAGTTCTCTCTCTCCCTCGATCTTGCCCCGATTCATCGGATGTAAATAATCTTGGCAAGTCTGGGAAAAGATCCATAAACAATTCCACACTCATCTTCGAACAAAGGTTCGTCAGTTCAGATCGGAGCTCAAGAACACGAAGAAGGGAACTCATTCAATTTCTAAGTATCTCCTTCGAATTCGTGCCCTAATTGAGTCTCTGCAAGCTCTTGGAGATCCAGTCACTGATCAGGACCATATCGACACTGTGCTTGAAGGTCTTCCAAAAGAATACAACAATTTTGTCATGATGATCTATGCTAGAGCAGATCAAACCTCAATTGATGACATAGAAGCTCTCTTGCTAATGCAAGATGCCCAATTCGAGAAGTTCCGGCAAGAATTACCCTCACCGTCGATCACTATTAATGTGGCTCAAGCATCGACCCTCCCTAACTCGTCCTCCTCTCCCAACTTTCATCAGAATCGCGATGATTTCAACAGTGGAAATCGCGGTCGAGGAGGTTGTGGCCGTGGCGGTGGTGGTCGTGGGGGTGGGCGTGGTGGTCCTAAACCCACCTGTCAGCTATATGACAAGTACGGCCACGATGCCTACAGTTGTTGGTATAGGTTTGACCAAACCTTTGTGCCACCACAAAGACCTCCACCCCAATCTAATTTTCATCAGGGTCGGATGCAGAACCCTAACCAATTTCAAAACCCCAATCAATTTCAGAATTCAGGGTCTTCTCAGCAAGGATATGGGCATCAATCTCAAGGGTTTAGGCAGAACTTTAATGGTCCTTTTGCACGCCAGCAATCTCAGCCCAGTGCCAATCTAGTGATGCAACAACCTCAGTTTGTTCCTAACACTCAAGAGGTTCTACAGAGACCATTTGATAATCAATCATGGTTCCCTGATTCAGGAGCCTCTCATCATCTAACAGCAGACTCCAATAATCTTAGTCATAGCAATCCCTTTACAAGCCAGGACCAAGTTCTTATGGGAAACGGCCAAGGTCTCTTTATTGACTCAATAGGTTCATCTAAATTCTCCTCTCCCTCCCATCCCCATATCATTTTCTCATTGAATAATCTATTGCTTGTCCCTAACATAACAAAGAATCTGGTCTCTATCTCCAAATTTGCACGAGACTATAATGTCTATTTTGAGTTTCACCCTTTTTCTTGTTATGTGAAATCTCAGGGTTCTAATCAAGTCCTTCTAGAAGGCTCGCTTGGAGGTGATGGGCTATATATCTTTGACAACATCAACATCCTCAAGGAGCCTTCCTCCTCTTGTTTTCAACACACTCTTTGTAATCCAGCTCCTACCGAGCCCTTAGCTAAGTCTTCTTCTACTTTACCGACTGTAACAACCACTTTTGCCACATGGCACTATAGATTAGGACATGCACATACTAATGCTGTTAAATCTGTCCTACAAATCTGTAATATACCCTCATTGAATAAAACTGATTTTGAATTTTGTAATGCTTGTTGTATGGGAAAATCCCATCGTTTACATGCTCCACCCTCTATTTCCATTCATCCCACTCCCTTTGAATTAATACACAGTGACCTTTGGGGTCCATCTCCTTACCAATCCCATGGTGGTTACACCTACTACATTACCTTTGTGGATGCACACACTCGCTTTATCTGGATATATTTTCTAAAACAAAAATCAGATGCATTGAAAGCCTTCAAACAGTTCTCGACCTTTATTTCAACTCAATTTTCAGCCCAAATCAAGGCTGTCCAATCTGATTGGGGAGGGGAATTCAGACCATTCTCCAAATACCTAGTAGATCTAGGTATTGTTCATAGGCTCACTTGCCCCCACACATCTCACCAAAATGGGACAGTGGAGTGCAAGCATAGGCAAATTGTTGAAATGGGACTTACCCTACTTTCTCATGCCTCTTAAATTTTGGAACCACAGCTTCACTCAAGCTGTTTACCTAATCAATAGACTGCCCACAGCAGCACTCAAGTCTCATCCTCTCCCTTTCATGCTTTGTTTGGTACTATTCCAAACTACTCCACTCTTCGGATTTTTGGTTGTGCTTGCATTCCATTCTTGAGGCCATACAATCAGCACAAGATGCAATTCGAGTCCTCAGAATGCATTTGTCTTGGCTTGTCCCCTCAACACAAGGGACACAAATGCTTAGATTCTAATGGTCACATTTTTATTTCAAAGGATGTCTTATTCAATGAGTGTATATTCCCTTACCCAAAATTGTTTCTCTCTGCTCCTAGTGTACCAGAGTCATCCACAACTTTCCCAGCCTCTATATCTGTCCCTATCTACCCACCCCTCAATGCCACTCCCTTAAACCAACATGCTCACTCCTCTCAAACCCCTTATGGTTCAGGTTTCCCTTCATCCGAACCTCACTCTTCTTCCTCACACCAACTGAGTCCTCAGTCAAGTCAGCATGATCACACATCTCCAACTTCACTTGAACCTACCTCCTCTGTATCACACCAACTCAGTCCTATGCCAGGTCAGCATGATAACACATCTCCAACCTCACCTGCCATCTCTTCTTCCCCATCATTCAACTCTCAGTCTAGTCAACCCTCATCACCATTACCTCCCCCCACCCCTCCTATGAACACTCACTCAATGCTTACTAGGTCCAACACTGGACTTTTACCACCAAGACTGTTCTTGAGTCATGTTGAGCCTCGATCTGTCAAAGAGGCCCTTTCTCATCCTCAGTGGCTTACTGCCATAAAAGAAGAACACACAGCTCTTCTAAAGAACCAAACTTGGTCCCTGGTCTCTCTTCCCTCAAACAGGGCTGCTATTGGTTGTAAGTGGGTCTTCCGGGTTAAGGAAAACCCTGATGGCACTATTAACAAATTCAAGGCTCGGCTGGTTGCCAAGGGCTTCCACCAGCAACATGGATTTGATTTCCATGAAACATTCTCACCTGTAGTGAAACCAGTGACAATTTGGGTTATTCTCACATTGGCACTCACCTTCAAGTGGACTATCAAACAAATTGATGTGCATAATGCATTTCTAAATGGCATTCTAAGTGAAGAAGTGTATATGGTTCAACCTCCAGGGTTTGAACACAGTGACAAGACACTTGTTTGTAAGCTACAAAAGGCTCTCTATGGCCTCAAACAGGCCCCTCGGGCATGGTATGAAAGATTAGCTACTGCACTCATTCAATTTGGGTTTCAAACTAGAAAATGTGACCCTTCTCTCTTTATCTACTCCAAGGGCTCCTCTTCCCTGTATGTCCTAGTCTATGTTGATGATATCATCATCACTGGCTCATCCTCTACAATGATACAGGATCTTATTCATAAACTCAACATTCAGTTTGCACTCAAAGAGCTAGGGGATCTTGATTACTTTCTTGGAGTTGAAGTGAAACACATGCACATAGGGGAACTCTTACTAACCCAAACCAAATACATCAGGGACCTCCTAGGCAAAGCCAACATGGCTGAAGCAAAGGGTATCTCCTCACCAATAGTGAGCAATTGCAAACTCACACGTTTTGGAACTGATTCCCTCTCGAATCCACACCTTTATAGATCTATTGTTGGAGCACTACAGTATGCTACTCCCACTCGGCCTGACATTGCCTACAGTGTCAACAAAGTATGCCAATTCATGGCACAGCCACTTGAAACCCACTGGAATGCAGTCAAAAGGATCCTTAGATACCTAAAGGGTTCTATTCACTATGGCCTGCTGCTCAAGCCAGCCACTCTTCCTAGTCCCTTCACTATTCATGCCTATTGTGATGCTAATTGGGTAAGTGACCCAGATGACAGGAGGTCTACCTCAGGCTCCTACATTTTCTTTGGCCCAAATTTAGTTTCTTGGTGTTCCAAAAAGCAGCCTCTAGTGGCAAGGTCCAGCACTGAAGCTGAGTACAAGAGTATGGCAAATACCACAGTTGAAACCATTTGGATCCAATCTCTACTTACTGAACTTGGAATTCCCTTCACAGCACCTTAACTATTCTGTGACAATCTCAGTGCAGTTTCACTAGCTCACAACCCAGTTCTTCATGCCAGAACCAAACACATGGAACTTGACATCCACTTTGTTCGAGAGAAGGTTCTGTCTAAGGCTCTCCAGGTCATTCATGTGCCTAGTTCAGAACAGATTGCAGACTCACTCACTAAACCCCTCTCCTCTTCTAAATTCACTGAACTTAGAACCAAACTCAACGTGGTGTGCTTGAAGCAACCACCTTGAGTTTGAGGGGAGGCTAATAGAGTATAGTACAAGTATATGTAGTTAGTACAAATGTATGTATTAGTACTGCATAACTGAATATGCTAAGTCAGCATATTCAGTTATGGTTATCCCACTGTAACTGACAAAGGCTATATAGAGGCATGTTGTAATAGTTAGAGATTCAAGAAAATGAAAGTTACAATTCTCTGAAAATTCTCTCATGAGTTCTTCAATACTCTTTCTTTAAAATACAGCCATAGCTTATTCAATGGTTGAGTGCTATGTTCTACTTAAGCAAAATAAAAATACAATAATTTGTTATTACAACTACTTGAAGAACCTCTAAACCATATCGAATGTTCCAAACTCAAATCATGCACTGAAGCAATTCCAAATGAGGAAGTAAACCTATTTATATGGATATATTTATATGTGCAAGTGCTTTGACCAATAATATATACATGATTCAACTATACAACTTACATCCCTATAAAAAGGATTAAAACATATCAGCATGTGCAATCTTAGACGCTACTTATGAGCTCCTATTTAGCTAGAATTAATCCTATAACTGCTTCGTTAGAAAATCAGAGAAATATCTGATAATATATTTTCATATCTTAGCATATCTTAGAGTATCCTAGATAATCTCTTAGGGTTTATTTCTTATTTATATTTTATTATTTGATTCTCTATTTGATTAAGATTAGGATTCTACTTTTAGTATAAATAGGACTGTTGGGTTGTCTTTTGCAATCACATCATCATTAAATCAATTCAATATCAGTCTTATTATTTCTTAGTTTGTTTCTCTCTTTTCCTCTTTCCCTACCTAAAAACCTTCAAATTCAACATGGTATCTAGAGCCAGACACAGTTATCATCCTCCGTGACCTGTCTCATCACTATTCCGCTGCGGAGTTCCACTAAGTATGAAGGAACTCTAATCATCTTATCATTTTCTCAGTCATACAAAATCCTGCCATTTTTTTTCTCTTCTCCATTCTGTACTTCTTTTCCGCTGCGTTCTTTGTCGTTCCGACCCTCGTTCTTGTCCTGTCAGCCGCTGTCAGCCACCGTCCGTCGCCGTCAGCCGTCGTATCCGGACACCGAACACACCACCATACTCGCCGTCGGCCGATCTATCCAACCGTCCTGACAGAGCCTCCGTTCGCCTCCCGACGAGCCTCCACGAGCGTCCGGTCACAGTTCCGACCGACGTTTCCAACGTCGAACTCGCTGTTCCCTGCTCTCTATAGATCTATGCTCACCTCCTTCATCGGACCTCTTTTGAGCAACGTCCCTGTTTGTTGTACGGGTCAGGTACTTGTGATTTCGGTTATTTGCATTTGTGTTCTGACCCATGGCTAGTTCTACCTCCTCAGATACTCCTAAGAACTCCCCATCATACCAGTGTGGCTTCTCTTCCCACCGACGATCATTCCGATGATAACCCCTTTCCCATGGATGAATCATATTAGTGGTGACTTTTGTTCCTACCGACGATCATTCCGGTGGTGACTCTTTTCCCACATATGAATCATATTAGTCGTGACTTCTATTTCTGCCGATGATTGACTTATGTTGGCTATGACTCACACTAGCCCAACTCATTGTCTCAGATGCTCTGGCCCGTCTCTTTTTCCTAGATGCATTGGCCCGTCTTTCTCCCAGATGCACTAGCCTTGGCCCCTTGTCCCAGATGCACTGGCCTTGTCTCGATCCCGGAAGTAGTTGTCTATCTTAATTTCAAAAATTAAAAAATTTGGGTCTCCGATATTGTTATTGAAGCTTCCAAATGCGGTTTTGAGGAGTTCGGACCTTACTTTGTTAGATTGCTTGCAAAGAAATTTCTGTCAGGCTGATGATCATTCCAGCTATCTTGCTAAGTTATCTTTCCAAAGAACTCTCTCTCCTACTCTCCAATATTCTTGATTTGCCTTCCAACCATTATTTTCGTGGAGCTCAGTTTTTTTATTTTTTAATTTGAGGGGAAATACATTGTTTTCATGTAACAAGCTTAAAGCTTAGTAAGCTTTAGCTTGAGGGGGAGTATTAATATCTGATAATATCCTTTCATATCTTAGCATATCTTAGAGTTTCCTAGATAATCTCTTAGGATTTATTTCTTATTTATATTTTATTATTTGATTCTCTATTTGATTAAGATTAGGATTCTACTTTTAGTATAAATAGGACTGTTGGATTGTCTTTTGCAATCACATCTTCATTAAATCAATTCAATATCAGTCTTATTATTTCTTAGTTTGTTTCTCTCTTTTCCTCTTTCCCTACCTAAAAACCTTCAAATTCAACATGCTTCAATCATACAAAATCATATTTCACAACATGTCTGCAAGTAATTAAGCAAATCATAGATGTAAAATAAATCCACAATCTATATTTAATTAAGCAAATCAAATTTGGTGCATTAATTCCATGTCTACAAGTACATGTACTGAGTAGGGGTGGCAAAATGATCCATTTGTCTACCATCCATACAGTCCATCCATGAGAAAATCCATCCAATCCATTCATTTATAAAAAAATAATATAAATGGATTGAATTATTTTTTTAGTGGATGGTTTATGATCCATCCAATATTTTTTAAAATCCATTGGACCAACAATAAAAAATGTAATGGATCAACTTTTATCCATTCCAAAACCAATTTATTTTTTTCATATTCTTTTTCACCAAATAAAAAAAGCCTTCATTTGTAAAAAAAAAAAAAACTCCATCTAATTTTCTCTTTCGTTCCCTATTATTTTTTCTTCACTATTTTTTATTTTATTTATCTGCTTTTTTTCTTTTTTTGTTATATTAAGTATTAACTAATTAATTGTTCTCAAACACCAGTAGTAGTCCATGTTATCACGTACGTTTTCTTTTTTCGTTGCCTTTTTTTTTCTGAGAAACTTTAAAAAAAAAGTATTAACTAATTGAAAGCACAAAAAGTCGTAACAAGTTTCGTAAAACAATGTCATGGAACGTTGTGGCAAAACAACCTCTGTAAATGCACATAATCAATAACTCCCATATAATAATAGAAAAATGACCGTGATACAAAATGATCGTGAGATAGAGTGGAGAGGGAGTAAAGATAGAGAGAGAGAGTAGGGAAAAAAAGGAGAGAGAAAGGGAAGAGAGAGGGTGAGATAGAGATAATATTTTAAATTTTTTTACAAATTATTTTTTAAAAAAAATATATTTTATGGATAGATAAAAGAGATATAAAATTATTTAATTTCTTAAAATAAATTTTAGTGGATGGATTGGATATCCATCCATGAAAAATTGTTAATGGATGGATCGGATGGATTTTATTTAATGGATCATGGATGGATTGGATTTTTTTAATGAATTTTTAATAGATTATAATGGATTAATGGATTGTTTTTGATCCATCCGTTAAGATCCGAATAAAATTTATCCGATCCATCCATTTGCCACCCTTAACTGAGAGTAACATGTAACATGTATTGAGAGTTATGCAGCAAGCATAAATGATACTCTTTGTTTACTTACTAATTAAGTAAATCACATATTATGTGTAGTATACATTAAATCTATCCTTTTCATTAGCAAGAGCTTTGATGCAACACTTTCAGATAAGAAGTTGCATTTCTACATTATTCTTTGAATTCAACTATGAACCATTCAACCTCATTGAGCCATATACTCATCTCCCTCCTTTTTCCTCTGATCAACCATCTCAGCAGCTTTGGCACTCTCAACATTGTAGCCGGGAATAAAGCTAACAACTGGCATAAACTCTATCTAAACATTTAAGCAATTAGATCATTTACAATTTAAGCAATTAGATCATTCAATGTAATATAGGAAACTGCTATGATCAAACTTAACAAAACACAGTGGTAGAGTAATCTATGTCAAATAATTTGCCTTACCTGTCATAACACAATGGTAGAGTAATCCATGTTAACAAACCAGTCATAATTTCCCTTACCTGCAAGAGGAAATACATTCAAATTCATCATCAAATTGAACCGCATTTCCCTCCTCTACTCTGTCTAAAAAATTATTGAAAATGAAATGAACTTATAGCCAACAACACTTCTAAAAGCAAATCGAAATAAACCCAAATTCCTGAGCTTGTCCTCAGAGAATGGTTTGCTGAGGAACTCAACTGCACCAACCTTAAAAAACAAAATGGAGTAAAGATTCAAGAGATATGCATTAACAATTAGAACAAAATGAATATATACAGTCTAATGAATTAAAGGAAATTTCAAATTTTGATTTATTATTTGAAAGAACCAAAAGAAGAGTTAACATAAAGCCAAGACAAAACAATGAAATAGAAGATTGGAGCTAGCTCAAAGAATATTACTTTAATCAGATATGAACCCCAAATAACTGGGATAACTAAACCAAAATCTTACCGCTGCGCACTTCATCATGGTGCTGAGGCATTGATTTTTTGAAGTCACGACATAAATTTTTTTAAGTATCACTGATGCAAAAAAAAGGTAGCAAGCATTTGATTAGAATCAGAAAACCCAGATGCAAAAAAACACAGAAGGCTTAACCGAACAAAAACACTCACCATTTTCTGTTATTGGGTTTGTGTGACTGCTGAAGATCAGAGAGATGAAATGGGTATAGAGACAGGAATTAGGATTTTGTTGATTCCCCCAATCGAAAATGAAACAAAAAAAGAATATAAGCCTCCCAGTCGCTTTCTCTCCCCTCCGCCCACCACCACTCGCTTCTCCTCATCGTACAGAGGAACTTCGCCACCACTGCGATGAAACTCGATTTCCTCGTACCGGACGCACTGCAGAGAGGATAGCTTCGATTCCATTCTGCAGCACACACCTTGGCTCCAGCCTCCAGCCTCCGTAAACTTCTCCTGTGCTTCGCTTATCAATTGGTGTGCTTCAGAAAAATTACTCTCAGCTGGAACCTTTGTTTCAACACATTTGGTATGCATCTCATGCAAGGCATTCTCAAGCTATAAAAACAATAAAATGTTAAGTAATAGTACAAAGTACATTAAAAATTTTATGCTCCAGAATGGAATTACAAACAAATAGCCATCCTTTGTTTTATGCTTTGCATGCTTTTTTTGCTTTAAAAAAAAAAATTAAGTAACTATCCTATAGGATGTCATTGAGTAAAAAGCTCATCAATCCCAGGATTGTTGTACTATCTTGTATGTCTAATTCCTTTTTCATTGGCTAGTTGATGTCCCTAAGGACTTCTTGGATTTTTTTTATCATGGAAATCTTGTTGTAAACATTCTTGGTTCTAATTGACAATTGAATGTCTAAGAAGAACCCAACAATACATGCTCCAGTCCTGCTGGAGAAGACAGACTTTTCAACAAAAAAAAAAAAGGGAAACTTTCAAATATATTCTCACCAAAAATCGTGGGAACCATCGACCCAGCTGTTCCTTCTTCTCTTTCTCCTACTCATCCTTATCATCTTCTTCTCTTTTCGGTTCTCGTTACTCTCTCAAATGCTTGCAGTCTTGGCATTGACACAATCTTACCAGAAAGAGAAGACTCATTTCACCAAAATCAACAAATAAAAAAAACACAAACCAGAGAAGGAAAAAAAAAGTGAAGGGTTTGTTTGTGTGGGATACCTTGCTTTCGATTGATGAGCCCCCAGTGACAACCATTGTTGGAGCAGAGAGAAAGACAAAAGGAATGAGAGAATGAGAAAAAAAAACCTAGCATGAGAAAAGGAAAATACAGAAAAAAACCTAGCATGAGAAAAGGAAAAGAAAAATGAGGGGGAGAAAGAGAAAAGAAAAGAAAGCAAGTAAATCTAGGGAGTAACATGTCCGCAGTTGAAAATTTGAGGAATAAAATAATTAATTTATTTTTTGAGAAAAATATTTCGGGGATCAATTTGTATCTTTATTTATAATTCATTGAGAGTATAAATTTTTTGAGTTTAATTTCTATGTATTGGTAGTATAAAGGTTTTTACAATATCAATCATTCATAAATTATGATAAACGTAAAGTTTTTTATAATATCAATATAAAGTTTTTTGTAATGTCAACCAATCAAAAATGATGATATGAATGACTTTTAAGGTGGTTAGGATGAGAGTCAAAGATTTTTAATGATTTGTCAATATCTTATTAGTTAACAGTGTAAAAAAAACTTTACATTGTCAGTGCATATCGATTAAATCATATTGTTATTTCTCTCTTAATTATTAAAATAAAAGCACACATATTAAAATATTAATGGATGTCAGTATAAAACTTTTTACACATATGTATGTTAGGCAAGTAAATGAACGTCGAAACTAAATCTATAGACTAATGTGTCTCGCACTTAAAATTTTGAGGAACAAAATGATTAATTTATTTTTTTCAATGACTAAAAATGGGTTACTAAATTTTCGGGGACCAAATCATCATTATTGTTATGAGTTTAATTGTTATACAATGGCAGTGTAAAGTTTTTTACACTGTCATTTCATATCAATTAAATCTTATTGTTATTTATATCTCTTAGTTATTAAAATAAAAACACATAAGTCAAAATATATCAATTAAATCATGGATTTAATTGGTATACACTAACAGTGTAAAGTTTTTTACACTGTCAATCGATCAGAAATTAAAGCATCATTACAAATCTTTTATTCTTATCCTAACCACCTTAAAAGTCATGAATTTCATGATTTGTGATTGATTGTCAATGTAAAAAACTTTACACTGACAGTACATAAAAATTAAACTCTTAAATCATATTGTTATGTCTCTCTTTTAATTATAAAAATAAAAGCAATCACGTCAAGATATTAGTGAATATCAATATAAAACTTTTTATACTCACGGTGTATACTAATTTAATTATTTTTTTTAACTAACAGCATTATTAATTAAATTTTATTAAAAAAAGGTTTGAAAAAAAAAAGGACACCATTGCTCCTCTTGTGAACGTGAATAATCCTTCCGCTCCTGTCTCTCATTATTCATGCGCCAATTGATCTTCCCCTGCAGCTTAGTACACTTGACCGGAGGTTTCCATCGTCATCAACATTCATGGGACTGGCAATATTAAAAGGGCTTACAAACAACATTTATTTACAAAGTTGCCAATAATGCAAGTTTTAAAAAAATTATCATAAATGGATTGTTTCGTGAGAAGTGTATTTAAGAAGCTATTCTCTGTATGTGTTTGGTTTCACTTCTAGAGGTATCAGAAGTACTTCTACACCTGTCAAACGTGATTCTGGTAATAAAAGAGGTGTTTGGCAACACGTTTGTGAAATCAGGTTTTACATCAAACTTGCTTTCAAAGTAAAAACATTCAAACAAAAATTACTTTACTTCAAACTTAATTGTATTGAAATCAATTCTACAAAATCTATTCCATCCAAAATCAATTTTTTGTCAAACGTTCATCTAAACACACGTTATGAGGTTAACCTGTGTCAAAAATTATCTTAAATGTGATTTGATTTTGTATAATGTTTAGATATTTAGATTTCTATTAAAAATTGCCACGCGGTTTAACTGAAAATGCTGAATGTTAACGTCCACAATGATAGAAAGCTTTCGATCGTTGATATATTGAAGAGTGATACTTGACGAAACCATGGCAGGGACATTCACAAGGAAAGCATTGAGATGTGCATATATGCATGTGGGACACACATGTTCAGAAAACTGGGGTATCTGACGAGGCATGGTCCAAAACAGGACAAAACGTGTAAAATTTTAGGTGAAGACACGTTAGCACTAACCATAACATTATCTCTTTCATTGCACGAAGAAGAACCTGCTTTTCTTAAGTTTATCTATACGTCCGTCATGAAAGGGTTCAAAACGAGCCACGTCGACTTTTGTGTTCTGATCCTTCACCTGTGTTTTCCTCTCTCCTCGTGCTCTTTCTGACTTCCTGTACTCCTTCCCTTCCCCTCGTTTGTTGGGATGAACGTGGAAAGGTCTTGGGACGGGTTTTGTTTCTCTTATTGGGTTTTGAATATTGATTGGATTAATTTTTTGAATTGGAATCCATTTTAAGATCGAAAGGAGCTCAATTATATATGGATTAGTTTAAGATCGATCTAAATGAGATAAGATCAAGTTGATCGAAAGTTAAATAGATTTTTTTGCAAACTATATTTTGTGAATGAGAAAATGTGTTATTTTTTTATAAGCCAAAATATCGGTAAAAGATGTTATCTAAAAGTCATCAATTGATCTCGTGTCACCAAATAGAACCAAAACTGGATGTTATAAAATATTAACAGATAGATTATTTTGCTAGATGCTTCCTTGATGCTCGTGTTACCAAAGTCACGTTGTTAAAACTAGGATACTTTCATTAAATAAGATTCTTTCAATATTACAAAAAGTATAAAATATATAAAACATGAAACGTAAGTTAGGAAGAGATAAAAATAAAAATAGCTTTTTATTATATGGGACGGGTTGGGTGACCCGAAGGTCAACCCGAACCCGTCCCTGACTCTGCACCGGGTCACTAAATTAATGGGACACGGGTTCGTCATTTCTCTTATGCGGGTTAGGATCAGACTTATCCAGAATACCACGGGTTGGGACAGGTTTTAGGACCAGATCGGGTTTTGCACACCTCTACTCTTTTGTTCTCTTTTGGTGTTTCATTTAGTTTGTGAAAAATAAAATAAAAACACGCCATTAACCACCACCCGATCACTGGGAGGATGAAGTGAAGTGGTTAAAAAGTATTAACTCATTGTTTGGGAGGATGGAATTAAGCGGTTAGTAATGGAGTAGAATGGTTAAAAAACATTAACCAGGGTTTTAAAAAACGGTCCGCGACAGGTGTTGCGCCCGCTACAATAAGGTAACGGTGGCGGTCGAAACCGCAACAGGCCGCGATTGCGGTTTGCATCGGACATCAACGACCACAACGCAACCATGACCG
The DNA here is from genome assembly GCA_030762895.1 of Sophora flavescens. Taxonomy (NCBI): domain Eukaryota; kingdom Viridiplantae; phylum Streptophyta; class Magnoliopsida; order Fabales; family Fabaceae; genus Sophora; species Sophora flavescens. Next base: position 165,993,075 of record CM061065.1, read on the forward strand.
CAACCGCAATTTAAAACCTTGGCATTAACTTATTGTTCGGGAGTTTATTAAGTAATGGATCCCGTGAAATGGTTTAAGATATATAAAAACTGCTTCATCTCAATCAAACCCTAATTTTTATACATTTCAAAATCGGGATTTGGGATTCCCTTATTAAGTTTTCAAACAATAAAGTGATATACTTTTATCTCTTAACTTTGTTCCATTATTAAACATATGTGTGTGAGAGTTTACGATGCTCCAATCTTGTAAGGTGGTGGTTCATGTAAGAGTTAATGTCTCATGTGTGTGACAAATATTAGTGGTGGTTTAATATTTGAATGAAATGACATATTGTTTAATTTAAATGAATGGTTATGACTCTTGGGAATGAGTCTTTTCATAAAAGAATATGTTGCTTGATGGAAGCAATTATAAAAGGAAGGAAATGAAACATTTCCCTATCTCTGCCTAGAAAGAAAGTCTCATAATTTCCATCAAAGTTAGAGGCATAAAGAGGAAGGAAAGAGATAGAAGAGTTTCCATTGTTGATTGAAGGTTCAAACCTTGAAGCATTGACATTTAAGCATGGCGAAAGGTTAGTGTTTCTATCCACACTACTTGTGAAAACTATGAATTCTTAAAATCCTTATTAATGGCTCATGTATGATAGAGTTTACATGGGGTATCAGAGCATGTGTTAAGGAAATTATAGTTTTCCATTGATGATGCTTGGTTTTAATCCATGAATGGTGCCTTGAATTTTTCTTTAATGTTTTGAGAATTCAAGTAGTAATTATTTCCGCTGCATGAATGTATGATGAATGGTGGTTTGCATGAAATGTAATTAAAAGTATATAGAACAGAGGTTCATCAATGGCAGAATACAATGAATGTTTGCATTCTACGTAAGTTTAAATAAAAAAATAACGGTTGTATGCTAAAACCAATTCAAGACTTGTCCTGGTGGTTAGTGTCGGTTCTGTAATGTTACGAGACACAGTTCGAGTCCTGTTTTGTGAATTTAAACCAATTTTTGTTTGAAACAAAAGGATACCTTGGATTTAAAGAAAACTAAAAAGTGTGTTCAGAAGGATAGAGCCCAGACCACAAGACTCAAAGGCTAACATGCAGACTGCTAGGCTACAGTTTCAATTAATCTTTTTGTTGATATAAATTATATTTATATAAGACGAATGATGCTTTGCAATTTTGTATTTGCCACTAATGAATTTTATGATACTGTTAATGAAGTGTTTGCACATTGGAATTAAAGTATGATAGATTTGTTAATCACCAAAGTGGTCAAATCTTTAAAGTCTATTTAATTACATATTGTATGATTTTAATTATTTCAATTACCCATAATTTTGATGCTATGAATGAGTTGATAATTATTGGTTTTATGGGTAAATTGAAGTTCATTATTATAGGACATTTAAGGATCACCCAAATGTTGATTATTTGTTCCTATAATTAATGAGCATAAATGTTGGTAGTGTAAATGGACAATTAGTTATATTTATACATCCAAAGATCATAACATGTATCATTACCAAATTATGTAAAATTTTACTAGCATCATTATGTCATGTATGGTATGTCGATGGATTGCCCAAAGGTGAACATCAATATGCATTGATGAAGTTACGAATCTTCAAGCATGTTAGTATGTTACTCAAAGCATTAATGATTTTCAATCCTTTATTGCTCCCAAACAGTTGATGAGTCCCTTGCCAGGACACTAACGAGTACGTTGACCACCATGAAGTTTGTTGATTTACATGCTATGCATGAACATGTTATCGAAATGATAAATATTGTAGCAAAACTTAAGTCATTGGGAATGGATGTGGATGAGAATTTCCTTATGAAATTCATATTGAATTTATTAATGTCTGGGCATGATCCTTTCCAAATGAACTATGATGACGCCATGAAAAAAAAAAATGGAATGTGCAGGAATTGCACAGTATGTTAGTTTTGGAGGAAACCGGAGTTAAGAATCAAGGAAATCATTCCATCAATTATGTTACCTATCAAGAAGCTATAATGAAAGTTGGCAAGAAACATGATAAGAAAGAGAAGAGACTCATAAAGATCAATGAGTCCTCTTATTCTCAAATCCACAAGGAACATTATGGAAACAGACATCATTTCTGTAGAAAGATTGGGCATTTCCAAAGTGATTGTCCAATACATAAAGCTTGGTTCGGAAGGAAAGATAAGTCTAGTGCTTATGTATGTTTCGAATCAAATTTATCCGAAGTTCCTTATAATACTTGGTGGATTGATTCTGGATGTATAACTCATGTTTCTAATACGATGCAAGGATTTCTTACGACCCGAACCGTAAAACCAAATGAAAAAATTGTGTTTATGGGGAATAAAGTGAAGGTTCCAGTGGAAGTTATCGGGACTTATTGTTTAATCCTCGACACTGGACGTCATTTAGATTTGTTTGAAACTCTTTATGTGCCTAGTATTTCTAGGAATTTAGTTTCTTTGTCTAAACTTGATGTTGCTGGATACTCCTTTAAGTTTGGTAATAGATATTTCGGTTTGTATAAGCATTCATTTATGATTGGATCTGGTATACTTATTGATGGTTTATATAGATTGAATCTTGATAATCTATATGCTGAAACACTTATAACCTTGCATCATAATGTTGGCACTAAACGTGGGTTTAGTGAATGAACGTTCTGCTTATTTGTGGCATAAGCGCTTGGGTCACATTTCCAAGGAAAGAATGGTAAGACTTATAAAGAATTAAATCCTTCCAGATTTGGATTTTATTGACCTTAATATTTGTGTGGATTGTATTAAAGGAAAGCAAACAAAACACATAAAGAAAGGTGCCACAAGAAGCACTCAGCTTCTTGAGATAGTTCACACTGATATATGTGGACCTTTTGATGTTAATTCTTTCGGTAAGGAAAAATACTTTATCACCTTTATTGATGATTTTTCACGTTATGGATATGTCTATTTACTGCATGAGAAGTCTCAAGCGGTGAATGCCTTAGAAATTTATGTAAATGAAGTTGAAAGGCAATTGAACAGAAATGTGAAAATCATAAGGTCTGATAGAGGTGGTGAGTATTACGGAAGGTATGATGAAAATGGACAACACCCTGGTCCATTTGCTAAATTCCTAGAAAAGCGTGGCATATGTGCTCAATACACAATGCCAGGTACACCACAACAAAATGGTGTATCGGAAAGGCGTAACCGAACCTTAATGGATATGGTTAGGAGTATGTTAAGTAATGCATCTTTACCCTTATCATTGTGGATGTATGCCTTAAAAACTGCCATGTATTTGTTGAACAGGGTTCCTAGTAAGGCAGTTCCAAAGACACCTTTTGAACTGTGGACTGGAAGGAAACCTAGTTTAAGGCACCTTCATGTTTGGGGTTGCCAGGTAGAAATAAGGATTTATAATCCACAGGAAAAGAAACTGGATGCAAGAACAATCAGTGGATATTTCATTGGTTATCCAGAAAAGTCTAAGGTGTTTAGAATTTATTGTCCGACCCACAGTACAAGAATTGTTGAAACTAGGAATGCTAGGTTCATTGAGAGTGGTGAAACCAGTGGGAGTGAAGCTTCACGAAATGTGGAGATTAATGAAGTAAGAATACAAGTTCCTTTGACTTGTGTTCCTACTGCTCAAGTTATTGTTCCTCAAATTGTTGAACTGTATAATAATCAAGAAGAACAACAAATTAATGTTCCCGAGGTTGACAATGAACCTATAATAGAACAACCACAAGAAATAGCATTAAGAAGATCCCAAAGAGAAAGAAGATCTACTATACCGAATGATTATGTGGTATATCTACAAGAGTCAGAAAATGACTTAGGAATTGATGAGGATCCAGTTTCGTTTTCACAAGCCATAAATGGTGATAATGCTGATAAATGGTTAGATGCCATGAAAGATGAGCTTAAATCCATGGAACAGAATGATGTTTGGGACCTCGTAGAATTGCCTGAAGGTTGCAAGAGAGTTGGGTGTAAATGGGTCTTTAAGACTAAGCGTGACTCTCATGGCAACCTTGAACGTTACAAGCTCAGACTTGTTGCTAAAGGTTTTACTCAGAAAGATGGCATTGATTACAAAGAAACGTTTTCACCAGTCACTACAAAAAAAGAACTGTTTAGCAACCGGAATATTCGGTCGCTAAAATTTCTAATTTGGTCGCTATTTAAGTTAGCGACTGAATCAGCGACCGATTCATGGTGGTGGCTGATAACCTGGTCGCTAAGCTTTTAGAGACCGAAATAATAATTCGGTCGCTAAACGGCGACCGTAATTTCGGTCGCTAAATAATAAAAAACGATCACTACAAGGTTCGTCGCATTGTTTGGGTAACCATTTGTACCGCCAATCGGTCGCTAGTTTGGTCGCCAATTTTGGTTACTGTTACCCTATATTAGCGACGGATTTTTGGTCGCTAGACCACAATCTGTTAATGGTAACTAAAGTTTAGCGACTGAATTATTGGTTTCTAATTTGGTCGCTAAACTGGTTTTTATTAATTTTTTTAAAAATTTAATTTTTAAAATAATAATTTTTTTCTGTTTTTCTTTAAAGTTTAGCAAAAATACTAATAAAACATACCAAATTACTAATGAAATATACAATCATATGAAATAATGAATATATATATATATATATATATATATATATGTAAATAATCCAAAGTGTCTTACAAGAATCGTTTAAAGTCAAAAATATGAAGAAAAAAAAATTCAGTCATGACGAGGGGGAGGTGGAGGAATCCAATCATCCTCAGCGTTCGTACCACCGACGTCTGCTATCTGATCGTCCTCTGCAGTAGAAGCATCAGTAGCTGGCGGCGGAACTAGAGGAGCGACAGCAGGCGGCACAACCGTCAGAGCATCACCCTGAGCAACTGGAGTCTGGATCCTCATCTGCTACAACACCAGCGGCGGTGTCTGACCCTGCTCGATGCTTGTCTGCATCAGCTGCTGGTGTGCTTGAGTCAACTGTGCAATCTGGTTCTCCATCTGCTGCTCTCTCTCGCTCTTCTCCCGAAGCTCCGCGTTCAGCTGCGTGATGGTGTCCTGCATTTGGTTGAACTGCTCCTGAGGGATGGTATCAGCGTAGGAAGGAGCAGGTGTGCCGGATGATGAAGCGATAAACTCGCCTCCCAGGTGTTTGAGGCCATACATGTGACCCTTCTTTTTCCTGCCCCCGACGACCTCCAAATAAATGGCATTATCGTCGACGGAGATAGGAGAGCTGGGCCCATCACCAGTCAAGGCCTCATCTTGTGACTGTGAGGCACGTGATATGGCATCGTCATTCTTCTCGTTGAAGCCCACCTACAAAGTATAGTTGAAGAGATTTAGTTAAAATTATAATCAATATTAACAAATCATTTATAATAAATTACAAGTAAACACTAAATTGTTTTTTTTGCTTACAGCATAGTTACGGGCCTTGTCGTTGACCCATGTCCCCGACTTTAACTTCTTCGTCCTCTCCACCAACTCCATAGCAGTGGGGCCCCATTGTTTCTGTGCTTTCTGCACAGAAAAATATAATCTTAAATTCATAAGAATAATTAAAAATGAAAACTAATTAATTAAGCAGTATAATAAGTCAAAAGTTTAATGTATTACCAGCTCGTCGTAGTGGGCGGCGGCTGATTTAGACCTGTCGGTCCAAGCACATGCGCCACCATCAGAAGCTCGATTACGCCGAGCTGTGGCCTGGATCTCCTGGAACTTCTCAGTAGCCCAGTACTGATCCAGCTGCCTCCTGATCTCAGGATCCACCCACTTCCCCTTATTCTTACCCTTCCTCAGCTTGTTCGTCAGATTCTTCATGACCAGTGAGCCTTTATGCTCAAATATGTCCCTGACGAGACCCTCTAAAGCTACGTCCCACCTATACTCTTTCTGCAACTTACAGTTGTTAGGAAATTCGTGTGTGTGTGTGTATATATATATATATATATATATATATATATATATATATATATATATAATGTAAATTTAATTTAAATAACTTAATAAATTGTTACCTTAAACTCTAGAAACAACTGATCCCTATGGCCCCCTGGGATGGCTTTCCATGTAGGCCATGGGCCATCAAACTTGCGTCGCAGGATCTTCGATATCGAATCATAAGGGCCCTTCGCGGGCAGAAAGCTGCAGCAAAATTAGAGCATTAATAAATGTTATAAATAAATTTTAAAAAAAAGTAAATAGAAATTAACGATACTTTATATATATTAAAAAAATTAAATTAGCTTACTCGTTACCCCCCTGGGGATAAGAAGAATCCTCCCGTCGGATGGACCACGACTCTCCTGTCCCGATGATGATGATGGTCCTGTCATAGGTGTGGATGATGAGGGTGCAGCCTGTGTCCCGACCACATGAGGCTGGGTAGGGGGTGCAACTCCATCACCTTGAGGTGTCCCGTCCACAGAGGTGCTGGTAGGGTGGTCTCGATCTGAAGGCTGTGGGTCGGCCGGCGAAGGGACTCTCGCAGCACGACCTCTGTCACGACCTCCACGACGACCCCTACCTCTAGAGGAATCTGCCATCTGTGTAAAAAAATGAAAAGATGATTACACAACAGTGTAAATAATACAAAAATAAATTACCTAAGTACAATGACATTTACACAATGAATTATGACATAAATAAATTACCTAAGTAGAATCTCCGTCACTAAATTCACCCTCACTCTCATCAGTCTCACTTGATTTGAATGTGCCTTCGCTAGATGCGTCCAACTCAGATTGATCCATTGACTCTCTTTCAACTTCTTCCCCATTTCCGGAAATGTCTGCCAGAGAATTAACAATAATGTCCGGCGTAATTTGCAACGATACGTGGGGTCTTGAAAACTCATCATCTTGGTACGGAGCATCTTTTTAAGGCCGGTTGATTACATTATCAGTAATTATACTGCGAGTCTTTATCTTAATAACACCCATCCAGCCTTGATGTCCTTCGGGATATGGCGAGTAATAAACTTGATCTGCCTGTTGTGAAAAAATGAATGGGTCGTACGCCTTATTATACCTTCGAGACAGCCTAACTTGAACAATACCATATTTTTTATCGATTTTTGTCCCTACGTCAAGAGTAGGATCAAACCAATCACACTTGAAGATAACTAACTTCACCATGGGGAAACCGGTATAATCGAGTTCAAGGATGTCAGTTAGAACCCCATAGAAATCATCCTCTACATTGCCATCAGTGGCTCGCACACAAACACCATAGTTACACGACTGCATTCCTTCATTCCATGTTTTTGTGTTAAATTTATATCCATTTACAATATAAGTATTCCATGATGTAACCCATCTGTTAGGCCCCCATGCCAAATTTGTCAACAATGGATTTTGAACATTGTTTTCTGGATCTAGTACCTAAAAAGTTAAATATTATATTACTCTTATACATGCTATATATTTAAGGAGATAAAATGTATTGCAACAAATGAAGATGCTTAACCTACATATTTACTGAACTACGTAGCAAAGTGAGAAGTAATTTCTCGATCAACCTGATCGTTTGAAATGTCAGGTTGGAGATCCCTTAGAAAATTGTCGTACATCCTACATATGGGAGATTAACAGCAGGACGATTAATAATCATAAATGTCAATTGAACTTATAAAAGACATTGTAGAAACTTACTCTAAATATGGCGCCACCTCTTCACAATTTTGAAGGATATACAGATGAGCAGCATTAATGTCACGCTGCTCCAAGAAACATCCTTTTGATTTGCCACTAAATCTGCCCGGATAGTTGAATATTGATATAGGAGGACTAGTTGAACTTCCTTCGCCCGAATCAACATTTCTAGGCATCTTTGTCCTTCTCGTGTTAACTTCGTCCAGATAGTAATAAGAGGAAAAAGTGGAAGTCTCCTCTACTAAGTATGCTTCACAAATGGAACCCTCCACTCGTGCCTTGTTCTTGACTTTGTGTTTATGGGAGTGCAGGAACCTATTAAAGAGGGATACATACAAATAATTACTAGTTTTAGGGAAATCTAAACTACGATTTCGTGTTCGTGAATTTCATATGTATTAAGTAAAATAGTTGATGTTGTTTACCTCTCAAATGCATACATCCAGCTGTATTGGACTGGGCCACCAACTCTTGCTTCGTAAGGTAGATGAACTGGCAGGTGTTCCATGGAATCAAAGAAACTCGGCGGGAAGATTTGCTCCGGCTTACATAACAAAACGGGTATCTTGACTTCCATATCCTTTAATTGATTCACATTTAGTGTTGTCGATGTAAGCTCCCAGAAAAAGTGGCTAAGCTCAACAAGTGGATTCCAAATTTGCTTCGGTAATGCGTCAAACGCAATTGGAAGCAATCGTTGCATGAACACGTGGCAATCATGACTCTTAATTCCATATAACTTTGCTTCCTTAATGTCAATATATCTACCCAGATTGGAAGCATACCCATCTGGTAACTTTAGTTCTTTAACCCACTTACATACGACCACTTTCTGTGTTTTGCTTAGTGCATAACTTGCCTTCGGTTTGATAAGTCTGCCACGACCACCGTCCTGCAACTCAAGCTCCTTCCGATTACAAATTTCAGCCAGATCCAATCGGGCTTTATTTGTATCCTTTGTCCTCCCCTTGATGTCCATCACAGTGTCAAACACATTCAAAAACACATTCCTCTCAGTATGCATGACATCAATGTTGTGATGGAGTAGCTGCGTCCTCCAATACGGCAACCTCCAAAATATACTTTGTTTTGTCCAATTATGGTTGACGCCATAATTAGGAATATGTTCTCCTTGGGATTCATGGACGAGCGGTAAGTACTGTACTCTGCGCCATACATTAGGACCAGTCAAACGTGGTGGAGGCGGTGTTGTCTCTGCACAACGCTTCTTGAATGCATTCTTGTTCCACCTATAAGGATGATCTTCTGGAAGGAATTGATGATGACAATCAAAATATGATATCTTTCGATTGTTTTTAAGCATGAATGCCTTCGATTGCTCCATACATATTGGGCATCCAAGCTTCCCCGCGGTCATCAAACCCGACATCATCCCATAGGCGGGAAAGTCATTGATCGTCCACATCAAAGCTGCTTTCATGATGAAATTCTGCCTCAAAGATACGTCATATGTCAACACACCATCATTCCACAACATCGTCAACTCATCTATCAGCGGCTGCAAGTACACATCAATCTTACCTTTTGGATTAGACGGACCCGGAATTATGACTGTTAGGAACATAAACTCCCGCTTCATGCACATCCCCGGGGGAAGATTGTACGGAGTCAGGATAACCGGCCAACAAGAGTATGCTTTTCCAGACTGCCCAAAAGGATTAAATCCATCAGTATATAACCCAAATCGGACATTCCGAGGGTCCTGCGAAAATGCCATATGAACCCTATCAGAATGTTTCCAAGCTTCTCCATCAGATGGATGACACAAGACATCTTGCTCCCTCTCATTCTCACTATGCCACCTCTTGTGAGCTGCAGTGGCCATCGAAGATTACAATCTTGTAAGTCTTGGCACGAGCGGAAAGTACCACATCTTTTTTAGCGACCTCTTCTTCTCAATGCCTATCCTAGTGGTTGTCTTATACCGATCCGCACCACAAAATCGACAACATGTTATGCTTTCCGCTGAATCATCCTTATAGTACAACATACATCCATTCGGGCAACAATCAATTTTCAAACACCACAGACCCAAAATTTCCACAGACTTCTTAGCATGATAAAAACTAGTAGGCATCCGATTGTCTTCTGGCAATGCTTTGGACACTGACCTGGTGAGGCGATTAAAACAGCCTTCTTGCATATTGTAGTCAGATTTGATACTCAACCATTCCATGCACATCGACAACTCCGTGTACTCCCGACATCCTTCCCACAATGGAGATCGTGCAGCACTCAGCATATCATAGAATATTTGAGCTTTGGGATTCGGATTCTCCTCTATGTACTGGGAACCCATTCCACCATCTTCTCCCCCATCTTCTTCTAGTACAACACCAACCGATGGTCCAGCATGATCAATTATCATCTGCTCGTATGGATTCAATTCTTCCCTCCGGTCACCACTTCCATAGTACGAACCTTCAAACACAATCGGGTTTAAATCAGGCAACGTCTCACCATGGTTACTCCACCAATAGTAATCAGGAATGAAGCCCTTCTCATAAAGATCGGCTACAACTCCATCCATGCTTTTGAAAGATTGACACTTGCATCTTTTGCAAGGACACCTCAAATGATCACCGCCCAGCCGTATAAATCTCCCCTGGCTAACAACAAACACTATAAACTCACCCACTCCAACTCTATACTCATCCCTAAGACGTTTATTCCGATCCAACCTACGATACATCCATTTCCGATTCTCCGGAATATCCATTGCTGGCAATTAAATAGCCTGACCAATCCTACAATAACACTTATATATTACGGTGCATTCCAGTAACTCCATCAATCTCGTTCTTATGACAAGGTATGAACCTATCCCATTCGAGAAGAAACCTTTACCACACTCGGCTAATAATAGTTATTCCCATATTCAAATACCTTATACTTGGCAAAATTTTGGCAACATTTCCCATCTGTCTCCAAGTACACGACTCGAGCACGGTGAGAATCACCGCGATCAAGTATGCACCAGGAGAACAAAAGGAAATGCATCAGACCGAGATTTCAACAAGTATATAAGGCATTTGAACATTAAAATGACTATTGTACGAGTGTGAAAAAGGTTTTTTCTCAAACTGTCCCACTTGGACAATTCAAGATTCAATACAATGAGCATGCGTACCCTGAGAAGGTACGCATGCTCATCAATATTGAATATCAAACAGGAAACTAAGGCTTTCGTAAATTAATAATTAACTCTAGCAGAAAATAAAACCATTAACCTATAAATATAGTTGAGCTTATATATTGCAATGTAAATCAATACAAACTTAGATAAAATATTGTAGCAAACATCCTATTGAGCTCTGCTCTCCACTAACAAGTAACAATAATTGTCAAACACATGCATAACTTCTAAATTATCAGCACACAACCAGCATCCAGCCTTTCGGACTGGATCACATCCTATTGAGCTCTGCTCTCCACTAACAAACAACACATATTGGCAAACACATGCATAAACATTAAATTATCAGCACACAAATCCTATCGAGAAACAACATATAAACCCACTGATCCTATTAAAAGTTTACAGCACAAACTCATTGCACAGAGTAACTAAAATGAGCTTCTCTTGTGCTCACTTGTAAGTTGTAGCTTGTATGCTAGATGGGTAAATAATAACAGAATGTAACAAATACTGTATGACAGATAAGCCAAACAGTACACACACATATACATACAAAGTAAAACAAGAAATTGATCAAACCAGAGCATTCATATAAATAAATAAATAAAAGATCATGGCTAATGGATGTTATGCCTTCATGTTACAACATAAAAAAATTAACACTTATATATTACGGTGCATTCCAATAACTCCATCAATCTCGTTCTTATGACAAGGTATGAACCTATCCCATTCGAGAAGAAACCTTTACCACACTCGGCTAATAATAGTTATTCCCTTATTCAAATACCTTATGCTTAACAAAATTTCGACAGCATTTCCCATCGGTCTCCAAGTACACGACTCGAGCACGGTGAGCATCACCGCGATCAAGTATGCACCAGGAGAACAAAAGGAAATGCATCAGACCGAGATTTCAACAAGTATATATATAAGGCATTTGAACATGGAAATGACTATTGTACGAGTGTGAAAAAGTTTTTTCCCAAACTGTCCCACTTGGACAATTCAAGATTCAATACAATGAGCATGCATACCTTGATAAGCTAGTTACGCATGCTCATTAATATTGAATCTCAAATAGGAAACTAAGGCTTTCGTAAATTAATTATTAACTATAACAGAAAATAAAACCATTAACCTATAAATATTGCAACATTGTTGAGCTTATATAAATTGCAGCGTAAATCAATACAAACTTAGATAAAATATTGTATCAAACATCCTATTGAGCTCCGCTCTCCACTAACAAGTACCCAGATATTTTCATCACTTTCACTTGCAATATTCCTAAATGGCCAGAGATCACTCGATATGTAAACTCACTTGGTTTGAATGTAGAGGACAGACTAGACATAGTTGTTCAAGTCTTCAAGACATAGTTCGTTCACTACTCCATATTTTCACTTCACACACTAACTTGAAGTTGTTTTCCTTTTTTTTTATGATATTCACTTTCATTTCACAACCCTTCAGTATGGAGACTTGTCTTATAAAAGACCTAAGACATGGAAAAGAAAATATAACATTCACGAAAAGGATCATCAGGCTTTGGCAAGTTACTAGACACTATGTTCAATCATCATCTCTTCATATGGTACTCATTGATGAAGAAGTAAGATCCCTTTCTACACTTTTTTGTCATATAAATAATTATATTTTTGTTAACAGTTTATAATTTCCTTCATAGAATTTGTTATAATCTCACATCAACCCTATATTTCTCAGAAAAGCAAGATTCAAGCTAACATCTATAGTAAAGATACTATACATATCACCCATCTTCACGAAGGAAAATGTTATGCAATCTCCAAGTTCAACATTGGAGAGAATAACAGTGCATTCAAAACTACAAAGCATTGATCAGCCTCTGGCTAGTCTAGTTTTATAACTAGAAAAACCTTGGCTTTGTGCTAATTTTATCTCATTTTCACCCAAATTAGACTTGATTGTCTCTAAGCAACATTTTGAGTCGTTTAAGTATTTTTAGGTTAATTTAGCTGATTTAGAGTTAAATAAAGCACTTATGCTATTTTCTGTTTTCAGGTTAATAAAAAGAAATAAATCTGGAGCTTTCGCCCCGCGAGGAGGCTTTCGCCTCGCGAACCTGAAGGTGACTGTGCCAGAAAATTTGCAATCCTTTCTGTGTCGCCCCGCGAATAGATGACTCGCCTCACGAGGTTGAAGACCAGAAGTCATGACTTTTCCATTCCTCGCCACGCGAGACGTGCTTCGCCTCGCGAGAAGACCAAACGATGCATACTGTTCGTAATACTCGCGTCGCGAGACAGTGTTCGCCTCGCGAGACAGCAAAATCCAGAACGTGTATATAAGCCTGTTTGAAGGCAGAACTGGGGAGTTAGTTAGCTTTAGTAGTAGTAGTTTATCTTCTTTTCTTAGATATGCTTTGTTTTCCTTTTGTAATGGAGAGCTAGTCTCCCTAGATTAATCTACCGCAATTGGTTTCCATTACCACACTTGAGGTTTTGTAATTCCTATTTTATTTGCTTTTCCCTTTTTAATACCATATTATACATTTCTGTTTGTTAATTCAGGAGTGTATAGTGTTGTGTTGATTCATTTCGGTGATGTTATGTTCCTATACTTAATCGCGTTTGTTAATTCGCGTGTGTTCGTTCATGTTCGTTTAGTTCATGAGGGCTTAACCCCGTTTGTTAATTCGGTAATAGGAACATATATCCGTAGTAGCGATTTCGTTGTTAATTGTTGCTACAACCGAAAGGGGATTAGAATCTGCTTAGGGCTTGGATTTATATGAACCAATGATAGTGGGAAACCGAGAACAGTAGGTTAATCGCTTTAGCTTATTTGGTAATTGTTTAGTTCACATTCTCTTTCTGCTTTGTTTTCTTTATTCAATTCCAAATCCAAAACCCCCCAAAACTGATTTTTGTGTTAATAACAACAACCTAAGAGTCCTTGTGAGACGATATCCGAGTTGCCGCCCTAAACTACATTTTTACAAACCGCTCGCTTTTTGGCGCGTGCGCGACAGCGCGACCAAGCATCAATTCCGTATTACCATTCACCGTGGGACAACAATTAAACCTTGTGATGCACTCATTCTATATCATGCATTTGATTTTATCCCTTTTGAGACTATCTTATCGGAGACAAAGATCAATGAATATTTAATTGTTATATACTTCTAATTGACTTTTACATGTTTAATAATGTTAATGTTAATACATTCATTTATGCTTTTAACATTCATATATATGCTATTACTATAGATGCTATTGGTGTTGTCTCCGAACATGGAAATTTAGAGGATTATCAACATGAAGGTATAACAGGAGAGAGAATTGAGTTCAATCTTCTTGATGAAAGGTCCTCCCAATTACATTATTATACTCTTAACTAAACATTTTATTTCACATAGAATTTATACTCAAACTTCATTTTTTTTCTCAAACTTTAGCAATAATTTTGTTCGTGTGACATTGTTTGGGGAACGAGCAATCGAAATGTTCAACTTTCTGACTGAAAATAATCAACTTAAAGTGGTAGTTTTGCAACTTGCTCGAATCACTCATTATAGAGGTATTTATTATAAAAATAATTCCTTCACCATTATTAACATTTATTTCTAATGTCTACTTATTCTAATCTTTTATACTGCTTTAATAATATATCATTCCTTTAATTTATATTTTATTTATTATAACAAATTCAACTCATCAAAAAATTTATAGGTCATAACCCACTCATTACTTCATGGAACACAATAAAAGTCCTGATGAATCTAGCTATACAGAGGCAGCTGCATTGATGAATATGTATGCCTCAAGTTTAATTTTTGTACATATCAGTTTTATTCCTTCTATAAATTTCTTATTAAAAAAATATTACTTTTACTTAATATATTTGTAGCCATTCCAATCAATGTTTCGGTGCAACACAATCCACAAGTCAGCTTACATTTCGAAGTAGGAACTCGTCTAAGAATATCCTTTGTGATCCTAATCTCAGAAAAACTCTAATTGAAATCAGAGAATCAAAGCAAGTTACAAATTATACCTATTTTTTTAGTTTTGTTAAACAAATTTTCTCATCTACATTCGTTGATCACTTACTTTGATTTCAATAGCCTAGAAGGGTAACAACACTTGCAGCAATTCACGAGATTATTGAGGACTATAATTGGTTTTATCAAGGATGCAACAAGTGTTCTAAAATGGTGAAGAAAAGGACCGATGGTACTTTGTATGCTTTGTAACAATATTTTAGAGATAAGACAATTAGAACATGAAAATACTTTTAACCTCAACTTATGGCATGTATTTATAAAACAACAATTAGATTTAGCATATAAAAATGCCAAAAACCAAAGAAGAATCCAAATCTACCAACATAGTATGAAAATTGTGATCAAGATTATGTGAGACTGTGAGTTAAGAAGAGAATTATAATTTGATTTTGCCAAATGGAAGAAGACTTACTGTGTTGCGGTGGTAACGGTGGCGCTGCTCTGGTGGTGCCGGTGGTGGCGCTGCTCTGGACGTGCGGAGGAAGATGGACCTAAGAGAGAGAGAAACGATTAGAGACGGAGAGAGAGAGAGAGAGAGAGACAGAGATGGAGGGAGAGAGAGAGAGAGAGAAACGGAGAGGGAGAGGGAGAGAGCTTACCTGACGGCGGTGGCTGGAGGCTGGTGGTCGGAGCTCGCGAGGAAGAGAGAATGAGTGATAGAGAGAGAAGTTTCGTGAAATGGGGAAGAAAAGGGGGTTCTGGTGGATTTAGGGATTTTAGTTTTAGCGACCGAATTATTCGGTCGCTAAAGCGGTCGCTAAATGGGTTTATTTGAAATTTGAATTCATAAATTTAGAGACCGATTTAAAATTTGGTCGCTAACACGCTCTATTTTAATTTTTTACACGTCCTTTAGCGACCGATTTAATATCGGTCGCAAAGATAAATAAAATTTAACCATTGCATTTAACTCGGTCGCCATTTCGGTCGCTAAAAATTCATAAATTTTTTACTTTTACTTTCCTTTATTTTGAGACCGAAATAGAGACCGATAACTCTGCTACGCTCTATTTCGGTCGCAATATCAACTCTAATCAGTGTTTGATTTAGATCCTACAATCGGTCGCCATTTCGGTCGCAAACAGCAACCAACGAATTCGGTCACTATTTTCGGTCGCTAAATAACCTTTTTTTGTAGTGAGTTTCCAAGAAAGATTCTTTCAGAATTATCATGGCATTGGTAGCTCATTATGATTTAGAGTTGCATCAAATGGATGTGAAAACTGTCTTTCTAAATGGGAACTTAGAGGAAGATGTTTATATGAATCAACCAATAGGATTCAAAGAGAAAGGAAAGGAACACATGGTATGTAAACTTAAGAGATCAATATACGGACATAAACAAGCTTCCCGACAATGGTATCTTAAGTTCAATGATACTGTTGTTTCTTTTGGATTTAAGGAAAACACTGTTGACCGGTGTATATATCTGAAGATCAGTGGGAGCAAGTTTATATTTCTGATTCTGTATGTTGATGATATCTTGTTTGCAACTAATGATCTTGGTCTGTTAAATGAGACCAAGAACTTTCTCTCTAACAATTTTGAAATGAAGGATATGGGTGAGGCAAGCTATGTGATCGGAATAGAAATATTCTGGAATAGATCACTTGGATTGTTGGGTTTGTCTCAAAAAGCATATATTAATAAAGTTTTAGAGAGATTTAGGATGGACAAGTGCTCAGCATCTCCTGTTCCAATTCCGAAAGGAGACTAGTTTAGTCTCATGCAATGTCCAAAGAATGATTTGGAACGGAAACAGATGAAAAATATTCCTTATGCATCTGTTGTTGGGAGTTTGATGTATGCTCAGGCATGCACGAGACCAGATATAAGTTTTGCAGTTGGAATGCTGGGTAGATACCAGAGTAATCCAGGAATGGACCACTGGAAAGCTACAAAGAAAGTTCTAAGATACTTGCAAGGAACGAATGACTACATGCTTACTTATAATAGGAGATCTAATCACCTTGAGGTGGTTGGATATTCAGATTCAGACTTTACTGGATGTGTGGATACAAGAAAGTCCACTTTTGGTTATGCATATCTTTTAGCCGGAGGAGCAATATCATGGAAGAGTGCGAAGCAGTCGGTCATTGATGCATCCACTATGGAGGCTGAATTTGTGGCATGCTTTGAGGCCACTATTCAGGCTAATTGACTATGGAACTTTATTTCAGGACTTGGAATAGTCGACAGTATTTCCAGGCCGCCGAAAATTTATTGTGATAATTCCGCAGCTGTCTTCTTTTCAAAAAAAGATAAGTACTCTAAGGGTGCTAAGCATATGGAAATAAAGTACTTTGCCGTTAAAGA
Source organism: Sophora flavescens (assembly GCA_030762895.1). Lineage (NCBI taxonomy): Eukaryota > Viridiplantae > Streptophyta > Magnoliopsida > Fabales > Fabaceae > Sophora > Sophora flavescens. The sequence continues at coordinate 166,010,278 of CM061065.1, forward strand.
ACACTAAAAAAAAGGTTATTTAGCGATCGAAAATAGTGATCGAATTTTTTGGTTGCTCTTTGCGACCGAAATGGCGACCGATTGTAGGATCTACATGAAACACTGGTTATAGCTGATACTGCGACCGAAATAGAGCGTAGTTGAGTTATCGGTTGCTATTTCGGTCGCTAAATAAAGGAAAGTAAAAGTCAAAACTTGCTGACTTTTTAGCGACCGAACTGGCGACCAAGTTAAATGCAACGGTTAAATTTTATTTATATTTGCAACCGATATTAATTCGGTCGCTAAACGGCGCGTAAAAAATTAAACTAGAGCGTGTTAGGGACCGATTTAAAAATCGGTCGCTAAATTTTTGAATTCAAAAATCAAATTAACCCAGTTAGCTAGATTTTGCGACCAAATAATTCGGTCGCTAAAAATAAAATCCCTAAATCGCGATTTCCTTCCTCTCTTCCCCCATTTCTCTCTTTTCTTCTCTTCTCTCTCACGCGCAGCTCCGCCCCTTCCCTGTTCCGGCCGCGCATCGCCACCTCTCAGCGTCTCGTCCTCCTCCGGCCACCACTTGGTAAGGTTCTCCCCTTATCCGTCTCATTTTGTGTTTCTCCTTCTCTGTCTCTCACTATCTCTTCCTCCTCCCAGCAGCACCGTGCCACCACCTCCACCACCGCCACCACCGCCACCACGACCACCACTGTAGCACTGTGACCTCCTTCTTTGGTAAGGTCTCCTCTTATCTCTCTCTGTCTCTCTCTCTCTCTCTCTCTCTCTCTTTCTCTCTCTTGCTCGGTTCTCTTTGTCTCATTTTCTCTCAATGTCTCTCTCAGGTGTTGTCACTTCCTCCTCCGGCCACCACCACCATCTCAAGGGGTTCTGTTTGCGTAACCACCACCCCTACAGTCTCCTCTGATCAGTTGTCTCAGGTTAGGGTTTAGGGAAGTTCTGTCAGTATGGGTATTTATGCAGTCAAATTAATCATTGATGTTGTTCTAGTGAAATCCAGAGTAGAGAAATTTTGACAGTAGGGGTATATTGATTTAAATAACTTATTGGATAGATAATATAAGTTAGCTTCCTCTTGATTCACTATCTCTTCGACTGTAATGCTTGGAAGTAGGACTACTATAAGTTTCATGGCCATCCCTGCATAAAATAAGCAAATATGAAGCCAAGAATGTAATTAGTAAATTACAGGCACATTGTATTAGACATAAGGAAGACTATTTTAATATGAGTTTGAAGGCCAAGTCAATGACAAATTGATAAGAAATTAGATATCAGAATAGATTATTATAAATAAAAGTATTGACTTAGATGCTTGTGAGCTATAACTACAATAACAAGCATTCAAGGAACAAGCAGACACCCACCAACGACCAAATATTTGTCAGTTTGTTGAAATGTTAGTATTTGACTGATAAGCCTTCGGCTTATCTAGTTTTATAACTAGATGGACCGTGGTTTTTGTGCAAATTATTCGAGTTCAATCTCGTTTTCGCCCAAATTTGCCTTGTTTTGTTCCTAAGTTGGACTTTGACTCGTTTTGCATCTTTTGTGTAGTTTTTAGCTTATTTTGGATAGAATTATGCTTTTGGTTGCTTTTGGTGTTTTCAGGTCAATAAGTGAAGCTCCGGGAGTCAAGGAAAGTCAAGAAGCAGTGGAAAAAGCACTTCTGGAGATACTCGCCTCGCGAGTAGATGCTCGCCTCGCGAGCCTGAAATCAGATAAAGCAGCAAAAGTCATCACTCTGGCTCGCCCCGCGAACAGAATTCTCGCCTCGCGAATCATGAAGACCTGGAAGTCAGAGACCATCACGGCCTAGCCGTGATGAAGTTCACAGCCTAGAATTGAATCTCGCCACGCGAGAGTTTGAAGACACTGGAAGACAGAGACACTCACGGGCTAGCCGTGATAAAGGTCACGGCTGTGACAGATTGAAGTTTGAAGATTCGCCCCGCGAACATACTTTCGTCTCGCGAGAGTTCAAATTGAAAGCACGCCAATTTTAATTCTCGCCTCGCGAGCGAGCGCAGATCAAGAATCCTATATATTGTTGTTTCAGTATCGGAGGCAGGAGAGGTTTTGGAGATCCGAATCCTAGTAGGTCTTTTCCACTGTAGAGTAGCATTTAGGGTAGTTTCTTGTCTCTTTGGAGCTGCGTCTCCTCTTTTCTTTTTTATTTTATCATGGAGGTTATGTCGGATTGCTTGTCTCTGAGCATGAGGAACTAATCCCCTCGTCTGAGGAAACAATGAAGCCACCCATGACAGTGTAGATTCGATGTGATGTATGTCTTTCTCCCTTTTTCTCAATAAATGTTTTCCAATTCTGATTTGATTGTGTTGATCATATGTGTTGCGTGATTGACTTGTTAACATTGATGAGGCTTAGTCAGCGATTCGCGTTTAGAACTTGAATTGGGATCATCGATCGAATATTGCACGAGAGTGAGTAGGAGATCGGTGCAACCTTATAGGGAACAAGAATTAATCAAATTCGAGATTAGGATTATGAGACCTAGTAAGTAATTAATCCAATCGTTGAATATGTCCTAATGAGCACGAGAGTGGATTTAGGAGAATTTAGGCGTCCCGGTTGACATTGTAATTGAACTTAGGGAGGAATTCATCATCACTTGGGTATGCATATTGGGTAGGTGGATTTGTGACCTTGGACATTTTAGTTTTCATATTTTTAGTTAATTATTTAATTAGATTTGTTAATTTAATCTTGATCCTATTCTCTCTCTCTCAACCACCTTCTGTAACTTGACCAAACGTATCGGATTTCCCGCGGATTAGTCAAATTGGTAGCCCAATCCCTGAGTTCGACCTCGGTAATTACTTACCGTGTTATTTTTATTACTTGCGACGACCCGGTACACTTGCCGGCGTAACAACAAGTTTTTGGCGCCGTTGCCGAGGATTGGCACAACCAATTTTCCTAATTTTAGGGAAGTTTGATTATTTGGTTAAGTTATTTTTTTTATTTTTTTTTAATTTCTATTATTATTCTCTATTTCTTGATCCCACTTGGTCTTGGCCCTGTTTTGTATGCGAGGTACCCTTTCAAGGTGAATTGCAAATCATGGAGACTATTTATTTTCCAGCCTTGGACGGTGTTACAAAATATGACTTTGGGCCTAATATAACCCTGGGAGATCACTGGCGCTGGGGACGTAATTGCCCTCATGCACAAGCTTATAGTGTAATCATGAAGCATGAGGAGGAATGGGAATGGAATGAGCAAACACCGTTGAAAGCTGCTCTAGAACAATATTCCCAGGAGCTATCCACCTCTGAGGCCAAGGCAAGAGCCAATCGTGATGATGTCAAAACTGTGATGCAGAATTTCAAAACGCGAGTCGAGGAGATTTGCAAGCAGTTAGTACAAGAGTCACATGAAGCCCAATTTGAAGAAAATCTGGTTTTGGGGATAGATCAAAATGAAGACGAAGTGGTAGTGGATTCCACCCTGCTTGCCAAGCAACCGAAAATTTCTGCATTGGATAACTATGTTGGCTTACATGCATGTGTGGACATGGGTAAATTAAACCCTCCCACTTGTCTGGCACACTTCCTCGTGAAAACACAATTTGACCCGAGAGGAAGTGAGTTCATCATTGCGGAGGTCAAAGAAGTTTTCACACTCAGACTAGATGGAAGTATGGATAGAGTCATATTGCTCCTACAAGGGCCACTTCACAAACCATGGGATCCGGGTGGAGGATTTGATATGATGAGCGTCTCTTGGCCCCTGTACCACAGGCTATGGGATCCAGGTGAATGCTTCTTAATAAGTCAAGCTCGGGACGTTAAACAAGCGCTTCTTGGGAGGCAACCCAAGCTAGGTATCCCTCTCTTCTCCTAACTTTTGTTTTATTTTTGTTTTGTTTTTGTTTGTCACTCTTGAATAATTTGAGAAGATCAAGAGTTGTTGTATGAATGTCGTGTCGGCAAGCTTGTTGGATTTTAATTAAATTGAGCATAAACTGATTGCATAAATTATTTTGACCATTGATGATTTCCCCCTAGGTTCTGAAATTAGAAAATTGATCCCCACTTAAAAATTGAAAACTGAACTTTCAGAATTTTATTGTGATTACTTGATTTATGATAAGTTTGGGGTGAGGGGGTGCACACACTAGGAATTGTATCTCGGTCAAACAATTTTCAAAATGTCCAGGTGAGGATTTGAGCCTCCAACTTTGTTTTTGATTGTGTGAATCACTGTTAAGTTGCACTTTCCCGAATTTCCTTGAATCTCTATATGGTTTGCATGTTTATGTGTTGCATCAAATGATTTAGGCAATTTTCTTTGAAAAACTACTTGGCCTAAAAAGAACCATCCCGAATGCATGTTCCCTAGTTAGCCACATTGAGCCTATTTAGCCTATTGTTTCTTGATGACCCTATATTACAAGCCGAAAATCTGAAAAAACCATGTTAACCCGATCTTAGGATTACGAGAGCATGTAAATGAGCAAGAGAAAGGTTGTGAGAAACTAAGTTTGGGGTGGCTACAAGGTGATGTGTCATATTGGGGTGAGAAAAAGAAAATAAAGGTTGGAACCCAAGGCGAAAAAAAAAAAAATTTGCCAAAAGAAAAGGAGCAAAACAAAAAAAATAAAAATAAAATAAATAAAAAATAGCAAGGAAAAGGTTGTAGTCACCGGAGCCCAAATGAAAAATGGAAAAAAGGAATTTGAGTGGAAAAAGTGTCAAAATGCTCATGCTCTCTTAGTTCCTAGGGACTTAAGCCTAAATATCCTTGAATATCCTACCTTGAACCAGGCCCCATTACAACCTTTAAAAGACCTTCTGATGTTGCATGCATGTTTTCGTGGGAACTACTTTTGAGATGAAAATCAAATTCATGGGAAGTGCTCTTAGAATGTGAAAGTGAGTGAAAAGTTGATAGCCTAGACAAACTTGAGCGAATGAGTGAAATACTAAATGCCCTTGTGAGGAAGGCAATTGTTTGAGATAGGTGATCTTCCTTTGTGTGTATCTCTGATCCTCAACTTAGAGTAATGATGGAATGAATGATAAATTCTCAATTGTTTAGAGTAAATGAATGTGGGGATTACATTGATGTAAGGGGGGAGATCATTGGAGAAAAACTGTTTTGATTGCATGAAATTTGTGCGAAATCGATTGATTCCTTTAGGCTTGCCAATTCTTGAGTCGTTTTTGAGTTTTAAGCTTGCTTGGGGACAAGCAAGGTTTAAGTTTGGGGTGTTTTGATAAGCCTTCGGCTTATCTAGTTTTATAACTAGATGGACCGTGGTTTTTGTGCAAATTATTCGAGTTCAATCTCGTTTTCGCCCAAATTTGCCTTGTTTTGTTCCTAAGTTGGACTTTGACTCGTTTTACGTCTTTTGTGTAGTTTTTAGCTTATTTTGGATAGAATTACGCTTTTGGTTGCTTTTGGTGTTTTCAGGTCAATAAGTGAAGCTCCGGGAGTCAAGGAAAGTCAAGAAGCAGTGGAAAAAGCACTTCTGGAGATACTCGCCTCGTGAGTAGATGCTTGCCTCGCGAGCCTGAAATCAGATAAAGCAGCAAAAGTCATCACTCTGGCTCGCCCCGCGAACAGAATTCTCGCCTCGCGAATCATGAAGACCTGGAAGTCAGAGACCATCACGGCCTAGCCGTGATGAAGTTCACAGCCTAGAATTGAATCTCGCCACGCGAAAGCATCTCGCCACGCGAGAGTTTGAAGACACTGGAAGACAGAGACACTCACGGCCTAGCCGTGATAAAGGTCACGGCTGTGACAGATTGAAGTTTGAAGATTCGCCCTGCGAACATACTTTCGCCTCGCGAGAGTTCAAATTGAAAGCGCGCCAATTTTAATTCTCGCCTCGCGAGAGGATGCTCGCCTCGCGAGCGAGCGCAAATCAGGAATCCTATATATTGTTGTTTCAGTATCGGAGGCAGGAGAGGTTTTGGAGATCCGAATCCTAGTAGGTCTTTTCCACTGTAGAGTAGCGTTTAGGGTAGTTTCTTGTCTCTTTGGAGCTGCGTCTCCTCTTTTCTTTTTTATTTTACCATGGAGGTTATGTCGGATTGCTTGTCTATGAGCATGAGGAACTAATCCCCTCGTCTGAGGAAACAATGAAGCCACCCATGACAGTGTAGATTCGATGTGATGTATGTCTTTCTCCCTTTTTCTCAATAAATGTTTTCCAATTCTGATTTGATTGTGTTGATCATATGTGTTGCGTGATTGACTTGTTAACGTTGATGAGGCTTAGTCAGCGATTCGCGTTTAGAACTTGAATTGGGATCATCGATCGAATATTGCACGAGAGTGAGTAGGAGATCGGTGCAACCTTATAGGGAACAAGAATTAATCAAATTCGAGATTAGGATTATGAGACCTAGTAAGTAATTAATCCAATCGTCGAATATGTCCTAATGAGCACGAGAGTGGATTTAGGAGAACTTGGGGGTCCCGATTGACATTGTAATTGAACTTAGGGAGGAATTCATCATCACTTGGGTATGCATATTGGGTAGGTGGATTTGTGACCCTGGACATTTTAGTTTTCATATTTTTAGTTAATTATTTAATTAGATTTGTTAATTTAATCTTGATCCTATTCTCTCTCTCTCAACCACCTTCTGTAACTTGACCAAACGTATCGGATTTCCCGCGGATTAGTCAAATTGGTAGCCCAATCCCTGAGTTCGACCTCGGTAATTACTTACCGTGTTATTTTTATTACTTGCGACGACCCGGTACACTTGCCGGCGTAACAACATTGACATGTTAGTTGTTGGTAGGTTATCAAGTCACTATTTTTTGCATTAAATAGTTATAATCTGAAGCCTGATTATCAAATGGTATGGACTTGAATGGTAAACTCTACATCGAACTTGTTTGATATATATTGTATTGTATATACAAACCAACTTGTTAGGAAGTACGGTTGTTTCACCAAGCCTTATGCTCCACACCCAAGTGGTGTATACTTCACGACTTAAATATTATAATTGGTTCATTAAGTCATTGATGATAGATTATTTTATACATGGTTATCTAATTCATTTCTGTTCTATTCATGTTATGAATACAGAAATAGATTCATTTGCATGAAGTTTGCTAAAGGTTCATTTAATCAACTATTTTGCATTGCTTTATGTACAACTCTCTCTCTGTTCAAATCTGTTATTCATTTGTATATCCTTAAGAAATTCAAAGAGTTCAAGACCTAATATAGCAATGCTTTAAAAAACACAGAAAGTGAGGACAATAGTAAAAGGCCTAATGGCTTTCAACAAACTCTTAAATGTTAGTTTCTTAAATGTTAGTATTTGACAGGATTAATTTTATTTATGCATTATAGGTCATTGCTCTATTTCTCGTGAGTTCAAACCGAGTCCCTTCGTCCCCTCTCCATCTCCACAGGTAATCAATTGGTCTTAATGGCAATTTGTTGAACTTTTATATTACTAACTTGAATTCGATTAAGTTGGATCTAAGGATATTAATTTGCTTTCATATTGTCTTATAATATTTATCAGTTCCTGATCTTCTTGTCTGCGGCTCCTCCCCTTATCCTTACTTGTTTTTGCATTTTGTCGCATAGGTAAGTTCTATCAATACTCTCTTTTAATATTCTGCTTTGTCTAAAAGGTTCTGATTGTGTGGTGCTTGTAATGTGTTATGTGAATTATATATCTTATTGTTTGTTAGTGGAGAGCTGAGCTCAATAGGAAGGTATCCTGCCTGAAAGGCAAGATGCTGATTGTGTGCTGATAATTTAATATTTATGCATGTATTTGCAATTATGTGTTGTTTGTTAGTGGAGAGCAGAGCTCAATAGGATGTGATCCTGTCAGAAAGGCGGGATGCTTGTTGTGTGTTGCTAATTTAGAAGTTATGCATGTGTTTGAAAATTGTGTGTTACTTGTTAGTGGAGAGCGGAGCTCAATAGGAAGGTATCCTGCCTGAAAGGTAAGATGCTGATTGCGTGATGATAATTTAATATTTATGCATGTATTTGCAATTATGTGTTGTTTGTTAGTGGAGAGCAGAGTTCAATAGGATGTGATCCTGTCAAAAAGGCGGGATGCTTGTTGTGTGTTGCTAATTTAGAAGTTATGCATGTGTTTGACAATTATGTGTTACTTGTTAGTGGAGAGCGGAGCTCAATAGGATGTTTGCTACTATATTTTATCTAAGTTTATATTGAATTATGCTTCAATATATATTTGTTGAAGTATGCTTCAATCCTTATAAGTCAATGGTTTTATTTTCTGCTAGAGTTAATTATTAAGTTACGAAAGCCTTAGTTTCCTATTTGAGATTCAATATTAATGAGCATGCGTACCTTCTCAGGGTATGCATGCTCATTGTATTGAATCTTGAATTGTCCAAATGGGACAGTTTGGGAAAAAACCTTTTTCACACTCGTACAATAGTCATTTCAATGTTCAAATGACTTATATACTTGTTGAAATCTCGGTCTGTTGCATTTCCTTTTGTTCTCCTGGTGCATACTTGATCGCGGTGATTCTCACCATGCTCGAGTCGTGTACTTGGAGACCGATGGGAAATGCTGTCGAAATTTTGTTAACTATAAGGTATTTGAATAAGGGAATAACTATTATTAGCCTAGTGTGGTAAAGGTTTCTTCTCGAATGGGATAGGTTCATACCTTGTCATAAGAACGAGATTGATGGAGTTATTGGAATGCACCGTAATATATATGTGTTATTGTAGGGTTGATCAAGCTATTTAATTGCCAGCAATGGATATTCCGGAGAATCGGAAATGGATGTATCGTAGGTTGGATCGGAATAAACGTATTAGGGAAGAGTATAGAGTTGGAGTGGGTGAGTTTATTGAGTTTGTTGTTAGCTAGGAGAGATTTATACGGCTGGGCGGTGATCATTTGAGGTGTCCTTGCAAAAGATGCAAGTGTCAATCTTTCAAAAGCGTGGATGGAGTTGTAGTCGATCTTTATGAGAAGGGCTTCACGCCTGATTACTATTGGTGGAGTAACCATGGTGAGACGTTGCCTGATTTAAACTCGATTGTGTTTGAAGGTTCGTACTATGGAAGTGGTGACCAGAGGGAAGAATTGAATCCATACGAGCAGATGATAATGGATCATGCTGGACCATCGGTTGGTGTTGTACTAGAAGAAGATGGGGGAGAAGATGAAAGAGAGTTAATGGATCAATTCGAGTTAGACGCATCTAGCGAAGGCACATTCCGATCAAGTGAGACTGATGAGAGTGAGGGTGAATTTAGTGACGGAGATTCTACTTAGGTAATTTATTTATGTCATAATTCATTGTGTAAATGTCATTCTACTTAATTAGGTAATTTATTTTTGTATTATTTACACTGTTGTGTAATCATCTTTTCATTTTTTACACAGATGACAGATTCCTCTAGAGGTAGGGGTCGTCGTGGAGGTCGTGACAGAGGTCATGCTGCGAGAGTCCCTTCGCCGGCCGACCCACAGCCTTCAGATCGAGACCACCCTACCAGCACCTTTGTGGACGGGACACCTCAAGGTGATGGAGTTGCACCCCCTACCCAGCCTCATGTGGTCGGGACACAGGCTGCACCCTCATCATCCACACCTATGACAGGACCATCATCATCATCGGGACAGGGGAGTCGTGGTCCATGCGACAGGAGGATTCTTCTTATCCCCATGGGGATAACGAGTAAGCTAATTTAATTTTTTAATATATATAAAGTATCATTAATTTCTGTTTACTTGTTTTATTTATTTATTTATAACATTTATTAATGCTCTAATTTTGCTGCAGCTTTCTGCCCGCGAAGGGCCCTTCTAATTCGATATCGAATATCCTGCGACGCAAGTTTGATGGTCAATGGCCTACATGGAAGGCCATCCCAGGGGGTCATAGGGATCAGTTGTTTCAAGAGTTTAAGGTAACAATTTATTAAGTTATTTAAATTAAATTTACATTATATATATATATACACACACACGAATTTCCTAACAACTATAAGTTGGAGAAAGAGTATAGGTGGGACGTAGCTTTAGAGGGTCTCGTCAGGGACATATTTGAGCATAAAGGCTCACTGGTCATGAAGAATCTGACGAACAAGCTGAGGAAGGGTAAGAATAAGGGGAAGTGGGTGGATCCTGAGATCAGGAGGCAGCTGGACCGATACTGGGCTACTAAGAAGTTCCAGGAGATCCAGGCCTCCTCTAGAGGTAGGGGTCGTCGTGGAGGTCATGGCAGAGGTCGTGCTGCGAGAGTCCCTTCGCCGGCCGACCCACCCACAGCCTTCAGATCGAGACCACCCTACCAGCACCTCTGTGGACGGGACACCTCAAGGTGATGGAGTTGCACCCCCCTACCCAGCCTCATGTGGTCGGGACACAGGCTGCACCCTCATCATCCACACCTATGACAGGACCATCATCATCATCGGGACAGGGGAGACGTGGTCCATCCGACAGGAGGATTCTTCTTATCCCCATGGGGGATAACGAGTAAGTTAATTTAATTTTTTAATATATATAAAGTATTGTTAATTTCTATTTACTTGTTTTATTTATTTATTTATAACATTTATTAATGCTCTAATTTTTCTGCAGCTTTCTGCCCGCAAAGGGCCCTTCTGATTCGATATCGAAGATCCTGCGACGCAAGTTTGATGGTCCATGGCCTACATAGAAGGCCATCCCAGGGGGCCATAGGGATCAGTTGTTTCAAGAGTTTAAGGTAACAATTTATTAAGTTATTTAAATTAAATTTACATTATATATATATATATACACACACGAATTTCCTAACAACTATAAGTTGCAGAAAGAGTATAGGTGGGACGTAGCTTTAGAGGGTCTCGTCAGGAACATATTTGAGCATAAAGGCTCACTGGTCATGAAGAATCTGACGAACAAGCTGAGGAAGGGTAAGAATAAGGGGAAGTGGGTGGATCCTGAGATCAGGAGGCAGCTGGACCGGTACTGGGCTACTAAGAAGTTCCAGGAGATCCAGGCCACAACTCGGAATAATTGAGCTTCTGATGGTGGCGCATGTGCTTGGACCGGCGGGTCTAAATCAACCGCCGCCCAATATGGCGAGCTGGTAATACATTAAACTTTTGACTTATTATACTATTTAATTAGTTTTCATTTTTAATTATTCTTATGAATTTAAGATTATATTTTTCTGTGCAGAAAGCACAGAAACAGCGGGCCCCCACTACTATGGAGTTGGTGGAGAGGACGAAGAAGTTGAAGTCGGGGACATGGGTCAACGACAAGGCCCGTAATTATGCTGTAATCAAAAAAACAATTTAGTGTTTACTTGTAATTTATTATAAATGATTTGTTAATATTGATTATGATTTTAACTAAATCTCTTCAACTATACTTTGTAGGTGGGCTTCAACGAGAAGAAGGATGATGCCATATCACGTGCCTCACAGTCACAAGATGAGGCCTTGACTGGTGATGGGCCCAGCTCTCCTATCTCCGTCGACGATAATGCCATTTATTTGGAGGTCGTCGGGGGCAGGAACAAGAAGGGGCACGTGTATGGCCTCGGACACCTGGGAGGCGAGTTTATCGCTTCATCATCCGGCACGCAACCAAATGCAGGACACCATCACGCAGCTGAACGCGGAGCTTCGGGAGAAGAGCGAGAGAGTGCAGCAGATGGCGAACCAGATTGCACAGTTGACTCAGGCACACCAACAACTGATGTAGACGAGCATCGAGCAGGGCCAGATACTGCGGCTGGTGTTGGAGCAGATGAGGATCCAGACTCCAGTTGCTCAGGGTGATGCTCTGATGGTTGTGCCGCTCGCTGTCGCTCCTCGGTTCGCCCGCGCCTCTGCGTCGATGTCATCTCGCAGAGGACGACGATCGAGCAGCGACGCGTCGGTGGTACGGACGTTGAGGATGATTGGATACCTCCACCTCCCCCTCATCATGACTGATTTTTTTTTCCATATTTTTGACTTTAAACGATTCTTGTAAGACACTTTGGATTATTTTTTTTTTATGTATATTCATTATTTCTTATGATTGTATATTTCATTAGTAATCTGGTGTGTTTTATTAGTATTTTTGCTAAACTTTAAAGAAAAACAGAAAAATTTTATTATTTTTAAAATTAAATTTTAAAATTTTTTAATAAAAACCAGTTTAGCGACCGAATTAGAAACCAATAATTCGGTTGCTAAACTTTAGTTACCATTAACAGATTGTGATCTAGCGACCAAAAATCCGTCGCTAATATAGGTTAACAGTAACCAACATTGGCGACCGAACTAGCGACCGATTAAAAATGGTTACCCAAACAATGCGACCGACCGTGTAGCGATCGTTTTTTATTATTTATCGACCGAAATTACGGTCGCCATTTAGCGACCGAATTATTATTTCGGTCTCTAAAAGCTTAGCGACCAGGTTATCAGCCACCACCATGAATCGATCGCTAATTCGGTCGCTAACATAATTAGCGACCGAATTAGAAAGTTTAGCGACCGAATATGTCGATCGCTAAACAGTTATTTTTTTTGTAGTGGAAGAAGTTCAGAAACAAAGAGTGTCAATTGATCATATTAGCACTGAACTTATGATTGCCGACCCTTTAATAAAAGGGTTACCACCCAAAGCATTTACTGGTCATGTTGAAAGAATGGGCATTATGTCTACTAGCTAATGTTAAATTATGTTTTTAATTCATTAATGATGTATGTATGACACTCTAAGCTTATTAATGTATAAGTTTCTGAAATTTTTGTTTTCAAACTTATGTGTGCACAATTATGAATGATGATGTTGAAAAACATGAATGGTCTTTAAAATGACGTTATTGTTAGGCATATTATGTATTTCCCACGAAAGTGTCATATTAGGAAGAAGACTAATATAGTAGTGCATGGAAGGAACTATGTCAAAGTAGGGATATATGACCGTCATGACTCTTATTATTTCTTGTTCTTAAATATGACTTACGATGAAACAATTGTCCTTATTTATGCGCATTATGATTGAGAATTTATTGGACCACATGAGGTTGTACTTTGTCACATGAGCCAAGTGGGAGAATGTAAGAATTAATGTATCATGTGTGTGACAAATATTAGTGGTGGTTTAATATTTGAATGAAAGGACATATTGTTTAATATTTGAAAGAATGGTTATGACTCTTGGGAATGAGTCTTTTCATAAAAGAATATATTGCTTGATGGAAGTAATTATAAAAGGAAGGAAATGAAACATTTCCCTATCTCTGCCTAGAAAGAAAGTCTCACAATTTCCATCAAAGTTAGAGGCATAAAGAGGAAGGAAAGTGATAGAAGAGTTTTCATTATTGATTGAAGGTTCAAACCTTGAAGCATTGACATTTAAGCATGGCGAAAAGTTAGTGTTTCTATCCATACTACTTGTGAAAACTATGAATTCTTAAGATCTTTATGACTCATGTATCACAGAGTTTACAGTTCACATCTCGGGTGGGTTTAACAAATTTAAAAGAACATGTAAACTTATTTTGATATAGTGAATCTTTTTGCTGGAGTGCTTGCTCGGTCATAGGCATACAATGTGAAATCACGTAAATCTCGTGTGTTTCATCATTTTCTTTGTGGTGTTTTTTGTATATATTCCCATTGTCAATCCTGTGATTTTTCCTAATAATGGTATCAGAGATATTAGGATATCTATCAAAATATACACAGCTTATGGTCATCTCTTTTTTTTCCATAATTATTCCCTAGATAGTCATAAACTCAATTTCGGCACTCGATTAATTTGAACTTTTCACTATTTACTATTTAGACTTCGTGGAACTCGTTAAACTCGTTACTCGCTACCAAAAATCCAAATCTAATTTTGTTGTTTTCCCATCCTCATTTACTTTTACTTCCAATATGTATCTCCATTCAATTTTATATCCATTATGCATCTCCGCTCGATATATATGCATGATATGCATATGCATTTCTAATTAGTTTCACCTGATCTAACCTAAAAGATTGTCTATGTGATTCTGACCCAAATGTAATATGGTTCCATCCTAAATATAGTTTGGTCCTTGTATTGTGCTTGTCCCGGGTGCAGTATAGTTCAAACCTGAATTTATTTTGGTTCTTCTTTTGTTGTGCCCCCTTATAATGGTGCTTCTTATGTTGTGTTTTCCCGAGATCTTAAGGTTATTTTTAGTTGCTTCCCAAAAATGTTATTTTCACTATTTTTTATACAAATATTTGAAAATAAAAATAGAAAACAAAACATGAAACTGAAACAAAGCAAATGGCCTAAATTAATCTTTGTATTCTTTTTATGTTATTAAAGACAAATAATTAAAGAAAAGAAGTTTGGATAAAGAAAAAGCAAGGCACAAAACAGAAAAGTAAAACAGAGAGCATAACTTACAAGAGTGATCAATGATCAGCCACTGATACAAACTAAAATGAGATAAACGGTGTGGGGCTTATATACTTTGATTCCAAGCAACATATAGCTAGCTAATTCGAACTCTACCTATTCCATCAAAGTCCTAGAGTTTTCCCTTCACTTTTTCACTTGTTCACTTAACCTCAACCCCACCAAGTCTATAACAAAGACCATACTCCTTTAACTATTGATCAAATTCCCATGGAAGAAATGCAGGTACAATATCAAGAAGATCCAACACAACACCATCGCCACCAACATCCCCGCCACTTCCCTCCCAAAGCGACCCATCAACGTCATCATCAAGATCACATGGACAAAGGTATGGTTTCTCGCTACAGACCACCCATAACCATGAATCCTCCCAAACGCCAACACTGTATAGGCATCATCATCTTCCTCCTTTTACTTGGCATCATAGCCCTCATCGTCTGGCTCGCCTACCACCCCACCAAGCCCCAATTCACGGTGGCCAGCGCCGCCATCTACGGCCTCAACGCAACCACCCCACCACTCATGTCCATCACCATGCAGTTCAACGTTATCATAAGGAACCCTAACAGGCGTGTCTCGATTTACGTGGACAGGTTCTCTGCTATCGTGTCCTACCGAAACCAACCCATCACACCACATGTTGTGCTGCCACCGCTGTACCTAGAGAAGCACAGCACCGTGTCATTGTCGCCGGTGATCGGTGGCGTGCCGGTGCCCGTGTCGGTGGACGTAGCCAATGGGTTGGTGGCTGATGAGTCTTATGGGGTGGTGGGTGTGAAACTTGTGTTTCTTGGAAGGTTGAGGTGGAAGGCTGGTGATATAAGATCTGCACATTATGGGGTCTATGTGAAGTGTAACGTGTTGATGGGTTTGAAGAAAGATTTTGTGGGTCAGGTTCCTATACTTGGATCTCCAATTTGCGATGTGGATACATGAAGCTACTAAATGTGATTAGTAGTAAAGTACAATGTGCATGTTATTCTTTCTTAGTGTTTTCTTAAGAGAACGTTAGTATCACACTCTTCATCACACTCTTCTTAACACATCCTGTGTTTTCTTTTTTTATATTATTTTTCTCTAAAGCCAGCAATTATTGCTGTAAGTTGGTTATTTTGTTAGGATTTTAATTTGTTTTTGCATATTTGAGTGCATGTGTCACAGATGGTATTAGAGATCATAGTACTTTCAGAGACACATTGTACATTGTCAAATTATGGATGCATGGCATACATAAGGGGAAAAAACAGAACGTATGTGTGTGGATATATATAATTTGGATCTTGGATAAGTTGAATTTGCACGTAGAATTTTCAACAAAATTTGCGTCAGCTGAGTTTTTTTTATCGTTGGCTAGCACGCTGTGTTCAGCAATGGCACACGGAAATCGAAGTTTGGACGTATGAGGCTTCATACATCGATAAAGCACCATTTGTCTCTTTCATATATAGAGTGCTTTGCTTTTATAAAGCCAAAGGGAAGCATCATGTACGTATCTGCCATTTTAGCTCTTGTCTTTACTTCTTGAAACGAAAAGAGAAAAAATATTGAACTTGTCCAATAAGAAAGGAAGAACTGTTAAATTTTTCTCAAAGGCCTTGTTTACCAAACTTGTTAAAATCAATCATAGGAAAACGGATCAGGCCTTTTTTTTAACGAGTTTAATTTCTATACAATGTCATTATAAAGATTTTTATATTGACAACCAATCAGAAATCAATAAATTGATAACTTTTAAGGTGGTTAGGATAAGAATCAAAGATTTATAATGATGTGTCAATTTCTAATTGGTTGACAGTGTAAAACTTTACACTGTCGGTATATACCAATTAAATCCTTTTTTAATTTACTTTGTGTGTGTTTGGATCAACTTTTGATAAAAGTGATGTTGGATGAAATTGATTTTGTTAAATTGATTTAGTAACAATTGAGTTTGAAGTGAAGTGATTTATGTTTGGTTTAAATTTTTCAATCCAACGTAAAAATTATTTTCTATAGTTTCTAGTCAAAATCACTATTGAAGACAAAATCCATTATGCATGATAGTAACCAAACAACTTGTTTTTACTAAAATCACGTCTGACAGGGATAAAATCAATTTTGTAGTTT
Source organism: Sophora flavescens (assembly GCA_030762895.1). Classification (NCBI taxonomy): domain Eukaryota; kingdom Viridiplantae; phylum Streptophyta; class Magnoliopsida; order Fabales; family Fabaceae; genus Sophora; species Sophora flavescens. The sequence goes on from CM061065.1 coordinate 166,026,788, forward strand.
TAACCAAACACACAATCAATTTCCAAGTTCTTGCCACCTTCAGAGATTGAGAGTCTCATGCTTTGCTTGCAAATGACATGTGTGACTATATCTTTAAAGAAATTAATGGAATGCATGTTTGGGTTCACTTTTTTAGAGGCATTTTAGAAATATAAAATTGATTTTGACATGTTTGAGTGTGTGTTTGGATGAGCGTTTGATAAAAAGGTGAAGTTCATGTGCAATCTGTCATGGAGGTTCGTCGACAGTAGGGCCATGCGTGGCTGTGTTAAGATACACTAATGGACACAGTCGAAACCGTTTCGGTATGACTGGTTCATATTCATCATGGAGAATGTTATATTTGTCAATTTGCGATGAGGTTGAAGCAAATCGAAGAAGGGCCATGCGTGGTTGATTATGACAGATTCATGGACACAATCGAAGCCTGTCTGATACGGCCTGTTCATCTTCATCGTGGAGAATATTTTTGAATTGTATGTCGATCTGGATTAACCGAAAAAGGGAAGGTGAATGTTTTTTAGGGGGTTATTATTGGTTTGATAGTGCTATTGTTGGTTTGTAACGGTTGAGTAATTTTAATTAGTTAAGGTTGGAATTAAAATTAATTTCGCATTTATTTTGTATTTAGGGACAATATTTTGTATTGCTAATATGGAAATATTAAATGGTTGGGTTTGCGAAAATATAGTTTTGATAATAATATTGATTTGTGGATGAAAATCTAGGAGATGGAAAAGAAAAAAAATTATAGTTGATGAGGGAAACAATAAATAGTGTATCTAAATTGTGTATTGTTAATATGGAAACATTTAAAGGTAGTATTTGCGAAAATATGTGTTTGATAAAAATATTGATTTGTGAATGAAAAGCAAGGAGATGAAAAAAAACAAAATAAAAAATTATACTTGATGAGTAAAACAATAAGTAGATGCATAAATTAGTAATGTACTATTGATAATGATATTGATTTGTGTTCGCAAAGGAAGGTGAGGGAATAAATTAAACAAATAAATATTTATATTAGATGAGGGCAAAAAAATAGATGTGAAAAATTAGTAATATATTAGTACTCATTTATGTAAGATTAAGTAAGTTTTGTCACACTGATGAAACTGGCAGTAGGAATGATTTTGTAAGAAAAATATAACAACAAATCTGCCTACCCAATCATGCAAGCTACCCAAGTGATGAACTTCTGTTTCGTAGGTTCAATTTCATTGTCAATCGGGATCCCCAAATTCTCCTAAAGAAAATATCAACGCTCTAAAGGACATATTTAAACTGTAAATTAATTACCTATCAAGTCTCATTACCTACAGTTATATTAGATTAAGTTGTTGTTCCCTATGTGGATCCACCAATCTCGTAGCGGCCCAATGTCAATGCAATAGGCAACTGGTGTTCCTAATTGAAGTCGTAAGTGTGAATTACCTATCAAGCCACATCGCATTGACAAGTTAACCAAGGGACCTTTTGGTTAACACAGCAAACACAGAATTAAGAAACAAGAATTGAGAAGGAAAACAATACATCACATTGAAATTGGCTATGCCATCAAGGGTGGGACAGTTATGTGAATGCTTATGTAGAAGTCAACATCTATAAGCTATAACTTTCGCTCTCAGGATGGCAACACATCTGTTACCAAAACGATATGCATAACAATATACAAAAAACTAGGTCACTCACGAAGTCAAAGGTAACAATGGATGAGAGATGAACAATTACTTAAATGTAGCATAATAGAAGGTGAATGTGTGGTAATTAATTAATAAAGCTATACTATTGTTAAGTATTGTTCTGACATGGGCTGCGGATATCGACGACCGAGTTGAGAAAGACCAATGACTCCATGACGAAGGAGGGACATACGATGTCCAAGTAAGTTGATACTGAGTATTGTGAGTGTCTGAGCTGTCTTTACTTAAAGGTAATTGTCGATATATATAGAGCGATGATGGACGTTATATTGCATTAGAAAGACATTATGATTGGTTATGGAGGTTATTTGATGAGGACAATATACAAGATCCCAGGTGGGTTACGGATTTTAGTAATCACAAGTTAATAAGAGTTGACAGACTTATTAGACAGACGGTGTAAGTATGGGTATGTGCCGAGTTCCAAATCGTGCCATGTCGTAACAAGTATGAACCGGGTACGTATAATTTGTTGATAATTTTTTTTTGAAAATTTGAAAATTTGTTTGACCCCTTTTTTATTTTGAAGAAAAATTAATTGACCTTTTTAATGTTTGTATTTTGTAGATACCTAGTTATTGATGTGTTTATGTCATAATTTGTAGATAAAAATATATCCGATTAAATAAAAGTAAATTATTTTTCAAATAAACCACTAAGTAAAGTAATATATTTTTGTGTTTGGTTCAAAAAGTGCAATTTAAAGTTAAATGTACCAGAATGTAGCCTACTAATGTATATATGTTTTGTTTTGCCAAGTAAATATAAAAAGAAATTGTAAAATGGCATCGAGTCAAATGACAGAAATTCAATAGTAATGGGATGCTAGCCCATATTGAGATTCTGTGTATGAGGACCAGGTTTGATTGGATAGCCGACCCAGTCTACGAATAACGTCCTATGTTATTTGGAATTGGGCTTATATTGTTGTGATTAGTAAAGATGGTTTGGTGTTCCGGTTCAGGCCTGGGTAAGAATATATTGTCTTTTGTATTCACGGGACAATTTGATGGTAGGAGTCCATTTAGCTTTTTCGAAATTTGCATGAAATTCAATTTTTGGTGTTTTTTTTTTTGAATCCCTAGATTGTTAATATCACCAATGCCATGCTGCCACGTTGGAGAGATATCAGTAATAAATTATCATTCCATTTTATTTATTAAAATGAAGTAAAATTATAATTTCAAGAAATAGTAAAAATTAATATTTAAAAAAGGAATACATTTTTTAAATTTAAATAAATTAAAGTTTTAAATTAAAGTTTCTAATAGAAAAGGAATTATAATAATTTATTAAATATACAATTGTTTAATTTTGTTATAAATAGTTTGATTAAGTTTGTTTATTGACATGTTAATGTGTAGATTATGACAATAATTCACAAAATACTTATTTAATGACAAATTAATTTTAATGGAAACATTTGTAATAAATCTACTTTTTAGAAAGAACGCACATCATGAGATGGGTTAATGCTTACACATCAAAGAGAGTAAAGAAACTATAACAGACATCAGCTTTGAGCTTATTATGCTACAAAGATGAATCACAAATGGCAATATAGATTATATATTGTTGGTTGTCTACATAGGTCATGTGAGGAAATGGGTGATGGAGCAATGCATCATGTGCTACTTAACGGATACAGGGAGGCATAGTTAGCAAACCTAGCTTAGAGGGGAGAGCAGTAGTCTATATATAAGCGCGTAGCTCCCTTAGACCTAACTGGTTATCGTATTGGGCTATGTAGAATACAACCCAAACATTTCCGTTAATGTGCGATGAGAAGTGGGTTCTCCCTTAGACTTGACACCAACTGCATTCAAGCTAGAGGGAACCATACCACTAGATTTGATTGCAGGACGAGTTTTCTTGCGATAGATGTATATGACAGTATTCCTAAGAGTACTCTCGCGATCAAACAAAGGATGTTAACTTGCACATGCATATACACACACGCAATTTAGGGTTTACTAATGATATTCTTGGATGCTTTACAGGGTCACATACTTCTGAGAACCAGGGAACCATTGCGCAACCTAGGAAATGTAACACCAATCAAACCCGAGTTCACAATACCAGATCTCGGACCAGGATGGTTGCCAATGCGTCTGAGGAAGGAAGAAACTTAAGCTCTAAGATAGATGAAGTGAGGGGAAGGGTAAATGAAATGACTGAAACCCAAGCAAGATTAGAAGCCATACTGCAGGATATGAGGAAATCTCTCAACATGCTTGATAGAGATGCAAATGAACCTGGTAGGCGACAGATTTCTTCCGTGGTAACAGCACCGATGTTTTCAAACATTAGCACGGGTCTCGTTGAGGGAATATCTGGCCCCGACCAGACACATCACACGGCACCAATAACACTTCCCATTGGAGAAGGATATCCCCCTTTTGAAAATGCCTATCATGAAGTTTCGGGCTATACCGCACCGACATGGGAGCAACCTCATGTATCTACTCACAGTCACTCGGCGGGAGTTTAGGCTGGTAAGGATAAGATGAAAGATTAATGGATGGAGAAAATGGAAGAACAGATAAAAGCAATAAAAGGTCTGAGTACCTACGACCCTCTTCAAATAGAAGAACTCTGTCCCGCCACGGATGTCGTGATCCCCAAAGACTTCAAGATTCCTGATTTTTCCAAATATGATGGAAGTGGGAATCCACGATTTCACCTCATCAGTTACGCCATCAAGATGGCAATTTGGTCCAAGGATGACAAATTCCTAATCAGCTTTTTCCACGAAAGTTTGACTGGCCTCGCCTTAGAATGGTATCTCCAATTGGACCATTCCAAGATCTCACGATGGACGGAATTGACTGACTTACTCATGGACCAGTACAAGTTCAACCTGGATGCAGCTCCAAGTCATGAACAGTTGACTACAATGCAGAAAAGAAATGAGGAGTCCTTCAAGCAATATGCCCAAAGGTGGAGGAGTTTGGCAGCACAAGTTCAACCCCCGTTGACTTTATCTGAAATGTGCTCATACTTTTTAGGAACCCTCGGAGCACCTTTTATAGGGTCCATGGCTGGGGCAGCCTATAAAGATTTATCCGACTTGATCGCCGCTGGTGAAAGGATTGAATTTTTAGCAAGAGTTGGAAAGCTTCCCATGAATGATGTTGAAGGAAGTGCATCCCGGAAAGGATTCCAACCAAAGAAGAAGGAAGTTTAGGCAAATTATGTACAATGCCAACAGAACTTTTATCCTCAGTACCAAGCACCATATAACCCTAATCCACATATTCCACACTAGACGCAAACCTCACTTCACCCGTTATAATCATCCTCACAAACCAACACTTACCCACAAAACCAAATCAGTAATATTCCTACCCCTCAACCATATGGCCTTGCCCGCCCATCATACACCCGTTACCCATCTGCACCCCCACAAAACCGCCCAAACTATCCTCCGCCTCGCCCTTTCCAAAATCCAAATCTGCCACCCTTCCCGAAATTGTCCATCTCTAATGCGGATTTATTCCAACAATTGTTTGACCGCCACTTAATTGCGGGGAACCCTGTACGTCCCCTAGAACCACCATTTCCTGCTTGGTACAATCCAAATCAGACTTGCAAGTATCACATGGATGTTACAGGACATTCCATTGAGGATTGCGAAGCTTTAAAGACGGTAGTGAGAAAGTCGATTGCTAGTGGGAAGCTAGGGTTTGAAGAAGAGGTCGGGCCTAATATTGTTAAAAATCCAATCCCAGACCATAATGATGGAAATTGGGTGAACAATTTAGAGGTAAGAGGCTCCCCAATCAGGAAGGTACTGGAACTACGAGTGCCAATGCAGAAGATCTTCGAAGAACTAAAGAAGGCGGGATACCACATTGTTGCACCAATAAGAATTCCAAGAGAAGAAAGGGGGTATGTCGAAGATCTAAGGTGTGACTATCATCATGGGCAAGTGGGGCACGACATCAAAATTTGTTGGGATTTCAAAGTCCGGGTTCAGGGATTACTCACCTTGGGGGTAATTCAAGCTAGACGAGGTGCTGTCGAGGAAATCAATGTAGTTGAAAAAGTTGTACTCCAAGTACCACCTATGAACAAAGCTTCAGCCCCAACCCCGGAAAGAATCATTGTAAGGGTGAAGGAGCCAACTCCTTTTGCTTATGTTGATACACATGCTGTACCATGGAATTATGAACAGAAGGTTGAACTAGCTGGAGCTGTGGGAGAGACCTCGAAGGCCCAAGTTACTAGTATTGTGATAATTGGAGGCATTACAAGGAGCGGGCGATGCTACAGCCCTGTCGAAGAAGAAATAATGAAGGAATCCAAAGAAAAGGAGACCATGGATGAAGGAAAGGGAAAAAAAGAGGAAGAGTTTCTGAAGATCATGAAGCAAAGTGAATATGATGTGGTAGAATGGTTAAAGAAAACTCCATCGAGGATATCTCTTTTATCGCTTGTCTTGACATCAGAGTCGCATCGTAAGGCATTATTGAAGGTGTTGAATGAAGCGTATGTCAAGCCTGACATCACTCCGGAGAATGTGGTAAATATGGCGGACCCAATAAGGCATGTCAACATGATTACTTTCTCGAAATATGAAGTGGCTTCAAAATCCCGCAGTAGCACCAAAGCCTTACACATTACCCTAAAGTGTAAAGGGTTTGTGATTGAAAAGGTGCTTGTAGATGGTGGTTCGGCGTTGAATTTGGTTCCAATGTCCACTCTCGAGTAACTAAACATAAGCATGACGGATTTGACACCACAAGAAATGATTGTACGAGCCTTTGATGGGACAGTAAGAGGAATCTTAGGGGAGATAACTCTGCCCCTTGAAATAGGGTCTAGTTGTTTTTCTATCCTCTTTCAAGTCATGGAGATCCAACCAGCTTATACCATGCTTCTGGGAAGGCCTCGGATTCATGAAGCAGCAGTCGTTTCATCGACTTTGCATCAGTGTTTGAAATATATTCAAGATGGGTCAGTGATTACTGTCAATGGTGAAGAGGAAATTATGCTGACAAAGCCTGCCGCAATACCTTATGTAGAAAGTACAGAGCAAATGGAAGATGATTCACCATGCAGTTTTGAGGTGTTGAAACCAGAAAACAAGAAAAGGGAGCCCCCAATGTAGAATTTGAATGAAGTAACAATCCGCATCATGGAAAAGAATGGGTATCAAAGAGGAAAAGGCCTAGGGCCTAAGCTTCAAGGGATCTCTAAACCAATTGAAGCAGCTATGAGATAAGGAAGGCATGGATTGGGGTATCAACCCTACTTAGCAGAAAAGATGAAATTCATGACCCTCGAGGACAAGAAAGAAGAAGATTATGAGAGAAAGTATCTTCCCCTTCTAACAGAGACTTTCCCAGTAGCTGCTGAAGTTATCAGTCCTGAAAAGTCATTTTCCCCTCACTTCACTATCAGCACACTTGAAGAGGAGCTTGACGAGAACCATGTCATCTATCTCTGACACGCTGTCGCACATGGGTCAAAAAGCGAGCGGTTTACAAAAACTGCAGTTAGGGAGCGACAACTCGAGTATCGTCTCACAAGGACTCTTGGATTGTTATTCGCAGAAAAATCATTTTTTTTGGGGGGGGGGGGGTGGATATGAAATTCAATTTAGAAAACAGTAAAGAAAATAATGCAAATAAAATGATTATCAAATAAGCTAAAAACGATTAATCTACTGTTCTCAGTTTTCCAGCTATCATTGGTTCATACAATTCCATGCCCTAAGCGGATTCTAATCTCTTTTCGATTGTAGCAGCAATTAACAAGCGAAATTGACACTACGAGATATATGTTCCTAATTCCCGAATTAAGCAAACGGGGTGAAGCCCTCGTGAATTAAGCAAACACGATTGAACACACGCGAATTAAGCAAACACCATTAAGTATAGGAACACACAATCATCGAAATAAATCAATACCTATTCCATACAATCCTGAATTAAGCAAACAGAACATATAGAACAATATTGAAAGGGAATAGCAAATCAATTGGGAATTACAGAACCTCAAGTGGCAATGGAAACCGATTACAGCAGACCAATCCAAGGAGATTAGCTCTCCATTACAAGCGTAATGCAGAACACTCAACCTAATTCACAGCCCACAAATCTAAAAAGAAAAGAAGATCTTCAAAACTGTCTGCAATCTACCCTAAAAACATCTATTTATAGAGATTCTGGGTTCCGCGCGCTCGCGAGGCGAGTACCCTCTCGCGAGGCGAATCTTATGAGTGGCGCGAGTTCAAAATTGAGTTCTCGCGAGGCGAGATGATGATTCGCGAGGCGAGACTTCAAATTCCAGTCTGTCACGGTCGTGACCTTCATCATTGCTAGGTCGTGATGGTCTCTGTCCTTCAGGGTTTGGATTTCTCGCGAGGAGAGACAGAGATTCGCGGGGCGAGGCAGAGAGGATGACATTTCTGGCACAGTCAGGCCTTCAGGCTCGCGAGGCGAAAACTTCCAGACTTGCATTTTCCACTGCTTTCTCCATTTTCTTGACTTTAAGTGCTTCCCTTTTTAACCTGAAAACATGAGATAACAGTGAATGCTTTATTTGACTCAAAAACTAACTAAAATGCCCTAAACTACTTAAGAAACTCAAAATGTTGCTTGAGGACAGTTAAATCCAAATCTGGGCTAAGACGAGATTGAAACTCGAAGAACTAGCACAAAAACCACGATCTTACTAGTTATAAAACTAGTTAGCCTGAAGCTGATCAAAATACCCCAAAATTAAACTTTGCTTCTCCCCAAGCAAAATAAAACTCAAAAAGACTCAAACTTGACAAGCTTAAAGGATTCAATCAATTTCACACAAACTTCATGAAATTTCAATAAAACAATTTTTCTTCAATGTTTTCCCCCCTTTGCAACAATGTAGTCCCCATCATTCATGCAATCATTAATCTAAGTTGAGGATCCAAGTTACACACAAAAGGGAGATCACCAAATTCAAACAATCGCCTTCTTCACAAGGGCATTTAATGTTTCACTCATTCGCTCAGTTTGTCTAGGCTATGAACCTTTCACTCAGTTTCACATTTTAAGAGCACTTCCCATGAATTTGATCTTCATCTCAAGCAAGGTTCCCACGCAAACATGCATGCAACATCAAAAGGTCTTTTAAAGGTTGTAATGGGGCCTGGCTAAGGATAGGATATTCAAAGGTACTAGCCTTAAGTCCCTAGGAACTAAGAGAGCATGAGCATTTTGATACATTGAACTTCCACTCAAATTCCTTTTTTTTTTATTCTTATTTTTACCTTGGGTGATTACAACCTTTTTCTTTCAATACCCTTTTTTGACATTTTGTTCTTCCTTTTTTTTTCTTTTTGCCCTTTGGCTCCAACCTTTATTTTTTTCTTTTTCTCAATCCAAAACAGCACATCATATCCTTGTAGCCACCCCAAACTTAGCTTCTTGAAAACCTTGTCTTGCTAAGGATCCATGCTCTCCTAATCCTAGGATTGGGTTAACATGGTTTTTCAGATTTTTGGCTTATAACATAAGGTCATCAAGAAACAATAGGCTAATTAGGCTCAAAGGGGCTAACTAGGGAACATGCATTAGGGATGGTTCTTTTTAGGCCAAGTAGCTAATTCAAAGAAAACTTCCTAAATCATTTGATGCAAGCACATAAACATGCAAACCATGAAGAGATTCAAGCAAATTCGGGAAAGTGCAACTTAAAAGTGATTCACACAATTAAAAACATGTTGGAGGCTCAAATCTTCACCTGGATATTTTTGCAATTTGTTTGACCGAGATTCAATCCTTAGTGTGTGCATCCCTTCACCCCAAACTTATCATAAATCATGCAATCATAACATAATATCTCAAAGTTCAATTTTCAATTTTTCACATGGGGATCAATTTTCAATTTTTTATTTCAAAATCTAGGGGAAAATCATCAATGGTCAACACATATCATGCAATCCATCCATGCAAAATTTGATTAAAATCCAACAAGCTCACCGACACAAGACTCAACACACATACTCTTGATCTTCTCAAATTATTCAAGAGCTAAATTCAAAAACAAATGAAGAAAAAGAAAAACACAGACTAACAAGAAAATGAAAATAAACTAAGGAGAAGGGTTAAGAAAACTCGTTGAGTGGCTCCCGCCTGGATCCCATTGCTTGTAGCATAAGGCCCAAGCGATAGACAAAGGACGGAAGCTTATTCCATGGTCCCATAACTTGCAGCCTTGATATGGAAGTGAACACTTGACAATCATGGTGACCTTGCCAAGTGCGGCGGACTTCTCACTCCCTCTTGGGTCAAGGATGACCTCCTTGTCAACAAAGTCCTCCCAATAAAAATGGGGTTCAGTCTGTTGGACTGGCCATGGTGCCTTCAAAGCTGAAGATTCAAAATCCAATTTTTCGGGCAGAGGCTTGAACTCCATCGCTGGTTGTTCCATAGTGGGAGGTGGCAAACAAGTGGAGAGGGTTACTGGTGCTGCTTCAACTTCTGCACGATTTTCATTCACTGCATTATCAAATCCATCACCTGCTATACATGCAGAAATCTCAGCACACACCACACAAAGGTTAGTGTTAGTACAGTCAGCACATATAGTACAACAAACTGAATCAGAAAAGGCTTGAATGTCTGGAAATTCAACACACAGTTCATCAGTAATAGTGCTCTTGACATTATTATCAAAATCATGTTCAAAATAAGTATTGTCAAGAACAACTATTTGTGAATCTATATGTTCTTCAAGGAGGTGTTGAGTTTGCAGTGTAGTCGAGGTGGAGGCAATGTGATCAATTTGAGCGGCCAAATCCGGAAAACCAGCTTCTATCCTCCGTTGAGATTCAAGATTGTTTTCTGTCATCCGTTGTACCAATTCTCCTAGACTGAGCTGGGCTAGTGTAGGGTCAGGCTGATATTGGTGCTGGCTTACTGTCATTTGATGTACCAAAGAAGCTATCTCATCCAAGATGCCTTGTCCTCCACTGTGTTGGCTAGAATAATCATTCGCCCCAAACATGCCACAATCACTACTAAACTCATAACCTCCAGCAAATTTAGGATAATATATGCATGATGGCTCATAATAAACATTAGGCGTATAATTTTGCATATAATTATCCATACTAAGGTTCACAACCAGACCTAGTAGCCAAAACTAATCCAGCAATGCATCTTTTTTTCTTTTTTTTTTTCTGTTAATAACAACAAGAGTCCCCGGCAACGGCGCCAATTTTTGACACGTTGTCGCACACGGGTCAAAAATCGAGCGGTTTACAAAAACTGCAGTTAGGGAGCGACAACTCGAGTATCGTCTCACACAAGGACTCTTGGATTGTTATTCACAGAAAAATCAGTTTTTTTGGGGGGGGGGGGGGGAGGTTGGATCTGAAATTCAATTTAGAAAACAGTAAAGAAAATAATGCAAATAAAGTGATTATCAAATAGGCTAAAAACGATTAATCTACTGTTCTCAGTTTTCCAACTATCATTGGTTCATACAATTCCATGCCCTACGCGGATTCTAATCTCTTTTAGATTGTAGCAGCAATTAACAAGGGAAATTGACACTACGAGATATATGTTCCTAATTCCCAAATTAAGCAAACGGGGTGAAGCCCTCGTGAATTAAGCAAACACGATTGAACACGTGCGAATTAAGCAAACACGATTAAGTATAGGAACACACAATCATCGAAATAAATCAATACCTATTCCATACAATCCTGAATTAAGCAAACAGAACATATAGAACAATATTGAAAGGGAATAGCAAATCAATTGGGGATTACAGAACCTCAAGTGGCAATGGAAACCGATTACAGTAAACCAATCCAAGGAGATTAGTTCTCCATTACAAGCGTAATGCAGAACACTCAACCTAATTCGCAGCCCACAAATCTAAAAAGAAAAGAAGATCTTCAAAACTGTCTGCAATCTGCCCTAAAAACATCTATTTATAGAGATTCTGGGTTCCGCGCGCTCGCGAGGCGAGTACCCTCTCGCGAGGCGAATCTTATGAGTGGCGCGAGTTCAAAATTGAGTTCTCGCGAGGTGAGATGATGATTCGCGAGGTGAGACTTCAAATTCCAGTCTGTCACGGTCGTGACCTTCATCACGGCTAGGCCGTGATGGTCTCTGTACTTTAGGGTTTGGATCTGAAATTCAATTTAGAAAACAGTAAAGAAAATAATGCAAATAAAGTGATTATCAAATAGGCTAAAAACGATTAATCTACTGTTCTCAGTTTTCCAACTATCATTGGTTCATACAATTCCATGCCCTACGCGGATTCTAATCTCTTTTAGATTGTAGCAGCAATTAACAAGGGAAATTGACACTACGAGATATATGTTCCTAATTCCCAAATTAAGCAAACGGGGTGAAGCCCTCGTGAATTAAGCAAACACGATTGAACACGTGCGAATTAAGCAAACACGATTAAGTATAGGAACACACAATCATCGAAATAAATCAATACCTATTCCATACAATCCTGAATTAAGCAAACAGAACATATAGAACAATATTGAAAGGGAATAGCAAATCAATTGGGAATTACAGAACCTCAAGTGGCAATGGAAACCGATTACAGCAGACCAATCCAAGGAGATTAGTTCTCCATTACAAGCGTAATGCAGAACACTCAACCTAATTCGCAGCCCACAAATCTAAAAAGAAAAGAAGATCTTCAAAACTGTCTGCAATCTGCCCTAAAAACATCTATTTATAGAGATTCTGGGTTCCGCGCGCTCGCGAGGCGAGTACCCTCTCGCGAGGCGAATCTTATGAGTGGCGCGAGTTCAAAATTGAGTTCTCGCGAGGTGAGATGATGATTCGCGAGGTGAGACTTCAAATTCCAGTCTGTCACGGTCGTGACCTTCATCACGGCTAGGCCGTGATGGTCTCTGTACTTTAGGGTTTGGATTTCTCGCGAGGCGAGACAGAGATTCGCGGGGTGAGGTAGAGAGGATGACATTTCTGGCACAATTAGGCCTTCAGGCTCGTGAGGCGAGCAGCTTCTCGCGAGGCGAAAACTTCCAGACTTACATTTTCCACTGCTTTCTCCATTTTCTTGACTTCAAGTGCTTCCCTTTTTAACCTGAAAACATGAGATAACAGTGAATACTTTATTTGACTCAAAAACTAACTAAAATGCCCTAAACTACTTAAGAAACTCAAAATGTTGCTTGAGGACAGTTAAATCCAAATCTGGGCTAAGACGAGATTGAAACTCGAATAACTAGCACAAAAACCATGATCTTACTAGTGATAAAACTAGTTAGTCAGAGGCTGATCAATCTCCCTGCTAGCGATGAAGTTCTCGATAATTGGCGATATGAACTGTTTGTTGATGTTATTTCCATGAAGTAATTATCTTATTGTACTAAATTTGAACCGATGTTTACTTTGTTTGAGACATGAATGAGAATGTAGCACTTTGACTGGTGTTTTCCTTTTGGTTGAATCGTATCGTTTCTTTTCTCTCTCTTTCATTTATTTACTTTTTTAAACTTTTCTTTCATGAATAAGACTCTTGCCTACACTTCTCCTATTCCCGACTTCTTTTCTTCCAGGAATACTTCTTTCACTAAAGATTTACCTCAGGAGAGGGACTTTGAAAACTCATTTATTGATTCCCTCGTGGTCGTTGATGAATACAACCTTGAATCCGCTGAGGAAGAAGAAGACATTGAAAGATTCATGAAGATGGTGAAACGGTCAAAAGAAGGGATTTGCTCGAATGATGAGGTTGCAGAAGTGATCAAACTGGGGACCGAGGAAGACAAAAGGGAGTTGAAAATAGTGGATAACCCGGAGTGTGAAGAAATGGTTATACTATTCAAAGAGTATCCGGATGTCTTTGCATGGTCCTACAGAGACATGCCAAGTTTAGATCCTAAGATAGCATCGCATAAAATTCCCTTATACCCAGATGTGGTTCCAAAGAAGCAAAAATTAAGGAGGATGCATCCTGAGATGTCGCTGAAGATCAAGGAAGAAGTGACCAAGCAGTTAGAGACTGGTTTTCTGGAAGTAGCTATACACCCAGAATGGGTAGCTAATATTGTTCCAGTACCAAAGAAGGATGGAAGGGTCAGAATGTGCGTGGACTACCGAGATCTGAATAAAGCCAGTCCAATGGATGATTTCCCGCTACCTCATATTGATGTCCTCATGGACAGTACAGCCAGAAGTCATGGGTTTTATTTCATGGATGGGTATTCTGGGTACAATCATATCCTCGTGGATGATGATGACAAAGAAAAAACAACTTTTATCACTCGTTAGGGAACTTTTTGTTACAAAGTGATACCTTTTGGGTTGAAGAATGCCGGGGCCATTTACCAACGTGCTATGGTAGCATTATTCCATGATATGATGCATAAGCAGGTAGAGGTATATGTTAATGATATAGTGGCTAAGTCCAAGGAAGAAGAAAGCCATGTAGCAGTTTTACGAAGTTGTTCGAGCGGCTAAGGAAGTACAAGTTGCGGCTCAACCCTGCAAAATATACTTTTGGTGCATCCACAGGGAATTTACTTGGCTTTGTTGTCAGTAGAGAAGGAATAAAGGTGGACCCTAACAAGGTAGAAGAAATACGTGACAAGCCAGCACCTAAGAACGAGCGAGAAGTAAGGGGTTTTCTTGGAAGGTTGAACTACATTGCCCGCTTCATTGCAAATTTGACCAGCATATGCGAGCCAATCTTCAGACTCCTCAATATTGGTACCACCTACCCAAGGTCGTCCATTATTACTCTATCTTACTATATTGCCAACCTCAATGGGGGCAATGCTGGGACAACATGATGAATCTGGCAGGAAGGAGCAGGCAATTTACTATCTGAGTAAGAAGTTTAATGCCAGTGAGGCTCATTATATGGCAATCGAGAAGACTCGTTGTGCGCTAGTGTGGACCTCCAGAAGACTCAGACAGTACATGTTATATCACACCACTTGGCTAATTTCTCTAATGGTTCCTTTGAAGTATATCTTCGAAAGTCCTCATATCTCCTTAAGAGTTTCGAAGTGGCAATTGATATTGTCAGAATTTGACATCAAATATGTTACTCAGAAGTCCATCAAAGGAAGTACGATTGCTGATCATTTAGCAGAGAATCCTCTTGAGGATGGATGGCCTGTCAATTCCGAGTTCCCGGATGGAGAGATAATGTCCCTCGAGGAAGATGAATAACAGGAAGATGTGTGGAAAATGTATTTTGATGGAGCAGTCAATATGCATGGCAGTGGTATAGGAGCAGTGGTTATCTCACCAAACGGCAAGCAGTACCCGGTGGCCGTAAAACTAAAATTTGAATGTACGAATAATATTTCAGAATACGAGGCATGTGTTGGTGGATTACAAATGGCACTTGAACTTGGTATGAAGCAGTTGAAAGTCTTCGGGGATTCAGCTCTAATCATTTACCAAGTCAATGGTGAATGGTAAACCAAAGACTCCAAGTTGATTCCGTATCAGAAATACTTGACTTAGTTGATTGCAAAGTTCGACGAGATTACTTTCTCGCATTTAAGTCGAGACAAGAATCAATTTGCTGATGCTTTAGCCACCCTAGCTGCCATGACCAAGCTGGATATCCATACCAATGTCCAACCCATCCAAGTTAGAGTGCAAGATGAACCGGCATACTGTGCCCATGTGGAAGGAGAACCTGATGGTAAGCCTTGGTATCATGATATCAAGCAATATATTCAGAACAAGGAATACCAGGCAGAAGCAGCGAAGCAAATAGAAAGACCATCCGAAGACTGGCTATGACCTTTTTCTTAAGCAATGAAGTCCTGTATAAAAGAGGATATGATGGTACCCTACTCAGATGTGTGGATGCTCGCGAAGCTAAATTGATCGTGATCGAAGTTCATGAAGGAATCTGTGGGACTCATGCCAATGGTCACATAATGGCTTGGAAAATCTTGAGAAGTGGTTATTATTGGTCTACTATGGAGTCAGATTGTATAGAGCATGTTTGTAAATGCCAAAAATGTCAGATGTATGCAGATCGGGTTAATGCACCTCCATTTCCACTGCATAATTTACCATCCCCATGGCCTTTTTCGATGTGAGGAATAGATGTCATCGGTCCCATTAATCCCAAGGCTTCCAATGGTCATCGTTTCATTTTGGTGGCGATAGACTATTTCACTAAATGGGTAGAAGCTGCTTCATATGCCAGCATGACTCAAAAGGTGTTTCTCAAGTTCCTCAAGAAGGACATCGTCTGTAGATACGGGATCCCAGAGAGGATAACCACAGATAATGCTGCTAATCTTAATGGTGCCGAGATTCAAAAGTTTTGCGATGGTTTCAAAATTAAACACCACAATTCAGCTCCTTATAGACCTCAAATGAATAGTGAAGTTGAGGAAGCAAACAAAAATACCAAGAAGATCGTTGCCAAAATGGTTGTAAATTATAAAGACTGGCACGAAATGTTGCCATATGCTCTACATGCTTATCAGACTAATATACGATCAAGCACTGGGGCAACCCCTTTCTCTTTGGTGTACGGGATGGAGGCTGTCTCACCTATCGAAGTAGAACTCCCTTCGCTAAGAGTCTTGATGGAAGCAGATTTAGAAGAATCTGAGTGGGTGAAAACTCGATATGAGCAGTTGAACATGATAAAAGAGAAAAGACTGGCAGCTATCTGTCACGGGCAATTGTATCAAAGCAGGATGGCAAGAGCTTTCAATAAGATGGTTCGCCCTAGATAATTTTGTGCAGGGGACTTGGTTTTAAAGAAAATCCTCTCTAATCAGGAAGATGCCCGAGGAAAATGGGTACCGAATTATGAAGGTCCTTATATTGTCAAACAAACATTCTTAGGAGGAGCTTTGATTCTGCAAAACATGGATGGGGAAGAGTTACCAAGGCCGGTAAACTCTGATGCTGTGAAAAAGTTCTACACTTGAGGGCCCGCTAGGTTGAAAACCCGAAAGGGCAACCTGGGCAAAAGTTAGGGCAAAGAACAACGAAAATAAAAGAGAAAGAGCCCGCTAGGTTGAAACCCCGAAAGGGCGACCTGGGTAAAAGTTAGGGCAAAGAACAATGAAAATAAAAGAGAAAACGAGCCTGCTAGGTTGAAAGCCCGAAAGGGCGACCTAGGCAAAAGTCAGGGCAAAGAACAATGAAAACAAAAGAAAAGCAAAGGCCCTCTAGGTTGAAAACCCGAAAGGGCAACCTAGGCAAAAGTTAGGGTAAAGAAACCTTAGGCTGAAAACCTGCAAAGGTAGCCTAGGAGGAGGATATGGTCCAACATTTCTGCAAGCACTCACCACATTGGGGCAATTTTATCCGACTGAGTATACTGGGGCAAAATTGTTAAGGAATGATTGAAGAAGGTATGTTTGAGGAATCAGAAACAGAAGCCAAGATCTGTGTCATCAAAAGGCTAAGGGGAATCAATTAAATGAAAATCAAAGGACCAACACTGGGGCAAATTTTATGTGATTCTCGTAATTTTCTTTGCTTTTAATCATCACGATCCCTTTGTAATTTTGTTCTTATATTGTTATTTTCTCTTAACAAACTAAATTCTCGTATTAAGGCAAGAGGCTTTTCCTTCACACTCCCCTGTTGTGTTCACTCTCATCATGGTCATGTCTCAATAAAAGTAAATATAAGTTTAATGGTATGATTTGATAATTCTAATGGTAGCACCAATGAATGGTTTGAGCCAAAAGGACTCAATATTTCAAATACAATGGAAGAGATAGCATGCACTGGATGACAAAAGAATGATGCAAATAGGCTTGGGAGAATAAACATAACATTCACCTCATATTTTATCAGATTCTTGGGTGACCCATGTTGTTAAAAGAATGAATGATGCCTCGTCCCAGAGTGGTCGGTGAACAAGGGTTTGGTTGGTGGAAGTTTTCATGGAGCATTTCGTTCCGTGTCCTTAAAAGAAAGGGATTCTCATTAGTTTCAAATTACTGATTGAATATTTTCGAGCTCTGAGACTCACTGCAATTTTATTTTCGAGCTCTGAGGCTCACAGCAAGTTTATTTTCGAGCTCTGAGGCTCACTGCAATGTTATTTTCGAGCTCCGAGGCTCGCTGCAATTTTATCTTCGAGCTCTGAGGCTCACTGCAATTTTATTTCCGAGCTCTGAGGCTCACTGCAAGTTTATTGTCGAGCTCTGAGGCTCGCTGCATATTTACTTTCCTGTTGAATGAGGAAGTTCCGTCCATTGCAATTTTATTTTCGAGCTCTGAGGCTCGCTGCATATTTACTTTCCTGTTGGACGAGGAGGTTCCGTCCACTGCAATTTTATTTTCGAGCTCTGAGGTTCCCTGCAATTTTATTGTCGAGCTCTGAGGCTCACTGCATTTTTATTTTCAAGCTCTGAGGCTCACTGCAAGTTTATTTTCGGGCTCTGAGGCTCACTGCAATTTTATTTTCGAGCTCTGAGGCTCACTGCATTTTTATTTTTGAGCTCTGAGGCTCACTACAAGTTTATTTCCGAGCTCTGAGGCTCACTGCAATTTTATTTTCGAGCTCTGAGGCACGCTGCATATTTACATTCCTGTTGGACGAAGAGGTTCCGTCCACTGCAAATTTATTTTCAATCTGTGAGGTTTTCTTTTTGACGGACAAAATATGTGTTCATTTTCTTTACTTGTTCATTACTACAACACATGAAAAGTCGCGACTAATCATGTCTTCTAGTATGCAACAAGTAAAGAGGGGCAACTGAGAACACCCATTTTTTTTCCGTCTTCATTTAATTTTATTATGATTTTATATTCTAGCACGACTAGAAAATAATAAGAAAGAAAGAAAGAAGAAAAAGAAAATAATCAAGAGACGAGGAGGAGGTTCATATCTAATTTTCTGTTGGACGAGTAGGTCGTCCATTGCATGTTTAACTTTATGTTGGACGAGGAGGTCGTCCATTGCATGTTTAACTTTATGTTGGACGAGTAGGTCGTCCATTGCATATTTAAATTTCTGTTGGACGAGGAGGTTCCGTCCATTGCATGTATAACTTTCTGTTGGACGAGTAGGTCTTCCATTGCATATTTAACTTTCTGTTGGACGAGTAGGTCTTTCATTGCATGTTTAACTTTCTGTTGGACGATTAGGTCTTCCATTGCATGTTTAACTTTCTGTTGGACGACGAGGTTCCGCCCATTGCATGTTTAACTTTCTGTTGGACGAGTAGGTCTTCCATTGCATGTTTAACTTTCTATTGGATGAGTAGGTCTTCCATTGCATGTTTAAGTTTCTGTTGGACGAGTAAGTCTTCCATTGCATGTTTAACTTTCTGTTGATGAGTAGGTCTTCCACTGCATGTTTAACTTTCTGTTGGACGAGTAGGTCTTCTATTGCATGTTTAAATTTCAGGCTGGAGGCTAAAGAATAAAGAAAGAAGAAGAAAAAGATAATGAAGAAAGGAGGAATAAAAGAAGGAGAAAAGGACAATCAGTGTAAAGAAGAAAGGAGATGGAGTTACTTCTCCTCACCCTAAAAAACCCCATTTTACATATCAGACAAAATCTCTCTTCCTCTTCCCACTTCCAGTTGCCCCTACACTTCCTCTACCCATTGGTCCTTCTTCTTCCACATCTCCTCCTTCATTTTAACCTAGCAGCCCACACTCCTAATCCTAAAAAAAGACCCATCTTACATATCAGACAAAACCCTATCTCCTCCACTCTCTTAGCCGCACTACACTTCCTTCTCTCTTCAAACACGCAACCTTCACATCAAATCGCCTCCTTTCCTCTGCTCGCGGCACCTCCACCTGGGAACACGCGATCTCTGCTCAGAATCGCCCAAGCTTCGGATTTCATGAGACCAACCTTGAAGCCGTTGGGTAAGGAGAAGCATGAAGTCCTCTCCTTTACCCATATAAAGGGTGACGCAGAAGACAGAAGAATTTGGGGGGGGGGGGGGGGGGGGGGTTTGGGTTTTGAGAGAAATGATAGTTTTTTCCGTTTTGACAGAAAAAGGGATTTTTTTTGGGTTTTGACAGAAAAGAGGGTCAAGAAGTTCTTTGATCTCTGTGTGTCAATTTTGAAAAAGTTCTCAGATTTCTTGTTCTTTTTTTTTTGTGGAGAGTGTTCCGTTTCTTCTCGTTTTTTTGGTTTTGTTGAGAAACTTGGAAAAAGTAGATTGAGAAGTCAGGGAGAGTCACAGCTATTGTACTCAGTCACTGCTTAAGACATATTATTTAATCAACTTCAATATTAAATTATGTTTTTGAAATGTAATATGAATATACTAACTTTGTCTTCGAATACTTTGTTTATATTTAATTTTTTTAGCTTTATATTTTTAAGAAAAAAATTAAAGATTTAGATTTTTTATGTCTGGTGGAATCCCAACGACACAATCTACCAACTCAAGCGATTTATGAGGATATATTATATGGAAGAAAGAATGTTAATTTCAAAATTCATCAATGTAATGGAAATTGTTATTCTGTTTATATTATTGTATTACTTTTTCCCACTTGCATTTCAGTTTTTTATTTAATTGGTTCATTGTTATTGATATTATAGAAATGACTTTTCAAGTTTATGATGAAGAGAATCATTTATTTGTTGAAGCTGAATGTGAGGATATTTATTTAGTAATCTATGTTTATTTGCATCCATTAATTTAATTTATTGTTGCTATTTTTTTTCTACAAGTTGACTGATTTGTTAAACTTTTTTGTAGATTGTCTAGAGTTTGGAGGAATGAATTGGTGTTGTGAGTATTGTGGCGCAATGATTGGTATGAGGAGCGGTCAAAAAACATAAAAATGGTTCCAATGTAGATTATATGTTGCTATCTCTAGGGTCAAATATAGGAATGGATTAAAAAACTTAAGTTGTAGTGACGATGGTAAACGATGTTCAGTTGTTAACAATATTGTTTACAAAGAAGTATTTGCAAGAATATAATGTATTTTAAATAAGTTACATATCTTCGGTGTATACGGATAAAAACAAGGAAAACCCAATATTATATACTTATACTTAATTATATATATTCGTTCATTATACTGACAAGATATTATTGGATGTTAGTGTGAAAATTCTTTACATCAATAGTACATATAAATTAAACTTAGAAAATATAATATGAACCAATTTACAATGATTGTTTTTGGTTAGGAGACGGGAAAAAAAGGAACCAATTTAAGGTCCGTTTGTTTTAGATTTTGATAGAATTGATTTTGGTATAATTGATTTTGAAAGAATTGATTTTAAAAAAATAAAGGTTAAAAAAATTGATTTGTGTTTGGTAGTAATATTTTAAAAGTGGATTTTGAATAACAGTTATATTATTCTAACAACTAAGTTAGACAACATACGGTGACAACTCTACATGGCAGTGGTGATTTTGTAATTTTGTCCATGTACAGTGGCATTTTCGTAATGAACAATGTATTTTCGGATTTAAAAAAAAAATATTTAGCTCTTTTAAAAACTTGGTTATTTGGTCAATTACGTGTAAATATTATTTGGTCAATTACGTGTAAATATTTGGCTAATCACGTGCAAATATTTGGTAAATTCAGTTCATTATATGGTTAACCGGTCATCTAGCTTCAGGGTAACCCATTAACCATGTAATGAACTGAATTAACCAAATATTTGAATGTGATTAACCAAATATTTACTTGGTTGTGGAAAATGATTGTAAGTTTCAGGATGACCCATTAACCATATAATGAACTGAATTAACCAAATATTTGCACGTGATTAACCAAATATTTATATGGTTGTAGAAGGATGACCCATTAACCATATAATGAACTAAATTAACCAAATATTTGCACGTGATTAACCAAATATTTATATGGTTGTGGAAAACAATTGTAAGTTTCAGGATGACCCATTAACCATATAATAAATTGAATTAACCAAATATTTGCACGTGATTAACCAAATATGTTAGTACTAAAAAAGTTAAATATTAAAAAAAATGAATTAAAAAAAAAGGCGAAACATTGTTCACATATACGGGTTGTCCCGTATAGTTGTCTAACTCAGTTGTTAGAATAATAATTGATTTTATTTGGATGATAAAGTGAAATCACTCTTGAAGTGTAAATATATAGAATTTTTTGGATCATACATCTAGAATCAATTATTCTCAACAGAAAAGATAGAAATTCTTACTTCCACTAAAATTAATTCTACCTACCCGGAATCAATTATTTTGGACTGAATTTTACACTCAAAACACTCCAGTTACTATAGCAATTGAAGATAAAAATAATATTTATATATTAATCCACTAAATCATGGATACATATTAAATATAAGATTTATTAAATTAAATATGAAATTTATTATATAATATATATTAAACAGGAAAAAAATAATTTATTAAAATATATAGACGTTGCAGTGTTGGAAGGGTTGTTTGTCATAATGACAGCAGCAGACCACATAAATGTCTTCGTTTAGTTAAAATAAAATAAGGGCAGCCACTCACTTCTGAATTTTGAAATTGTTTTTTAATTGACAATATCCACAAGTATACCAATCGGGAGTCAAAGCAGGAAACCGGATTTAATCATTTAAATCGAAATTGGCACATCATTTACCGGCTACTGCCTAGGCCAGTCATTTTTTCAGTGAGGATGGAGACTCAATTATGCGCGTGAGGATTGAAGACTTCCCGCAGTAACCATAAAGATTCAGAAGCCACCCCCAACAAACAAACACCGAAACGCGTACTGTATAGTAGGAGAGAGAGGAGAGGATCACTCAACAATACTGCTCCAGAGAGAAAAGTGCGTGCGATATTTTATTTTTATGTCCTCTTTTTGCCTTTTTTGTTCGTCTTTACTATTTAATAAAATATCTATCTTTTCTTTTCCTTTCTTTTTTCTTCCTTTAGAAAAGACTACATGTTGGGTATCGTATATACTTCATTCTCGTGAATCTGTTTTTCTTTTTTTCCAAAAGAGGGTTTACCTTATCTTTCTACCGTGGCATGAAAATGCGGTGGATTACCAATGCTTGAACCCAAAATCGCGTTTTAACTTTTTGAAGATGGAACCCCAAGCTCAAAACCAAGTGAGTAATGCCATTTTCGCAATTCAATACCCATTTCTTGTTTCAAATCGAGTTTATGTTGTTATTATACGCTGAATCGGTTTTGGTGGCCCTTACTGTGATAAAACTATTGTTTGTGGTTACAAATTTCAATTCTTTTTTTTAATGGAGCCCTTGTTTTTATGCTGTTGCAATTTGCTGTTTGTTATTTGTCAGGTTCGTTAAAGTTGGTGGTGTGAGTACAGCACTTGAAGTTACCTAATCATTTAAATCAATTAAATTCTTGAGATCCTTGCTTCATTTTTATCTATTTATATGAGCTATTGTGTGCTTTGGTGTAATTTATGAAGCATCTTATAGCTATATTCAACTCCTTGATAGTAATAATTGATTATTGACACCCACTACCTGTTGGTCCTGCTCTCTGATGATTTGATTATGCCATTTCTTTTGTGCTTCAAAGATTCTAATTTCTGATAAGTGCAGTTGTTAGTTTTTCTTTCCCTTTGAATGCCAAATTTTCTTGATCTATATGGTTTCAATTGGCCATCCTCCTTTTTGCTGTTGTGTATGTGAGTTTGATATTCAAAGTATATTAATGGTTATTCGGCCTTGTTGGCTATTGCATGTGTGGCTACTTTGTTTAGAACTTTTGTGATAATGCATCAAGAAGGAACTGATTTTTATAACTCATCCATGTTATTGTTTACTTTCCTGCACTTGTGAAACTTTCTTTCAATCCCTTCTTTGCAGTATGAATGTGAATTTATGTCTGAGCTTGGCAATTGTTAAAATATCACTGAATATCTGCCTGAACTAAAACTCATCTTGTTTTAAGGTTTTCCCCCTTTTTAGTTTCTTCATTTTGGTAAACAATGGT
This sequence comes from Sophora flavescens, assembly GCA_030762895.1. Classification (NCBI taxonomy): domain Eukaryota; kingdom Viridiplantae; phylum Streptophyta; class Magnoliopsida; order Fabales; family Fabaceae; genus Sophora; species Sophora flavescens. The sequence goes on from CM061065.1 coordinate 166,050,382, forward strand.
ATAGTTTTGTGCTTTAGTTATTATATTGAATTATTTATTTTTTAAAGGAACTCTTGAAACCTGGGTTTTATATCTGTTTTACCATGTTTGTTCGTGTGTATTAATAGTCAATCTAAGCAAGATTATCGTGCTTCGATCATAGAATTTCAAAGTAACTGTTTCTATAAGACACATGGTGTAAATTAATTAGCCACTCAGTGGTTATCATTCTACAACATAGTTTAAGTGTACGTTTGAATTTATGTTGGAATGGACTAAAATGTCCGTTAGTCATGTTTTGTGCCTCGGAAAGTGTGTTTTTCCGTTGAATGTTCTTTCAAACGTAACACACCCAAAACCTTATGGTTGACTAGATATCAGGTTAGCAATTTCATATAGCATATCCTTGCCCTTATTATTCAGAATCAATGGGTTGCTACATCATAAAGCTGTTACTTTTATAAGTATTTGAAATGGGATTGCAATTGCATCCAGAGGCTTTCCCACTCTTTCTGATTTGAAGGATTAATAGTCAAATATTTACCAACCAATTCCTATTGCATCTTTTCAAGTAGGAATTTTGTTTCGTGGCTCATGCATTCATAATTATACACTCTTACTCATCGGCTCACCTCAAGTTAGGAAGGGTGTCTATTTTTTCACTTTCAACCGCAGTTTTGGAGTTTACTTCTTATAGTTGGGCATCGAGACCCAAGTATCTATTGAATTCATGCAGAACAGATCTTTGGTTTTCCTTTTGATAATCCAAAAGAATTTTCATATTTGTAATGATGTCAGCTACTGTCTTGTTGTTCAACATCTGTTCTTTATGTTGCTTTTCTCTGTCTTGTCAACAATGTTTTCCCTGCTCATTAGTAGGTGAAACATATATTGTTTAAGCACCATTTCGTAAGGTCTACTTATTTTGCTATTGCTTTCAATTATAATCTATTTAAATGTGGTACAATTTCACTCAATTGGCTCAGAGCATAAATGATTATGTTTAACACTTTTAATGGAAAAAAAATAGTACATTTTATTCTCGCATAAAATGGTTTTATTTGGCCATGATTTTATGGTCAGATTACTCATATTTTTGCCGGTGAAAAATTAAGCCATTTATTAAATTCGATGAACTATAAGAAATGGAAAATCTGTTAGAAATTCATATATTTAGTTTATTTCATGTTTGATTTAGAAAAATGTGTTAGCCATATTAAAGAATCTCTTCAAGAGTTAGGGTGAATTTTAGGATGTTTTATGAAGTAACAATGTAGGTGTTAGATGTATAATTGAATATTGGACAGTGGTTGACACTGCTGCTCATAGTGGTTTCATCAAGCCTTACTTTTGTTTTTGCCAGTTTTCTTTTAATTACTTATTCTCGTTCTACCTTTGGAGCAGTGTATCATGGGATTAAATTGTCCCTGATATCCTGTACTTATTGATGCTGATATATAATATTTTCTTGTTAGATGTTTATGATCGGAAGATTAATATATGCTTCTGTTGTCTGATTTTTCAACTCAAGAAATAATGCATTTTGATTAATATATTGCAGATGGAATCGCAAAGCTCTCACCATGCCCAAGTTATTGAAATCAGTGGAGATATTCCTGACGTAAGAAGGAATCCAGGAGGGAGTAAGATTTGCGGGGAAGCTCCATGTGGCTTTGCAGATGCTGGAGCCATCTCTAAGGATTCTGAAGAACGATCAACTTCCATGCGAAAGCTTTTGATGGCAGTGGTCCTTTGTGTTATTTTCATGACCGTTGAAGTGGTTGGTGGCATCAAAGCTAACAGTTTGGCAATATTGACTGATGCAGCACATTTGCTTTCAGATGTTGCAGCCTTTGCTATCTCCTTACTTTCTTTATGGGCTGCTGGATGGGAAGCTAATCCTCGCCAGTCATATGGATTTTTTCGAATAGAGATTCTTGGTGCTTTGGTTTCTATCCAATTAATATGGTTGCTTACTGGGATTCTGGTATACGAAGCCATTGATAGAATCTTTGCCGGGCCCCGTGAGGTGAATGGGTTTTTAATGTTTCTGGTTTCTGCATTTGGTCTAGTGGTTAACATCATCATGGCTTTGTTATTGGGTCATGATCACGGCCATGGACATAATGATCATGGGCATGGCCACAACCATGGATTTTCAGTGTCTACCCATCATGATCATGATCACCATGTAAAGCATACAAAAGATGAGCACCCTCATACTCATGATGATCACACACAGCATCATGATGAAAAGCATTCAAATGATGCACACTCTCATACTCATGAAGATCAGATGAACCATCATGCTCATGCCCACAAGGAGGTTACTGAACCACTTCTCGGTGAATCAAAAGGCGGAGCTGAGAAGAAGAGGCGATGGAACATAAATGTGCAGGGGGCTTATCTCCATGTACTTGGGGACTCTATTCAGAGTGTCGGGGTAATGATCGGGGGAGCAGTCATATGGTATAAGCCTGATTGGCAAATAGTTGATTTAATCTGCACTCTAATATTTTCAGTAATTGTGTTGGGGACAACCATCAATATGCTGAGAAACATATTGGAAGTCCTGATGGAGAGCACACCACGTGAGATTGATGCTACTAAGCTTGAAAGTGGGCTGCTGGAGATGGATGAAGTAGTGGCTGTTCATGAGCTGCATATATGGGCGATTACAGTGGGGAAGGTTTTGCTAGCTTGTCATGTAAAAGTCAGACCTGAAGCAAATGCAGACTTGGTGCTGGACAAGGTTATAAACTACATCAAAAGGGTTTATAACATCAGTCATGTAACTATACAGATAGAGCGCTAGTACATTTTCTTTTGATTGTTTGAGTGATGATTTTGAAGGGAAGGACTTAGACTTGGGGCATTATGTTTCTGGAACTCAACTTTCTCTAAGACAATAATGCTTGGATATGCTCTTCTTTCTAGCAATTTAAGACTAAGGATATTTAGCGTTAAATATTTGCATTCCAAATTTACATATCTCTATGATATTATCGTCGTCTACTTCTATGCCACTTGGTTTTTCCATACTTATAGGTCTTTTTCTAAGTCGTTTGGAACTACTTGCGGCATTTGCTACAACTTCGCCTTGGTTAAGTACATGCTTTATTACTTCTGGGAGACAAAGTGTCCCAGTCCCTATCACCGAGTTGAGCAACTGCCATTGTGTTTTGGGAGTAAGGTTTCTCAAATGTGAATTTGTCACTAAAATAAGAAAGCAAAAATGCATCTATCTTAAATGATTTAAGGGAGGATGCACTTTTACTTTATTTTAGAGAAGTTAAATCTGTGTCTTGAAGTGTATTTCTGGTATATTCTGTTGGTGACAAGCACATATCTGAAGGTTCTCAGCTGTTTTACTCATAGTGCCAATTCAATTTAACTCAATTCTCCCCGTCCCTGGTGAATGACAAAAAGGTTCTCTAGTCATTGTCTGATGGAGTAAGAGTCAAAAACAATTTGCATGCTGCAGTTATTGTTCCATGAATGCTTAAATTAAACCATGCTGTTAACGCTAGAGACAAATCCCAAGTTTTGCAGGCTGTAGAGTGAGAATGCTTCTGATTGTGGTTGAAGGGATGCAATTATTGAAAGAGATCTGAAACCACAATTCCCAAAAGTAAGTTTCTTAGAAATTCTAGTGATTTTGGTATTTCCAAGTTTTCCTTTTTCTGTCAAGGTTGGAGTTTTCATAACAACATGAAACATGGTAAAAGTAGTTGTTGTACGTAGTGGATATTGATATTGATATTGATTTGCTTAGTAATAATACATACGAAGGAAAACATACTAAACTGCACCCACCCCAGGAGAGAAGGCATCTAGAGACACACAGTAAACTCCTAAAACAATAATTGTACTGAGAGATGTGAAACTACAATTCCAGGTCAACAGTTAAGATTCCTTGAGATTCAAATGATTTTGGAGGTGGTTCCAAGTTGAATAATGCTTGTTATACATCTTTTGGGTTTACATTACCTCGCATTAGATATAGGTAGCAGAATCCGAGTGTTGATGTACAAAAAAGAGATAAGACCGTTTGTAATTAGATGATAAACATTGTGTTTTTGGTACAATGGAGAAATTAAAAGCAAAAGACAAAACAGGAAAAGAAAAAGGAAAGTGCAGAACAGTTAAGTGTGTATAAATGTGTAACATTAGTCTTCCAAGTTGTTATTAGGATATTGGTTACTTAGTAGTACAAAGGGCACATCCCAAACTGCACCTACCCCAAGAGGGAAGGCATCTACCGACACAGTATACCCTTGAAACAACTAGATAGTCACCAACTAATCGGACCCAACCCTTTTCAGCCTTTTAATATTTAAGTAAAAAGTTGTGTTTTATTTATCGATATAATTTGTCATCATTTAAATGTACGCACAAGCTACTCAGCTTATCAGTTGTACCAGGAGTGCTAGTAATATTTTCTAATACTTTTTTTTCAACACACTATTTTATTGATTGAAATTTATATGGATCCAACTATTTTGGATATGGGTCCCACCAATTCATTTTGGCCTCATTTGAATTTACATGAATTTCAATCAATAAGAGAGAGTGTGTTGGAAAGAGATTGTTAAAAAAATATGTTAGCATTTCTCATCAGTTGTATATGGAAAATCAAGTTGTGTTCGGAAAGAAAATGTATATTTGAAGGAAAATGGATGCAGAAATGTTCTACTCAATTGCTTCGTACAATGTACTATGTAGAAAGGAGATAGGTTTTGTCACATATAAGGATGGAGTTGCTATGATGAATTGTAAACTATTTGCAAATTGTTGATTTTGAAATAAATGTTTAAAATTTTAATAAATATATAATTAATAAGACGATAGAATGCTTTACAAACAGTAGTGCCCACTGCCCATAAGCCTATTACCGAGAGAGAAGGAAATATAAGAGTCGCCGCCTTATACGACAGAATACTTGCTTGTAGGGCAGTGAGGGGCGTGAATGGCTTGATTGCAATGGATTTCCTCTGCACAAGGTTGTCTTTATTAGCCCTTGATCAAATTGTGACCAAAATTGAGTTGGAGATATTGTGCAAGATCTTGATTGTGCCTTGATAGTAAGGAGAATGGATAATGTGTGTAGCTTTTGAGGCCAACGATTGGTGTGCCATTTTCCACTTTTCATATGGATACGTGGCTAATACTAGGTTAACCAATTTGTTGTGATTTGTTAATGATGATAAGGTAGTCCAACATGTTTCCCCTTTGACCAACTTGTGAGTAGTGACCAAGTTAATTGGCATCTTCTGTGACTAATCAAAGAAGAGTGGCTCACACTTAAGACACTTAACTATACTCGAAATGGTTCAAACCCCACCCATAAAATATTAACAATAACACTAACTATGAGTAGTCTTGCAAGAGTTGGAATTCATTAAAACAAAACTTAGAGACCAGACACCATCAATGCTAACTGGTGGCATGAAGCCCCAGTCCAAAATTTTATTAATTATTTACGACCAAAATCCACAGCTGCAATGCCTGGCATATATGTAAATGAGACAACAAGGACGGTTGGCGTATTTGTGAAACGTGAAAGGTGGATTTTAACTACCTCTCTAACTTTTATGGCAAAACCAGATGCCAAAATGCAAGATAGAAAGTTAGAAACTGTGGTGCTTTGTGTAGCAGAATGAAGCTGATAAGAGTTCAGATGGGGCAAAACGAAAATTCTAGGCACAGTAATAGCTGCTGTTTACATGTCACTTACATCCACTCCCCGCCTTGTCTCGTATTATGTATCTTATAGAAGAAATTGTATTAGATCAGACAGTATCATAAATGTAAATTATGATTATCTACACACAATGACAAATGATAATTGAAATGTCTTGATTTGCATGTTAGTATCTGAAAGAAAGAATATATGTTGGTTTGACGCATTGTGGATATCCAGGTTGTTAGAAGGATATATCGATTTACACACAAGAATGTTGAACCTGGTCATAAACAAATTGCGAGTTTTTAGCCGGGCATTCTCGATATCCAGAAATCAAACAGGCCTCGGACTAATTCGAGTTGAATCGTAAAAACTCAGTTTAAGGGATAAACAAATTATTTAAGTCTGAGAAATAGCCACTTCAAAGAAGGGTTTAAGTGTATTATTATTTGGATTTAATTGCAATGCTTTATAAGTATAAATAGTTTTTATACTTACAACCAATTATTAGGGCCGACCCAACAACCTTTTAGACTTAAAGCAAATTCTGGGATTGGACCTTCTTAAAGCTAATAATAATATTTTATTAAAATTATTATATTTTTATTTAAAGTTTATCTTTTTTGGGATGCAAATTATGTATTAAGCGTCTGTTTGGTTCCACGTTGAACCAGACCAGACTTGTGTTTGCAAGGGTGAAACGTGATTTGATCTGATAAAATAGATGTTTAATTCTTGGTTGAGAAAGTGATTCTTCCTTCTAAAATCGATTCTAGCCGAAACAACTTCTCCTAGCTTTCACTTCTGGCTGTAATCGATTCTATGTAAGTCATAGATAGTTTCTCTACTTTGCCCCTTCACCTTCTATTCCTTCACCATGTTTCACCTTACACTCCTTCAACATGTTTCTGCAATGTCTGATGTGTTGCGGTGCAGTAGTGACTAGTGAGTAAAAACTGTAAAATATAAAAAATTATTCTAATAATTTAATTATATGTAAAGTAAAAACAAAAAATGAATATTTAAAAATATAAAAAATTAATTTTAGTTAGACAATATTTACAAAATTTAAAACATTATATGTAATTTTATCATAAGGATAATTTTGTTTTTTATTATAAATTTAAATAATGAAAATTATAAAATAAAAAAGTAAATCTAACAAAAGATGAAAACATTTAGAATAAAAATGACAATTTTTAAAATTCATACTTAAATTATAATGCTGTCCAATTGGTTATCTGGGGGACACCAAACGTCGGATAGGATAACAGTTTATCTTGCTTATATCCTATCCTACTCCTATCCTATTCTCTTATCATAACCATATCCTATCCTGACAACCAAACGAACCATTTCTTTCTAGGTTAGAGAAGAGAAGAAGAGAGATTGGGCTTTAAGGGGATTGAGATTCTTTACTTTAATATTTTTTTGGTGACATATTATGAAAGAAATTACTGTAAAAGAACAGCGGGCAAAAGGATCATGCAGTGGAGCTAACACATCCAACAAAAGTACATATTGTAAAAAAAAAAAATGTTAATTAATATACTTTTCACCTCTTATTAAAAATTAATATAAAGCAAAAAAATCGAAAATAAATAAATGAAAAAGAAATCTATACAAAAAAGCATACATTTATGAATAATCAAACCCATTTTGGTAATTACACATCTAAAAGCAATTTAAATCAAAACTATTAACTATCTAAACAATATTTGTATACAAAAATCACTTTTGTCATAAACGTAATCAAACATAAATCACTTCACTTTAAACTCACTTCTATTCAAAATCAATTTACAAAATCAATTCTCCCAAAATTAATTTTCACCCACTGTGAAACCAAATACACACTAAATTACTATATATTTTTTTATGAATCACCGTAATTAGGGTCTTTGGTTCCCCAGTAATATCCCGATGTATCCCCACAAGCTTCAGCCCTTTAAACCTGCTATGAGATTATCCTCGATCGGTTGCTGAGTAGGGAATAAACCCTTGGTTTTCGCAACCTCCTAATATGAGTGTCTCCACTAGGATTATTATATAGTAAATTACTATACAATAACTATTAAACAATAAGTAATTTTTTTTAAAAAAAAACTATATCTAACTATGTAGTAACTATTTTCAAATAAATTTTTTTGAGGCCTAAGAGCCAGCATTACCAATCATATATTATCGTATCATTAAAAATATTTGGTTTTTATAATAAATAAATAACTTAAAAGTTACGCATGTCACCTTGTGATTTATTCACCATGTCAACAACTTTATAGTTTATACTGACAAATTATTAAAATTAAACTTTTATTATTTTTATTTGAAGGGATCGGATTCATCATACTCAAAGAACATGGACAAAATTGAAAGTGAATATATTCGAATTGAATTTCTAACAAATAAGTCAGTGTTCAAATATTGAACCAAAATTGATTCATATTTACAACATCCATGTATTGATAATAAAGTTCAAAGTTATATTGATTTGACTAGATAATAAACAATATTATATTCAATTATTCATAATGAAAATTTAAATATATCACTATTTTTTATTATTTTTAGTCATAATAATTTTTTTTTGATAGTTACTTGTATAAGAATAAAATGAGAAAATGTGATTGTTTTCAAAATAATCAAAAGTGTTTTCAAATAAGCTTTAAACTTTAGTTTTTCTAAAAACCAATTTTTTTTATTAAAGAAAACTTTTTATACTTTCAGCTAATTTGACAAATATATCATATTAATTTTTAAATAGTTTTTTTAAAGGAAAAAAAAAATACTTTTTCACTAAATAAAAATAGATTATATTTATACTCGTCTTTCTTTAATTGGAAGATAGAAATCAAAACTTTAATTTTTTGTGACAAAAAAATTAGGGTGAGGATATGATGCCCCAATCCAAGATAGAGAAAATATCCGGGTTCTATGAGCACTAACAAATGGATTTACATTTACCTCACCCCAAGGAGATTAGTGGGGGCTCAAACCTACAACCTGTCAGATAGATACGAGATCCTATCATGCTCCACTAGACTAACCCTTGGGGTTACTCACTACAATCTCATCTAATTATATACTTAATGTTTTTTACTTTGAAATATGTTAATTTATCTTTAAATCTATATTATGAGAGGTGAAAATATAACGATAAGAGAAACACTATCAACATACTCTTTTCAAAACTCTCTTCGACACACTTTTTGTTATTGGATGAATTTCATATGGGATCATGAATTTTATGTGGGACTCACTTTATTTAGTGGGCCGCATATGAAATTCACCAAATAATAAAGAATGTGTTGGAGAGCGTTAAAAAGAGTGTGTTGCTGGCTCTTGCCAGTGTTGATGACTCGTGTCGAATGGGTGAGGGCAGATCAACCTACAGAGGTTTGATAAGGGACTTATCAAGCACCTTTACAAAGGGTTTTCACTACAACGTGGGAGTTTGCAAAGCCGTATGGGAGGAGCTATGGGCTTTATTCATGGGTATTAAGGTGGCTAGAAGCCTTTCTCTTCATTCGGTTATCTTCGAGATGGATTCACAGGTTGTGGTTATTACATTTCATATGGGGAATACAACCAACTTTCTCCTCCAACCCCTTCTTGCCGAGATTCTGGAGCTCCTTGGATTTCCAGATTGGTCAACCTCGGTGTTGCACATCTACATGGAAGCCAATCAACGTGCTGATTTGCTCGCCAGCTTGGGACATTTGGGTTCTTTTGAATGCATTGTTCTTGATAAAGTTCCTCCTTTATTAGGTATTTGTATTCAGGAGGATGCTATGGGTTGTAGTACCCCTCATTTGATTGTTTACTTCTTTTTGTTTCTTCCTCCATTTTATTAAAAAAACAAAAACAAAAACAAAGGTGTGTTGCCAGCAGTACCTAACCCATATAGGAGTAAGGGTATGCAGATGCACCCACTGAATTTTATAAAGTTACATTTAATACCTTGAATGCCCCCCACCCTATATATATACCCATGCCCCGCCCTTTCTTCTCTTTCTTTACGTGTTAACGTGACTGCATTGCATTTCAATTTTCAAACAAACTAGAACAATGATACTGAGACAACCCTCTCATCTTTCTAAATCTCACCATCTCTAACTAACCATTCCGCTAATGGACCACCATCGGCCAGCCGTCCAAGTTCCGACCACCGCATCTCTCTCTCTCATCTCTCTCGTCAACTCTCCCTCTCACCCGTTCGATCACACCACTATTCGACCACCGCTTGACCGCCATCGAATCGTTGCGGGCAACCTTTAGTAGCGTACCAGCCACGCACATCCAACATTCCCTCTTTCACATTCCATTGTTAGGGACCTCCATTGTTGGGTGTTGTAAAAGCTTGAAATTTGAGGTTTTTGTATATAGGTCTAATTCTATCAAATTGGTTGAGCGGTTGTATATAATAATAATAATAATAATTATTTTTAAATAGATTGGCCTCACTGACTCAGGGTTTTGCATTCGCCATTGTTTGCTAACACTTCTCTAACAAGGGTTCCCTAAATATGTTTTTGGATATCTAATTTATGTTATGTGTATGAAAAACTTTTTTGAAAGAGATAAAACTCACTTTAGTGATCAGTACACCTCAAAAACGAAAAGGTAATGTCTTCAACTATTAGTGAGATGATACATTTGATAGTAATAAATATATATATATATATATATATATATATATATATAGTTAAAAAATGATAATTGTTAAAAAAAATATAATAAATAAAATAAAAAATACTGCCAGATACAGAGAAGGAGGGAGTTTAGGTTTGTACTTGCATGGTTGCACCCCATGTGCAGTATAAATTGACTTGTGGGACTGGAGGGTAAATAAGTGATTGCCTCTGGATAAAATCGATCTTTCAGAATTCAGATACTTGATATTGGGATGGGAATGACTCATCATCAAACCACACACACCAATCCATACAAAGCCTTTCCATCCCATAGCTTTTTAGTTTTCTTTTTTTTTCCTTCCTTGGCTTTGCCGTACTCTCTCTCTTATATGAGAGAGAGAGTCCCACAACTGTCTGTCCCCGCTGATGGACAAAACTGCCACCGCCAATAATGCTTGGGACCTTGTAAACCAGACACCTCTCTCTCACCAAACTCTCACTCACACAGTTCAAATGCATCTTCTACGACCATATCATATCTCTTGTCACCCCAGTTGAGAATTTTCTACCTTTCGTTTCTTACCACATCCCCTCTACTCTCATCTTTGGCCTTTTGATCAACCACTGTTTAAGATTGAACTCCAATCCCTGTTCAAACCACTGTTGTGTTTGTTTGTTTGTTTTGTAACTAGAGAGTTGTTCCAAGAACAGCATTTATTATATTCTATATAAGTGAGTATCACCAAGCAAGCCTCTTAAAACAAAGGAATATGTTGCTAGAGTGTTACTGAAAAATGGGGTCTCGTTCTGCTTCTTCTTGGGTATTACATTTATTACCATTCTTTTGTTAGTATCACACTCTTCTATATGGAATGTTGGTCACCCCTCAGTGAGAGAGAAAACAAAGCATTTATGGAGAGGCTTCAAGAACCCGGACCCGTCAATTCCTGTGTATGTGTTACTACTTATTACTATTACTTCATTTTTTTTTTCTTCTTCCATTTTTCTCTTTTCCTTTTCTTCTAATCCCATTTCTAGAATCCAGAAAAGTACTTCATTTACTCCTCAAAACTCTTGCATTAAATGCATTATCTTTCTATTTTCCTGAAAAAATATGTATCTGGCCCCCCTGGTTCTGCTCTGTTGACATTCTACCTCCCTTCTTTTATTGCTCACTTTTTCTGCATAGACTTGCCCTTTTCTCCATTCTGACCCAACCCCAACCCCTTTAATGGAACCATATATTCCTTGCCTTTTTTTGAAGGGTTTGGTGTGAAAGTGAAACCCAACTAGACTAATACTTCACTTGTTTTTTATTTTCTCTTTGCTGGTCACACAAATTTCATTCTTTCTGCTCAGTTGTTTCACACTTTTGCAGTTCATAGGTGACCATTTGGAAGTGAACTGTTTGGAGCAAAGTTTGTTTGATGCAGATCAAAGCTTGAGGTTTTTGGAGGAGGAAGAACAACTCCTGATATCAAGTTTAGAGGATAACATGCCATTCCTGCAGATGCTTCAGAGTGTGGAATCCCCACAGTTTTTCCCTTTGAAAGAGCCAAGTTTTAGAACACTTCTGAGGCTTCAGCACATGAAGAAACAGCCATGGGAAGGCATAGCCTACATTCCCAGAATGGAGACTCAAATTCATGCAGCAATGGAGCTTGAGAGCTGCGTGACACATGACCTATTGGAGATGCAGTCACCAGTGAAATCTGAAAGCAATGAGCTTCAACACCAACCTTCAGCTTCATGTGTTGAGAAAGTGAGTTATGAGTGCAACCAGGAACAACCCAAAACAGCTGAAAACTCTGGCACAGATAATGCTATTGCTGCTAACCCACAATCATGCCATAAATCTCAGATAATAGCTACAAGGGAAAGAAGGAAGAGAAAGCGAACAAGACCAACCAAGAACAAGGAAGATGTGGAGAACCAGCGCATGACTCACATTGCTGTTGAACGCAATAGGAGACGCCAAATGAATGACCATCTCAGTGTTCTAAGGTCCCTCATGCCCCCTTCTTACATTCAAAGGGTATGTTACAAACCCAGTTCTTCGAAGTCCTTTATTTTGCCTTATTCATGTTAAAAATCCAATCTTTTTTCAGTGTCATGAGGTACTAAAATTTTTGTCTTTTCATGTTTAACTTAATATATATTGATATGTTGAAGTGTTTATTGAAATAGGGTGACCAAGCTTCTATCATTGGAGGTGCAATAGATTTTGTGAAGGAGTTGGAGCAGTTGCTTCAATCCCTTGAGGCACAAAAAAGGATGAGAAATAATGAAGATGCTGGTAATGGTTCTTCAAGTGGTTTGTGTAAGCCAACATCATCATCACCAGCTGGTTATGGAATGAGGTCATCATCATCCAGTGAAGAAGCAAAGTTTGGAGATGAGGTGAGGGCAGAAGTGAAGTCCGAACTGGGAGACATAGAGGTTACACTGATTCAAACCCATGTGAACTTGAAAATTGAGTGTCAAAGGAGGCCTGGCCAATTGATAAAGGTCATTGTTGCTTTGGAAGACCTTAGACTAACTATTCTGCACCTAAACATTACCTCCACTGTGGCTTCTGTCCTCTACTCTTTCAATCTCAAGGTATTACTTTGTCTGTTCATCTTTTTCAATCTCTGTTGTTTGACATGTTAGTGCATATCATATCATATATGATAAATTCATTTTAGTTAGTCAACTCACCACTTGAAAGTGGAATCAAGTCAGTGTGTAGTGTACTGTTCTTTTTCTGACTTGCAATGTAAGCAAAACCTGGCTTCCTATTTCCAACATTATTTATTTATTAGATATTGTAAAGAAAGTTTTATTTTGATTATAACGAGTATCCTAAAAACATTATTCAAGAAACACATGAAATAAAAGTTTGTAATAAAAAATTAATTGAAATACTTTTTAAAATATTAAAAACATTTTTTTTCATATAAATTTTTCTTTCTTGATTGTTTAAACAATACGTCTGAAGAGTATTCGTCAGCATTTAGAATGATAACTTATCTTTTAGTCTTTTACCATTAATATATTCGGTTTGCTGTACCACCATGGGTATTTTTTGTGATAAATAATGGAGTTGGCGTGGTGCGGTGGAGCAGATAGAAGACGACTGTAAGCTAAGCTCAGCAAATGACATTGCAGAAGCAGTTCATCAAATATTCAGCTTCATTAATGGTAGCTGAAGCCCACTAGCTAGCTTTAACCTTAGGGAGTCGGTAGCAGAAGAATAAAGGACGAATCATTGCAAGGAAGATGGCAGTGTGGCTGGGAAACGGGGAACACAGGGCACTCTTATATTGTCTACATCTTACTACACATCAATGTGAGATGTATCATGTTGGGTAGCTCAGACATAGAGGGTACTCAACTGTTATTATGTTACTGACGGAGGAATGATAGGGCATGTGATATTTGCTTCTTATCATATAGTTTGTGTGTGTTGATTTCAATTAGAATGCTAAAATTGTATAATCTATGTTGCTTATTTAATTTGTTTCTCACTTTATTTGTGAATTGAGAATTGAGAATTTGGTTTGTTGATAATTTGATATGGTTTGTGGTATGGTAGTGGGGTGGGGGGGATAGAGGGTAGGGCCCAACATGTTTCCCTGAGAAGGGATACCCACTTTGAAAATTTTGGAGTTCTCATCATTGCAAAGAGGGGAATGATGCCTCTCTTTTTATATTGACTTTGGGTGATGTCCGTATACTATGAAAAATCTTTCATAATTATATCTGTATGCACACTTTCTGCTTGGTTCTTTTTGGCCTTGACTTCACGGCAGCATGAGTCAATTTGCTGGAATCTAAAAAGTAATCAAGCAACTAAAGATAATGAGGTTATCGGTATTATTAATTTTTCATTTATATTTTTTAAGGTATTGTTAACAAATATTTTTAGGATATTATTAATGTATCAATAAAAGAAAATTTTGTATTGGAAAACTAACTGAAAATAAATATATTATTTTTCTATGCAAAATTTACTCTTTTTTTATTTGGTATAACATGAGGGCTATGCCCAAAAAAGCAAAAACAAAACAACTACACCAAAGAATCTTCGAGGGAGATAGGGATCCCAAGTCCATCAACAGTAGGAAGAGGGTGAAGAGCCACAGCCAGATCCACCATCAATTGAGTGTCTAAGTTATGAAAAATCTCACATCCCGGGGCCTATTTTTCCAGCCACGGATTCTTCTCAACAGAGAGGGAGAGCAACCTGTTATACATGAGTTGATTTTCTTAATGATAGATTGAGAATCATAATCTACCACTACTTGTCTGAAGTCATTTTCCCAAGCCACTTCTAGCCCTGTAACAATGCCTAGGGCTGGACAAAAAATCAAGACCCGAGACAAAACCGAAGAAACGGAAAAAAGAGAGTATGCGGGTGGGTTGGGTCAGGTCAACGGGTCAAACGGGTTAAATTTTCGGTTTAATACGAGTCTAGATGGTCGGGCGCGGGTCTCATAATTTTTAACCGTCGGAATCCAACACCGATCGAACATACGTCTTACTTATTAATTTCGTTGGGCGTCGTTGGTCAGTAAGTTCATTTAATATTATAATAACACAATTTACAATATTATATACACACTGCACGAGAAACCCTTCCCATTCCCCCATGCCTTTTCAGCCTTTTGTGTATGCACTCTAGTCTACACACACTACCCTATAAAATTCAGACTTCATTTCACACACTACACAACACCTAATAAAAAAGAAAATCCTTTCTTCTTTCTTATCTTCTCAAGTCTCAGAAATTAGACTCACTCATCCTCATGTCTCTTTCTCCGGCAAGCACATGGTCCTGCCGTCACCGTCCGCGACCGGCGCGTCACCATTCACCATCACGACCGCCGCTCTGTAATCTTCCTCTCCGCCTCTCTCCCAATCTCTCCTTTCCCTCACTCCGTCCAACTCCACCACCTTGCGAGGACACATATCTGCATTAGTCCAGATCCACCGCTGTGCCGCCGTGCATTTTACATCTGCGAGTTTCCTACTTCATTTCGGCGTCGCCATGTGACCCCCATCTCCGTGGCTCCACCTCTCTCCCTTGGTCTCACTCTCAGATCTGGTCAGCCTTGGGTATTTTTTCTTTCTTTTTGCCCTTTTCCATCTGTTCTGATCTCTGTAAGCTTCACCGCTGCTTCACCTCAGAAAACTAAACCGCTCAAATCCGTCCGATCCGACCGTCACCCGATCCAACCATCACTCGACTAAACCGTAGAGGTAAACGGACGGCAACGGATGAGCTTTTCCTGACCTCGGTTAACGTCAGGTTGTGTTTTTTCTATCCGAAACCGACCGAACTCGACCGTTGTCCACCCCTAATAATGCCCCAGAGCTCCGTTTGGAACACATCACATCTACCTAACTTCCTTATGAACCCTAAAATCCAACTGCCATCATCACCCTGGAGAATATTGCCACCGCAACCGGCCTCTCCTAGGTTACCTATCGACGCCTCGTATTTAACTTAATCCACCCAGTTGGTGGAGCACACCACTGACCATCTCTCACTTGACGTTCTTGTCCCGCTTCTAGCTTCCATGATGTTTCTAGAGTAAGTCAAGATGTATCTCACAAGATCATCAGGTCTCAAAAAACCTTCCTAAAAAATGGCCTTATTCCTCCAACTCCAAATCACATGGCATGCAACTTGAAAAACATCCCTCCAAACCAAGTCAGAGTACACACCATTACTCTCAGCTATGTTATCAAGAACCCAATCATTCAAATTACCAGAGAAGAATTTGACGATCTTACTGGAACTTACAAGTCTAATCCAAACCCTACTAGCAAGAGGACAATCCCGCATAGCATGAAGAGTAGATTCATCCTCTGCTAAGCAGCCCGAATAAACCGACGAGATACCACCACCCCATCTACTCGTTTCATTCGTCAGAAGCTTGTTATGGCATAACAACCACATAAACACTTCGACCCTTTATGGCCCTTTCTAACTCCAAATTTGTTTCCAAGGACCCTTTGGTTCTTCAGTCATATCCCTGGGTATCTTTACAAACTTTGACCCTTTAGACCGACTATGAGACTGGTTCTCGGTCGCCCACTTAGAGCAGATAATTAACCCTTAGTTTTCACAATCTCCCAATTAAAGTGTCTGTCACTAGGATCTGGACTTGCATTCTTCTCCTTATAGGGTTGAGATGCTTACCATTCAACCAACATTTAGTTATTTAATCTAATTATTGATTGGTTTATTATTGAATATTTATACGGGTTTCGGTTTCCACTTCCTGAAGTTTAGCGCGTAACTTTGATAAATTAAATTAGATAATATATGATAAATATGTGCAAATATTATATAAAAACACATTGTATCATTGGATATTTGATATATCTACATTTATTTAGGTGAAGTTTTTTTTTTTGAAAAGATAAAAGTATAGAATTCTATTTATACGAGTACAAGGGATAATCTGAACCATTTACAAGGACACAAACCCTGTTTTGAGCCAGAAGAGTCAAAAGAGTAAAACCAACTATCTTCCTCCCTCTTTATGGAAACTGATTCCAACCTTCTCATGAGCTCCAATTTTGTGTTCTCCTCCCAAACAAAACATTGTCTCCTCCATTGGAAGTCCCATGTCCAAAGGTCATTAATCCACAAACCAAAATCCGAAACCATACCATTTTTTAAAAGAGAAAGAGCATAGAGCCTAGGGAAAGACTCTTTCAAATATACATTACCACACCAAGTATCATTCCAAAAGGAAATTGAGTTTCCATTTCCTAATTTTTTCCCCCCAACCCCTCCTCCAACCAATCCCCCAAACCAACCCCAGCCACTCCTAAACTCACCAAGTCCTTCTGCCAAACTGAAGCCCCCCTTAAACCAGCTCCCTCACCTAAGCTAATGGATGAAAACTCACCCTCACCATACTTTGCAAATAACACGCGCACCCAAAGAGCTTCCTTCTCTGCCAACACCCTCCAATGCCATTTTCCCAAAAGACTCAAATTAAAAAGTTCAACATTTTTCACCCCAGCCCCCCTAAGTGTTTAGGTTTGCACACATCTATCCATTTTACCCATGGAATTTTCTTCCCCTCTAAAGACCCACCCCACAAAAACTTCCTTTGTATACTAATAAGTGTCTTCCTCACACTAGCAGGCATCCTCATGAAAGACAAAAAGTAAATAGGTATGCTATTAAGAACACAGTTCAGAAGAACAATCCTACCTCCAAGTGACAAAAATTTATTTCTCCCAGAACCCAATCTCCTCAAAAGAGCATCCACCAACGGTTGCTAAGTTGAGATCCTGCACGGATTAGCACCTACCGGCAAACCCAAGTAGTAGAACGGAATCAACCCCACCTTACAGTTGAGGAACTCAGCCCCTTATGAAAGGAAAGTATGGCTAACATTAACCCCCACGAGACTGTTCTTTGAGAAGTCGACTTTCAAACCGAAAACCAATTCAAAACACCTTACAATTTTTTTGATCATGAAAGTTAGATACAATTGTGTATTATATATAAAATTAAAAATAAACATATTGTATATAGATACAAGGAAAAATACTAATTATATGTATATATTTAGAGAAAAAAATCTCATATAACATTAGTATAAAAAGGACAAAAGTGATTTGAAATTATATTAATGTTTGTATAGAAATAATGTAAATGCATTATATATTAGCTTTGATAACAGTTTGTTCTAAGTTATAATGTGAATGCTACCACAAAATTCTCCCTTGAAAATACAGAATGTACACTATTAATCTCTTGAAACAATACCATACTTATGCCACCTACGATCAAGACATAGCTGATAACGACGTATGCCTAATATCTCTTGCCTACAAATGAAGCTTATTAAATTCCATCTCTTTAATCTTTGTTTTCTTTTAAAAAAATAGTTGAGAAATTTTTGTTCCGCTTTATTTATGTTAGTTAACATATAATATTCTTGTAGCACAATCCATGTGCTAGTTCTCATAAACTCGAAGCATTTTCATTTTTTATAAAAATAATTGAAATAATGGTGTGTGTTATGATTGTGATCACGACGACGGAGGAGAAAAAAATGGATTAGCATCAATTTTATTAAACAAAAAAATGAAAAAATCTTTTAAAAAGAAAAAGGTATTTGAAAGAAAAATTGAATTCAAGAATTGATTATACTTAAGAAATGGTCGAGATTAAATTGCACAACACTCATCCTATTATTTTGAAGGATTAAAGTAGTGTGTTTTGTTAGTGTAGAACGTTTTACACTGACATTCACTAGCATTTTGATATATGTATTTATTTTTTAACAACTAAGAGAAAGAAATAACAATAATATTGATTTGTCAAGATATTATTGAATATCTGTATAAAATCTTTTACACTAACGATACAAAGAAATAAAACTATTTTGAATTAATGTGAAAAAGACTTTATTTTTTGTTTTAGTAGAGGAAGATATTGAGTTTTTCAGCTTTTTTTAAGCACAAAACAACATTATGCCCAATGTATTTCCATCCTATTTCATGTATGTTAGATGGCAAAGGTAAAAAAAAAAAGAGGACCACATGAAGGATGTTTCTTTACCTTCTAACGGCTCAAAGAGATGCCCTATTATATTTCACTTGAATAGGAGCTCCAAAATCAAGGGACCTCCTCTCCTCTATTCTCAGCTTTGGGTTCTCCTATGCCTCTTCCTCATAAATTTTCCATGATGTAGGGCAAATCTGTTATTTGCTTCCTCCCGATGATTTGGGCATGCTATAGAATCTTCTCTATTCAAAGGCCATTTTCACTCCATCTGCTTCCCCTCTTTATTTTTATTATTTTAATTGATTTTCTTTCTTTTGTTGATTTTATTTTTTGTATTCTTCCGAAAAGAGAATTGAGCATGAGCTTCTAAGTGGATAAGCAAAATGGACTTAAGTTAAAACATAAATTTTGTTGATTTTTTAAGAGTTTGATATTTTCATTTTTATTTCTCTTTCTCTAATTAATTAAAAGAGTTATTTTTTTTTAAAAAAAAATTATTTAGTCCGACAAAATTAGGTGTCTACAAGAAAAAGGACCATATACATCAATCATGCTGCTCCTTGTTTGATTCAACTTATATGTATATATTTTTTTCTTTTGAAAATGGGTAAAATGGATTATTACCATTTGAGCATTCCACAACAATAGCATTACTTTTTGTGTTTCCTTCCCCTCTCGGAATTCATATAAATGACCCAAGAAAGTTGAGAATGAAGTAACAGCAATAAGCCATATCAGGTGAGACACAGAATGGCACCCTCCTTGATTCCACTGCCAGGCTTGAAAATGGATTTTGGCTTATAAAAACTGCTCGTGCATTTTATTTTTCAATGGCATCATTCCAAAACCAATGAGAAAAAAGAGTGTGACGTGGTGGAAAATTCCTTAGTGAAAGGCGTTTGACATGAAGCTGTATTAAGGGAAGTAGGGGGGAAGTCAAAATAATGATGAAGGGCAATCCCAATCCACAGCCCCACAAAGCACAGCCCGTTGTCAGAAAGATAAAATTATGAATTATGTAATCGAATGTTTTTAGGATATTTTTTAAGAAATTAAGAAAAATAAGTTATTATTAGATAATTAAATATTTTATTTTTTTAAATATTAAATTTATCAATTTTTTATGTAAATTTTTTTTATTTGATTTTTTAATGAGTATGTCATAAGGATATTCAATAATATTTTCTTAAAATTATTATATTAATATATATATATAATATATAATATTTGTCTCTCTCTCACAAACATAGAGACAGAGAAATAGTGCAACAAAAGAAGCACCCATCCCCATGTGCAAAGGTGTCAGATGGATAAAAACACCTTCTCCTTTTCAGGCCAGCCCCAGCTTCAGTCCTATTCATTTTTGGTCCTCGAGTTTCTGGTGGTGTACCCCTTTTTTCCATTTTCGATGTCCTGCTGCTTTGCCTTTTTTCTTCTTCCATCTTTCCCTTTTCCTTTGTGTCTCCAAGGTGTACAAGGTCTGTACCAATTTAGAACTCATCATGCACTGTAAGGCCACTTGCTTCTCCAATATTTTTTATTTTTATACTCTCCATTTCAGGAGTCATATTACTACCTTTGCTTCTAATTTTCAAAATCAACAAGTATTCTTAATCTCATATTTAGGGATGGCAATTTCCCCCACTACATAAAATCCCTCCTTCGCCAATTTGGAGATAGGGGTGAGGACCATACCTCCCATCCTGCGAGGTCCCTGTCTTGTGAAAAATAGATATTTATGCTAAATATATATACATGTATTATATTATATTTATTAAAAATATTATACCTCATATGTTTGAGTGTTGGAAAAGGCTTGAAAAAAATTTAATATTGTAGTTTTGTAACTTTATTTAACATTTATTTAAATAATATGTTTGTATTATTTGAGTTTGAACCTGTTGTAATTTTAAATTTAAGATTTATTAAGACTTTTTTTTTTAATTTTATTGGATTTTAATTTATGATTTAGCAATTTTTTAATAATTGTTCAGGGTCCCCATGGGGACTGTGGGAATCCGTGGGGACGGGGACGGGAGAGGAAAACCCCCCAAGACGGGATCGGGGGTGGGGACAGGGGGAGAGCTGGCCGCTTCCCGTCCTGCTCCGTTGACATCCATACTCATATTACATACTATAAAGTTAGAACTTGGAAGCATATTAATTGTTAACAAAGACATATTTCTTAATTAGAGGTCCAGTTTCAGTACTTAAGAATATGGTATGTTACCTTGAGTTACAAGTTTGTGTTATAAAATTGAGCCAATTTTCCACCATTCTTTGTACATGATCGTCAATGTCAAGAATTTAAGTGTAAGTTTTAAATGTGAATGAATAAAAGAAGTTACACATTGTTTAATAAAGAATAATATAAGTGGTTGAGTTTATTAACTTAATACTTTAGAATTTTGGATCAAGATATAACTAGCATCAATTCACCTAAATATTCATCTTTAAGTATATTGATTTCATATTGATGAATGCGCAATATATGTTAGTTTGTAAGTTAAAATAGGAATAAGTTTGTAAATAATATTAGAAATTGTGAGTGAAAGTGATAAGAAAATGTGCATCTTCATTGGATTAGAGTTTTGGTCTTTTATGTGAAAAATATACTCAAAATATGTTGAAAATATGTAGGATTGAAGGCCGAGCGCTCAGCTTTGGAACCGGGCGCTCAGCTCTGGCAGAAACTGAAAACTGGAGGTGTAGGACACGAACCAGTGCCCAGCACAGGTCATGAGCGCCCGACGCTCAGAAGCAGAAGAGGGCCCAACGCCTGCAAGGACCCGAGAGCAGTGTTATCAGGCAGTCAGGAGCGCCCAGTGCTGGCCAGGGGCGCCCAGCGCTGGCAGACGTGCAGAAAATCTATAAATTCATGTTTTGCTAGAGTTTGAAGGATCTTTGGCTCATTTTTGTGCGATCTTCACCTTGGTTCATCACATTCTCTCTGCATTATTGGATATTCAAGCTTGGGAACAAGATTTGGAGCTTCAATGGCTTCCTCCACTCATTCCTACTCAAGTTTCTTCTTCTCTTCTCTTTTTACTATGAGTTGCTAGATCTCTTAGGTTAGGTTAGGGATGAACTTGATTGAATCTTGATGCAATGAAGTTTGATTTATGATTTCAATGCAATTTCATTCAGTTTGATTAATCTCTTCTATGCTTAATGCTTTTCTTGAATTGATCAACCTTGAAATGATGTTAGATTTAATTTCACAATTGGAAAATTGGTGATTGAATTGGAAATAAAGTTGATTAATATTGTGATGTTGATTCTAGGAATAGAACTTCATTGCAATACATTCTTGTGAATCTAATGCTTAATGTTTGTTCTAATCTTGCATAACCTAGGGAATTAGGATTCTTGATTTGCAACAAAAGGATTATCACCTAAGGAATTAGGGATAAATCTAGGTTAGTGATTTGAATGTCAATTGAATGAATTGGATTGAGATTAGGATTGAACAAAGTTACATTATGTGAAAACTGAGGGATCCCAATACCTAACCGCTTTTACTTATATTGAATTCATTCTTTAATTGCATCTGTTTCATTCATTGTTGTGACAACTTGTAATAAAAAATTCATAAAAATTCTTGGAACCATGACATTCATTCGTTCAAATAGCTATTGCCTAGGCTACGTTGATACTTGATCACAATCCTCGTTGGGAACGATACTTTACTTTCACTTTATTACTTGTACGATTTGGTACACTAGCCAATCGATCAACACATATTTTTCTTTTCAAGTATTTTAGACCTGAGCCTCCCTCACTCTACTTGAGGGAAAGTGTTTGTGTGCGTAGATTCGGACTTGAACTTAGTGTGTGTTTGGATAAACATTTGATAAAATTAATTTTAAATGGAATTGATATTGTAAAATTGATTTTGTTATAATTAAGTTTGAAGTCAAGTGAATTTATGTTTGGATGTTTTTATTTTGAAAGCAAGTTTGATGTAAAACTTAGTGTAAAACTTTCAACTCAATGCAGAAGCTGCTTTTTGTAGCTTCTAGTCAGAATCGCTTCTGAAGGCAAAATCAATTCTACCCGAAAGTAACCAAACACCTCATTTTTATTAAAATCACGTTTGACAGGGGTCATAATCAATTCTGGTGATTTCTAACTTGAAACCAAACACACACTTAAAGTTTTGGGCTTTCCTCGCCTTGCATGAGTGGAAATGTCCACATATGTAAACTATCTAAACTTAATTTAGACTTCATTTACCCTATTTGTTCATAATTGAACTTAAGATTTTAAGTTAAAACATGTTGTCTATTGATTTCATATTTTCCAAGTATCTTGAGCTGCAGTTTGTTTAATTTATGATGGTGCCCAGAGAAAACTATCAGTAATTGCTCAAGAAATAACAGAAATAAGTATGATTATGTTTATATATTTACATGAGTGTTAGAAAAATATTTTAAATAAACGGAGTTCATCACTCAATTCTACTTTAACGTAGAATGTTACGATTAAAATTTAGGTTGGAAAGTCAGGCGAATCCCGGCCCTCGAATTTCATTGACAGTATAATTATACTGCTCAAAAGACCTAATTTTAATTCATGAACGAAAAACTTAAGATTTTTATTTTATTTCCTACGATAGTGTATTTTTAGAATTATTTCATAAAAAGTGAAATAATATACGTTTTACGGATGCTATACTCAATCGGGGAGAACGACGGAGCTAATTACGGGAGTTTCGGGACTCGATAAGTGGAAAAACCCTATATTCTCTTAGGACTAAGTCATCCATGTGAGAGGTTTAATGTGGCTTAGGGTTATGTTAGCAAATTTTTATAATTGCATTTTGAACTCTAAACTTTCTATTAATTACATTTTGGTCCCTAAACTAATTTTCATGGTACACTAAGTGAAATGGGCCAAATTCTTGTCATCTAAACCCATTAAGGGCTGCGGCCTAGAGCCTAAATGTCATAACCAAAGATTAATTTTCATGATGCCATTTTAATTACCTAAGTTTCCTATGTCATGATTTTATGCCTTAAGCTATTTTCATGTTACAAAATCAATTGGACTTGGGCTTTCTTGACCCAAAATTGCACAAGGCCCATGGCTTGCTCATAAACTTGATCAGTGAAGTGGCTTCATGATTCTTCTCACACTTTCTCAAAAGCTCTCAAGTGTTCTACCCTGTTCTTATTTTTCTCTCACATAAAGAAGCCAAGTTTGTGAAGGAGGTTGAAGATTGCTTGATCATTTTTCAATTCCAATAGGTTATTCTTCATCCTCATCATCTTTTAGTCATAGTTTCTTCAAATCATTTCTTGTTTTGAAGCTTTATTCAATATGTTTATCTTAGTTGTTCATGTCTTTAGAAAATGATAAAAAAATCATAGAAAAGTCCTTTGAGTTTGAAACCAATTTCTATGTTCTTGTCATCATGTATATGTTCTAAATCCAAGAGTATGTTGAAATAAAAAATTTCCTTCCCTTTTTACTCATCAAGGCCAAACCTATAGAGGTGAAGTTGGAGGAGATTTTGTTCATGTCTTTTGTAAATAATCATGTATATTAGCTTGTTAGTATATATGTTTTGGGAATCCAAGTTGTTTTGTCAAACATAAATCCCTAGCCCTATGAACATGTCATGGCCAAAACTAGGTGTGTGTGAGTTAGGAAGTTTTGATTTCCAAACTTAGTTGTTTAGCCACTAATCCATGATCTTGGTTAATTAAGGATCATTAATCCATGACTTAATCATGATTAGGAATTTTTAGTCACAAAGACCCTTGAGGCCGTGACCATGTAGGAAGGATTTTGATGGTTTTAATTGTTTGATTAGTAATGGTTTGATTGTATTGGTGAAGGTTGAATTTATTCCGTTGTGTACGTGAGAACCGGGAATTCGACGAAGCAATTTAATCCACTGAGAATTTTACGAGAGGTAAGAGGGGATTACCTGAGGGATTTTATTTTTATAATGATTTACCAGTGTAAAAGTACTCTATGAGTCACAGTGAGGACGTAACCATGAAATTATTTTTGTACTGCTAATTTTTACATAAGAAATTCCGTAATATTATAAAAAGTTAATTTGTGAAATTAATTTTCGAAAATAACTTAATATTAAATGTAGAAAATTACTTAAGTGGAAAAAGCTAAGTTTTGGCTTAAATGACTTTAAAAATACTAATTGACGACAATTAGGAAAAATATCGACGACAAGTGTTTCGAAAACAGCAGTACGTATTTTTAATAAGTTTGAACCTCGAGTGACTCACTTTTTTGAAAACTAAGTTTTTGTATCGGATGGTTTTTATAAAAAGGATTTCCTAATCGAAATGATTTTCCAAAATCAAGTTTTGACTTAACTGCGTTAAAAGTGTGTTGGAACTTAGTAACCGAGACGTTGGGGTATTAAGGTTCTTGGGTGTTGTGGACTTGGTGTACTTTGGACTTCGAGGTCTTGTAGACTTGTGTCTACTGCGTTAAAACATTTAATATGTTTTCTATTACCACGAACCTAAGACTGATTGCAAGGTTTAGGGGTTTCGTGATTGATCACTCGGATTTTGAGGTCCTGTGTTATTAATGAAAGTTTTTAAAGATGTGTAAAACTATAATGGGTCGTAAGCTTTTGAGCTTCGACAAGGAAAGATTAAACACAAAGAAAAGTGTCAAGAACAGAGTGTTTTTGCATGCATTTGGCAGACGTGCCCGTTATGTCCTGACTGTGTGCTTGTATTCTGGCTGCGTGCCTGGTGTCCTGGCTGCCTGCCTGTATTCTGGCTGTGTGCCTGGTGTTCTGGCTGCGTGCCTGGAGCCTGATCAACTCATCACTTGTTGGTATATCTCATGAGATTAAGGGTGAATGTTTAGATGGTGTATATGAAGTGTTCATACATATTTTTCCAAAGGATGATGTTTGGGGTGTGAAACCCATTATGAGATTATATGTTTTAGTATGAATGCTTGTATAAACATAACATATATATGTGTGTTTTCTGTTGTGTCACGCATATGGTCGTCGAGTTAAATCCATATATTGGTTTCTCACTCTTGCAAGTTTTATTTGTGGTTTCTTTGCTATTTATATATTGGGGAGTTTAGAGGAGCTACTCAAGGATTATGGTGTCAACAAGAAGAAGGCTACTTAGCTCGGAGTATACTGACGCTACTGCCTTGTGTTTTATAGTGTCTGTTAGTTATGACCAGCTTAGGTTTTATTTAATGTAGTGTTGTTGTTATTAAATAATGATCTATACTATTAAAGATCTAAGTGTGAAAACAATATGAGGCAGTATAGTTGTATGACTTATACATACTTATATATTTAAGTTTGGTTATGAATTACTTGGTTGTTGTAATGTTGAAAAAGAAAAGAAAAAAATTTATAACGATAACAAGAAAATATTATTTTTCCGAAATCAACCAGCAAATATTCTTTTAATTTATTTTCCACAAACTAGTAACCATGTAATGCCCAAGGGGGGGTGTTACATTAGTGGTATCGGAGCTGGTCGAGTCTTTCTGGAACCTTGGGGAATAGGTCTGTTATGTTTTTATTGTGTGATATCTGGTTGGACCTTGTTTGGATTGTTTCCTTGTAGAAACAATGTGTGTTAACACACAAATATATGTGTTTTGGTGAGTTCTAATTGGATTGAGATCTTGTGAGAACCCTTGAATTGTAGATGATATGTTGATTGAATTACTTCTTAGAAGTAATGTGTGTTAACCCACCAATGTGCGTTTCATTTTTTGGTTGCGTTCTAACTGATTTTGTTCTGCAGGTCAGTTATGGAACTTGCAGCAGAAGGTGGACGTGGACGTGGACGCAGTCGTGGACGTGGTCCTATTGGTGGCCGTGGTAACATGAATGAAAACTATGAGGAAGGAGTGGACTATGCTGCTCAGGCTATGGAACATATGGAAGCTGCTATTGCCAATCAAACTGCATCTATGAATGCCCAGAATCTACAAGCTGCAGAAGGCAAAGCTCTGATTACGTATCGAAGCCAAAATCCTTCACAATTTGGTGGGGATGCTGATCATGAGAAGGTTGATTTATGGATTCAGTAGCTGGAGAAAATCTTTGAACTGGTGGTTACTCCTGCAGAAGTAAGGGTTACTTATGATGCTTTCCTGCTGATAGGAGATGCGGAGTATTGGTGGAAGGGTGTTCAACAACTGCTTGAATCTAATCATCAGGAGATTACCTGGAACGTTTTTTGAACTGCATTCATGGATAAGTATTTTTCGGAGAGCATTAGGATCGAGAAAGAGATGGAATTTCTGGGATTACAATAACAAGACCTGTATGTGAGAGAGTATGCGACAAAGTTTGAATTGCTTGCCAAATACTTCCTATTCTTCCAAGCACAACCAAATGAAAGCTGGAAATGTGAGAGGTTTGAAGCGGGCTTAAGGTTCGAGATTAAGGAATCTATCTTACCTCTGCAACTTCGAACTTTTCAAGATTTAGTCGAGATGAGTTGGACGATTGAGCAGATGAGGAAAGGAAGAAATGATAAGGGAAATGTTGGAGGA
This sequence comes from Sophora flavescens, assembly GCA_030762895.1. Lineage (NCBI taxonomy): Eukaryota > Viridiplantae > Streptophyta > Magnoliopsida > Fabales > Fabaceae > Sophora > Sophora flavescens. Next base: position 166,077,731 of record CM061065.1, read on the forward strand.
CCTTCTAGATCGAAGGATCAATCTCAAAATCAGCGAGAAAAGCAAGTGCAGAGAAAACCTTATTTTTGACCACCAGGAAATGACCAGAATCGACAACAACATCATTCGAATTTTGCTGCAACAGGGAGTAGTGACCAAAATAATCAAAACCAAAGTCAAGTTAGGAGGTGCTTCAGCTATGGAGATACAAGACATATGTCGGATACTTGCCCTGTGAGGGGAGCTAAGTGTTTCAACTGTGGTCAAGTGAGACATTTGGAAAGGGATTGCAATGCACCAAAGGGAGCTAAGTGTTTCAACTGTGGCCAAATGGGACATTGGTCGAAGGATTGCAATCCACCAAAGCATGAACCGACTGTCAATAATACCAGAGCAAATAAGCCGACGGTTGCGGGTAGAGTTTTTCATGTGTGGAACTCTAAGGATGCAAGCTTTGACGGTAATCTTTTAACTATACTTTTTGAATTCGAGTACAATTCATACTTTTATTTCGATGGATTGTGTGTGGATGTGTTGAAATTACCCGTCTCTGTGATTATTATGAGATGATTGTTTCAATTTTCAAATATTCAACTAGTTATTGTGAAATTCTATATGTTGGACTGTCCTGTTGTTGTTCAGGATAGACAATTTCTTGACAAAACAAGTTTCTCAATAAGACTTAGTCTAGTCACTTTTACTTTTGGTATAAGTGATCCAGTCTGAATTTTTGTCGGATTATCAATTTAAAAAAAAATTAAATCATCATTGTTGATAAGTTCCTTGTGAAAGAAGAAACTTTCTTAGATTCATGTTTGTAAACGTGTACCGATCATACATTTTTACTTCCCTGAACCTATTAAATAATTTTTATGCACGAGATATTCTGGTATTCCTTTCAGATTGATGAAATTCTTTCTTTTATATACTTTCTTGTGAGAGTCCAACCTTGGGATTAAGCAATCCTGTTTAGTTTCGATTCACAAAATTTTGAGGACGGATTTTTTTTGAGTGGGGTAGTAATGTAACAGCCCGATTTTCACTGTTTTAAATAATAGAAATAAGTATGATTATGTTTATATATTTATATGAGTGTTAGAAAATTATTTTAAATAAACGGAGTTCATCACTCAATTCTACTTGAATGTAGAAAGTCACGATTAAAATTTAGGTTGGAAAGTCAGGCGAATCCCGGCCCGCGGATTTCATTGACAGTATAATTATACTTCTCAAAAGACCTAACTTTAATTCGTGAACGAAAAACCTAAGATTTTTATTTTATTTCCTATGATAGTGTATTTTTAGAATTATTTCATAAAAAGTGAAATAATATACGTTTTACGAGAGTTTCGGGACTCAATAAGTGGATGAACCCTATATTCTCTTAGGACTAAGTCATCCATGTGAGAGGTTTAATGTGGCTTAGGGTTATGTTAGCAATTTTTGATAATTGTATTTTGACCCCTAAACTTTCTATTAATTATATTTTGGTCCCAAAACTAATTTTCAAGATACACTAAGTAAAATGGGCCAAATTCTTGTCGTCCAAACCCATTAAGGACTGCGGCCTAGAGCCCAAATGTCATGACCAAAGATTAATTTTCATGATGCCATTTTAATTACCTAAGTTTCCTATGTCATGATTTTATGCCTTAAGCTATTTTCATGTTACAAAATCAATTGGACTTGGGCTTTCTTGGCCCAAAATTGCACAAGGCCCATGGCTTGCTCATAAACTTGATGAGTCAAGTGGCTTCATGATTCTTCTCACACTTTCTCACATATTCTCACACTTTCTCAAAAGCTCTCAAGTGTTCTACCTTGTTCTTATTTTTCTCTCACACATAGAAGCCAAGTTTGTGAAGGAGGTTGAAGATTGCTTGATCATTTTTAAATTCTAATAGGTGATTCTTCATCCTCATCATCTTTTAGTCATAGTTTCTTCAAATCATTTCTTGTCTTGAAGCTTTATTCAATATATTTATCTTAGTTGTTCATGTCTTTAGAAAATGATAAAAAAATCATAGAAAAATCCTTTGAGTTTGAAACCAATTTCTATGTTCTTGTCATCATGTATATGTTCTAAATCCAAGATTATGTTGAAATCAAAAATTTCCTTCCCTTTTTACTCATCAAGGCCGAACCTATAGAGGTGAAGTTGGAGGAGATTTTGTTCATGTCTTTTGTAAATAATCATGTATATTAGCTTTGTTGGTAATGGCTACAATCTCAAGAGGGGGGGTGAATTGAGATATTGAAATTTTTTTCAACAATTTAAAGCAAAATAGAGTTTTCTTAAAGAAAATTGGTTTTCACTCAATTTTAATTCCCAAGAATCAGGTTATGTAACAAGTAATGATGTTAAGAAGAATTATAAGAAGTAACAACAAGTTTAACACAGATTGCAGATCAAAGATTCAAGTTAACAAGCATTCTTAAAACTCGTTCACAACACACACGTGCATATAACAAGTATATGGACTTTAGAGATGAGAAGAACATGCAAACCGATTTATCCTGGTTCGGCTACCTCCTCTGGTAAGCCTACATCCAGTCCCACACCTCTGTGGTTTTCTCCACTATAACCAGAAATTACAATATCCAATTACAGCATTCACAAGGATAACCTCCTTGCCTAAGAACACACCAAAAAGCACACTTGCCTTTCTATACCCAATGATCCCTTCTATCCTTGTTCAATCCTAAGAGATACCCTCTCTTAATCACCCTGATTCACAGAAATAATTGAGTAGAAGAAAGACTCTAAAAGTCTGATTATACAAATTGAAGTTCTAAGAAATATCACACTTTTCTCTCAAAGATGAAGTACTTTTGGAAGCTTTTGAATCTTTCGTTTTTTCACTTTCAGAATGTGTAAGGTAATGTTATGAAAAGTGTTCCTTTGATCCCTCTTTATATAGAAAACAAGTTATAGTCGTTGGGATAAATTAAAACAGATTTGGATCTGATTTAACAAAATCTGTTTTCTTGATTCTCGTTCTTGAAATAAGATTCTGATTGTTCTTGTAGAATTCGCGTCCATCTTGAAAAATAACCGTTTCCATCTAGCCTTTAAGATTTACATTCGGATGGGCTAGTAGACGAGCTCCATTTAGTACTTTAGTGGACGGAGCTTCATATGCCACTTTGGTAGACGAGCGCTTCTCGTTACTTCAGTAGATGAGCGCTTCTTATTACTTCAGTAGACGAGCTCCATGTGCCACATCAGCAGACGAGCGCTTCTTGTTACTTTAGTAGACGCGCGCTTCTGTTACTTTATTGGGCATGAGCTTCTGTCACTTTAGTAGACGCGCGCTTCTGTTACTTTATTGGACGTGAGCTTCTGTCACTTTAGTAGACGCCAGCTTTTTAGTAGTTCATTGGATGTCAGCTTTTTAGTAGTTCATTGGACGTCAACTTTTTAGTAGTTCATTAGACGTCAGCTTTTATTCCAGTGTTGGACGAGCGCTTATATTATTCCACTGTTGGACGAGCGCTTATATTATTCCACTGTTAAGCTCTTGTCTTGATGATTTCTTGATCTTCTTAAATTTAAGTGCTTCACCTAAGAAATCAAATATGCTATTTTTACAATAGCATCTAAAGTATGAGATCTTCATTGCTTGATGCTTTTGTCATTGTCCATTGCTTTATGTCCTTGATCTTCCATCCTTTAATCCTTGATTTTCCTTTTTCATGAGTGATCTTGCATACAACTTAACACATAATAAGTATATGGTCAAAATCAAAAATCTTATGCAAAATACACTTTGTTTGTCATACATCAAAACATGAATGAGGGCTTAGTCTTACAAACTCCCCCTTTTTGATTATCACAAACCTTACCATACTTAACCTTAGTTATTAAAAGAAAATCAGAGTGCAGCTGTTCAGTAAGCATGGTTATTGAGTCATTTTCATCCTCCCTCTGTGTCATTGATATCTTTAAAAAAAAATCAAGTGTTATCATATCATTATCATGAAAAAAAATCATCTTGCATTTATTATAAGTTCAAGTATGTCTTTTCAATGCAGTTCATATTTAGGTATCAGAGAAAAAATTTACAGCAAATGCAAGACAATTAATGGTTGTATGGTTCATATTTCTCCCCTTTTGTCATTATCAAAAAGAAACTATGGAGAATATTGAAATCAAACTGAAAAACAGTCTTGCATTCATTGATAATAAATCATTACAGAGCAGATCCAAGACATCAAAACAACCAAAACAATGAAATCAAAAAAAAAAAAAAAGGAATTACAGACACCTAAGGACACTTAGTCTAAACTGAGACTAGATAAAAGCATCTTGCCCATGTCCTTCATAATTTTCAGCATCTTGTGCTGCCTCGCTTGCCATATTGACTATATTATTAAAAATAACATGTGATATCAATCATTTTGAGGATCAATTATGCCAAGTTCCCTTCTTATAAAGAAGAAACTCTCCTTATTTAGTGGTTTGGTGAATATATCAACTAATTACTTGGTTGTATCTATATGTTCAATCACAACATCACCACTTTGAATATGATCCCAGATAAAATGATGCCTAATTTCAATATGCTTGGTTCTTGAATGCATGATGGGGTTCTTTGTTAGATTAATTGCACTAGTGTTATCACACTTTATTGGTACATGATCTAGATGAACACCATAGTCAATTAATTGTTGTTTCATCCATAGCATTTGAGCACAACAACTCCCAGCTGTAACATATTATGCTTCAGCTGTGGATAAGGCCACACTAATTTGCTTTTTACTAAACCAAGACACTAGGGAATTTCCTAATAAATGGCATGTTCCACTTGTGCTCTTCCTATCTAACTTGCGTCCAGCAAAGTCAGAGTCGGAATATCCTATTAATGTGCAAGTGGATCCCTTGGGATACCACAGCCCCATTTCTTTTGTTCCTAAAAGATACTTCATGATTCTTTTAACTGCAGTAAGATGTGATTCTTTAGGATTAGCTTGATACCTTGCACACATACACACACTAAACATTATATCTGGCCTACTTGCAGTGAGATAAAGTAAGGATCCGATAATACCTCTATACTTGGATACATATATAGATTTACCATGTTCATCTTTGTCCAAGTAGCAGGCTGGACTCATTGGTGTTGCAATTTCCTTTGCACTTTCCATTCCAAACTTCTTTAGTAGTTCCTTGCAATATTTTGTTTGGCTTATGAAGGTTTCATCTTGGCATTGTTTAATTTGAAGTCCAAGAAAGAAGGTAAGCTCTCCTATCATGGACATTTCAAATTCATGTTGCATTAGTTTACCAAATTCCTTGCATAAAGACTCATTAGTAGCACCAAAAATAATGTCATCAACATATATTTGAACAAGTAAGATATTGTGTGCTTTTGTTTTAGTAAAAAGTGTTGTATCAACTTTTCCTCTTTTAAAGCCTTTCTCTAGGAGAAAATTTCTTAACCTCTCATACCAATCTCTAGGAGCTTGCTTGAGTCCATAGAGAGCTTTAGTGAGTTTATAGATATGATTTGGGAACTCACTGTCAACAAAGTCAGGGGGTTGACTTACATACACTTCCTCTTGAATTATTCCATTTAAAAAGTCACTTTTCACATCCATTTGGTACAGTTTAAAGTTCATTATACATGCATAGGCTAATAGCATTCTTATGGCTTCTAATCTAGCTACGGGAGCATATGTTTCATCATAATCAATTCCTTCTTCTTGATTATATCCCTTAGCTACTAGTCTAGCCTTGTTTCTTACTATTATTCCATTCTCATCCATTTTGTTTCTAAACTCCCATTTAGTTCCAATTATTTGATTACTTTTAGGTTTTGGAACTAAATCCCAAACTTTGCTCCTTTTAAATTGATTTAACTCCTCTTGCATTGAAATCATCCAATGTTCATCATTAATAGCATCATCAACACATTTTGGTTCTATTTGAGATACAAACGTCATGGTATTGCAAATATTCCTTAAAGAGTTTCTAGTGGTTACCCCTTTAGTGATCTCACCAATTGTATTGTCTAGGGGATGATTCTTTGAAACTTACCACTCCTTTGGAAGATTTTCTTGTTGGATTTCTGCTAGAGGTTCTTTATTGCTCCCTTCATCTTCCTTTTCCTTATTTCTGTCTTTTCCTTCATCAGATTTCACTTCAGCTTCATGAGTTTCTGCATCATAAAAAATGTCATTTCCCAACCTTTTGGGGTTAGACTCATCAAATGTTATGTGAACAGATTCTTCCATTGATAAAGTACGCTTATTAAACACTCTATATACTTTGCTAGTTAATGAATAACCTAGGAAAATACCCTCATCAACTTTGGGATCAAATTTCCCAAGATTATCCTTGCCATTATTTAGCACAAAACACTTACAACCAAAGACATGAAAAGGAGAAATGTTAGGTTTTCTTCCCTTGTAAAGTTCATATAGAGTTTTCTTCAAAATTGGCCTTATTAGAACTCTATTTAAAACATAACATGCATTACTCACAGCATCAGCCCAAAAATACTTTGGTAAATTAGAGTCACTTAACATGGTTCTAGCAATTTCTTCAAGCGACCTATTTTTCCTCTCAACTACTCCATTTTGTTGTGGAGTTCTAGGTGCAGAAAATTGTGTTTTATACCATGTTCATCACAAAAGTTATCAAACTCCTCATTTTGGAATTCTCCTCCATGGTCACTCCTAATTGAAACAATTTTCACGTCTTTCTCATTTTGAACAACCTTAGCCATTTTCTTAAAAGCTTTAAAAGCTTCATTCTTTTGTTCTAAAAAATAGGTCCAAGTAAATCTAGAGAAGTCATCAACAATTACAAGAGCATAAAGATTTCCACCAAAGCTTTTTGTCCTATAAGGTCCAAAAAGGTCCATGTGCAAAAATTGTAAGGGTCTACTAGTTGAAACAATGTTTTTAGCCCTAAATGAGGTTTTCACTTGTTTACCCTTTTGGTATGCATCACATAAGCCCTCTTTAACAAACTTCTTATTTGGTAAATCAATTACAAGTTCTTTGGAAATCAATTTATTCAAGTGATCCCTATGAATGTGAGTTATTCTCCTATGCCAAAGCCAATTTTCATCTTCTATGGAAATTAAGCAACATGCATCATTGGAAGTTAAATTGTCTAAGTCTAGCATATAGATGTTATTGATTCTATTTCCAATAAATTTTATGTTATTATCATGAATAGATTCAATCATACACAAATTTGAGTTAAAGTTTACCTTGTAGCCTTTATCACATAATTGGCTTATACTTAGTAGATTGTGTTTGAGCCCTTCCATATAGAGAACATCCTTAATCTTGATTGCTGGACTTTTTCCTATTGTTCCAACACCAAGAATTCTTCTTTTGTTTTTGTCTCCATAGGTGACATTTCCACCTTCTTTGGGAGTGAAAGATGTAAATTTTGTGATGTCTCCGGTCATGTGTTTGGAGCAGCCACTATCTAAGAACCAGCTTGAGCTTTTGGCCTTCAAACACACCTACAAAAAAGATTTTTTTTTTATATACTTTTCCTTTAGGTACCCAAATCTGGTTGGGTCCTTTGGTGTTAGTAGCAACATAAGTTCCTTTTGGAACCCAAATTTGTTTAATGCCAACATGTATATTCTTTCTAAGGCTACAAGTAGCAGCTGTATGACCTTTCTTTAAACAATAATAACATTTCACAAAAGGACTAGTTGAAGAACTAGGTGCAACAAAAAGCTTCTTGAAAGATTTTTCATATACCATTGGCTTATATCCAATTCCAGCTTTATCATAAACACCCTTTTACTGTCCTAATATGGCATTCAAGTTATCTCTACCCAAAGTAAAATTAGATAGAGTTGTATTCAGTTTTTCAACTTCCTTTTTCTAGTGTAGTGCATTTGGTGCAAATTGAACTAGATGCAAGTAATTGTGAATTTTTAGCTTATAGTTCTTTAAGCTTTATTTGTAAAGATGCATAGTCACTACATTGCTTTGCAATGATCTTCCTAGAAGATATGAGTTGTTTACCAATTTTAACATATTCTTCATGCAATTCATCAAAAGCATCTTGTAAATCATCATAGGTAGGAGAATAATAATTTACCTCGGTTTCACTATCACTTTGTTGATTTGCCATGAGACATAGGTTGGCTTCTTCATTTTCAGATTCACTACTAGTGGAATCCATATCATTTTCTTCTCAAGCTATGTATGCTCTTCTAGGCTTTCTTCCTTTCTTCTTTTTGTTGTCATTCTTCTCATACTTTTATTTCTTTTGTAGCTTTGGACATTCATTTTTGTAGTGTCCAAGCTTTCCACATTCAAAGCATTTGATTGTTGAGGAAGAGATTTCACATTTGTTCGTGTTCTTTTTGGTAGGAAAATTGAATTGCTTCTTGTTTCTATTCTTTTTGATGAATCTTCTAAATTTCCTCACAAGCAATCCCATGTCTTCTTCTTTGGATTCTCACTTTCATAAAGGTGTTCATCTTCATCACTTTCTATTGATTCTTTGGAGATATGAGCCTTGAGTGAGATTCCTTTATTCTTTTTCTCCTTATCTTCATGACTTTTCAATCTATTGAGTTCTAATTCGTGTTCTTTCAACTTGCCAAATAAAGTAGCAATCTACATGGTGTCTAGATCCTTTGCTTTAGCAATTGCAGTAATTTTTGGCTGCCATTCACGACTCAAACATCTCATTATCTTGTTAATCTTTTTCTCATATGTGATTGTATGTCCGAGTCGTTCTAGCTGGTTCACAATGTGTGTAAACCTCTTTTGCAGTTCATCTATCTCCTCACCATTCTTCATATGAAAGAGTTCATATTCATGGACTAGTGCATTCATTCTTGCTCTTTTCACATCGTTGGTTCCTTCATGAGTGAGTTGAAGAGTATCCCACATTTGCTTTGCCGTTTTGCAATTGGAGACCCTGAAAAACTCATCATAATTCAAAGCAGCTGTTATAATATTGTTTGCCTTAGCATTATAACCAACTCTTCTTTTATCATCATCATTCCAGTCATTTCTTGGTTTAGTTTGTTTATTTCCCTTAGCATCAAGAATAAATGGAACATAGGGACCATTTTCAGCAGCATCTAATACATCTAAACCTGCAGCCTCAAGAAAGATAAGCATTCTCTCAGGATATCACCCAGGATATCATTTGTAGCCATCTCTTGAAGCTATTAAGATTTGTAACACGAGTTTTAGCCCTGATGCCACTTGTTGGTAATTGCTACAATCTCAAGAGGGGGGGGGGGGGGTGAATTGAGATATTGAAAACTTTTTCAACAATTTAAAGCAAAACAGAGTTTTATTAAAGAAAATTGGTTTTCACTCAATTTTAATTCCCAAGAATCAGGTTATGTAACAAGTAATGATGTTAAGAAGAATTATAAGAAGTAACAACAAGTTCAACACAGATTGCAAATCAAAGATGCAAGTTAACAAGCATTCTTAAAACTCTTTCATAACACACACGTGCATATAACAAGTATATGGAGTTTAGAGATGAGAAGAACACATAAACCGATTTATCCTGATTCGGCTACCTCCTCTGGTAAGCCTACATCCAGTCCCACACCTCTGTGGTTTTCTCTACTATAACCAAAAATTACAATATCCAATTACAACATTCACAAGGATAACCTCCTTGCTCAAGAACTCGCCAAAAAGCACACTTGCTTTTCTATACCCAAGGATCCCCTCTATCCTTGTTCAATCCTAAGAGATACCCTCTCTTAATCACACTAATTCACAGAAAGAATTGAGTAGAAGAAACATTCTAAAAGTCTGATTATACAAATTGAAGTTCTAAGAAATATCACACTTTTCTCTCAAAGATGAAGCACTCTTGGAAGCTTTTGAATCTTTCGTATTTTCACTTTCATAATGTGTAAGGTAATGTTATGAAAAGTGTTCCTTTGATCCTTCTTTATATAGAAAACAAGTTATAGTCATTGGGATAAATTAAAATAGATTTGGATCTGATTTAACAAAATATGTTTTCTTGATTCTCGTTCTTGAAATAAGATTCTGATTGTACTTGTAGAATTCGCGTCCATCTTGAAAATTAACCATTTCCATCTAGCCATTAAGATTTACATTCGGATGGGCTAGTAGACGAGCTCCATTTAGTACTTTAGTGGATAGATCTTCATATGCCACTTTGGTAGACGAGCGCTTCTCGTTACTTCAGTAAACGAGTGCTACTTATTACTTCAGTAGACGAGCTCCATGTGCCACATCAGCAGACGAGCACTTCTTGTTACTTTAGTAGACGCGCGCTTCTGTTACTTTATTGGACATGAGCTTCTGTCACTTTAGTAGACGCGCGCTTCTGTTACTTTATTGGACGTGAGCTTGTCACTTTAGTAGACGCCAGCTTTTTAGTAGTTCCTTGGACGTCAGCTTTTCAGTAGTTCTTTGGACGTCGGCTTTTTTTTAGTAGTTCATTGGACGTCAACTTTTTAGTAGTTCATTGGACGTAAGTTTTTTAGTAGTTCATTGGACGTCAGCTTTTATTCCAGTGTTGGACGAGCGCTTATATTATTCCACTGTTGGACGAGCGCTTATATTATTCCACTGTTAATCTCTTGTCTTGATGATTCCTTGATCTTCTTAAATTTAAGTGTTTCACCTAAGAAATCAAATGTGCTACTTTTGTAATAGCATCTAAAGTATGAGATCTTCATTGCTTGATGCTTTAGTCCTTGTCCATTGCTTTGTGTCCTTGATCTTCCATCCTTTAATCCTTGATTTTCCTTTTTCATGAGTGATCTTGCATACAACTTAACACATAATAAGTATATGGTCAAAATAAAAAATCTTATGCAAAATACACTTTGTTTGTTATACATCAAAACATGAATGAGGGCTTAGTCTTACAAGCTTGTTAGTATATATGTTTAGGGAATCCAAGTTGTTTTGTAAAACAAAAATCCATAGCCCTATGAACATGTCATGACCGAAACTAGGTGTGTGTGAGTTAGGAAGTTTTGATTTCCAAACTTAGTTGTTTAGCCACTAATCCCTGATCTTGGTTAATTAAGGATCATTAATCCATGACTTAATCATGATTAGGAATTTTTAGTCACAAAGACCCTTGAGGCCGTGACCATGTAGGAAGGGTTTTGATGGTTTTAATTGTTTTATTAGTAATGGTTTGATTGTATTGGTGAAGGTTGAATTTATTCCGTTGTGTACGTGAGAACCGGGCATTCGATGAAGGAATTTATTCCGTTGAGAATTCTACGAGAGGTAAGAGGGGATTACCTGAGGGATTTTTCCGATGGCTACGTGCTATCTGGTTGGTGTTTGTTTAACTGGTTTAAGTTGTGGTACGTGATATGTGATCAATTATCTTTGTTTAGTTGTTTATTTGCATTAGTATATATAAATATTGAGATGCATGATCTTACTGGGAATATTTTTATAATGTTGTTGTTGGATGTTGTTTGAGAAGCCTGACAATGGCCAGTGCTCAATTAATTAAACGAGATAAAAGCTTTAAGAAGCTTCACGAGTAATATTCAGTATTTAATTTGAAAAATATTAGAATATATTATGTTTTAAATAATTATTTGACAAAATAAGAAATTTTTGAAATTATTATTATTGTAATGATTTACCAATGTAAAAGTACTCTATGAGTCACAGTGAGGACGTGACTGTGAAATTATTTTTGTACTGCTAATTTTTACATAAGAAATTCCCTAATATTATAAAAAGTTAATTTGTGAAATTAATTTTCAAAAATAACTTAATATTAAATTCAGAAAATTACTTAGTGGAAAAAGCTAAGTTTTGGCTTAAATGGCTTTAAAAATACTAATTGACGACAATTAGGAAAAATATCGACGGCAAGTGTTTCGAAAACAGCAGTACGTATTTTTAAGGTTCTTGGGTGTTGTGGACTTGGTGTCCTTTGGACTTCGAGGTCCTGTAGACTTGTGTCTACTGCGTTAAAACATTTAAGATGTTTTCTATTACCACGAACCTAAGACTGATTGCAAGGTTTAGGGGTTTCGTGATTGAGCACTCGGATTTTGAGGTCCTGTGTTAATGAAAACGTTTAAAGATGTGTAAAACTATAATGGGTCATAAGCTTTTGAGCTTCGACAAGGAAAGATTAAACACAAAGAAAAGTGTCAAGAACAGAGTGTTTTTGCATGCATTTGGCAGACATGCCCGTTATGTTCTGGCTGCGTGCCTAGTGCCCTGGCTGCGTGGCTGTATTCTAGCTGCTTCCCTGTGTTCTGGCCATGTGCCTGGTGTTCTGGCTACGTGCCTGGAGCCTGATCAACTCATCACTTGTTGGGATATCTCATGAGATTAAGTGTGAATGTTTAGATGGTGTATATGAAGTGTTCATGCATATTTTTCCAAAGGATGATGTTTGGGGTGTGAAACCTATTATGAGATTATATGTTTTAGTATGAATGCTTGTATAGACATAACATATATATGTGTGTTTTTTGTTGTGTCGCGCATGTGGTCGTCGAGTTAAATCCATATATTGGCTTATTGGAGAGTCTAGAGGAGCTACTCAAGGATTATGGTGTTAACAAGAAGAAGGCTACTTAGCTTGGAGTATACTGACGCTACTGCCTTGTGTTATAGTGTTTGTTAGTTCTGACCAGCTTAGTTTTTATTTAATGTAGTGTTGTTGTTATTAAATAATGATCTATACTATCAAAGATCTAAGTATGAAAACAATATGAGGCAGTATAGTTGTATGACTTATACATACTTATATATTTAAGTTTTGTTATGAATTACTTGGTTGTTGTAATGTTAAAAAATAAAAGAAAAAAATTTATCACGATTTTGAGAATGAGAAATAATGATAACAAGAAAATACTATTTTTCCGAAAGCAACCAGCAAATATTCTTTTAATTTATTTTCCGCAAACAGGTAACCATGTAATGCCCAAGGAGGGGTGTTACAACCCTTTCATCAACAATGTTTCCAAGAACCTCTTCAAGATTAGGTGGCAGAGCCTGTTGCCTTGAACTTTCCGCAAACTCTTGAAATGTGTTTAATGTTCTTGAATGATCTGAGGGGTGCATCATAGATATAGCTAATGGTTGAGAAGAGTGTTTTTCTGATGAGCTCTGATTGTGAATGGATTCATCTGTTTCTTCTGAGCCAACAGTAGTGGCATTTTGATCAGGTTCTTCGACAACAGGTTCATCTGAGATAGGCTCTGAAGCAGGTGAAGGGATCACTGAGACTTCTTTTGCCCATGTGATGGGGTAGACGAATTCCACATTTTTACTATTTATGGTAAGTCCCCAAAGGTCTTTATAGATCATATACCTGAAATTTGAAAGACCACAATTCTCTCTGACCTTAGGAATTTCCTTATTATCTTCTTCAGTCAGTCCAGAGGAAGATGCCTCTCTTGTGCAGTGAATAATACGAGATTTCTAGAAATTTGTAGCATGTTGTTCACTGATTAACTCAGTCGATTCAGTATGTAAAAAGAAATCCAGCATTGAGTAGTCAAAAGTTTCTTGATGTAGATCAAGCAAATATGATTAAGCTTCAGGCATGACTCCTTTGAATCTTCTGTTTTTCTTGTCCTTGTCCTTATTTAGATCTACCATTGGCAGTCTTGGACAGATTCTGTAAGGCATGATTCCAACTCTGGTTGCTTCATTATGTCTCAACCAGGATGGAGGGACAAAATGCACGGTTTTATCAACTTTGAAATGACTGAATTCCCACTTCAACATTTCATAGATGAGCTGATACAGGAAGAAATCAGAGGCCCTCCCATAGACTCTGGGATGCTCAAAGGATACCCATTTTGTGTCCCTTGGCATGATCATGGGAACTTGCTTTAGGATCTTGCTCTTTGCTCTGGGATGGTTGGAAGATTTTTTCTTTTGGGGTTAGTCTCCCAAACAGGTATAATGTGCCTCTCAACTCCATCATCGAGGGGTATGAAAGGAGGAGTTTTGACAAGGTTAGGGTAAATTTTTCTGGGGGGAATTTGTTTAGGGGTAGGTGAGTGACTAATGGTCCTAAGTTGTTGTGTATTTGTGAAGGCACATTTTTTATTAGTTTACAGTCAGGATGAGGTAGGTAAAGGGGTTCAACAGGTGGGCTGACTTCTTCCTCATACTCAGGTAGAGGATACCATCTGTTGGGAATGTGTTCGGATTCAGGTTGGTGAGAGTGAAACAGAACTTTCCATTCCCTTTTTAACTTGGCCCAATCCTCAGATTTGCCATCATAAAGACTAGAATTTGGAGTGAAGGGAAATAGGGTTCTCAAGGGTTTGGGGAAAGGAGCACCAGGAGAAATGCCATCATCTGGTTGATTGAACAAGGGATCACCGGCAGGGATAATAGGTTGAAATTGTGAAGTGGCTATTTGTGTTGGTTGGGGTGAAAGGGGTGTGGAAATGTACACATCATCTGGAGTGGAGACAACAATGTTATCATCAACAGACACATCATCAACTCTAGTTTCTAGCTACTAAGGCATCTACTGCTATTTGAACATGATCACTAGCAGAGACGGTTACCTTAGAAGTCTTAGTTGTTCTGGTCTTTCTTTTTGGTTGCCTTCTAAGTTTTGTTGAGACAGGCACAACGGCCTCAGCAACAGCAGCATAAGTTTTCTACTTCTTCAGGATGGTATTGATAGGAACTCTGTCCTCATCAGCTTCATCATCTTCATTGTGTGAGAAGATAACTCTTCTTTGCTTCTTCACAGCAGGAGCATCAGAAGGTTCCCTGATAACAATGCCGCCAGCTGGTCTCTCGGCAAGCTTCCTTGCTGCAGTGGTCTTTTTCTTGATATTCTTCTTTGGCTCCATAGACTCAACAGTGTTTTGTTCAACCATTTCCTCTTTCATTTTCATCAGCTCCACAATTTTGGCCATTGTAGTAGCAGCATAGGTACTGAGGTTCATGTTAGCTATGTTCATTTTACCAAAGTCTGCAGCCGACATTGGTTTTTCAGTTAAGATCCTAGCTTGCTCCTCAGGAGTCCTTGCAGCAAGAATTTTAAGAATTCCTTGAGCCTTGAAAATCTTAGAAAGAAGATGGCAATAGGGAAATGTTGAGAGTCTTTTCTTGTTCATCACAGCATCTCTAAATCTTCCATACAGAATTCTTGGAAGATTGATCTTCGTTTCGCTGAGAAGATGGCAGAGACAGAATTTGTGCAAAGAGGAGAGGTTGTCTTTGGATCCAACTTTATGAAGAACCACCTTATTAAGAAGCTGATGAAGGATGCGAACAATGTCCTTCATTTCAACAGCTTTCCAAGTGTGAGTTCTGACTGTGTCTTCTTTCATGAGACAGACTTCAATGGTCTCAGAGCCACCCAAATCAGCTTCCCATGACTCAGTAAAAACCAAACCCTCCTGAGCACAGAAAATAGCATCAGTAATAGTCTTCTCTGAGACTACAATCTTCTTTCTCAATACAGTGGAGAAGAAGTCTGTGTCGGTCACTTGAACATTCCTCCAGAAATCCCTAATTAGGTTGGGAAATATAGAGACTTTCTCTATGAAGAGTCCTCCCCACCCAGCTGCATTAACATACTTGCTTATGTCTAAGTTGTAGTCTTGCAACACTCCAAAGTTGAAATGATGCTCAATTGCCAAGTTGACCTTGTCCACGTTGAAGGTTGAAGGAGAAGCCATTTTAGGTGAACAGAGAGCTTAGGATTTGAAAGCAGAGAGAGAGAGAGCTCGAGAAGTTAGGGAAATGTAAAGTTTTTTTTTCTCAGAGGTAAAAATATTACTTTTAAAGGAATTTTGAATCTCAAAGGTTAAAGAAAAACTTTTGAAGTGACATGACATTATGAATAAAACGGCGTTGGTAACTTGGAACTATAAAAAGGTCTTGATGGGATTGATGGAAGTGCTGACTCAGCAAAAAGAATAAAGGATAAATTTGTCATTGAGACAAAATAAATACATTTATTAACAAATAATAAAATATGCTTAAACACATACAGATGTGGACTCGTCTGAAACTATACAAAAAACTCGGTAACCAACAACAGTGGACGCGTCATATAGACGTGCAACACAACATGTAATAGATGCACAACTTTTAATAGGTATTAGACGAGCATAGGTAATACACGCAAGATTAACAATTTTTTCTTTTTAAGGCCGGACGCCTAAATTAATCCACACATATCATATTAAGATGCTTCCTAATAAAGATAAATCTGTCCTCTGCAAGAGGTTTAGTAAAGATGCCCATTGATGGTCAGTATCTACAAATTGAATATCAAACATACCTTTTTGCAAATAATCCCTAATAAAATGATGTTTAATCTCTATGTGCTTAGCTCTAGAATGCAAAATTGAATTCTTAGATAGATTTATTGCAACAATATTATCACACATAAATGGAATACTACTTGCGAACATATTGTAGTCCTCCAATTGATATTTGATCCAGAGAAGTTGTGAGCAGCAACTTGCAGCTGATATATACTCAGCTTCAGCAGTTGATAAGGCAATGGTACCTTGTCTTTTACTTGACCACGAGACAAGATTAGCTCTAATGAAGTGACATCCTCCACTAGTACTTTTTCTTTCAATTCTATCTCCAGCATAGTCAGCATCACAGAAACCAACTAATCTGTAATCTTCATTTTTCTTAAAGCACAGACCAAGATTAGTAGTACTTTTTAAATATCTGAAAATTCTCTGAACTGCTGATAGGTGAGATTCTATAGGATCAGATTGAAATCGAGCACATAAACATACACTGAACATAATATCTGGCCTAGACGCAGTAAGATATAAGAGAGATCCTATCATACCTCTGTATACCTTTTGGTCTACCTTTTTCTCCTTATCATCTTTGTTCAGTATGGAAGTGGGGTGTATAGGAGTATTCGTTGGTTTACAATCATCCATCTTAAACTTCTTCAGAAGCTCTTTTGTATACTTAGTTTGGTGGATGAGCACCTCGTCCAAGGTCTGTTTTACTTGAAGTCCAAGGAAGAATTTGAGTTCTCCCATCATGCTCATTTCAAATTCCTTCTGCATTAACTTAGAGAATTCTTTGCATAGAGAATCATTAGTGCCACCAAAAATAATATCATCAACATATATTTGTACAACCAAGAAATTAGACTTAATGGATTTTCTAAATAAGGTTATGCCAACCTTTCCTCTATTGAATCCATTTTCCATAAGAAAGGAACTTAGTCTGTCATACCAAGCTCTAGGAGCTTGCTTAAGACCTTACAAAGCTTTCTTAAGCTTAAATACATGTTCAGGATGGGTTTCACACTCAAAACTCGGAGGTTGCAAAACATAGACTTCTTCATTAATAAAGTCATTTAGAAAAGCACTTTTAACATCATCTGAAAAAGCACAATACTATGATCTGCAGCAAATAAAAGTAGAATTCTAATAGCTTCTAATCTAGCAACAGTTGCAAAAGTTTCAGTATAATCAATACCTTCTTCTTGAGAGAAACCTTGATCAACAAGTCTTGCTTTGTTTCTTATTACCTTACCATTTTCAACAAGTTTGTTTCTGTAAACCCACTTTGTTCCAATCACTGATTTGTCTTTGGGCAGTGGAACCAGAGTTCAAACATCACTTCTTTCAAACTGATTGAGTTCCTCTTGCATATCTAGAATCCAACCATTGTCCAGCAGAGCCTCGTCTACTATCTTTGGTTTCATCTCAGAGACTAGTGCAGAAATATCTTATTCACTGAAGGTTGATCTGGTTCTTAGCTTGTCATTGGGGTTTCCAGTGATCTGATATTATGGATGATAATTCTTGAAGTACCAAGATTTTTGAACTGTATCATGTTGAGAAATGGAAGTTTCTGGTTGTTGAGTGGGGTCATCTGCTTGATCATCAACTTTTATCTCTGGTGAGTCTCTTGGAATGTTTAGATCGAGATCTGCAAAAGCTTCATCTAGCTCTGATAATTTCCTATCAGGCTGTTTGTCATCAAACTTGACATGAATACTTTCCTCTACTATCAGAGTCTTAGAATTATAAACTTTAAAGCCTTTAGATGTTTCAGAATATCCTAATAGTATTCCATTATCTGTTTTAGCATTAAACTTACCAAGTTGATCTTTAGAATTCAGTATATAGCATTTGCAACCAAAAGGGTGAAAATATGATATGTTGGGTTTTCGTTCTTTCCATAGTTCATAAAGAGTCTTATTCAGGATAGGTCTAATATATATTCTATTCTGAATGTAGCAGGTAGGATTAATAGCTTCAGCCCAGAAGTGTCTAGCAACAGAGTTGTCATTGAGCATAGTCCTGGCCATCTCTTGAAGAGATCTGTTCTTTCTCTCTACCACACCATTTTGCTGTGGTGTTCTAGGTATTGAGAAGTTGTGAAGGATACCACTTTCTTCATAGAACTTATGAAATAACTCGTTTTCAAATTCTCCTCCATGGTCACTTCTGATTGAAGTGATACACATGCCTTTTTCATTATGTACACGTTTGCAGAATACATAAAAAACCTTAAAAGACTCATCCTTGTGAGTTAAGAACATAACCCATGTCCATCTAGTGTAATCGTCTACTATGACAAGACCATATTTCTTACCACTAACAGAGGCAGTCCTTGTTGGACCAAAAAGATCAAGATGTAGCAACTCTAGTGGTCTATTGGTACTAACAACATTCTTAGATTCAAAAGAACCTTTGACTTGTTTTCCCTTTTGACATGCATCACAGAGAGCATCAGATTTGAACTTAAGGTTTGGTAGTCCTCTCACGAGGTTATGCTTGTTTAGTTTTGAAATTAATTTCAAGTTTGCATGACCTAGCCTTTTGTGCCAAGTTCATCTCTCATCTCCAATGGACACTAAACATGAGACACTTTGATTTGAGAGGTCCTCCAAGTCAATCTTATAGAGATTGTTTTGCCTTTTAGCAGCGAATAAAAGTGATCCATCATTTTTCTTGACAGTACACATGTTCTTATCAAAAGAACTTGCATATCCACTGTCACATAATTGACTTACGCTCAGTAGATTGTGCTTCAAGCCATTTACTAAAAGAACATTATCAATGGAGGGAAAAGGATGTTTACAAATTTTACCTATACCAATGATTTTCCCTTTAAGATTTCCTCCAAATGTGACGCAACCACCATCTGGGCTTAAGACTTTGGAACATAGACCTTTCTCCCGTCATGTGTCGTGAGCAGTCACTGTCCAAGTACCAAGACATTTGTTTTCTTCCTGTTGTTAAGCAAATCTGCAACAGGTATTATCTTATCTTTAGGTACCCAAACTGACTTGGGTCCTTTCTTGTTAGTTGTTACTGGACGAGTATGCTTAGCATGTTTATTAGGTATACATCTAGATGTAATATGCCCATCTTTTCCACACACTTTGCAAAAGGTGTTGGACGAGCTAGACTTAGCCTTAGCATATTTATCTGGAACTTTTGAAGTTCTATGCTGTGTATGTGATTTTGACTTTTTGTGAGATGCATCTTGCTTCTCTTTGTCATAACCAAGGCCAGGTTTATCATGAGATGACCTAGAGTACCTTAAAATGAGACTAAGTTTATTTGAACCACCTACAAGCTTTGACAGAGAATCTGTCAGATATGTTACATCTTGTCTCGGTTTTATAACTTCACAAGAAACATCAGGTTCACACTCCATTTTGTTAGCTAGACTAACATTCACTGATTTTAGTATGTCATTTTCATCTTTAATGTTTTTTTTTTCAGTGCAGACCCTATCATATTCTCTAGTCAGTTTAGAAAATTTCTTTTTGATACTATTATATTCTCATGATAGTATAGACGACTCATGCAACAATTCAACAAAAGCATTTTGAAGAGTGGACGGGTCAGAGTCCATTACCTCAGCATCAATGTATTCGCTTTCTGATGCAGTGTCTGCCCTGAGACAAATATTTGCCTCTTCCTCAGCTTCATTTTCTTCATCTGATGAAGACAGGTCAAGATCCTCCCATGTAGCCATTAAGTCTTTCTTCTTTTTGAAGAATTTCTTTTTATCCTTTAGATCCGGGCAGCCAGTTTTGAAATGACCAGGTTTTTTGCATTCAAAGCACAAGGGTGGACCTTTTTCCTTAGAGTCTGACTTCTCCTTACAAAACTTTTTGTTGAGTTGCTTCCTTCTGAAACCACATTTCTTTCTCCACATATGTTGAATCTTCCTGGAGACGAAGGACAATTTATCCTCATCTGATCCTTCATCATTATCAGAAGATTTAGACTCATCAGATGACTCAGCAGCTTAGAGACCTTTTGATGAACTTGCTTTCTTTGCCTTTAGGGCAATAGATTTTCCTTTTCTGGAATTTTCTTCTTCATTAAGTTCAAGTTCATGAACCTTGAGATATCCAAGAAGCTCTTCTAAAGAGAGTGTATTCATTTTTTTGGCTTCATGAATAGCGATTAATTTGGGTCTCCATTGCTTGGATAGACTTCTCGGATTTTTCCGACATGATCTCTATTTTCATAAACTTTTCCAAGAGATCTCGAGATCATGGTGATGGTTTGGAATCTTCCAAACATTTGGTCTATTGTTTCATGTTCACCCATCTTGAACAGCTCATACTGATGAACCAAAGATGCTGATCTTTGATTCCTAAACTTGTGAGGAACCCTCATGAGCTAGGGTAAGAGTATCCCAGATTTCTTTAGCAGTATTGCAGCTGTGAACTTTGTCATGTTCAGATATGGTTATAGCACACATAAGATAGTGCTTAGCCTTCAGATTTAGCTTATGTTGGTTTTTCTTCTCTTGAGTCCATTGGGCTTTAGGAACAGAAGCTCCAGCTTCATTTCTTGGTTCATTGTAGCTGGTTTAAATCAGCTCCCAAATATCTACATTCTGTGCATCCAAGAAGGCCATCATTCTCCTCTTCCAGTAGTCATAATCTGTTCCATCAAAGAGAGGAGGTCTGTTGATAGCTTGTCTTTCTTCATCCATGGTTGTTGGATCGTACTCCCTCGGCACTTGTTGAAATGGACAACTATAAACATGAGAAGGGGGGTTGAATTGTCTTTATCAGAATTTAAGCAAAGCTGAAATCTTTTCGCAGACAGAAAGCTAGATTTGAACGAGTGGAAGAATACAGGATGGACGGGTGACTATTGCAAACACACCACTTGTCAGACGCAAGAAAACTAAAGCAATTAAAGAGTTTAAGGGAAGAGAGATTGACACGGTGTTTTATCCTAGTTCACTCTTCAAATCAAAGAGCTACGTCCAGTCCTTGGCAGCACCAAGATTTATCCACTATAACTGATAAGGTTACAGACTCAAGTATTATTTGCACACCTAGCCTCTTCAGGCTCAAGACAAGTATTATTTGCACACCTAGCTTCTTCAGTCTCAAGACAAGTATTATTTTCACACCTAGCCTCTTCAGGCTCACTCTGGTTTGTTTGAGAGATTGGGTTTATAATAAATACAATTTCTCACAAACAGATCTTTCACTAACACTCAGAGAGTGGTTTAAATGTGAAGTCTATGAAAGTCTGCGTAAATAACTTCAAATGTTTGAAGAATACAGAATGAAAGAATAAAAGAATTAATGAGCAGAGCAATGGCATTTTAATGCAGTGTGTATTCTCTTTTTCTTCATCTTCAATGACTTCTGTATTTATAGTCTTCAAGCATTTAGGATCTGTTAGAGACATTCTCACATAAGTTGGCTTCAAGCGAACTTCATTAACTCGCAATAGAGTCGTTCTAAGCACCCATTAATGCAATATAGTCGTTCCGAGCAGCCATTAATGCAATAGGAACGTTGGTTGTACTCTAACATGTAGGATCATGGCTTTATGCATCGAGATACAGCCATGTCGAGTTGGGCGGTAGAGCTTTTTGTACTTTGCTGAGTACACTCCCCTTTTGTGGAATAAAGCATGTTGGAAGCATTCTTTTCGATTATCCAAGGTTTCTTGAGAGAGTAGTCTTCTGACTTTTCTTGATAATCGTGAAACTGAGCAGGAGAGAAGGCTTTAAGTCTCTTTCTGATTTTTGAACTAAGATTCTGATAATCCTTAGAGAATTTGCGTTCATAAGATAAGTGCTTCCATCTTGAAAATAATCACGTCTATCTAGTCATTTGAGTTCTCATTCGGGCTAGTAGAGGATCTCCATATTAAGGACTTAGCAAGTCCAAAGACTAGTGGACGAGCGCTTCTGTCACCTTTAGTGGACGAGCACTTCTATTACTCTAGTGGACGAGAGCCTCTGTTACTTTAGTGGACGAGAGTCTCTGTTACTCTAGTGGACGATAGTCTCAGTTACTCAGGTGGACGAGAGTCTTAATTACTCTGGTGGACGAGAGTCTTAGTTACTCTAGTGGACGAGAGTCTCAGTTACTTTACTGGACGAGAGTCTCAGTTAGTCTGGTGGACGAGAGTCTTAGTTACTCTGCTGGACGAGAGTCTTAGTTACTCTGATGGACGAGAGTCTTAGTTACTCTAGTGGATGAGAGCCTTTTGGCACGTCATTGGACGAGCCATTCTGATACCTTAGTGTTCGCACTATTCTGATACTTTGATGGACGCGCTATTCTGATACTTTCATGGACGCGCTCCAAGTGCCACGTCATTGGACGGATAATTCTGATACCTCACTGGACGGGCTTTTATGATACTTTGATGGGCGCGCTTGATGAGTGTGATTACACCCTCATATTTCATTGTCATTTTGCATGCATTTTCATATAGTTTAGGCATATTTAATTTGATTTTTGTTAATTTTTACCTTGGAACGGGTAAGGCGGTTTTTGTGGTGTTGTTTTGCAGAAATCAAGGGTAAAATGCTCAGGATCAACCAGGATGGAGCTCGGATGAAGACGGAGCTTGAAAAGTGAAGAAAATGAGCCAAACAGAGCCCATCACGGCCTAGCCGGGATGACCATCACGGCCATGATCGAGCAAAACTGAAAAGAAAAAAGGCAAAAGTCAGAACTGGTAGGCCGTGATGCCCATCAAGGCCGTGACCTGTCAGCTGAGCCAGACCCCCACAAGTTAGAATCTATCATGACCGTGACAGACCAATTACTGAAGAAACGCCCAAGGCAGAAGCTATCACGGCCGTGACGCGCATTACTTGGATCAGAAGCAACTGATTTGGATCTAATTTGAGTTAGATTGGGATTCAAACTTCCCAAATCTATAAATAAGGCATATGGGCAGAGGCAAAGAGGACTTTTTGGGCTGCTACTCTTAGGCTATTATTTAGGATCTCTCTTCTTCTCCTCCTCTCTTCTCTTAGTTTTATTTTCATGTTATTTGTAACCAAGCTTGTCATCACCATGACAATGCTTGAGTACTAGTTTAATTTCTAGGGATTGAGGCTATGCCCAAGGTTGATTTATGTTGTTTATTTGATGTTATATCTTTGTTAATTGCGGTTTTGCTTTAGATCTGATTTCTAGTGTTTTAATTACTCGTAAATTCGGTGGCCACTTGTTTGCGTGTCATAGACATTCTAAGGAGGAACCTAGCGGTGAACTTAGGTGTCAGATCTATAGAATCAGACTCAGGACTGAAATCACGAGAGTTAGAAGCCGTCCTTCAAGGATTAACGAATTGTCACAAAACGTAAAGGGTTCAATCTAAATTCGACTACCACGAGAGTAGGGGTTGGTTTAATTGGGCACGGTTTTTGTAACCCGAGAGGGAGCTTAAACTATTTGAGGATAAATTCGCCTTCAAGGAAATTTCGATAAATTAACAAGGGATAATCAATTTAGTAACATAAACGATCTTGTTGGTAACCCAAATTCCTAGGAATCCATTTAGATCTGAAAAACCATAAATTGTTTACTTTCTGTTTTACTTGATTGTATCTTATCCCTTATTTCAAAAATCCAAATCTTTTTATACAGTCCAGTTTTATCATTTAACAATTAGTTGCCACTTGAGATCACGGTCTCTGTGGGATCGATATCTTTTTATTACTTGGCGACAATCCGGTACACTTGCCGGATAGCACAGACGTGCACTCGCACGAAGGCACATCAAGTTTTTGGCACCGTTTCGGGGATCAAGGTTAACTCAAATCTCAATTTAATTTTTAAATTGATTTTTTGGACCTTTTCTTTTTATTTAATTTTTATAAAAAAGATTCTTCTTTTCCTTCTAGAGTATCTATCTCTCTGTGTTTTTATGCAAAGATCCCTAAGTCTTGGAGACCTTACTGAGGTTGACCCTGAAATCGAGAGGACCTTTCATAGACGTAGGAGACTACAAAGAGAGAGAGAGAGAGGTTGACCCCCATTACACTAATGGCGAATCAACCGGATACGAAGCCATTGAAGGACTACGCAGCCCCAAATGCGAGGGGTTTGCGAACTGGGATTGCTAGGCCAGAGATTGAGGCGGAGAACTACACTATACCTCCTATGCTAATCAACATGATTAGGCAACATCAATTTGGAGGATTGCCCTCGGAGGGCCTGACTGATCACGCAGAGACATTCTTGGAGTTCACCGATGCAGTTAGAATTCAAGGCGCCCCAGTTGATGCTATTCGCTTGCGGTTATTCCCCTCCTCTCTGACTGAAAAAGTGAAAGCTTGGCTAAAGCAAATCCCCGTTAATACCTTGTCAACTTGGGACCAACTGGAGCAGGCGTTCTTGGAGAAATTCTTCCCTCCATCCAAGACGGCTTACCTACGAGCCCAGATCGCCGGCTTCTTCCAAAAGGACGGAGAATGCTTATAAGAAGCTTGGGATCGCTACAAGGGACTGCTGGAGTCTTGCCCACATCATGGACTCGAGAGGTGGTTATTAGTGCACACCTTCTACAACGGATTGAATTACTCTTCGAAGGTGTCACTTGACTCTGTAGCTGGTGGAGCCTTTATGAATAGGCCTCTGACTGAGGCATTCAACATCATTGAAAACGTGGCCACCAACTACCACCAATGGGGTTCAGAAAGAGGTAATAACCCGAAAAAGATTTCGGGGGGTAAGTTTGAAATGAATAGCACAGATCTTATAATGTCTAAAATAGACTCGTTGAATAAACGCTTTGATCAGCTTGAAAGAGCTAACGTGAGTTCAATAGGTTCCACTAACATTGTTTGTGAGATTTGTGGAATGCAGGGTCATGACATAATGGAGTGCCCACGGGGTATTGCTCATGGATCCGGCACTTCGGGGGAACAAGTGAACTCTTGTCACAACCTCTACGACACGAACCCGAAATTGCCAAACTATTCTCCTCCAAATGCTTACAACCAAGGAAGGAAGAACAACCCTTACCTCTCCTACGGCAACTACAGCAACATGCTAAACCACGAGTTCCAAGAGGGCCAAGGTAATAGAATACCCGCACCGGGTATCCTCGTACATGTAGTCTAAACTTGAGTCTTTATTGGAAAGTTTTGTTGAAACTCAAACAAAACAAAATGAAGAGTTTAGACAACAAGGTAGGGCAAGAACGAGGCAATAAAAGAGCTAGCATCTAAAGTAGATAACTTAGCCATCCATAACAAGATGCTAGAAACTCAGATTGCCCAACAAGCCAAAGACATACTCTAGACCTAAAGGCACGTTCCCGGGGCAACCCGAAGCAAATCCCATTGAACATTGCAATGCCATACACTTGAGGGATGATAAGCTTAGGGTAGCTGAAAAAGATGTGGGGTGTGAGGAGGACATGAACGAAGATGAAGAGCCAGAACCAAAGTATGTCCCTTCACCACCGTACCAACCCCCAATACCTTTCCCACAAAGGTTGGTCAAGAGAAATCAAGTAGACATAGAAGCTAAAATGCCTCCTAAACTGAAAAACCCAGGTAGTTTCTCTATCGCTTGCTCAATTGAAGAAGTACAAATAGACCAAGCCTTATGTGACTTAGGGGCTAGTGCGAGCTTGATGCCACTCACTATCTTGGGAAGGTTGGGAACCAAAGAGTTGAGTCCATTCAAATTCTCCTTACAATTTGCGGATGGCTCGACTAGGACTCCTCCAGGCATACTAGAGAATGTTCCTGTAAAGGTAGGGAAAATTTTCATCCCTACCGATTTCCTGGTATTGGATATGAAAGGGAATTCTGAATTCCCCATCATTTTAGGAAGGCCATTCTTGGCCACCGCTGGAGCAAAAATAGACGTAAGGAATGGCAAAATCTCTCTGAATGTAGAGGAAGGTAGGGTAGATTTTGAATTGACTAACTAGTATAACAACCCTCCTTTTGTGAGTCATGTGTGCAGGATCGATATAACGTCTCCAGTGGTAAAGGAAGAGCTCAACATGGAAGCAACTCCGAAGATTTGCATGGCTGATGATGCACCAAATGGTGATGAAGTTGGAGTTGCTCATCATGTGGAAACAAAACTTCCGCCGGGAGAGAGTAAGGCCAGGAAGCTCCGAGTGAAAAGAGCGAAGCGGAAGCGCAATTGGCCATATGAGCAGAATCGGCTCTTTGAAGGAGTTCCAGGGAAGAGAAGTGTTCCTGCACTTCTACGCCCAGCCGACCCCGGTTGATTGAAGGAAGTATGGTCAAGCTTACGACCGTAAATAAGCGCTTCTTGGGAGGCAACCCAAGTTTTTCTTTCCCTTTTCCATTTATTTTTGAATTTAGCTCTTGAATAATTTGAGAAGATCAAGAGGGGAAAAAATCATAAATTAATAAATTTTTCAAGTGTTTTCAGGTTAAGAAGGAAGAGCAAAAAGGGTAGGGACTAACAAAGTCAGAAGTCATCACGCCCAGGTCGTGACAGCGGTCACAACCATGATGAGCTAACCAAGAGGACCAGAAAGGATCACGGCCCATCCGTGATAAGCGTCATGGGCGTGATGAGTAGGACCCTAAGATTAGAGAGCATCATGGCCTAGCCGTGATGCAAGTCACGGCCGTGACAGGCCAGCTCTTGAAGACCAGAATTGATCACGGCCTGCCCGTGATGAGCCTCACGGCCGTGATACAGTTTCCAACAAGTTTTGACTGGCATGTGAGCCAACACCCGCTACCACCTTGGTGAGTTGTTCCATTTTTCTCCTTTCTCCGACTCGATTATTTACATTGGGGACAATGTAAGTTTTTAAGCTTGGGGTAGGGGTATTTTTGCATTTCGCATTTTTCATGTTGCATTCATCTAGGCATAGTCTTGCATGATCACATTCTCTAGATTGCCCCTCACTTAGATTATGCACCCAATTGTGAGAACTAGGTGCCAAATAAATTGTGATAGTGAATTTTTGAACCCAATTTTTTTTATTCTTGTGATGAGGCTAAAAATAAAAATTCTTGAGATGATCTTTTGATAGTTGATAATTAGCATGTGATTCTCTAGATTTGTGTTTCTCACTGATTTTGAACTACTAAATGTAAGATTTTGAGCCAAAAAGGGGTACTCACTAAATCTACCCCATTCCTTGTGATACAGTGTTTTAATTCCTCTTGGATTGTATTTTCTAGAACTTGACTTGAAACCGTCTTGAAACTTAAAAATCTTTGAAAACATTTTTGAAAATGATTGAGGCACTAGGTATTTTTCCGGCCTTCTGAGCTTTGATTGATTAAATGCTACCCCTTAGTTGCCTAATTTTGAGCCTAAAAGAATAAAATACTTTTCTTGGTACCTTGAAATATTTTGATGAAAAATGCTTGGTATGGCACCTTTTAAAGTATTACAAAAAGGGTAAAAAAAGGTAGTTTGAAAAAGTATGGGATAAGAAAGATAGAAAATATTTCTCTTGAGCTGAAAATCTCCCCTTCTCCAAATAAATAAAATGAAATAAACAAAAAAATATGGAGAAGGGGAAGACAAAAGAAAGTGAGAAATAAAATAAAAAGAAAGAAAGAAAGAAAGGTGGAAAAATGAATCAAAGCCCAAAAAGGGTATTTTAGAAGGTGTCATGATTTGCAATGTTTGATAATTTGTTTAGCCTTCTTGAAATTTCCTTTTCTTGATTTCTCCACCTAACAATTAATCTCATGGCCTCGTTACAACCAGAATAAAAGACCTCTTGATTCTTATGTGTTTTCATTAATAAAAGTAGAGATTTGGTTAATAGTCAAGCTTATGGTAGAATACCTTCCTTGAGGAAATTGAGCGAATTGTCATATGCCCTAGAACACTTGAGTGAGGTGAGAAGAGTGCCCGAATCAGTGAGAATATGACTTTAAAGAACTTAAGCTTCTAATTGGGCTTGAAATCGACTATCTCTTGGGTACTTATTGAAAATGCCTGTTACTTGGATTAGTTACTCGGGTTCTTGGTTCACTATCCATGCTTTTGTTATTTATATCTTCTGGCCTTGGTGATTGCTTGAGGACAAGCAAAATCTTAAGCTTGGGGTGATTTGATGAGTGTGATTACACCTCATATTTCATTGTCATTTTGCATGCATTTTCATATAGTTTAGGCATATTTAATTTGATTTTTGTTAATTTTTACCTTGGAACGGGTAAGGCGGTTTTTGTGGTGTTGTTTTGCAGAAATCAAGTGTAAAATGCTCAGGATCAACCAGGATGGAGCTCGGATGAAGACGAAGCTTGAAAAGTGAAGAAAATGAGTCAAACAGAGCCCATCATGGCCTATATGTGATGACCATCACGGCCATGATCGAGCAAAACTGAAAAGAAAGAAGTCAAAAGTCAGAACTGGTCACGACCTAGCCGTGATGCCCATCACGGCCGTGTCCTGTAAGCTGAGCCAGACCCCCACAAGTCAGAATCTGTCACGACCGTGACAGACCAATTACTGAAGAGGCGCCCAAGGAAGAAGCCGTAACGTGCATTACTTGGATCAGAAGCAAATGATTTGGATCTAATTTGAGTTAGATTGGGATTCAAACTTCCCAAATCTATAAATAAGGCATCTGGCCATAGGCAAAGAGGACTTTTTGGGCTGCTACTCTTAGGCTATTATTTAGGATCTCTCTTCTTCTCCTCCTCTCTTCTCTTAGTTTTATTTTCATGTTATTTGTAACCAAGCTTGTCATCACCATGACAATGCTTGAGTAGTAGTTTAATTTCTAGGGATTGGGGCGATGCCCAAGGTTGATTTATGTTGTTAATTTGATGTTATATCTTTGTTAATTGCGATTTTGCTTTAGATCTGATTTCTAGTGTTTTAATTACTCGTAAATTCGGTGGCCACTTGTTTGCGTGTCATAGACATTCTAAGGAGGAACCTAGCGGTGAACTTAGGTGTCGGATCTATAGAATCAGACTTAGGACTGAAATCACGAGAGTTAGAAGCCGTCCTTCGAGGATTAACGAATTGTCACAAAACGTAAAGGGTTCAATCTAAATTCGACTACCACGAGAGTAGGGGTTGGTTTAATTGGGCACGGTTTTTGTAACCCGAGAGGGAGCTTAAACTATTTGAGGATAAATTCGCCTTCAAGGCAATTTCGATAAATTAACAAGGGATAATCAATTTAGTAACAATAACGATCTTGTTGGTAACCCAAATTCCTAGGAATACATTAAGATTTGAAAAACCATAAGTTGTTTACTTTCTGTTTTACTTGATTGCATCTAATCCCTTATTTCCAAAATCCAAATCTTTTTATACAGTTGATAGTGTGATTTTACATCATATTTTCTATATACTTTTGCATGCATTTTTCATATAGATTAGGCATTCGTTATTTGGTTTTTATTAGATTTTCCCTTGGAACGGGTGAAGCGGTTTCTTGGTGTTATTTTGCAGGAACTTAAGGAAAACTGTGCAAGTTTGGCCAGAATGAAGCTTGGATGATTTTGGAGCTTGAAAAGAGAAGAAATTGAGCCAAGCGAGTTCAAGATTCGCCCATGAAACACAATTCGCGTCGCGACCTTGAAAGCTGACTGTGCCTGAAATTGCAAACTTCTTCTGGTTCGCGTCGCGAAGACACTCTCGCCTCGCGAGAGATCCATTTCCGAAACAGCAGAGTTTTAACTTTCGCCTCGTGAGCTCGCGCAGAATCTGATTGGTATAAGTTGCTGTTTTAGAGCAGCCCTGAAGGAGTTAGAGAGTTTTTAGGTTTTGAGCCAGAGGCACTTGGAGGCTGCGGCTGGAAGAGGGTTCAAACCCTGAAGGGGATGTTTTCCTTGCTCTGGGACTGAAAGAATATTGGAGGATCCTTCTATGGAGTTTGCTTCATCCCTTCTCTCTTTCTCTTTGTATTCTTTTTTATGAGTAGTTAAATCCTTGTTGTTGGGATTAGATGTAACCAAATTGATTATTATGTATTTATCTTGACTGATTATTCTATGTTCATGTCTTCATATTAGTGATTAATTTTCTGTGCTTAATGCTTGTTGTGGCTAGCACCCCCATGACTCGATTAGTGTTTTGGTATGTAATGGAGACGTTCGTATCAGAACCGGAACTGAAATTAATCACCTAGTAACCCTTACATCTAGAGATGGAGTTTGGTTTGCTAGTAATCGCGTAATCCCTAATCCTAATGCAATTTCATTAATCTAGGCCACCTAAGAGATTATGGTCTATTAGTGGAATTAGGCTCTTGTCATCCGAGAGATCGGGGCTTGAGTAGTTTAGTGGATTGATTTTAATATCTGAAGCATGAATGGGAGGTATCTAGTCCTGGTATTGCATGAATTACAGGTTTGGTGAAGTCTAGTCCCAACATATCTTTCTGCACTCCAAGTGTTTGTAAAAGGTCCCCAAAAAGACCAAAAACATTTTATTGCTTTTGTTGCTTTATTTTTCTGTTTTGATCTCTCTTGATTTATATTTTAGTCTAGATAGTTGCTGAGCTTGTGAATTGGTACTTGTCATCCAATCCCCGTGGATACGATAAACCGGTCTCACCACCGTATTACTTGCACGACTGGGTATACTTGCCCAGATTCGTCAACAACAGTCCAGTTTTATCGTTTAGCAATTAGTTGCGACTTAAGATCACGATCTCAGTGGGATCGATATCTTTTTATTACTTGGCGATAATCCAGTACACCTGTCGGATATCACACACGTGCACTCGCACGAAGGCACATCAGCGCTCCAAGTGATACTTTTAGTGGACGCGGCCTTCTGATACTTTTAGTAGATGCGGCCTTCTGATATTTTAGTGGATGCGGCCTTCTGATACTTTTAGTAGACGCGGCCTTCTGATACTTTAGTGGACACGGCCTTCTGATACTTTAGTAGATGCGGCCTTCTGATACTTTTAGTGGACTCGGCCTTCTGATACTTTAGTGGACGCGGCCTTCTAATACTTTAGTGGACGCGGCCTTCTGATACTTTTAGTAGACGCGGCCTTCTGATACTTTTAGTAGACGCGGGTTTGTTTCTCTTGCGTTTTGGACGTGCGCTTCAATCACTATAGTGCTGGACGTTTGTTCAAAACACGTGTGTTGAACGTGAGTTTTTATCACTACATTGTTGGACGAATGATTCTCTTATTTAATCTGCACACTCGATAGATAGGTTAGCAACCAATATGAAGGTTAATTAAATCATTAACCAATGTTTAGTTCTCATCAAAACTTAGGGAAATGCACATCAGACATTTTAGAGACTTAACAATCTCCCCCTTTTTGATGATGACAAACAATGAGATGATTTAATGAACCTCAGAAAATATCAACAAAGAAAATAGCATATATAGACAGGTTGAAATTTTCTTAAGTGTGAATAGGTCATATCATATTCATTCTCCCATCTATTTCTCCTATTCTCCCATTTTCATTTCTCTCATTCTCCCTATTCATTTCTCCCTTACTCCCCCTTTTGTCAACATCAAAAAGGGTTATCAAGTTTTATTTATGAGATATGTTAAAGGCAAGATAACATGTTAAGAAAATCATAGTAATGCAGCAAGCATATTAGACATATTCCACTTAAATTATTGTATTATTGCTCCCCCTGAACTAATGCTTAGTTGAAAGAACATGTATATAGGAGTAATGACAGATTTAGCATAGACTCGTTAACATTTATACATGACATTCAACAATGCAATGCATGTTTAGATTATCTCTAATAAATAAAAATTTTTCTTCTGTGAGGGGTTTAGTGAAAATATCAGCCCATTGATTTTCAGTTTTAACAAACTTAATATCAAAGATGCCTTTTTGAACATAATCCCTAATGAAATGATGTTTGATTTCAATATGCTTAGCCTTAGAATGCTGAATTGGATTTTTAGTTAATCATATAGCACCGGAATTATCACACCATACAGATATGTTATGTTCATAAATAGAGTAATCCTCAAGTTGATGTTTTACCCATAAGAGTTGAGAGCAGCAACTAGCAGCAGAGATGTATTCTGCTTCAGCAGTAGACAAGGCAATGGTTGTCTGCTTCTTGGTTGACCATGAGACTAAACTTGCTCCAATGAAGTGACATCCTCCACTAGTGCTTTTTCTTTCTATTATGTCTCCAGCAAAGTCAGCATCACAATATCCCACTAATCCGTATTCTTTTGATCTTAAATACAGCAAACCAAGATTAGTAGTTCCAAGCAAATATCTAAATATTCTTTTTACAGCCTTAAGATGAGATTCTCTAGGATCATATTGGAATCTAGCACACATACAGACACTAAATTGAATGTCAGGTCTGCTTGAAGTTAAGTACAGTAGAGAGCCAATCATACATCTGTAGACAGTTTGATCTACCTTTTTACCTTCATCATCTTTGCTTAGTTTTGCATTGGGTTGCATAGGGGTTTTCATGAGCTTTGCATTTTCCATTTTGTATTTCTTGAGTATCTCCTTGGTATATTTTTGTTGATGAATGTAAATTCCATCACTTGTTTGCTTGATTTGTAATCCAAGGAAGAACTTCAATTCTCCCATCATGCTCATCTCAAATTCAGCTTGCATTAGACTTGAAAATTCCTTTCATAGCTTTTCATTAGTTGCTCCAAAAATAATATCATCAACATATATTTGAACTATAATAAAGTTCTCTGTAGAGCATTTTTTGAACAGAGTAGTGTCTACTTGTCCTCTAGTAAAACCATTATGGATGAGAAAAGAACCGAGTCTATCATACCATGCTCTAGGTGCTTGTTTCAAACCATATAATGCATTTTTAAGTTTGAAAACGTGATCTGGTTTATCAGTATCCTCAAAACCAGAGGGTTGTTTAACATACACTTCTTCTTCAATTATACCATTTAGAAAAGCACTTTTTACATCCATTTGAAACATGGTAATTTGGTGTTGTGCAGCATATGACATTAAAATGTGTATGTCTTCTATTCTAGCTACAGGTGCAAAGGTTTCAGTATAATCAATACCTTCTTGTTGGTTATAGCCTTGAGCTACTAACCTTGCCTTATTTCTGACAACTTTACCATCTTCATCCAATTTGTTTCTGAAGACCCATCTTGTTCCAATAACCGACTTGTTTTTAGTCTTAGAGACAAGAGTCCAGACATCATTTCTGGTGCACTGGTTAAGTTCTTCTTGCATAGAAAGAATCCAGCTTTCATCCTCAAGAGCTTCTTCAATGCGTTTAGGCTCCAAATCTGAAATAAAGGCCACATTGCTTGATTCTCTTAATGTGGATCTGGTTCTTACTCCTTCAGAAGGATTTCCAATAATAAGATCCTTAGGATGATGAGTGTTGAACTTCCAATCCCTTTTGAGATCATCATGAAGATCTTGACTTGTCTGCTGACTCGTTTGTTCCACTTGTCTTTCAGCCTCAGGCACAGGTTCTGTTTTGGTTAGATCGGGTTGTTGACTTTTTTGGTTTGTTTATATCAAGACCTGCAAGATCATCTTCTAGATATGATAGTTCTTTATCAGTCTTTAATCCATCATTGAATTTAACATGAACAGATTCTTTAATAATACAAGTTCTTGAATTGTAAACTCTAAAAGCCTTGGACTTTTCAGAATAACCTACGAAAATGCCTTTATCTACCTTAGAATCAAACTTTCCAAGATTATCTTTGGTATTCAGAATAAAACATTCACATCAAAAAGCATGAAAATAAGATATGTTGGGGCTTTTTCCTTTCCACAATTCATAAGGAGTCCTTTTTAGAAAAGGCCTAATAAGTATTCTGTTTTGTACATAGCAAGCAGTGTTTACAGCTTCTGCCCAGAAGTACTTAGGGAGATTATTTTTATTGAGCATAGATCTAGCCATCTCTTGCAGAGATCTGTTCTTTCTCTCAACCACTCTATTTTGCTGTGGAGTTCTAGGTGCAGAGAAACTGTGAGAGATTCCATTCTCTTCACGTAAGCTGTCTAAATCGCTCATTTTCAAATTCTCCCCCACGATCACTTCTAAGGGTAGAAATACGAAACCCCGCTCATTTTGTACTCTTTTGCGAATAATCGAGAAAGCCTTAAAAGACTCATCCTTGTGTGTTAGGAAGAGTACCCATGTGTATCTAGAATAGTCATCAACTATGGCAAATCCATATTTTCTTCTAGCCAGGCTGGCAACACTAACTGGTCCAAACAGATCCATATGTAACAACTGAAGAGGTCTAGAGGTTGATACTTGGTTTTTAGATTTGAAACTTGATTTTATCTGTTTACCTCTCTGACATGCATCACACAAGACATCTTTCTTAAAGCTAATATCAGGCAATCCTCTCACGAGATTATTCCTTTTTAATTTAGAAATTAGTTTCATACTAGCATGGCCTAGTTTTTTATGCCATAAACATCTCTCATTCTCTTTAGACATCAGACAGGTTACACTTTGATCTGAGAGATCAGACAGTTCAATCTTATAAAGATTTTGTTGCCTTTTAGCTGAAAAGAAGGTTTTGCCACTACAGTCTTTAACTATGCATACATCCTTGGTAAAGGAAACATCAAAACCACTATCACATAATTGACTTATGCTAAGCAGGTTGTGTCTTAATCCTTTAACCAAGAGAACATTAGATATAGAGGGAAGAGGGGGTTTACCACCAATAGTACTAATTCCTATAACCTTCCCTTTCTGATTCCCTCCGAAGGCAACGTGTCCTCCTTTCCTAAGTTGGAGGTATAGGAACATAGACCTTTCTCCTGTCATATGTCGTGAGCAGCCACTGTCCAGGTACCAGCAATGGTGTTTTCTTTGTCTTGTTAAGGATATCTCATCATCAGAGTCTGAGTCAGTGTTGGCCATCAAACAGAGATTGGCTTCTTCCTCAGTTTCTTCATCAGTAGATGTTGACTCCAGATCCTCCCAAGTAGCCATCATTCCTTTCTTCTTTTTCTTGAAGAATTTCTTAAAAGGGGCCTTCTTGAGTTGAGGACATTCAGCCTTGAAGTGACCGGGCTTCTTGCACTCATAGCAAACAATTGTACTTTTGCCTGTTGAGGTGGATTCTTTGAAGTTCTTGTCCTTGTTGAACCTTCTGAATGGCCTATCCCTCTTGAACTTCTTTTTCTGTAGGAGAAGCTTTATCTTCCTGGTCAGGAGAGACAATTCTTCATCACTCTCAGAATCCTCGAGTTCTGATAGGTCAGCATCACTGGATGACTCATCTGCCTTCAGAGCCTTGGAACCTTTTACTGACTTTTGATCAGCTTTCAGAGCAATTGACTTGCCCTTCTTTGGTGCAGCTTCATCTCCAAGTTCTTGCTCATGAACAGTGAGTGTTCCAAGAAGTTCATCCATAGTCAAGGTAGTGAGATCCTTGGCTTGGGAGATAGCAGTGACCAAAGATCTCCACTGTTTAGGTAGACTTCTCAGAATCTTACTGATGCGTGATTTTTAAGATATAAAGGCAAGTGCACCTCGTCGCAATCAAGTAATACGGTGGTGAGACCGGTTATCGTATCCACAGGGATTGGTTGTCAATTACCAATTCACAAACTTAACAACTATTTAGACTAAAACAAAGTATGAGAGATTAAAACAGAAAATAAAGAAAGCAAAACAATATTTTTGGTCTTTTGGGAATTTTATCGAACACTTGGAAGGGAAACAGAGATGTGGTTAAGATTGTTAGGGTTAGACTACACTAATCCTCCCTTAATTGCAATGAAATGGTTATCAACACAAGTCCTAATTCAATTATGACAATCAAGCCTTTTCTAAAATACTCAAGCCTAATTCCTTAGGTGCATTGAGCCTAAAACCCCAAATTAAACCCTAATTCCTTAGGTGGATTAACCTGAGATTTTGCATTAAGTCAAGACTTATAAGATTGCAAGCATTCAACACCTATTCCTAGATTCTTGAACTACTTGGCATATGATTCATGAGCATGCCTTAACACCAACCTTCCAGTCATCTATCAAAGCAACATATCATTCCTATGGGTAGCTAATCCAAGGAAAGCATTAAGCACAGAATCACATACTCATAAAGAAATAGAAACTTGCATTAAAACACCAAATCAAATACAACAAGTTCAGAAAAGCTACATCTAACCCCAACAATGGGGATTTAACTGCTCATGATAAAAGGAATTACAAAAGAGAATGAGAAAAAGGGATGGAGAACACTCATAGACAAGCTTCCTCCATTCCCAGAGCAAGGAAATCTCCCCTTCTAGGGCTGGAACCCTATCTCAGCCGCAGCCTCCAAGTCCCCAAGTGCTCTCTCCACCAAAAGCTCTTTTTTTAGGTTAGAAGTTAGTCCCCTTTTCTGTTCATCGCAGCCCTATTTATAGATCAGTATCGCGTCACGGCCGTGATGGCCATCACGGTCAGGCCGTGATGGTTTCTGACTTGGGCGAATTTGCACAAAATGGTCACTCGCGAGGCGAGCCCTTTGTTCGCGACGCGAATCCTAAGTCACGGCCGTGATTGATATCACGGGCAGGCCGTGACAGTCTCTGACTTTTGCCTTCTGCTCTGCTTGATCACGGCCGTGATGGTCATCACGGCCAGGCCGTGATGGGCTCTGTTTGGCTCATAATCTTCATTTTTAAGCTCTTTTTCATCCAAGCTCCACCAAGGCTGATTTCTGGGCATTTTTCCATTAAATCCTGCAAAACAACACACAGAAACCACCTCATCCGTTCCAAAGGAAAAACTATACAAAATCAACACTAAATTGGCCTAACTATATGCAAATGCATGCAGAAATGTACATGTAAAATGAGGTGAAATCACACTCATCACTTACCAACCTTCTCAGCATTGGTATAGACTTTGCCAAGAGATTTTAAACTATTGATGATAGTTTGAAATCTTCCTATCATCTGAGCAACAGATTCTCCTTCCTCCATGATGAACAGTTCATACTTTCTAACAAGTATGGCAATCTTTGACTATTTGACCTTTGTTGTTCCTTCATGTGTGACATCTAAGGTGTCCCATATTTCTTTTGCAGAGTCACAGGCATATACCTTCTCAAACTCCTCCGGACTGAGAGCACAAATGATGTTGTATCTGGCTTTGTGGTTCATCTCCCATTTTGATTTTTCTGCAGCAATCCACTGAGTTTTTGGTTTGTCAGTGTTATCATCATTCTTGGGAATGAATGGACCATCTGTGATGACATCCCAAAGATCAGAATTTGTGGATAGAATAAACCATTGAAATCTATCCTTCCAGTAGTTGTAGTTTTCTCCATTGAAGTAAGGAGGTCTGGTTAGGGAAGCTCCTTCAGTCTGATGACTTCCACTTGAACTAGCTCCAGCCGTCATGTCTATTCTTTAGGACCTTTTACCTCTACACTGTTAGATGCTCAACCCAGAGGCTGAGCTCTGATACCAACTGAAATAGACAACTATAAACACGAGAAGGGGGGTTGAATTGTGTTTATCAGAATTTAAGCAAAGCTGAAATCTTTTCGCAGACAGAAAGCTAGCTTTGAACGAGTGGAAGAATACAGGATGGATGGGTGACTATTGCAAACACACCATTTGACAGATGCAAGAAAACTATAGCAATTAAAGAGTTTAAGAGAAGAGAGATTGACACGGTGATTTATCCTGGTTCACTCTTCAAATCAAAGAGCTACGTCCAGTCCTTGGCAGCACCAAGATTTATCCACTATAACTGATAAGGTTACAGACTCAAGTATTATTTGCACACCTAGCCTCTTCAGGCTCAAGACAAGTATTATTTGCACACCTAGCCTCTTCAGGCTCAAGACAAATATTATTTTCACACCTAGCCTCTTCAGGCTCACTCTAGTTTGTTTGAGAGATTGGGTTTGTAATAAATACAATTTCTCACAAGCAGATCTTTCACTAACATTCATAGAGTGGTTTAAATGTGAAGTCTGGGAAAGTCTGCGTAATAACTTCAAATGTTTGAAGAATACAGAATGAAAGAATAAAATAATTAATGAGCAGAGTAATGGCATTTTAATGCAGTGTGTATTCTCTTTTTCTTCATCTTCAATGACTTCTGTATTTATAGTCTTCAAGTATTTAGGATCCGTTAGAGACATTCTCACAGATGTTGGCTTCAAGCAGAACTTCATTAAATGCAATAGAGTGGTTCTGAGCACCCATTAATGCAATAGAATCGTTCTGAGCATCCATTAATGCAATAGAAACGTTGGTTGTACTCTAACATGTAGGATCATGGCTTTATGCATCGAGATACAACCATGTCAGAGTTGGGCAGAGAGCTTTTTGTACTTTGCTGAGTACACTCCCCTTTT
Organism: Sophora flavescens; assembly: GCA_030762895.1. Classification (NCBI taxonomy): domain Eukaryota; kingdom Viridiplantae; phylum Streptophyta; class Magnoliopsida; order Fabales; family Fabaceae; genus Sophora; species Sophora flavescens. The sequence continues at coordinate 166,116,174 of CM061065.1, forward strand.
TGTGGAATAAAGTATGTTGGAAGCATTCTTTTAGATTATCCAAGGTTGCTTGAGAGAGTAGTCTTCTGACTTTTCTTGATAATCGTGAAACTGAGTAGGAGAGAAGGCTTCAAGTCTCTTTCTGATTCTTGAACTAAGATTCTGATAATCCTTAGAGAATTTTCGTTCATAAGATAAGTGCTTCCATCTTGAAAATAATCACGTCTATCTAGTCATTTGAGTTCTCATTCGGGCTAGTAGAGGAGCTCCATATTAAAGACTTAGCAAGTCCAAAGACTAGTGGACGAGCGCTTCTGTCACCTTTAGTGGACGAGCACTTATATTACTCTAGTGGACGAGAGCCTCTGTTAGTTTAGTGGACGAGAGTCTCCATTACTCTAGTGGATGAGAGTCTCAGTTACTCTGGTGGACGAGAGTCTTAGTTACTCTGGTGGACGAGAGTCTTAGTTACTCTAGTGGACGAGAGTCTCAGTTACTTTACTGGACGAGAGTCTCAGTTAGTCTGGTGGACGAGAGACTTAGTTACTCTGGTGGACGAGAGTATTAGTTACTCTGATGGACGAGAGTCTCAGTTACTCTAGTGGACGAGAGTCTTTTGCCACGTCATTGGACGAGCCATTCTGATACCTTAGTGGATGCGCTATTCTGATACTTTGATGGACACGCTCCAAGTGCCACGTCATTGGACGAATAATTATGATACCTCACTGGACGGGCTTTTCTGATACTTTGATGGACGCGCTCCAAGTGATACTTTTAGTGGACGCGGCCTTCTGATACTTTTAGTAGACGCGGCCTTCTGATACTTTAGTGGACGCGGTCTTCTGATACTTTTAGTAGACGCGGCCTTCTGATACTTTAGTGGATGCGGCCTTCTGATACTTTAGTAGACGCGGCCTTCTGATACTTTTAGTGGACGCGGCCTTCTGATACTTTAGTGGACGCGGCCTTCTAATACTTTAGTGGATGCGGCCTTCTGATACTTTTAGTAGACGCGGCCTTCTGATACTTTTAGTAGACGCGGGTTTGTTTCTCTTGCGTTTTGGAAGTGCGCTTCAATCACTACAGTGCTGGACGTTTGTTTAAAACACGTGTGTTGAACGTGAGTTTTTATCACTACACTGTTGGACGAATGATTCTCTTATTTAATCTGCACACTTGATAGATAGGTTAGCAACCAATATGAAGGTTAACTAAATCATTAACCAATGTTTATTTCTCATCAAAACTTAGGGAAATGCACATCAGACATTTTAGAGACTTAACACTTGTTAGATGCTCAACCCTTTCGAGGCAGAGCTCTGATATCAACTGAAGTTGACACAGGCAAACACAAGGAGGGGGGTTGAATTGTGTTTCTTAATAATTTTTGAAAACAACCTTTAAAACTATTTTTGCACACAAGAAGATTAAATCAGAAGCAAGCACAGAGAAATAGATCTTTTAAAAAGGAAGCTTTACAAAAGCAATATCAAAACCCCTCAGTCAGTGAAAACAAATAAAGCAGTAAGAGTTTAGAGATAGAAGAATCACACAAGATGTTTTATCCTGGTTCACTCTCTTCCAACCAAGAGCTACGTCCACTCCCTTCTACTTGAAGGTTTTTCTCCACTATTTTCCAAATAGATTACAACCAAGTATTCAACACCTCTCCATGATATAAGTATTTCTTTTTTAGCAAGCCTCTTTAGCCACTACTACAGAAAAGGGCTTTAATAGCACTTTTTTTGGCCTTTAGTAGCGCTTCTAAGCGCTATCTATTCACCTGCTACTGAAGGTATGAGAGATTCAACAGCGCTTAAAAAACGCTACTGAAAGTGAGAATAGTTAGAGCTTCCTTGAGAAAGCACTGTCTAAAGTTGGTAATAAGACAATCTATTACATACTTTAGACAGCGCTTTCTCAAGAGGAAGTGTTGTCCTAAGTTTACAATAGATAGAGCTTTCTCAAGGAAGCTCTATCTATATTTAACTTTAGGCAGCGTTTTTTCAAGAAAGAGCTACCTATTCCACCCCCCCCCCCCACCCCCCCTCGTTTTTTGATTATTCGATGTTTTTCTACATTTCCCACCTGCACAACTATCCCGCATCAATTCACAGTAACACTGCATTTAGGTACATCACACACATTCACATATATAATGTACAAAGCTTACATACAATATTGGTAAGCATATATATATAAACCAAACCAAATATCAAAATCATGCATATAACCGATTAAGTAATATACTTTAACAAAATTCACAGTAATGCTTACACATAACCAATTCTACTATTTAAGTCCATAAACTAAAAGGTCACTAACCTACACTAGATAATAACCATGCATACTAACAATGTATACAAGCTAATCAACACACTAGTAATTATAAACAATTTATGCATGTTGCTTTCATCTTCTACTTGATCGCACAAAGTCCTTGTTGTCGGCCTGCATAAGATACACATACAGATCACTTGCACATACACACAAGTGTAATAACATAGGAGAGACACTAGCTAGCATAATATCAGAGTATGTCATACCCTTTAGTTATCGATAAATTTCATAACCACATAACGACACCACTCGTCTTTAAGTTGAGTAAGTTGATCGTCGGAGTATGTGATGCATTTACATTCAGGAAAATACTTCAAAATGAAAATTAAATCAAATTAGAATGACTAAATCTGAGTAATTAAATTATATAAGCTAGAACTGAAATTAAATACCGTGGTTGGGATTTGCATTTGGTTCTGAATGATGATATCCTTGATAAATTTCAGAACGTAGTAGCCACAGTCGTTGTCATTCGGTTGACGGGGGCACTACAAAACCAAAAATAATAAATTAATTCTTTTAATTTTTTAATTTAAATTAAAAAATTGCATAAGGATTTTCTTAAATACCATTATAGATATCCATTTAGTCGTCCTGGATGATTTAGAAATTCGAGACTTGCCTCGATTTAATCCTCGATGAATTAGCAAAGCCCTGAGTGCAAAATCAAACAATTTCATTGAAGTAAAGGTTTTGAACCATCATATATATGAAGATAACAATAAATGCATATATATACTTACTGATTGTACGTATCCCTCATTTTTTTGTGATTGTTAAAATGCATATGCAAGGGATCTAAATAGTACACCGTGTCCTCTTTGGGATTGATCACTAACAATACCCAATGACCCCTACAAAAATGTGGTCAGTTAGGAAATCTTAAGCAGCTAATCACATTTCATAAAAGTTACTATCATTAATTAAATTAAATGACTCACACTACATTGCAAGGTGACAAAAACAAGGTCTCATCCTCTGGCTTTGTCAATGCCAAGCGTTCAGGTATATAATTTTTTATTTCCACAGAGTCAAAGTGCATATGTGTTCATTGTGGGCATAGAAACACAAACCTCCGAGTCCGTTCTTCTGGGATCAGTTTCTCACTATACAAGTACCTTAAATTAAAACATGTATACAAAGAAATGAAAAAGAGAAAAACTGAAAATGAAAGAGTGGGACAACACTTTTCATCAAACTCAATTCTTAGCATTCAAAAAAATAACCACCAGAGATCAGTATCAATATTTAAAACACTTGAGATATACGCTAGAAACAGTATGTGATATACTTCAAAGTTGTATACGTTGTATACTTCAAAGTTTGATGTAGTACCTGAGATATACGCTAATAACAGTTTGTGATAACCATTCGTGATTAAGAATTTCTCCAATCTCAGAACCTTCACCACTGAGCTCTAATGTGAGCTCATAACCCAGAATTTCTGGCTCCATTGGTATGGCAACGTTTCCTCTATCTACCATCCTTGTTAACACATGGACTCTAAGAAAGGTTATAAAATCTGCACTATCATGAGTTATAGGAGGCTGGGAGGGCTGATGTTTGCTCTTGTTCTTTAATGGGGATGTAACTGACCCTTTTGTTTGCTCCTTGATAAGCCTCTGGCTCGACTAGTTTTATAACTAGTAAGACCATGACTTTAGCACTAATTACTCGAGTTTAATCTCGTTTTCACCCGAATTTGGATTTAATTGTCCTCAAGATTTTGAGTCTCTTAAGTAGTTTTAGGGCATTTTAGTTAACTTTGAGTCAAATAAAGCATTTACTGCTTTTTCATGTTTTCCGGTTAATAAGAAGAGCAAAAAGGGATGGACTCTTAAAGCAGAAGCCATCACGACCAGGCCGTGACACTGGTCACGGCCGTGATGAGCTACCCATGAAGATTAGAGAGCATCACGGCCCAGTCGTGATGACCATCACGGGCGTGATGAGAAGACCCTGAAAGTCAGAAAGCATCACGACCCAGCCATGATACCCATCACGAGCGTGATGAGAGAACCCTGAAGAACAGAATTGATCACGGCCTAGCCGTGATGGAGGTCACGGCCGTGACAGATCAGCACCCAAAGTCAGAAAGCATCACGGCCGTGATAGACTAGAATTTGAATGCGCGCCCTTGGCAGAATACGTCATGGCCTGGCCGTGATGGCCATCACGGACGTGACGCGAATCCTGATTTATAAATGGCACCAGGGCAGACGCAAATTATATACAATTTTCACTGTTTTCAATTTATTCCAAGGGTTTGTACTATGTTTGTGATGGAGAACTAATCACCAAGGATTAGTCTACTGTAATCGGTTTCCGCCGACACTTGAGGTTCCATAATTCCCGATCAATTTGCTTGTCTCTTTCAATATTATGATATATGCCTTGTTTGCTTAATTCAAGTTGTATAGAATAAGTATTGATTAATTTCAATGATTCTATGTTCCTATACCTTGATCGCGTTTGCTTAATTCGCGTGTGTTGATCGTGTTTGCTTAATTCACGAGAGCTTCAATCCGTTTGCTTAATTCAGAAATAGAAACATATATCTCGTAGTGTCAATTGCGCTTGTTTAATTGTTGCTACAATCGAAAAGAGATTAGAATCCGCTTAGGGCATGGAATTTATGTGAATCAATGATAGTTGGGAAACCGAAACAGCAGATTAATCGTTTTAGCTTATTGATAATCACTTAATTGCACAGTTTTCTTGATCAATTCTTCTCTCATTGAATCTAACCTCCCCCCTCCCCCCCTCCCAAAAAAAAAAAAATATTCGTAGGTTAATAACAATCCAAGAGTCCTTGAGATACGATACTCGAGTTGTCGTGCCCTAACTACAGTTTTTTTCTAATCACTCGTTTTTGACCCGTGTGCGACAACGGATCAAAATTGGCGCCGTTGCCGGGGAATCTTGTTGTTATTAACGGATTTGTTGATTAAATTCTGAATTAGTTCTGGCTACTAGGTCTAGTTGTTCTAACTTGTTTGATTTCGATCCTGAAATTGAGAGAACTTTGCACACATGCCGTAGAGCAATTCAGGCTAGCACTAGTTCACCAACCAATAGTGATAACATGGCTGATCAAAGAACATTGAGACAGCTTGCTGCTCCCGATGTTAATTATAATGGTTTGTGTATTGAATATGCTGATGTCGTTGCTCCTTTTGAATTAAAATCTGGTTTAATACACTTGTTGCCAAGGTTTAGTGGTCTTGCAGGTGAGGATCCGCATAAGCATCTGAAAGAATTCCAGGTTGTTTGCTCTACACCTTTGAGACCGGAAGGAATAACAGAAGACCATATCAAGCTGAGAGCCTTCCCATTCTCACTTCAAGGTGCTGCGAAGGATTGGTTGTGTTATCTTGAGCCGAACTCCGTTACAACCTGGAATGATTTGAAGAAAGTCTTCCTAGAGAGATACTTCCCTGCCTCCAGAGCTGCATCAATCAGGAAGGAGATATGTGGTATTAGACAAGGCAATGAATCATTGGCTGATTACTGGGAGGGATTTAAGTAGTTGGTGTCCAGTTGTCCTCAGCACCAGATTTCCGACCAGCTGCTTATTCAGTACTTTTATGAGGGATTGCTACCAATGGACAGGAACATTTTAGATGTTGCTAGCGGGGGAGCACTTGTTGATAAGACTCCAGATGCCGCCAAGTCATTGATTGAGAACATGTCACTCAACTCCCAACAGCTCACAACTAGAAGCAATTCTGTCGAAACAAGGGGTGTGAATGAGATCCATGTTTCTACTTCCAACAAAGCCCTTGAAACCAGACTTGATGAGCTCACTTCTTTAGTGAAACAGTTGGCAGTGGATAAAGTTCAAACAACAAGGTTGTGTGGTATTTGTACTTCTCCTGAACACCTGATCGACACATGTCCCATTCTGAAAGATGAGTCGGTCACTGATTTGCCTCAAGAATATGCAGTCAATCTTGACAATCAAGGCAACAATCAGAGCCGGTACAACATTCCTGACCTTTCCACTAATAAGTACCACCCCAACTGGAGAAACCATCCAAACCTTCGGTATGGAAACTCATCCACACAACAACAACAACTGATGTTACCACCACAGAATTCTCCCCAAGTGACCACCTCTGTACCTTCCGGACCTTCACTAGAGGACCTTGTCAAGCAAATGGCTACAAACAATCTCCAGTTTCAGCAGCGAACAGATTCTAGTATTCATGCTTTGCAGACACAAATTGGACAGCTTGCCACTTCGATGAATGCCATGCAGCAAGCTTAAGGATCAAACCAACTACCTGCACAACCAGTGGTGAATCCTAATGTCCCGAATCCTAATGTGAGTGCAATTACTTTGAGATTCGGAAAGGTTGCAGAACCAGCCCCTAAAAAAAACAAGAAAGTTGTTGAGGTAACACCTGAACCTTCTGTTGTTGTTGAGGCTGAAAAGGAGTATGTGCCACCAATTCCCTTCCAGCAAAGAGTACTGAAAAATAAAAATATTGATGAGGAAGGCAAAGAGAGAGAGATTCTGGATGTATTCAGAAAAGTGGTAGTAAACATCCCGCTCCTTGATGCGATTAAGCAGGTTCCGAAATATGCAAAGTTTCTGAAGGATTTGTGCACACACAAGAGGAGGTTGAAAGGTAATGAGAGAGTCAATTTGGGGCGAAATGTTTCAGCCCTCATTCAACCTAAGCCTGCACCTGACAAGGTTACAGTTTCAGCCCTCAATCAGGCAATGCCACAGAAATGCAAGGATCCGGGAACTTTTGCTATTCCATGCACCATTGGGGATACTAAATTCGACAATTGCATGTTGGATTTAGGAGCTTCTATTAATGTCACGCCTACTTCTGTTTTCAACAATCTTGATCTTGGTCCTTTGGAGCATACAAGTCTTACTATTCAGTTGGCAAAGAAGACCAATGCTCGCCCCATTGGAGTAGTAGAAGATGTGCTTGTTCAAGTCAATGACCTGATTTTCCCTGCTGATTTTTACATCCTAGACATGGCAGGGGAAACGAATTCAAGCAGATCACCAATCATTCTGGGTAGACCGTTCATGAAAACGGCGAAGACAAAGATTGATGTTGATGATGGAACCATGTCCATGGAATTTGGTGACATTGTTGCGAAACTCAACATTTTCGATGCTATGAAGCATCCCTTGGAAGAGTATTCTGTTTTTCAAATAGAGTTGCTCTCTGAAATTGTTGATGACACTTATGATGATTTGGTTGCAGCTGCTGATTTTCCATCTATTTCTGGTTTTGATGATGTTTATTCATGTGTTGATTGAACTAACACTGACCTTTGTGCTTTTTGTGCTGAGATTGATGCTGCCTTGCAGGGTGACAGTGTAAGTGAAGCTGTTTGTTCAGCTGAAGTTCTTGACAGCACGGCTGCCCCAAACATACCATCTATTGAGCAGCCACCCTCCTTAGAGCTTAAGCCACTTCCTGGAAATCTGAAATATGCTTATTTAGAGAGGAATGAAAAACTTCCGTTTATAATTTCCTCTAACCTTGATTTTGACCAGGAAATTAAGCTCTTGCAGGTTTTGAAGAAGCATAAGAAGGTGATTGGGTGGACCTTGGCCGACATACCAGGTATTAGCCCATCCAGGTGTATGCATAGGATTCTGTTGGAGGATGGGGCTAAAACAGTTAGGCAGACCCAAAGGCGGCTTAACCCCTTGATTCTTGATGTTGTGAAGAATGAGGTAACAAAACTCCTGCATGCGGGTATCATATATCCTATTTCTGACAGTAATTGGGTGAGCCCAGTGCAAGTTGTACCTAAGAAATCTGGACTCACGGTGGTAAAAAATGAAAGCAATGAACTTGTCCCCACTAGAGTTCAGAATAGCTGGAGAGTTTGCATTGATTACAAGAGATTGAACCAGGCTACTAGAAAGGATCACTTTCCTTTGCCGTTCATCGATCAGATGCTTGAACGGCTAGCTGGTAAATCACGCTATTGTTTTCTTGATGGTTTTTCAGGTTACTTCCAGATCCACATTGCTCCAGAGGATCAAGAAAAGACAACTTTCACGTGCCCTTTCGGCATTTTTGCTTACAGGAGGATGCCATTTGGTCTTTGCAATGCTCCTGGCTGTTGGGAATTTGCGTATAAAACAAAAAGAAACACAGCGGAAAAATTCCCATCGAAGGATCCTTGCGAATGGTCATGATTCATGATTAGAAGGTTTACCTCTTGAAGCGATGGCTGTTGATCAGAATTCGTCTATCACGAACACTGCACGAACGATGTATCTAAAGGTATCCACACGAGCAGATTCCGTAAACGTCCAACGTCACGAACCCGAAGCGTCTCTGTCTCACAGTGCTAGCTTCAAAACCGAGACTTGCTGTTCACACTTACTCTCTATGTGCGGCTAGGTTATCAACCATCATGGCACAACAACTTAAGTGGTCTACTTATAGTAGCGCCTCCTTAAGTGAGTTAGTGAGCAACATTTGACCTAAGCCCATGTACTATGCGCTAGGCCCAATAGGAAAGTCCAACTCTCCTTTTAATGCTTCTTTTAATCCGCTCTTATGTGTGTGACCCTATAGGTTCCCAAAACGTTAGTAGTAATATTAAATCCCATTTAATATTACAAACAAAGTGAGCTATCTAGCAATACATCACTGCTACCTAAGTAGTGAGAAAGTCAGTGATTTGACGAAACCTTTCTGTGACAAATATTCATGTGCATTATTATCCCTTTGTCCATATATCTATATTGAACATAAGGCATAGAATGTGTCACCCTTGTATGGTTCAATATCATGTTCCCTGATACCCGAGTAGACTTAACAACAAATGAGGTCAATATCTCATATTGACTCATTTCAAAGACGACCATGCATTTTACAGTCTCACTCTATCAGGGGCCCCACAGATATTACTCCTGTTATGTAGGAGGGGCAAATTCCATCTAGGTCACTCACATCCCTCTGCACGGCTCGTGGTATGCCCAATGACCGTCTTTATAATCATCCTATTACAGATGACGTTTGACGATATTAAAGCACGTGACTCCTCATGTAGGGATCGTAGTGATTTCAGGTCGAAGGATTGCATACACCATTGTCACTATGAGAACTACTTATGACACTCACATAACGCTCCATGTAGTGTTCTCATGGTGGGTCAATCCAGTACATCATTACTCTAATGTGTACTTATGTGGCGACTCGATATCTCATATCCATGACCCGTGAGATATGGCCATCAGTCTGCACACATAATAGTCTCAATGTATTATTATTGTCCTTATTAATAAAATACTTGACTACGGATATTTAAGAATAGGATTTCATTGTTCAATAGTGTCTCACGATCAAGTCATATACTTGATATTCTATTAAACTGAAATTTCTATTCTAAGGACTTTATTATGTTTAAACAAGTAACACAATAAAATAGAATGCCTCATATCATATATATATATATATATATATATATATATATATATATATATATATATATATATATATATATATATATATATAATAGCAAGATACAAATGTAAGTCTAAAGAAATACACTGCCTCTAGGGCTTACACCAACAATCTCCCACTAGCACTAGAGCCAATCGTGCATAAATCTAATGCCCATCGATCTAGTGTGACCTTCATGCTTCGTTGAGCAAGAGGTTTCGTAAGTGGGTCAAGCAACGTTATCAAGCGTTGGTACTCAGATATTTTTACATCTCCTCTATCGATAATCTCTCGAATGAGATGGAAGCGCCTAAGTATATGTTTGGATCGGCTGATGAGATCTAGGTTCCTTAGCTTGTGCAATGGCCCCATTGTTATCACAATAGAGATCAATGGGGTCCACAATACTAGGAACTCGTACCAAGCTCGATAATGAACTTCCCGATCCAAACAGCCTCCTTTGTCGCATTGGAGGAGGCAATATACTCAGCCTCTGTAGTAGAATCAAGAACTATCTCCCCGCTTTGAACTCTTCCACTCACAAATCCGCCATTCAGGCAGTAACACATAACCAGATTGCGATCCGGAATCATCCTTATCTGGCCTGGAAGCTAGCATTGGTGTAACCTATTACAGCAAGCTCTTCCTCGCTTCCATATACCAAGAACGAATCCTTAGTTCTTCTCAAGTACTTAAGGATGTTCTTGACAAGCAGACCAATGACTTTCACCGGGATCGATCGGTACTGCTCGTTATGCTTAAAGCATACGATACATCTGGTCGAGTACATAACATGGCATACATGATAGATCCAATTGCGGATGCATATGGAATCTTACTCATGCGATCCCTTTCTTCTTGAGTGGAAGGGGATTGTGCCTTTGATAGGCATATACCATGTGACATAGGCAAGAGTCCTTTCTTGGATTCATGCATGTTAAAGCGTCTCAACACTTTGTCTATGTATGTACTCTGACTTAGGCCAAGCAATTTCAGTGATCTATCCCTATAGATCCTGATTCCCAATACATAGGTAGCTTCACCCAAATCTTTCATAGAGAAGCAATTCCCTAACCATGTCTTTACATTTTGTAGTGTAGGGATGTCATTTCCAATGAGTAATATGTCATCTACATATAACACCAGAAAAACAACAATGCTCCCACTAACCTTCTTGTAGACACAAGGTTCATCTTCATTTTTGATTAATCCGCATCGTCTTACAAAGATCATCAAAACGAAGGTTCCAACTTCTGGAAGCTTGCTTCAATCCATAGATTGATCGCTGCAATTTACATACCTTTCCGACATCCGCTGAAATGTCAAAGCCTTCAGGTTGTGTCATGTACACATCCTCAAGAAGCTTACCATTAAGGAAGGCAGTTTTGACATCCATCTGCCATATCTCATAATCATGGTATGCGGCGATAGCAAGTAAGATCCAGACGGATTTAAGCATCACAACAGGTGAAAAGGTCTCATCATAGTCGACACCATGAATTTGCTTGAAACCCTTGGCCACCAATCATGCCTTAAAGGTATGTACTTTACCATCCATGTCAGTTTTCTTTTTGAAAACCCACTTGCACCCTATAGGTTTTACCCCTTCAGGTGGCTCTACCAAGGTCCATGCTTGGTTCGTGTACATGGAATCCATCTCAGATTTCATGGCCTCAAGCCACTTCTCATATTCTGGGCCAGTGATGGCCTCCTGGTAAGTCACAGGCTCATCTTGATCCATGAGCAATACATCACCTTGTGGAGTCATGAGAAATCCATATCTCTCAGGCTGGTGACTTATCCTGTTAGACCTACGCTGGTCTTGTGCTACTGGAGCAGGTTGTTCCTCCACAACATTTTGTGAAGGTTGCTCCTGTTCCACCAATGGTAGGTCACAACTCTGTGATTCTTGAATTTATTCAAGTTCTATCTTCCTCCCACTGGTTCCTATGGAGATAAACTCCTTTTCTAGGAATACACCAGTCCGTGCGACAAACACTTTGCCTTCGGAAGGATTATAGAAATAATATCCCTTGGTTTCTTTGGGATACCCCACAAAGAAGCATTTATCAGATTTGGGATCAAGCTTATTAGAAACTTGAAGTTTTACATATGCTTCACAGCCCCAAATCTTCATAAAAGACATGTTGGGTCGTCTACCAGTCCATATCTCATATGGTGTCTTTTCTACCGTTTTGGATGGAACACGGTTAAGTGTAAAAGCTTCTGTTAATAGAGCATGTCCCCAGAAAGAGTTTGGAAGGTTTGCATGACTCATCGTAGACCGAACCATGTCCAACAAGGTTCGATTTCTCCTCTCAGAAACACCATTCCATTGTGGTGTTCCAGGTGGAGTGAGTTGAGATAAAATTCCACACTCTCTCAGATGATCATCAAACTCCAGGCTCAAATATTCACCACCTCGATCTGATCGAAGAGTTTTAATATTCTTACCAAGTTGGTTTTGTACCTCATTTTTGAATTCCTTGAACTTTTCAAAGGATTCCGATTTATGTTTCATAAGATACACAAATCCATATCTACTGAAATCATCAGAGAATGTGATGAAGTACTGAAAACCACCTCTAGCTAATGTGTTTAGGGGTCCGCATACATCGCTATGTATAAGACCCAAAAGATCGTTGGCTCTTTCACCTTTGCCGGTGAATGGAGCTTTAGTCATCTTTCCCAATAAACAAGACTCACATATCTCATATGATTCATAATCAAATGAGTCCAAGAGTCCATCTTTATGGAGCTTCGAAATGCGCTTCTCATTTATATGGCCTAAACGACAATGCCAAAGATAAGACGGGTTCAACTCATTTGGTTTGAACCTCTTAGTATTTATGTTATAGATGGGCATTTAAAGATCAAGGACATAAAGTCCATTACTCATGTGTGCACTAGCATAGAAAATATCATCCAAATAAATAGAACAACTTTTGTTCTTTATTATAAAAGAAAAACCAATCTTGTCCAAACAAGAAACGGAAATGATATTCCTGCTAATTGCAGGCACAAAATAACAGTTCTCTAATCGAATAGTAAGCCCAAGTGGGCAAAGTCAATACATAAGTCCCTACAAATAAAAGCAAGGAACCTTTGCTCCATTTCCGACTCGTAAATCGACTTCGCCCTTTGTCAATGGTCTACTCCTGTTTAGATCCTGCACATTTTTACAAATGTGAGAATCACATCCAGTATCTAATACCCATGATGCAGAAGTAGATAAATTGACTTCTATAAGAAACATACCTGAAGCGGAAGTCTCACTTCCCTTCTTCTTCTTGATTTCTTCCAGGTATTTTGGGCAGTTCCTCTTCCAATGTCCGGTCTGACCACAGTGGAAGCAATTGCCTTCCTTAGCCACACCACCCACAGGCTTCAAGCCAGAAGTACTGGGCTTGATCTTGTTGATGGCCTTGCCCTTGCCCTTGCCCTTTTGTTTGTTCTTGGGCTTCTTGGGCTGCTTCTTGCTATTTCCAGCCTGGACCATCAAAATGGCCTTTCCCTTTCCTTTGTTAATATTTTGTTCAGCAATTCTCAACATGCTCAACAATTCTGGCAAAGGTTTGTCAAGATCATTCATATTAAAGTTCATGACAAACTGACTATAGCTCTCAGGCAACGATTGCAGAACTAAGTCGGTGGCCAACTCTTGGCCTAAAGGAAAACCCAGTCTCTCGAGATTCTTAATGTACCCGATCATCTGGAGTACATGAGGACTCACGGGGCTCCCTTCTGCCAATTTACACTGGAAAAGGGCTCTGGAAACTTCGAACCGCTCATGCCTTGCTTGCTCTTGGTAGAGCAGCTTGAGGTGCACGATCATATCGTACGCCTCCATGGTCTCATGTTGCTTTTGCAGCTTAGAGGTCATGGTAGCAAGCATAAGACAACCAACGTCTAAGGCGTCATCCTGATGCTTCTTATAAGCATCCCTGTCAGCCCTAGGAGCACTTGAAGCCGGTGGCTCCTCAGGAATAGGCTCCTCAATACAGCTTTTTCTCATGTTTGAGGACAATCCTCAAGTTTCTGTACCAGTCCAGAAAATTTGTTCCGGATAGTTTGTCCTTCTCAAGGACGGATCGCAATGACAGGTTACTTGATGTGTTTGATGCCATGGTAATCTACAGAGATAAATATGCAAAATATAAGTATCATGCCATGAAGTTATTTAATAAGGTCTTTAATTAAATACGCCTCCCACTATTTTACTCAAAACAATGACCCTCGTCATTGATTCGGAAGATCCCGTTGGAAGATTTTCTAGTGGGCCAAGATCCATATTTCACCTAGCTTTAAGTCAGCTTTGGCTGATCACTTAAAATTCGGTTATTTAGGTAGGAAACACTTTCCGATTGCATCTCATGCAACTCTTGGACAGTTGGGTGAATAACTCTTATTCAAATCCATCACATTGACTAAAGCCCAACTTATAAGCCTCTAAGCCTTTCAATCCTATTGAAGTTGGCTTAGTTAAGTCAGACCCAATGGATAGCAGTTGAACATTACATTTGTCCCATCGCGTCTTACTAGTATAGATAAAGGTACCCCGCTTTGGCGGACCCACACTTAATTGATCCTAGTCTTGACGAGTGCCATGCATTGGAAGGCCTTTAAATGTGACTTAATATTTCCTTTTGAGGGATTTGATTAAAGTTTGATCTCATCATTTGTTAAACTCTTTAACTTATTATTTACATACATACATTTCATACATATATTAGTTAAACTCTTTTAACATACTATATACATACATGCATCTCATACATATATAAGGCAAATAAATGTGATATGGTTATGGCCCCTAACGCATTGATTCTCCCAAGCCAATGAGAGAATCTAAGCTTAAACCTAGGAGCGTCCAAGCTTCTCCAAGCATGATCTCCCAGAGGATGACGTCTTCTTGTCTCCATCATTACATTACATAAACAGAAACCTCATTTTACATATGAGGGGAGTGAGATGAGAAAAGAAGATACATATGGAATATAAGAGAAAGGCACGGCACGCAGGCCGTATTTCAAAATATAAACCAAAAGATTAAAGGACTAAGGCCATAACCATTCACCATACATCACCAAATAAATAGTAACAACCAATAATAATACATAATTATTATTATTAAGTTTATTAATTAGAGATTTCAAAATCTGAATTTTGAAAACATAACATATATATAACAAATCACATTTATTATAATTGATGTTACTATAAATCACATTTATTGTAATTGATGTTACTATAAATCACATTTATTGTAATTGATGTTACTATTAGTTAAGTATTTCAAAATCTGAATTTTGAAACCATATCATATATATAACAAATCACATTTATTATAATTGATATCATTATTAAATGGTGACATAAAAGATTTCAAAATTGAATTTCGAAATAACACGCTACGCAGAGGTAGCACGGGAGGCCGCCCCTTGCGGGGTGCGGGGCAGCGCCCCGAAGAAAAATTTTCTCTCCGAAGTGTGCCTCGCTTCCTTGGCGGCTAGGGCTTCAACCTTTCAACCCTAAAACCGCAAGGCCCATGAACACTTCACGTTGCAAGGAACGGCGGCTACGGTTTCAACCCTTGGAACCCCAGCCGCAACAACCTGAACTCTTCATGTCTGAAACCCCTTAACGCCGCCAACAGAGAACTGAAACCAATCATGTTTAACATCAACATTTGACGCCATCGCAGAACATAATAAGGATTCAGAACCAATGTACATATCGCATACATACACAAACATGCAATAGACGCATATATCGTATACATACGAAAATTACAGAAACAAGGTTTCGCAAAACGGATGCAAACGATTTTCAAAAAACAATTTTCAGAAAAACGATTCACATTATAAACATGTTATCATACATAACAGGTAAACCACGTAACAGAATCATGGTTTCGCAAGCGGCTCTGATACCACTGTTGGGAATTTACGTATAAAACAAAAAGAAACGCAGCGGGAAAATTCCCATCGAAGGATCCTTGCGAATGGTCATGATTCATGATTAGAAGGTTTACCTCTTGAAGCGATGGCTGTTGATCAGAATTCGTCTATCACAAACACCGAACGAACGATGTCTCTAAAGGTATCCACATGAGCAGATTCCGTGAACGTCCAACGTCACAAACCCGAAGCGTCTCTGTCTCACAGTGCTAGCTTCAAAACCGAGACTTGCTGTTCACACTTACTCTCTATGTGCGGCTAGGTTATCAACCATCCTGGCACAACAACTTAAGTGGTCTACTTATAGTAGCGCCTCCTTAAGTGAGTTAGTGAGCAGCATTTGACCTAAGCCCATGTACTATGCGCTAGGCCCAATAGGAAAGTCCAACTCTCCTTTTAATGCTTCTTTTAATCCGCTCTTATGTGTGTGACCCTATAGGTTCCCAAAACATTAGTAGTAATATTAAATCCCATTTAATATTACAAACAGTGAGCGGTATCTAGCAATACATCACTGCTACCTAAGTAGTGAGAAAGTTAGTGATTTGACGAAACCTTTGTGACAAATATTCATGTGCATTATCATCCCTTTGTCCATATATCTATATTGAACACAAGGCATAGAATGTGTCACCCTTGTATGGTTCAATATCATGTTCCCTGATACCCGAGTAGACTTAACAACAAATGAGGTCAATATCTCATATTGACTCATTTCAACACGGCCATGCATTTTACAGTCTCACTCTATCAGGGGGCCCACAGAAATTACTCCTGTTATGTAGGAGGGACAAATTCCATCTAGGTCACTCACATCCCTCTGCACGGCTCGTGGTATGCCCAATGACCGTCTTTATAATCATCCTATTACAGATGACGTTTGACGATATTAAAGCACATGACTCCTCATGTAGGGATCGTAGTGATTTCAGGTCGAAGGATTGCATACACCATTGTCACTATGAGAACTACTTATGACACTCACATAACGCTCCATGTAGTGTTCTCATGGTGGGTCAATCCAGTACATCATTACTCTAATGTGTACCTATGTGGCAACTCGATATCTCATATCCATGACCCGTGAGATATGGCCATCAGTCTGCACACATAATAGTCTCAATGTATTATTATTGTCCTTATTAATAAAATACTTGACTACAGATATTTAAGAATAGGATTTCATTGTTCAATAGTGTCTCACGATCAAGTCATATACTTGATATTCTATTAAACTGAAATTTCTATTCTAAGGACTTTATTATGTTTAAACAAGTAACACAATAAACTGGAATGCCTCATATCATATATATATAATAGCAAGATACAAATGTAAGTCTAAAGAAATACACTGGCCTCTAGGGCTTACACCAACACTGGCACATTCGAGAGATACATGATTAGTATTTTCACTGAATATATTGAGAATTGCATGGAAGTGTTTATGGATGATTTCACTGTTTATGGTTCCTCATTTGATGCATGCTTGCATAGTTTGAATCCGGTTTTGGAGAGATGCATTGAAACTGACCTTGTTTTGAATTATTAAAAATGTCATTTTATGGTTGAACAGGGGATTGTTTTGGGGCATATCATTTCTGAAAAAGGTATTGCAGTAGATCCTGCTAAGATTGTGGTGATTTCTACACTGCCTTACCCATCTTGCGTTCGCGAGATTCGCTCTTTTCTTGGTCATGCAGGTTTTTACAGGCGCTTCATAAAGGATTTCAAAGAAGATAGCTCTTCCTCTGTCAAACCTGTTGAAGAATGATGCCATTTTCAACTTTGATGACAACTGCAAAAAGGCGTTTGATTTCTTGAAGAAAGCATTGACCTCCACTCCCATCATCCAGCCTCCTGACTGGACCCTCCCTTTTGAGATTATGTGTGATGCCACTAACTATGTTGTGGGGGCTGTCCTTGCACAAAGGGTGGGCAAGGTTGCCCATGTGATTTATTATGCTTCTAGAACTTTAGATGCTGCACAGGCTAATTACACTACTACTGAAAAGGAACTTCTAGCTATTGTTTTTGCTCTTGATAAATTCAGATCATATTTGCTAGGTTCCAAGGTTGTTGTTTTCACTGACCATGCAGCTTTAAAGTACTTGTTGAAGAAACCAGAAGCAAAACCGAGATTGGTTCGGTGGATGTTGTTGCTCCAAGAGTTTAATGTGGAGATTAAAGATAAAAGTGGAGCTGAGAATTTAGTGGCTGATCACTTGAGCAGAATAGAAAGGGATGAAGATCCTTCTCCCATTCAGGATGACTTTCCTGATGAGCAGCTTTTACAGTTACATGGGGTAACTCCTTGGTTTGCTGATATTGTTAATTATCTTGTCGCTGGTGTTTTTCCGACAGGTGCAACTAGGTCACAAATTCACAAACTCAAGAGTGATGCCAAATATTATGTTTGGGATGATCCATATCTTTGGAAATTTGGCAGTGATCAGGTAATTAGGAGATGTGTCCCCGACTATGAGACTGAGTCTATTTTGCATTTTTCTCATGCTTCTCAAGTAGGGGGACATTTTGGGCCACAGAGGACTGCAAGAAAAATCCTAGATTCGGGTTTTTATTGGCCCACCATTTTTAAAGATGCTTATGAGGTTTACCGCACTTGTAAAGAGTGTCAGACAACAGGTACAGCCATCACTCGTAAGAGTGAAATGCCTCAGCAACCTATGCTTTTCTGTGAGGTGTTTGATGTGTGGGGAATTGACTTTATGGGTCCCTTCCCTGCATCTTTTGGTTTTCTCTATATTCTACTTGTTGTTGATTATGTTTCAAAGTGGGTGGAAGCTGTCCCCACTAGGACTAATGATTCTAGAGTTGTTGCAAATTTTGTCAGGTCCAATATTTTTTGCAGGTTCAGAATACCTCGTGCTATCATAAGTGACCAAGGCACTCATTTCTGTAACCGCACCATGGAAGCTTTACTCCGAAGGTATGGAGTTGTGCACAGGGTCTCCACTGCATATCATCCCCAAACTAATGGGCAAGCTGAGATCTCAAACAGAGAAATCAAACAGATCTTAGAGAAAGTGGTGCAACCAAATAGGAAGGACTGGAGCCGCCGTCTAGAAGACGCACTTTGGGCTCAAAGAACAGCTTTCAAGACACCAATAGGGATGTCTCCCTATAGACTTGTGTTCAGTAAGGCATGCCATCTTCCTGTAGAGATTGAGCACCGTGCTTATTGGGCGGTCAAAAGCTGTAATTTGGAAATGCAAAAAGCAGGCATTGAAAGGAAACTCCAATTACAGTAGCTTTAAGAGCTTAGGTTATAAGCCTATGAAAGCTCCCAAATTTACAAAGAGAAAACTAAGCACTTCCATGATAAGATGATTTCTAGGAAGGAATTCTCTGTGGGCCAACAGGTTTTATTGTTTAACTCCCGCCTGAAAGTGATGGCTGGGAAACTTCGATCCAAGTGGATTGGCCCGTTTATTGTTACTGATGTTTTCCCTCATGGTGCAGTAGAAATAAAAAGTGCAGGTAGCAACAAGGTTTTTAAGGTTAATGGGCAACGCTTGAAGCTATTCCATGAGAGCTCAGTGCCTGAAGATGCAACTGTTGAAGAGCTCTCCTTGGAAGAGCCCACCTACACTACAACTTGATCAGGGAGCACCTCCTCCTTTCCGTCACTCTTATTTTATATTTATGTTCTTTCATTGAGGACAACGTATGTCTTAAGTGTGGGGGAGGGAACCTACTGTTTTGTTTTTGTTTTGTTTTCCTTGTTTGTGTTGCGTTGTGTCGTATGTGTGTTGAGTCTTGTGTCAGTGAGCTTGTTGGATTTTAATCAAATTTTGCATAGATGGATTGCATGATATGTGTTAACTGTTGATGATTTCCCCCTAGGTTTTAAAAATTGAAAATTGATCCCCAATGGAAAAATTGAAAATTAAACTTTGAGATATTCTATTGTGATTGCATGATTTATGATAAGTTTGGGGTGAAGGGATGCACACACTAGGGATTGAATCTCGGTCAAACAATTTGCGAAAAAATGTCCAGGTGAGGATTTGAGCATCCAACATGTTTTTAATTGTGTGAATCACTTTTAAGTTGCACTTTCCCGGATTTGCTTGAATCTCTTCATGGTTTGCATGCTTATGTGGTTGCATCAAATGATTTAGGCAATTTTCTTTGAAATAACTACTTGGCCTAAAAGAACCATCCCTAATGCATGTTCCCTAGTTAGCCACATTGAGCCTAATAAGCCTATTGTTTCTTGATGACCCTATGTTATAAGCCAAAAATCTGAAAAAAAAAAAAACCATGTTAACCCAATCTTAGGATTAAGAGAGCATGGAAGCTTAGCAAGAGAAGGGTTGTAAGAAAGTAAGTTTGGGGTGGATACAAGGTTTGATATGTCATTCTGGGTTGAGAAAAAGAAAAATAAAGGTTGGAGCCAAAGGCAAAAAGAAAAAAAAAAGTACAAAAATGTCAAAAAAAATAAAAGAAGGGTATTGTAAGGAAAAGGGTTGTAGTCACCCAAAGCATCGAAAAGAAAAATGAAAAAAGGAATAAGAGTGGAGGTCAGCCTAGGGATGTAGAGCCTAGTACCTTTGAATATCCTACCTTTAGCCAGGCCCCATTACAACCTTTAAAAGACCTTTTGATGTTGCATGCATGTTTTCGTGGGAACTTTGTTTGAGATGAAAATCAAATTCATGGGAAGTGCTCTTGAAGTGTGAAATTGAGTGAAAAGTTGATAGCCTAGACAAATTGAGCGAATGAGTGAAATATTAAATGCCCTTGTGAGGAAGGCAATTGTTTGAAATTGGTGATCTCCTTTTTGTGTGTAACTTGGATCCTCAACTCAGATTATTGATTGCATGAATGATGGAATTCTCAATTGTTTAAAGTAAATGAATGTGGTTATTACATTGTGGCAAAGGGGGGAAACATTGAAAAAAAAAAATTGTTTTGTTAAAATTGCATGAAATTTGTGCGAAATTGGTTGAATCCTTTAAGCTTGCCAAGTTTGAGTCTTTTTTGAGTTTTAGTTTGCTTGGGGACTAGCAAAGTTTAAGTTTGGGGTATTTTGATAAGCATCTGGCTCAACTAATTTTATAACTAGTAAGACCCTGGCTTTTGCACTAATTACTCGAGTTTAATATCGTTTTCACCCGAATTTGGATTTAATTGTCCTCAAGCAACATTTTGAGTCTCTTAAGTAGTTTTAGGGCATTTTAGTTAACTTTGAGTAAAATAAAGCATTTACTTCTATTTTATGTTTTCAGGTTAATAAGAAGAGCAAAAAGGGAAGGACTCTTAAAGCAGAAGCCATCACGACCAGGCCGTGACACTGGTCACGGTCGTGATGAGCTACCTATGAAGATCAGAGAGCATCACGGCCCAGCCGTGATGACCATCACGGACGTGATGAGAAGACCCTAAAAGTCAGAAAGCATCACGGCCCAGCCTTGATACCCATCACGGGCGTGATGAGAGAACCCTGAAGAACAGAATTGATCACGGCCTAGCCGTGATGGAGGTCACGGCCGTGACAGATCAGCACCCAAAGTCAGAAAGCATCACGGCCGTGACGCGAATCCTGATTTATAAAAGGCACCAGGGCAGACGCAAATTATATACAATTTTCACTGTTTTCAATTTATTCCAAGGGTTTGTACTATGTTTGTGATGGAGAACTAATCATCAGGGATTAGTCTGCTGTAATCGGTTTCCGCCGACACTTGAGGTTCCATAATTTCCGATCAATTTGGTTGTCTCTTTCAATATTATGCTATATGCCTTGTTTGCTTAACTCAAGTTGTATAGAATAAGTATTGATTAATTTCGATGATTCTATGTTCCTATACCTTGATCGCGTTTGCTTAATTCGCGTGTGTTGATCGTGTTTGCTTAATTCACGAGAGCTTCAATCCGTTTGCATAATTCGGAAATAGGAACATATATCTCGTAATGTCAATTGCGCTTGTTTAATTGCTGCTACAATCGAAAAGAGATTAGATTCCGCTTAGGGCATGTAATTTATGTGAATCAATGATAGTTGGGAAATCGAAACAGCAGATTAATCGTTTTCACTTATTGATAATCACTTAATTGCACGGTTTTCTTGATCAATTCTTCTCTCATTGAATCTAACCCCCCCCCCCCCCCCCAAATTGATTCGTAGGTTAATAACAATCCAAGAGTCCTTGAGATACGATACTCGAGTTGTCGTGCCCTAACTACAGTTTTTTTTAATCACTCGTTTTTGACCTGTGTGCGACAACGGATCACTCCTTGCCAACTATCGGAGGTCTAGGGGAAGGTTGGGGTTTGCCCACTTTCTTGCTAGCTCTGTGCTCCGGCACTTTACCCTTTTCCTTGACATTCGATTTTGCGGGTAACTACATTTTTTCATTGCAACACATTAATTAGTTTGTGAGCACCTAATTTAATAAATATATGCAGTAAATGATAATGGATCACTTACAACTACGAGGTGGCTTGGCCATGCCACATAGGTACCTATTGCTTGTTCCACTGTCGTCACATCTGCATTCACAAGTGGTACAGGCAATGGTGCATCGCCCTCAATTGCAAACTCAACCACAACTTTTACATGACCTGCAGGTATTGGTAGGTTGTGCAGTGTGCCACCCGATTCGTTATAAACTGTCCCCCTAGCAACCAAGCGATGAGTTGGGCTTGGCAAATATAGGTTGCCCATATTATCCCCTACTAGCGACCCCGCTTATTTTGCATTGTACCCCGATCATCTTGTTCTTTTGTATAGAATGTGTACCCATTCATCAAATAACCGGTGTAAGAGAAAACATGTATAGTTGGACCTTTCGCTAACCATCTCAATCTTTCTGAAATCGAGGTAGGATTTATAGCAAACTCTTCAAAAATCTGATCTTTTAGCCAAGTTATAAAACACCGATTATGCTCTCTTGTTAACCAATTTTGACTCTTATTTGGGTATGAACTCTTAAGTATGTCCTTGTGTTTTACAACATATGACTCAACCTCATTGCCGTTCTATAGAACATACAAGTGTGCTTGCTCCCATTCTTTCCTTGGTATAGTCAATATTTCAGTTCCAGAAATCCCTTGCCTTGCACTTCTTCTTGCGTGACGAGACTTTGGTAGCCCTACAGAATATTCAACATTGGATAAATAGTCGGTACAAAATTCAAAGCTTCTTCGACTATGTACCGTTCAACAATACAACATTCTGGTCGTGATCGGTTTTTAACATAACCTTTTAATATCTTCATATAACGCTCAAACGGGTACATCCATCTCATATAAGCTGGCCCGCACAATTGTGTCTCTCTAACCAGATGTACAGTCAGATGGACCATGATGTCAAAGAATGAAGGTGGGAAATACATCTCTAGCTCACACAAAGTCACAACAATTTCTCTTTGCAACGCTGGCAACTTTCCAGGGTCAATCACTCTCCTGCAAATTGCCTTGAAGAAGAAAGAAATTTTAGTTAAGGTATGCCGCACTTTGTTCGGCAAAATGGACCGTATACCGATGGGTAGCAAATTCTCCATGAGAACATGATAGTCATGGGACTTTAGACCCTTTAACTTAAGGTCTTTCATCGATACGAGGTTCATAATGTTTGAAGAGTACCCCTCTGGAACCTTAACTCCATGAAGAAACTTACAAAAAACAATTTTCTGTTTTCTAGATAGAGTAAGAGCTGCCGGAGGTAAATATATATTTTTCCCCTTCTTTACCGGTCCCAATTCTCATCTCAGTCCCATACTAACCAAATCCAGCCTTGCATTAATGCCATCTTTGGTCTTCCCTGACACATTGTGTAAGGTACCAATGACACTATCAAATACATTTTTTTCAACATGCATTACATCAATGAAGTGTCTTACGTATAATGACTTCCAATATGACAGCTCAAAGAAAATCAACCTTTTCTTCCACCCTCGTGTGACAAGCTCTCTCGCAAAAGGTTTCCCAAATTCAATACTCAAATCGTGTACCTTTTCAAACAGTTGCGCACCCGTCAACGGCAAAGGAGCTACAAGTTCTTCTGTATTCCCATTGAATGCCTTTCTCCACGACCGATGATGATGACTTGAATGCAAAAATCTACGATGCCCAAGGAAGACATTCTTCTTTCCATGTCCCAACCGCATCCAATCCATATTATCTTCACATATAGGGCATGCACACTGACCTTTGGTACCGTATCCTGATAAATTACCATATGCAAGAAAATCATTAATTGTGCTGAAGATCATGGTCTTTAGGGTGAAACTTTCTTCTCTATACCCATCATACATATGTGCACCGGTCTCCCACATTTGCTTCAAGTCTTCAATTAAAGGAGCCAAGTATATGTCGATATCATTTCCTGGTTGTTTGGGCCCAGAAATTAACATAGACAATATCATGTATTTGCGCTTCATGCATAGCCACGGAGGTAGGTTATAAATCACCAAAATCACAGGCCATGTACTGTGAGAGCTACTCTGAACACCATGCGGATTAAATCCGTCGGTAGACAATGCAAGTCGTAGATTTCTTGGTTCTTGCCCGAAATCAGGATAATCATGATCAATTCTTTTCCATTGAGGAGAATCTGCCGGGTGTCGTAGCTTGCCATCTTTAATCCTTTCATCCTCATGCCATGTCAAGTGTCTTGCATCTTCTGAACTACGGTACATGTGCCTAAATCTGGGAATTATGGGGAAATACCATAAAACCTTCTTTGGAGACGATTCTTTCTTCTTATACCGTGAGGCATTACATATAGGACACGTCTTTAATGATGCATATTCATTCCGAAATAAAATACAATCGTTAGGACAAGCGTGTATCCTCTCATAGCTCATGCCAATAGAGCGTAACATTTGTTTAGCCTCATATGTCCGACTAGGAAGCACATTATCCTCCGACAACATATCTTTCAATAGTGTGATTAAGTCCGTAAAGCTCTTATCAGTCCATCCATTCCCCGATTTCAAGTTATACAACTTTAGCATCGCTGACAATCTTGTGAATTTAGTACAACCCTCATACAACGGTTTCTCAGCATCACTTACCAACTTCTCAAACATTCGAGGGCAATCACAAAGATCTTCTTCAACCGTGTTTACCATCTCTTCAAAACGGTCGGCATCATATGTATTTATATCGGTGTCATCTAACGCATATCTCCCACTATTCCCCATATCACTAGATTCACCTCTAGTCTCACCATGCTTTGTCCAATAGGTATAACTTGGATCAATTCCATTGCACACTAAATGTCCTTCTAACTCAACTACACTAACTCGTCTTGTATAACAACAACTTAAACAAGGACATATGATTCTACTAGGGTTTTCTGCATGCTCAACTGCAAACCTAATAAAATCTTGCATTCCATCCTTATATTCCTTCGACAAACGATTGGCAGACATCCACTTTCAATCAATATTTTACGATCTACCATAATTATTGAGTTTGAATAGGAAACGAAGGTTAATGCATGTTTATACCGATAAAAATAAACATGTCTAATTATACAACTAAAGGTTTAAATAAAACACAGGGGAATAACAAGTGGTAAAACGTACCAGAGTGAGGTTGAGCAGCTTGAACAACAGAGAGAGTTGATTGACAGACGTACCTGAGAGAATCCAAAATTGTTAGTTTCTTTCTTTCTTCCTAAATGAAATAGCATGCTTCTGGAAAAGGATGAAATTTGCAGACAATTGGATATTATCCCTGTTAAATAGCAATTGTGTAATAGGGTCTTCATGTCAAAACATGAGTGCATGATACAACTACCCAACGCAAGAAATCACGTGTTATGGTTACCATTACAATACATATTGCAGGAAATATGCGACAAGAACAGGTCTTTTATGTTGACAAATTTGGAAACAAAGTTACACCTGTCATGGATAACCTACTCGCTTCATCATGTACCACGCTAACCTATGTGTTACAAACCACGCCAACAAAGTGATGAAACCCGCGACTCAATATGGGATTTCAAAAAGATTAGAATTCATATTTGAATGGAAATCACGACCCTTTGCTTATATATGGAAGCAAGAACCTCGGCATATAATGAAGACACCACAAATGAGGATGGAAAGACCATTTGATAATTCAAGGATGAGTGCCAGCAAGATATGGACAAAGGAAAACAACTACAGCACAAATGATATAAACCCAAATGTACTCTAATAATAAATGCCTTTAAAACCAATACTTATCACTTTGGGCCCTTGTTAATTGACATTAATTATTGAAATAACATGTGAAATGTCTTGATGCAATCTTATATGATATAATTGTAATATCAATTTGAGAAACAGATCTAAGGTTTTCTGCTAAATCATGCACCTGTTTTTCCCTCATCCTATCACATTCTGGCAATAGGCTGACTGATGCCAAGGACATGATAACTAGGTAAATATTCTCTATGCTAAAAAAATAAAAAATAAAGAAAGCTGCCTTTGCTTCTGAATTTTGGCATAGGAAAGTAGAAACCATTTTATCAGGCATCAAATATCTTAAATATCACAACATAATGAAATCAGCTAGTAAGTAATTAAACTTTACCAAGAGTTTGATCCAGTACAAACAAAGGTTGTTGTCACCTGATAATATCCATTGAAAACCTAAAAGTGGAAGAAGCTAACATTTCTGGTTAAGACTGAGAAAGTTACATCTGCTAAACGACAACATGTGCTAACATAGACATACCAGATAAATAAGAAAGGGGACATTCAGATATTTACCATGGGACATATGTTCTGACTACTAGTGTATAGTCACCATTCACCATAGCACTAGTATATACTTATTCATCTGTTATCACAAGCTCTCCATTGATTGAATCCCCCAAAGTGCATAATATAATATAATATAATATAATATAATATATAATTCTGTAAGAGAGATAATACATTCAAAAAATACATAGGATTTGTACAAGGCAACAATCTTTGATTCTTCTACATGATAGTTAACAACATACAAGTATGCATGAGCAACTACATACGGCAGAAGATCAACCTCAAGTGCTCGTGAGCCATGCCTTATACGAACATCCATCAGCTAGTTAGGAAGGATATAAGGCCTATTTAACACCATATTTTTCAGAGTAAATGGTGAAAATAAATTTAAACAGATGCACATTATACAAAATTAGGCAACACATTATACTTGATTTATGTACCAGGAGAAAGAGATTAGATTGTGATACCCGTGGTTCTTTATGGATACAATTTTTATAGGATTATATTATTGAAAACATTAAGGGACAAAGCATATAGAAGAACGTTCTTGAATGATATCACTTGCACTTGACCAACTTGTGCAGCTTTGCCAAAAAGTTTCATATATATTTCTTATAGTTATTTGAGCACCTTACTGTTTTGTCAATAGACCCTCCTCCACTATTCCTTATCATATATTATATTAGACCATGATTGTTATCTCTTTTTCTATAGTTCCGCCTATTTATCATATTACATACTTTCCACCTCCATGGCATGAAAATTGAAATGAGAAAATTTGAAAAACATTATCATATATTAATCATCAATAGTTTCAAAATTATCAAGTCAATAACCTTACAACAAGTCACGATATAATAAATAAAATAAAAAAAGCTTGATATATATTTGTCTAAGTATACAGATACTTAGAGAGGCAGGCTAACAAATTCTACAACAGCTCAAATGCCAAAGCCTATATGCCAACCACACCTCATGCTGATTTTTGCAAAGATTATAGGCAAAGTATACCTTTTTTTTTATAGATACATAGGCAAAGCATATCATCAATTAGTCAAGTCAACCACTATATAAGCCAAATAATTGAAATGACTGAATCACAGATAATTGAAGTCTCACATCCTACCAAGTGTAAATAAGCCAAATAACTTATCAGTCTTCAATGTGGGTCCTTTTGCAAATATTGCTCTTGGGAATTCTTTTATTGTAGCTGATACGATTGCCCTAAAATTGGTGGGACCAGGTGGATTTGTAGTGTCTGAGGCTTGTTTTGGTGTTGATATTGGAAGTGAAAAGTTTATGAACATTAAGTTCTCGATTATTGTGGCAACACTAGGGGTCATCACATGTTTGACTAGATGTTGGGATTAATATCAGCTATCTGCAATGCCATCTCCACACAGAATTTGCACTTGGACTTACTTGTCATTTGGTATAATCTAAATACTTTTCTAGAGTCAAAGCTTTCTTATAAAGCTTTTCCAGTATTCACCAAAAAAATCTACCAAAAATCACCCAAAAAAAAGGTTTTCCAGTGGACAACAGTTTCAATACTTGAATGGAATGCATTTCAATTGATGACAGGCTAATGAATTTTTCAACTGTGACCAAACCGTGCTTTCTTTAATTCTATAATAACTCTCGAAATTGTCAATTCTTTGTTCAAGTTCTGTTTCGAATTTTTTATTTCTCTGTTCCTCTATGTTTATTTCATATTTCTAACATAGCAAATAATCCTCTTTCTCACAAATGTCTTCCATTTTTGTGCAGGTACAAAGAAGTTTTAATTGTTTCACTATCTTAGCATTGAAACACAATTAAGAATAGTAAAACCCACCAAATATATATTTTTCATATAATTTCATATAAGAAGAAAAAGACATTGAGAACCTGGTGGAGTTGTTTGTTCGTGGTGACGGTAGCAACCACGACGAACCGGCGACGAATAGGTGGCGGCAGAAAATGGTGCCACGACTTCAGCGTAGAGGAAGGGAAGAGAAGTGATGCTTTGTCGTGTCGTTGGACAGAGGCTCGAACAGTGAGCAGTGAGGGAGACAGCACAGTGAACGCGGAATGAGGGGGACGACGCTCGGGCAGTGAGGGGGCAGTGTTGCTACTGACGGTGGAAAGTTAGGGCACACTATGAGAGTGACCAAGGAGCTAAAGGTCACGCGAAGTCTATTGTTTGAGAGTGAGGAAAAAGTGGTGGAGAGGGAAGTTTAATTTTTAGGTATTGTTTGGTTGGAGGGGAGGGGATATTTTAAATTTTTTGTGTTTGGTTCAAATTTTAGGAGGGTAGGGGAGCAAAACTCCAGGTCCATTTTAGTCCCCCCCCCCCTAAATATTGGGGGTATTTGGATGGGAGGGGAGAGATTTTAAAACATTTCATGTGTATTGAATAAAATATCCCCACTTTTATATTTTTAAATAAATAATTATAAGGTTTAAAAGTAAAGTTGTTTTAAAATCTCTCCCCTCCCCTCCCCTCCCCTCTTAAACCAAACATGAAATGTACTATTTTCCCTCCCATCCCCTCCCCCTCTAAACCAAACAAAATGTCTAACTAAAATCTCTTCCATCCCCTCCTTTGAACAAAAGAAATAGATAGCACTTTCTCAGGTGAGCGCTATAGTAGGTTAGCAATAGATAACGCTTCCTTGAATAAGCGCTATCAATTCTTTACCTACGATAGCGCTTCTTTAAGAAAGCACTATCTATTCCTACTCATCAACTTTTAATAGCGTTTCCTTGGGGAAACGCTGTTTATTCCTAAAATGTAAAATAGTGCTTCGTTAAGGAAGTGCTACTAAATGTCTTCCGTCTCCTTTTCAGTAGCGTTTCAGTGAGAAACGCTATTGAATGTGAGCTATTAAATGTATAATCTGTTGTAGAGGCTCTAACTCTAACAAAGAGATTTAACGTTTTATCTTCTTAACTCACTATGTATGAGGATATGAAAGTTTAAGATCGGATGAATATTTTCACAATATTCAACTAAAGAATACAGACTCTTGCTCTTAAAGAAATATGAGTATGAGTGATTGTAGTTTGAAAAAAGTTGAACTAGCAAGGTTGTACTGGCAAGAGTCGTTCTTCAGTATCTCAGGTCTTCTATTTATAGTGACCTTCTTCTTCACTTGTGTTTCTTCAACGGTTACTTTGAATAATCCCGTTTAGAGATAGCATTTAATGTATGATATCCTTTGTGATTGATAGCTTGATTGTGGCAAGCTAAATAGTACTCTTGGTTATCGAGGTAGTATGAAATAAGAGGCTTACTGCTCTGAGTATTGCATCTTGAGAACTTGTTGTTCCTCCTTTGTGTACAATCCAGCTTTTTCAGCCATAATGTTGTCATCGTACAGATCGTTTTGCAGTACGATTCTGCTTTTTGAATTTCTTGATGGTACTATGTTTCTTTTACAATAAGGTAAAATATTAAAGCAGATAGAACAAAAGTGAAGAACAAATATTCTATTGAAATAAATATCAATCATTTGAAATAAATTCAAGAGATTCGGATAGCATTTATTTATTCTAAGATGGAGTTCGCCTACTTTTAAAAAAACTTCGTCTACTTAGTTATATGTGAGACTAAGTCTGTTTCAACAGATTATTTTATTCGTCTGATGACGTGGCATATCCTCTTGTCTATCAAGTCTTTTGACTTGTTATTCCTCAATGAGTTATAAAGATCTTCGTCTAGTGATGTGGCAGATAGAGCTTGCCTACCTGATTACTTTATTTTTCAGTTCATTCAATTTTATCAATTAATTTCGTGTGCTTACGTGGCAAGATGGACGCGCTTATTATCAAGTCTTTAGACTTGATGTATCTAACAAGTTATTTGGTATTCGTCTAGCAAACATTTAGAGCCTCGTCCACTTAAGAAAACCAGTCTACTCAAATAAATAAGTAATTTTACCAAAATATTGAGCAACTCGTCTACAAGGGTGGACGCGTATTTTTCAATGAAAACTTATCCCATGTTTCTTTTACTTATATTTAAATATTCCTGCATAACTGAAAGCACATGTTAGATCTCAACTAATACTTTGCCAAACAAATTTAATCTTTTTGTTAGCATCAAAACTTAGAGATTATTTAATCCAAAACCACTTTGGTTCCAACATGTAACTTAAAAAAATCATGTGCAACCCAATTTCATTGAAGGTGGGCCATTTATTTCGAGGAAGATTTGATGGATGAACGAGATCGTGACTGGTAACCGGCCAAACAAGTTTTTCTAGTAATTTTAAAACAGTCATTTTACTAGTAGTTGTAGAATAAATAGCCAATTTGGTCCCCGAAACTGTAAGTTTGTATTAACTTGGTCCCTGAAATTAACGAAATTCTAAAAAGGTCCTCGAAACTGTAAAACGTTGATCAAGTTAGTCCCTCCGTTAACCCCAGTTGACTGATGCTGTTAACGGTGCTGCGATGGCACTTCACGTTGCTTGACAGCTGTACTCCATGTTAGGGACCAACCTGCACCTAATTTCAGGGACGAAATTGACACTACGTTACAGGGACCAAATTTCAATCTTCTTCTTCATCTTCCTCCTCATCCCACCTCCACAGTGGAGAACCTCCTCCTCTTCCTCCTCTCTCTCCAAATCCAACTCCAACTCCGACGCAATCCAAAGCCTCTCCTCCATCCTCAACAGTCCCCCATGTCGCCGGTTTGGTGTGGGAGGGAAAGGTATCAAAGGCAATGAATCCTCCGTTTCCAAAAATTAGATTGAAAGTGTAGTGAGGAATTTGAAAGTGAGGGAGTGGAGTGGACATACAGAGTATGAACCTATCTACTCCTCACCCTCCTCTCCTCAAGGCACAAACCCATCAAAATTCAGAACCATCCTCATCCAAAAAACACCCACTTCTACACACCTCAACTCCACAATGCCATCTCCAACCTCGACCTCACATCCCACCACCACCACCACCACCACAGTCACAAACTCATCAACTCTTCCCTCCTCCTCAAAGCCTGCATCAGGTCCCGCAACTTGCACCTCAGCAAACTCCTCCACCCCAAGTTCAACTCGTCTGGACTCATCTGGGATTTGCATACATGGTGTTTGATAAAATGCGTGAGAAAAATGTTACTTGAACATTGATGATCATTAGATTCGCTCAACTGGGTTGCTTGCGAGAGAGAGGAGGAAGAGGAGGAGGTTCTGTGGAGGGTAGAGGAGGAGGAAGATGTTGAAGAAAAAGATTGCAATTTTGCCCCTGTAACGTAGTGTCAATTTCGTCCCTGAAATTAGGTGCAGGTTGGTCCCTAACGAGAAGTACAGCTGTCAAGCAACGTGGCAAGCCAACTAGGCACTTAACGTGCCACCTCAGCACCGTTAACGGCGTCAGTCAACTGGGGTTAACGGAGGGACTAACTTGATCAACGTTTTACAGTTTCAGGGACCTTTTTGGAATTTCGTTAATTTCAGGGACCAAGTTGATACGACCTTACAGTTTTAGGGACCGAATTGGATATTTACTCAGTAGTTGTAGAACAACCATTGTTCCTTCCCACTCACCTAAACATTGTCACCCCACCTGCCACCAATTATCCACCACCGGAGCACCCGTGGTTGCCCATGATATCCGCCTCATAGAACACCGCACCCTCCTCTACACCATCGTGACTTCCAACAACCGCACCACCACGCTCCGGTCACCACTGTTGTCGTCACCCTCTTTGTTCTAGTCGTCTTCTTCGGTCAGTTCCATTGCGCACCTCAGATTGCGCCTTTCTCTCTCCTTCGTCTTCCCTGTACTCCGGTCATGTTCTCCGGGTAACCGTTCAATGCACACCACAATGCATCCCACTCGTGGGTTTTCTCTTTTGTTTTTTCCTCCACACCGAGTCCATTCTAATTTCGTTGTTCTCCCTCTCGCACTGACCACCAAGTGTGTTGTCTCTCTCCCTTTGCACTTTCTATTCTTCAGTGTTTCGCCTTCACCAGGCAATGCTCATTCTATACTATTTTGTTTGTGGCATTAGTTTCATCTGCTTCTTGGTTTTGGCTTTAATTCGTCTTCAATTCCCCTGTCTGTAGTATTTTCTTTTGTGGAGGTTGAGTTATATTTTACGGGTTGCTACTATCATGTGCAAATGTCTTTCCTATATCAGTTGCACCTTGCATTGTGACATTTAGGGGTCGGGGGTGTTGTGTGTTGGTGGGCAGATGCAATGGTGGCGGACGCAAATGAGTTCACTGGAGAAGGAGTGGCAATGGTACATGGCTCTAGCTTCTTTACTACTTCGTTTGAATTAGGAAAGAAGTAGAACAACAGAGTGACTGAGTAAACAATAATAGATTTTTAAGTTGTTTGGATCGAAAACAATAAGAGAAAAAGAAAAATTTAGTTTTCTTAAAAAGACATTTGTCTCTAAAAACATATTTACAAAATACAAAATAAAAATTTAAAAATGTAAAAGTGCGAAAAGTTGCTTTGCACCCTCCCTCCAAAATCTCATCTAACTAGAGGAGATTAGGTGGATTCACCTAAATTTGGAGTATGTTTGTTATTGTTTATTTTATTGAAAAAATCATTTTTTAACTGAATAATCATTTTTTAAAAATTTTAGTATATTTCTCTTTGTTTTTGAAAATAATGAAAAACAGAAAAAAAAAATCATTTTCAGGGTTAAAATGAAAAGGAACTTTCATTAGCTTTTGAAAAAAAATCAGTTTTTATAACTAACTACTGTTTAAAAAAATGATTTTTTTATTGTAAACAAACATATATCTGCTTTTACTCTTCTTTAAAATCTCTAAAAATAATCACTAAATTATTTTATATCAAAATCATTTATTTTTTAATCTTAAACAAACAAACTCTAAATCTCTCTGCAACTTCTTTTGCTTTCAAAATTCTAGAAAAAAAATTTTCTCCATCAACTTCCACATCCTTTCTACTTCCTTCTCTCCATTCTCTATTCAAACAAAACAGCGTACAATTATCATTAGTTTCGGGTTGGAATTATAAATAAAAAAATGATTGGTATATTAACTTTATACTTGATGACTTACAAATTCACTTGGTGCATGATGCATCATAACTCAAAATGATTCAGTGTGGAATCACCCATAAAACATGTCGAACTTTATATAGAACTCATCAGAATAAAGTTCTTGATTGGATTTTACTTTATACTTATCAAACCTTTAAATAATTTATTGAAGCATTTAAAATTCATAAATGAATAGTATAATATTTAAACTTTGCATGGTGGAACCAATGTCCTCGGGTAACACCAACCTTGACATTAGTGAACCCAAAAGGAACAATGGTCAGAAGTCCTTGGATTATGCGACTGTTTTATTGGAAAGGGTCAAGACCCATTTTGATCACACAAAAAGTTTGGAGACCACTTTAGTTGTTGACAAAAAAAAAATCGTATGTTAGTTCTTGACAATTACTAATATGGGACACGTTAGTTCCAGCATTTACTTCCGTTAGCCAGCATCCGTTAGTTGGATGACGTGACCGTTAAATCATCCTAGCTGACCCGTTATCTCTGTCTAGTTGGATTTTAATTTATTTTTCAATTTTTTATCCTTTCAAAGACCCAAAACGACGTTGTTTTGGTCCATTAACTGAAACCCAAATTCATCCCTCTCCCAGAAACAGTAACGGAAACCAAATCATCACTAAGGACTTCGTCCCTGCATGGGAGATTTGGTATAGATTTGGAAACTGAAATTACCCTGCACACTGACAAGCTCTATCAATGGCTCCAAAGAAAACTATTTTGGTAGAAGTTCCGGAAGACATGGCCATAGCAACAAAGACAGCGACGAGAGCAACCACCACCCAAACCCATCTCGTTCCATGACCCCCCTCTTCTCAATTTCCTTCTTCACCATCACCCTTCTCAATCAAAACCACCAATGTTAGTGCTTTTCCCAACAAGGCACCGAGATTTTTCAGACCCAGATGAAAATCGTTGCATGGTTGTGAGAAAAACGAAAACCCACTAAGAAAAATGCAGAAAGTGAAGATTTTTTGTGAAACCCAGTAACGTGAACGCGTTTTGAAACTGATGAGGGTGTTTGTGATGGTTTTAATTGGTGTTTTTTCTTCCTTTCTAGTAGTCTAAGGTCTTCGTCTTTGAAAAGGGAAGAAAATGAAACTTTCAATTAAATGTGTACCAAAAACTGGAAAAAATTGGTGAAATTTATGGGCGCCGTAGATGGTTTGGTTTTCCCATGAGCCAAACAGTGGGTAAGAAAATTCAAGAAAATCTATGGCCAATTATGGACACCGTCAAAGGTTGTTTCGATATTTTTTTTTAGAGGGATGAATTTTGGTTTGACCAAAACGACGTCGTTTTGGGTCTTTGAAAGGATAAAAAATTGAAAAATAAATTAAAATCCAACTCGGTAAAGATAACATGTCAGTTAAGATGATTTAACGGCCACGTCACCCAACTAACAGACACTGGCTAACGGAAGTCAACGTATGGACTAACGTGTCCCATGTTAGTAATTGTCAGGGACTAAAGTGGTCTCTGCACTTTTTGTCAGGGACCAAAATGGACCTTTACCCTATTGAAAAAGAAGAGACATCCTTCGAACTTCCCGCTTAGACTCGCATTTCCATTCTATCATTGGCATAATTAAGAAGAGAACACATTTTGGTAAAGTAAACTTATTTGATTGCTAATGAGCACTCTAACGATGTTGGTTAAAAAATTAATAAAAAAATTGTATATTAAAAAGGAGAATGCTAACAAGTGTCGTTAGGACATTATTTAAGGAACCAAAAAAGAAAAATTTGTATGAGAAATTGTGTATTTAGCATTTCGAAGAGTGTGATACTAGTTTTTCAATAAGAGTTTTCATTTTATGGGTTCCTTAACCAATTGCCTAAGGGCACTCATTAGCAAAACCCAACTAAAAAAAGGGTCTTGCTAACCAGTGTCCTTAGGGCACTGGTTAAGGAATCCAAAAATAGTAAGAGTTTATGGGAAAACTAAATACACAACTCTTGTGATTAATAAATACACACCTTCCTCATGAAATCTTACTATTATTGGTTCCTTTAGGGCACTGGCACTAATGCAGAAAAATGATTCCACATCGGTTATTTTTGGCTTTTCACATCGGTTTTAAAACTGATGTTGAAAAGACCGATGTTGTTTATTGTTACTTTTCACATCGGTTTTAAAACCGATGTTTAAAGTACATTTTTAACAACGGTTTTTACAAAAACCGATGTGGAAAGTTCATTTGACACATGGGTAACCTATTGGAAATATCACTTTCCACATCGGTTTTATCTAAAAACCGATGTGGAAAGTTCACTTTCCATATCGGTTTTCAATAAACCGATGTGAAAATTTCACTTTCCACATCGGGTTTTTTTAACCCATGTGTAAAGTGAACTTTCCACATTGGTTTTTTAGTAACCGATGTGTAAAGTCTAATTTTTTTTTAAAACTCTTTATTACATTTCTATCATTTCTTTCCCCTGTTTCAGTAATGCAGATCAATACCAGAATAACATATTCTAAATATTCTCAACACAATCACTTTTGTACCACAAAAACACACTAAATTAATATATACTGAATTTATTACGAACAATACACATGTAAGTTCAATTACATTCAGACAACAAAGATAATTAGAAACCAAAAAGCTACATGCATGATATGTTATAGATTTCATATCAAAATACATATGATCAGTCAAAAGTACACTATAGCTAGTACATGATAAGTTTTTAAACTAACTACATATATACAAACTATGGTTGGTACACTTCAAGAAAGAAAGTTGCCCAACGCCTCCTTATGTTGTTGATGTCGGAATCAGATAATGGAGTTGGATTGTTGAATATCTGCAAGTTTAATTGGACAAAAGATTATATCTTTTAAGTAATAAACTAACATAAAACATATAACGAATCTATAACTGTTACTTCTAATTGTTACCAATTAACATTTACCTCGTGCCATCTTTAAGTGATCCTGGAGGAGATAATTTCGAACATCCACTTCATCACATAGTATCCACATTCCCATGATCCACGTTGTATACGTGACTACGTACAAATGAAACCCAATTAGAATATGAGGAATTAAATAGAAATCAATAATTATACCCACTGCATTTGAAGCATTTGAACTAATAAATATCTTACGCTAGGAATAATCCATCTGATAGCCCGACGCCTTTCACCACACAACATGTGGTTTGCATTAATAGAACTATCATGACAAAATAAACATTAATTAAAGTATATCTAATAGATTTCAGATGATTAAAACAACTGCATTACCGATTATAAAGTATTTTAATGCTTACGTTTCGATGATCGTCTTCAGTTCATTCGCCGGCTTATTTCCAATTGAAAGGTAAGAAGACCACGACGTTCATCCCAGGGTACAAGATCAACAGTTGCCAATGCTTGCTGTATTTGCGGAACAATTAGTGACTAAGTCATATATAGTTATAATTAAATAACCGGTACTTACTTATTGAGATAAGGGGCAAGGTAGAATTGATGATCGTCTCGGGCAAGTATATCACGTATGGTGGTGACCAGGTCTTCTGATATTAGGAGAACGTCACCCTGAATGAACATGGGGTCAATGAACCTATAAAGGGCGAGGTTACCCTGATCACGGGAAGATACCATAACACCTTCGCAGGAGGACCTTTGGTGACCACATCACAACTAGAATCATCATCCTTCATTTTGTAGCGTGATACCCCACACCTGGGGCACTCGTGCATCTCTTCAAACTCTTTCCTATACAATATGCAATCATTGGGGCAAGCGTGTATTTTCTTATAATCCATACCCATCGGACACAATATCTTCTTTGCCTCATAGTTTCGAGATGGCAATGTGTTGCCTTCTGGAAGCATGTCTTTCAATAACTCAAGCAATTCGATAAAGCTTTTATCGCTCCACCCATTTCTCGCCTTCACATTGAACAATCTTAACATCGCTGACAACTGTGTGAAATTAGTACACCCCGGATACAAAGCCACTTCCGCATCACTGCACAAAGTATCATACACATGTGCGCGCCGAAAAGACTCTTGCCCAACATCACGGGTCATGTCCTCTAGTCCATCGTCCATTTCCACATCATCAACTTCCTTTCTATCCGACACCCTCGTCCTGTCTAACGATTCACCATGACATATCCATGTTGTAAAACTCTTGCAAATCCCCTCACAAATAAGATGATCACGTATCTCCTTAGCTTCTAGTCGTCTCTCATTTAAACAGTTAACACAAGGACAATAAAACCTTCCATTACCACAATCAGGAGCATTTGTTTTTGCAAACTGTAGAAAATATTCCACTCCATTCTCATACTCATCACTTGTCCGTCTAGCATTCATCCAACCACGATCCATGACTAAACCAATAACTTCGTACTTACTCCAACATATTCATCAACCACTTCTTATGAATAGGTATGGCCCTATCCCATTCGAGAAGAAACTTTTTCAACATTCGGTTAACAGTTAGTCCTTAACTCTCATGCTCATACTCGACGAAATTTCGGCAGCATTTCCCTTCGGTCTCCGACGTACACGACTTGAACGCGATGACATCCACCACGATAAAGTATGCACCCAGAGAACGAAAGGAAATGTATCAATCCGAACTTTCATCAAGTATATAACATTAGAATCCATGAATAACTATTTTAACTGATCGAAGAAAAAAAAATTCCCAAACTGTCCAACATTGGATAATTTAAGATCCAATACAATGGGCGGTACATTAAGCACGTACACGTGTGCTCATTAGTATTGCATCTCAAACGGGAAACTAAGGCTTTACTAATTAATTAACATTAAGAAAAATAATAAAACACTCCAATCCCCAAATACAATGCAAACAAAAACCAAACGAGAAAAATGGAGAGGAGAAAGCTTACCGGGTGTGGGAAGAACACTCAGCCAGAAATCGTAATGAATAATGAATATTCTGCTTAATATTCTGCTCGGAACTTGTACCGTAATATATAGTTTCAATAACAACAAGTGTACCTATAAGAAATAGTTTCAATAACAATTATGTAGCTTGATCAATATAGAAGCATAAATACAGAAGAACTATGATGACAGAGATAAAGCACTGATGAGTGTGATTTCACCTCATATTTCATTGACATTTTGCATACATTTTCATATAGTTTAGGCATTTCTAATTTGATTTTGGTTAGTTTTTACCCTGGAACGGGTAAGGCGGTTTTGTGGTGTTGTTGTGCAGGAATTAAGGATTAAAATGCTCAAGATTAACCATGATGGAGCTTGCATGAAGATGGGGCTTGAAAAGTGAAGAAAATGAGCCAGAGCCCATCACGGCCTAGCCGTGACAGCCATCACGACCATGATCGAGTAGAGCTGAAAAGAAAGAATGGAAAAGTCAGAACTGGTCACGGCCAGCTCATGATGTCAATCACGGCCGTGACATGCCAACTGAACTAGACCCTCACAGGAAGAACTGATCACGGCCTAGCCGTGATGGTGGTCACGGCCGTGACAGACCAACCAGTGAAGCAACCTCCAAGAAAGAATCCGTCACGGCCTGGCCGTGATGGCCGTCACGGCCTGGCCGTGATGGCCGTCACGGCCGTGACGTGCAATATATGGATCTTTAGAAGCTGATTTGATCTGAATTTGTGATTACTTGGGATTCAAGTTACCCTAATGAATAAATAGAGCATTTAGGCTCGAAAATAGGGAGACTTTGAGAGACTTTTTGGGCTGCTCCCTTAGGCAAAATTAGGATTTTCTATCTTCTTTTTCTTCTTCTTCTTCTCTTCTCTTAGGTTTTAATTCATGTTTTTGTTAATCAAGCCTGCCATGACCATGGCAATGCTTGAGTAGTAGTTTTATTTCTAGTGAACAAGGTAATATATTCACCATTGATAAACTAAATAATTAGTCCTCATTTTACACTCAAGCAGAAAAACTTTTTCCTTACCCTATTTAATCATTCAAGACTCTATGGACATTCACATTCTTAGTTATACACCAGTAGCAGTTATAGTTTACAAGAAGAAGAAAAAAAAGAGATAAGAACTGATTTATACATAAAAATCAAATAACGACCGATCAGTATGAACATTCAATTGTTAAAATTTTAAGTGGATAATTATTTAACTTTCACCCACGAATATCTAGATCATTAGTCCTTTTCTTAGACTATGTAGTTTCTTTACTGTAATAATTGGCCTGTTTTGGATAGCAAATAGAAAGAGACACCTCTCCACCCACCAGAGTTATCTGTTTAATTTGAAAGCTAGGTAAACGAAGCCTTGCCATTATCAAAACTTTTCTCTGTTACAACACTACTCAATGGAAGATACTATAGCATAAGCATTTTGAACTTTTCTTTAAAAACAAAAATAATGGCGGAACCTATCTCACCCAAATCCTCACGTTCAGCTGGGTACAAAACAAACTCAAGCTTATCTGAACTATGATTGCAAACAGTGACATCAACTACAACCTTTTATGCCATATATGAGATTCACTTCACCTTATCCATTTCATCATGACTGCTACCTTGCCATAATGTCTCCCACGTCCCCAACACCACAAGACGAAAAACACCCCCTTTATTCTCATTTTACCATAAACAAACAAAAATGACCTTTCTATAGAATATCTGGCAATCAAATGTTGAATCATGCATGTATAGAAAATGAGAGTGGGCAATGGTTTAGGGGCTAACCGTGCTAGAAGGGCAAAAAGGAACAAGCTTGGGCGTGGAGAAGGGCGGAAACGAAGAAGAAGGACGCAAACGACACGCGAACGACGGGGAGGAGATGGCGCACACAAACGGAGGAGACGGACAGCCGAACAAGCTTGGGGGTGGTGGAGGGTTTAGCTTAGGAAGGAATGACAGCAAAGAGACTGAAATAGAACAAAATAAAGGGCGCGATCGATGGAGGGAATGAAAATAGGTCAAAATAGGGACTCCATTACACATCGATTTTCCTTTAACCGATGTGGTTATTGTATATTACACATCTGTTCTAAAGAAACCGATGTAGCAACTCCAAAAAATTTAAAAATTTGATTTTTTGTTTTAATTTTTAACATCGGTTATAAAAAACCGATGTTATTAATAGCTATTAGACATCGGTTATGGATTAACCGATGTAGAAAATCCAAAAGAATTTAAATTCCATTTTTTGTTTTAATTTTTGGACATCGGTTGGAAAAAAACCGATGTGGAAAATTTTTAACATCGGTTAAAAATAAAACCAATGTCAAAGATTTTGCTTTTAATTTCAAAAATAACACTGCCTCGTTTTACACACCGGTTTTAAGGAAACCGATGTTAAATATCCGATGTTAAAAACATATTTTACACTAGTGTGGTTATCATTCTCCTTAAAAAAAATTGAATTTGCTAACTAGTGGCCTAAATGGTGTTTAATTCTTGGAATGTTTTATTCCCAAACAAACTATATTTCTGGGAATCACATTCCCATGAATCTTTCTTTTCCTCCTTCATATATGAGAATGTAGTTTTTCCAAATTTCTAACTATCATTCACTAATTTTATACCCGGACATTGATTAAGGAATTCGAAGATAGAAAAATTTTATTGGAAAGTGTAAGTTTTAAATTTTCAAAGTATTTAATACACCACTTTTTAGGATAGATTTCTATTTCTGATTCCTTAACCAAAGGCCTAATGGCACTTATTATTATTGAGTAATGTTATTTTGGCACTAAAATTGGACACCATGGGGGACACCCTACTTTTTAGTAGGCTATGAACCACCATGGTGTCTAATTTTAGTGTCAAAATAACATTACTCTTAGTATTTGCCTAATAAATTAAGTATATAACTTTTCAATATATAAAAGATATCATTTTTCAATATAAAATTCATTTCTTGTTTCTTAAATAATGTTTAAGCACACTTAAGAGCTTGTTTGGGAAAGATTAAGTTCACTTGTTTTTAGATGAAAAAAGCTATTACTATCAATAATTATTTTGTTTGGGTAAAAAGCTTAAATCTTGAAAAAGCTTTTTTATCTTAAAATCGATTTTCAGCAAATAGATCGAAACAAAAACGAATTCTGATTATAATCGATTATCAGCATAATCTTTTTTTTAGCTTTCCCAAACATACTTGGGAATGATTGTTTTTTAGACTTTTTTTTTGTTGAGAAAAAGTTGTTTTATAAGGAGATTGTCATGTTTGGGTAACTTGCTTATTTTTTGAAAAAGCTTTAATTTTTTATTATAAAAAATGTTATTTTGAACCAACTAAGAGAAATAGGACTGTTAGATAGTTTATTTCTGATGATGATTTACTAGAGAAAAACATTTTCCCGTATAACCCCCGCATGTGGGTTTGTACTTATTGTATTTCCAATTTAAAATTATAATATGTCATGTGGGTCTGTACACTTGCATTGTGATATTATTTTTCATACATTCATTTCATGATACTGCTTCGGTGCTTCCAGCACATAAGGGACGCTTGTATTGAAATAATATATTATTTTTATTTAACTGAAATATATATTGTTTTTATTTATCTATTATAAAAATAATATATTTTACATGTTTTCCATAATTTTGAAAAATATTGTAAATTTTATTCAATTTTTTATAAATAAATAAATTTATGACAAGACATATAAAAAAAATCTAACGTTAAAAGAACATCAAATATTATTCATTTTCCTGCCAAATATTATAAATAAATAAAAACGGAATAAATTATGTTAAAATCATTTTTCAACAAACAGACCCAAACAAAAATGAATTCTGATTATAATCAATTATCACAATAATCGATTATCCAAAAATTGATTATCAACATAATCTTTTTTTTCCAGCTTTCACAAACACACTCTTATTAGCATTCTTCAACTTAAAGTGTGTTTAGGAAAGCTGGAAAAAAAGATTATGTTGATAATCTGTTTTCAAATAATTGATTATAGTGATAATCGATTATAATCGAAATCTGTTTTTGTTTGGGTATGTTTGCTGAAAA
This sequence comes from Sophora flavescens, assembly GCA_030762895.1. Taxonomy (NCBI): domain Eukaryota; kingdom Viridiplantae; phylum Streptophyta; class Magnoliopsida; order Fabales; family Fabaceae; genus Sophora; species Sophora flavescens. The sequence goes on from CM061065.1 coordinate 166,158,643, forward strand.
ATGATTTTAAGATAATCTATTTCATTTGGGTGGTGCATAAAAAATCACTTTTACAATTTGAATAATATCCTTTTGAGTAATTTTTTTTTTCAAAAAAAAACTATTTCTTGCTAATATATTTTTTAATCATTTTAATCACTTAAATTTTTCCTATCAACCATAAACTTTCTAGCATAAATTATACTTTAATATTATTATTATTAGTAGTATTTCAATCATTAATTTTCCGTACTAATTTCATTTTTGTTTATTCGAGCCATAGATCTACCATATTGGTATAGTATTACTTTGTACCGTTTTATGCTAATCAACAACATTATTTAAATGCCTTTAGAGTATGAGTGATGTGTAGCAATTATAGATTACTTATGTAGTTGCCCGTATTAGAAGCATTAGTATTCGTTAGATGATTATTTTTGTAATAGATTATTATAAATAGCTTCAACATGAACATTATTAAATGTATTATTTTTTTAATATAAAATAATAATATTGTGTGCAACAGTTGGATTTGTATACTCAATAGTTAATGAATAATAAGATACATTACAAATTTGTATGATAAAATTTTTAGTAGGTTTTATAAAAGCTTGCCTTTTCATTACGGATATGAGTTATGATATGCAATATGATAATATTTTATGTTTATGAAAAAAATACACATTTTCATGATATTATATGTTATTGTATTAAACATTTATATAACAACAACAATAGAAGATACTTTGATGAAAAGAAAGCAATCATACTTTGATATTCAACACTATTTTAAATATGCTACAATTTAAATTTAAGAAAATGCCCTACTATGAATAACACAATAATTAAAATAATTAATTAAATAATTATTTTTTAAGAAAATGTCAGATGTCGTCGGTGACACGTGTCGCCCGTTTATTCGTCCACGAAAAATCAAGCTACCATTTGTTTTAAACAAATTATCTAATATTTAACGATTTTATATTTAAATTGTTAAATTCATCAAACATGAAGGTGAAAATAAATAAAAATGTCAAAAAAAGAAGGCAATATAATAAATAATAATACAATAAGTAAAATAATAATCTAAATAATTTTTATTTCAAAAAATCCAGAGGCCAAAATTCTGCGTGGGTACGACCCGTGACATTGGCGCCGACCTTTAGTCCACAGTAAAAGAATGACACAGTTAAAAATAAGAGAAGGCCCATCAAGCTATCATTTGTTTTAAACAAATTATCTAATATTTAAAAAATTTATATTTAAATTGTTAAATTCATCAAACACGAAGGTGGAAACAAACAAAATTGAAAAAAGAAGGTAATATAATAAACAATTATACAATAAGTAAAATAATAATCTAAATATTTTTTAATATAAAAATCCAGAGACAAAAAATCTACGAGGGCACGACATGTGACATCTGGCGCCGACCTTTTCGTCCACAATAAAAGAATGACACAATTGAAAATAAAAAAGGCCCATGAATTAAATTTACAATAATTAAAACATAAGAGATGACCCATCAAGCTATCATTCGTTTTAAATAAATTATCTAATATTTAACAATTTTATATTTAAATTGTTAAATTCATCAAACACGAAGGTGGAAATAATAAAAAAAAGTGAAAAAAAAGAAGGCAATATAATAAATAATAATAAAATAAGTAAAATAAAAATCTAAATATTTTTTATTATAAAAAATCAAGTGATCCAAAAATCCACGTGGGCACGGTCCATGACATTTGGCACCGACATTTTCGTTCACAGTAAAAAAATGACACAAAAAATAAGAGAAAGCCCATGAATAGATTTTATAATAACTAAAACAATTAATTAAATATTTATCGTTAAAGAATTACCAGAGGTCAAAATTATATGTGCATCCCTCCCGCGACACGTGTCGCTCGTTTATTTGTCCACAGTAAAAACATGATACAAATGTATTTTAAGAAAAGACCCTATATTAAATTATACAGTAATTAAAATAATTAATTAAAAAATTATTATTAAGAAATGGCAGAGGACAAAAATATATGTAAGCCCTGCTAGTTATACGTGTCACCCGTTTATTCGTCCACATAAAAATAAAGCTATCATTTATTTTAAGCAAATAATATAATATTTAAAAATTTAATATTTAAATTGTTAAATTCATCAAACCAAAAGGTTGAAATTTTTCCAAAAAAAACTGAAAAAGAAAAGGGTATATAATAAACAAAAATACAATAAGTAAAATAATTATGTAAATATTTTTTAATATAAAAAATTCAAAGACCAAAAAATTTTCATGGGCCAGCGCATGACACGTGATGCCCGCCTATTCGTCAAAAGTAAAAGCAGGACATCATTTAATTTAAACAAATTATATAATCTAAACAAAAAAATATAATTTGGGCTGGGACCACCATCGACACGTGTCGTCATCCAATTCTTCTGTTGTGGCACAATGGTCAAGCTGGAGCGCATTCCTAAAAAAAGTTTAATAATTTTTTTAAAAAAAATTCGAAAAATATTTTAAATTAAAAAAAAGTTAAATAATTTTTTGTTTTAAACAAATTTTTTTAAAAATTGTTAATAAAATTAAATTAAATTTTAAAAAAAATCCAAATAAAAAAGCATTTTTAAAAAATTCGAAAAAAATCAAATAAAAAATATTATTTAAAAGAAGTTTGAAATTTTTATTTTTATTAAAATAAAAGATTTATCAAACAAAACAGTGTTAAAAAATATTTTATAAAAAAAAAGGTTAAATTAAAAAAATAAAATGAATTTTTTTTATAAAAATTAAACTATAAAAATGTAAAAAAAAGGAAATTTAAATAAATTTTATTTTTAAAAAAAGTTAGTTTTAAAAAAAAGTTTCGAAAAAAATGTAATAAAAAAATTTCGAAAAAAAAATGTTAATATAAAAAAGTAAATAAAAAAATTTCTTAAACAAAAATTCGATTTTTTTCTTTAAAAAATTATTCAAAAAAAAATTTTAAAAAAATTGCTAAATTAAAAAAATTGTTAACAAATTTCGAAAAAAAATTATTTGAATTTTGTTGAAACAAAAACTAAATTAATTTTTTTATAAAAAATATTTGTAAGCTTTTCCAAACAAAAAATTAAAACAAATTTTAAAAAAAACAATAGAATTTTTTTGTTAAAAAATAGTAAATAGGAAATATTTTTTTAAAAATGTAAATAAAACAACATTTTAAAAAAATTATAAAACTTTTATTTAAAAAAAACATATTTTTGTAAAAAAAATGTCAAACATTTTTAAAAAAATCGAAAAAAAAATTAAACAAATAATTTTTTTAAAAATTTTTGTTGAATTTTCAAAAAACAAAAATAAAATATAAAAACATTTTTTATAAAAAAATGTTAAATAAACAAAAAAAAAGAGGTGACACATGTCGTCATTTGGGGATTCAACAATGAAAGGTGGATCCCCAATCTCTTAATTAATATATTATAGATAATCTAAAGAAAACAATCTAACAGTCGGATCTCCTAGTTGAAGTAAAAAAGTTGAAATGGAAGGAAAAAATATTTTGTAGAAAATAATCTTTGCTCCCAAATATTACAATTTTTTCATCCCAAAAAAAACATCTGAACTAGAAAGAATGTAAAAAAAAAGTTTTGGTTTAGGTTTTTTTTTATTGCTTTTTTATGACATGTTTTGACTTTTGACCTTGTAATTAAAGATAATTTCATTTCTCGACAAACTTTTAATTTGGTTAAAAAATCAATCAATCAATTAAATAATTATACAAGTGTATAAGGATAAATCAAGTAGTCATATTTATACAGAAAATAGATTTTTAATTCTGAAATAAATAAGAAAAAAAAGGAGTTAATTCAAAAAGATTGTGAACGATATTTTAAGATATAATAAAGATATTTTTAGAAGTCAAATTAAGACAATATGAATACTTGCCAATGGTTCACTCTATTCAACCATTGAGTTATATAAGGGTATAAGGAGTTGAAAGAATATGAAATCCAATATTCAAACCTTGATAAAGAAGAAAAAATTAAAATAACTACTAATTACTAACATTTATCTATATTAAAAAAAAACTCTCTTCAACCAATTTTGTTGACTAAATTTGACATCTATCGTATGCAATGTTCATTAGGTGTGTGTTTTTTAAACTGCCGGAGAGGACTGAAGCGCCAGAGATGATCCAAATTGCAATTAAAATAATCATCCACGACATACTAGATATATATGTTTACAACAATTATAGTTGATAATTAGGTAATTGAATTCAAAGATTAGAAAAAATTAACGGTTAAACTAACTTAAATTTAAAATTACATAAAGGATATATTTATACGATTTTTATATATTTTTTAATACTCCCTCCGGTCTACAATATAAGAAACAAATTAGTCCTTTTTTTTGTCCAAAATATAAGTAACATGTATCAATTTTCACACATATTAAATGCTAATTTCCAATATTGACCTTATTAATTACTGTTATTAATTATAGGCCATCAGAATATTAATTAAAGTTAGAAGGGTTATTTTAAAAATTTATATGAATATTAATTATAATTAACTCATTCCAATACATTTCTTTGTTGGTTTGTGTGTTTTAGGGTTTTGTTTCTTATATTGTGGATCGGAGGGAGTATTAATTAAAATTTTATAATTAGAATATTATTTTTAATTCTATTCTTAAATATCTTTATTGGATAAAATAAATGAAATGATATGTTTATATAATTTTTTTATATATTTTATTTCATGAGAGGCGAGATAAATTATAAAGTTAATTAAATTAATAAGGGTAAAAGTGAGAGAAAATTTAATAAGTTATAAAATTATAAGACATAAACTAATATGTTAAGTTTGTTTATCAAACATTTTTATTTTAATTAAATAAACTATTGAACTTACTAAACAAAGTTTTAGGCTGTTTGGTAAAAACTAGCGTATATCGGATAAGCTAGCGGATAACGAATAAGTTAGCTGATAGCGGATTAGCTAGCGGATTGATTTGAGGCGTTTGGTAAAACTAGTGGTTAGACAAGATGATAAATGTAAAATGACATAAAAGGATATGTTTGTATGTCTTTATATATAATATATATATATATATATATTTTTTATATTATTTATTTTTAAATAATTATCACTTTTAACATTTTAATTTATTTTAAATTATTTATCATTTTAAAAAATAAAATATTTTTAAATTTTAATATCAATTTAGTTTTAATTATTTTCAATAAATAAAATGGAATAATAAAAATAAAAATATATTTATGATATGATTTTTATATAAATTTTATTTTTTTTATAGATAAAAAAATATATTTTCTATTTTTATCTTAAATATAAATCTAAATGGTGAAATTAATTCTTATTTTTATACTATGTTAAATGATAAGTATTTTATTTTATTAGCTGATGATAAGTGAGGAATTTAATTAAGATAATAGGAATAAAAATGGAAAAAAAAATGATAAGCTATATGCTATAAGCTCAAACGTTACTTCAAGTAGCGTCCGGAAAAAAACGTTATAAACTAGTGAAAAAACGCTATACACTAATTTTAAAAACGGTTACAAACGGGACTATTTTTCCATCTGTTATACGCTAGCGGATTTGGCAAACTATCGAGACACTTAATTGTATGGCTTGCATATATAACATTACTCAAACTGCCGGTGGCCGTGGTTTACCTATGAAAATGCCAACATGCAAGGGTTTGGACCAAAATCAGAAGCAAAAGGCATGAGTTCTTACTTTTATCATAGGGGACCATTTGTTATCGGAATCGGAATCTGGACATTATTGACCTACGCCAGTGTTCTTATGTTGTGCTGGCTTGTCCCCGGGTTATGTGACCTATGCATAATGCATTTATGTATAAGACTACGTCCCTCACAGGTGATGGAGATGGGACAGTGCATTACTACACAAACATAATGCATAAATTCGATTCTTTTTTTTTTCCTAGAAAAAAATAATTGTCGCTGTTGTTTTCTGCATAATTTTGGGTTGACCTGTTACATTAAGCCTTTGTTTGGGGTGTCTTCTACGGTGCACCAACATCAAATCTGGTGCAACCGTGCACCATGTTGACAGAGCATTGTGGGTCAAGCAAATTGCCATGTAGAAGCTCCTTTATTCTCGATTTTTTTCCCGGTCAAAGTTGTGTATACATTTTAGTATTTACAAAAAAGTGTATATAAGTGATGTGTCAAAATCAAAGTTTTCTATTGGCCAGTCAAAGTGGTGCAAGGTTGCACATGCTTTTTTGTTGGTACAATTTAGACAACACCTTTGTTTAGATCAGTAAAGGAAGTAAGGAGAAAAAAATTATAGAAAGAATTAGAAGAGAAGAGAAAAATAAGGTAAAAAAGAGAGAGTGGAGAATGAGAGAGAGAATTATGAGGGACAATGATGTAATTTCATATAATATACTCCATCCGATCTCTATTATAAGTAAAAATTGAATAAAACACACATATTAAGGTGGTTAGTTGATCTCATTTAAAAGTCATTGAGAATAAAAAATTAAGTTTGTTATCTAAATTACCCTTCATTTTATTTATTAAGTTTGTGTTGTTGAGAATAAAAGGAGTCATTGGAAAATAAAATTTGTATTAAATGAAGGATATTTTGAAAATAACTTCATTAAATATGATGGAAGTAGTTGAAATTTGCTTATGTTTTTGACAAAAATATTTGAAAATTTTTACTTATATTGTTGACCAGGAGGAGTATTTTATTTTTCTTTGGTTTTCTTTTTCTTGTAGGGAGAGATATATTTTTTTTGGTGAGTCTCGCTCAATATTTTCTTTTTTTCTATATTACTCTCCCCTAGCAAACCTTAGAAAATCACTTTTTTCATTTTTCTTCTCTTTTCTCATTTTCTTTCTTCTCAATCCCACCCATAACAAATAGAGCGTAGGCAACAATACCACCAAATTATGGCTCTGCTTGACAAAAATGGTTGATAAGCTAGTTTATAATCGGTAAGCTAACTTATAGTTGAAAAACTAATTTTTAGTTGATAGTTGAAAAACTAGCTAATTGAATTTGGAGTATTTGATAAAATTAACGGTTGAATTAACTTATAATTGTAAAAAATGACATAAAAGAACATTTATTGAAAACATGATAAAGTGGGAATTTTTTTAATTAATAAGGGTAAAAACGTTAAAAAAAGTTAATAAGTTACAAGGCATAAACTAAATAAAATAACTTATGAAGAAAAACTATAATTTAATGAGATAAGTTTGTTTACCAAACATCTCTATTTTAGTCAAACAAGCTTATAAACTAATCAAATAAGCTATAAGTGAACTTATTGAACTTGCTTGACAAAACCTATATACATAACTTTTTTTTGGGGGATTTCTATAATACAAACGAGTGTAGTAATTAAATAAAAATAGTTAATTATTTTAATCAGAACATTGTGTCAATCCATGATACATGTAAAAGTTTTTAAAAGGAAAAAAACTTCCAAATACTTCTTTGCATAATGTTTCTATCGTTCATCACACAAAATATAACACAATTATTATAATCTGTCTTAAAAGATATACTTGTTTAATGAAAATAATTAACTTTTTATATTTAGAACAATAACAACTACATATTTATTCCTTTTAAAAATATGGTGTGGTTATGATGCATCACCCACATTTTACATTATCCACTACACCACAAATATGGTAAATTTTGAGCCAATCAAATTGCCTCATAGGTTGGTCAAAATTTCAAACTTTCTAGTTGTATTATACTATAGTCAAACTATATGAATACAATATATTGTAGTATAGTATATGTACTTTTTGTATTCGTAAATTTAACCCATATTAAAATAATGTTTTTTTATTAAAAAAGTTGATTATATTGCAAAATATTATTGACAACGAACATTATTTTAATTCATATTAAATTTTTTTTTTAATATAATCAGTTTTTTTAATCAAAAAATATTATTTTAGTATGGGTTAAATTTGCGAATACAAAGAGTACATATACTATAGTACAATATATTGTATTCATATATTTGACTACAGTAGAAATACAACTAGAAAGTTTGAAATTTTGACCAAACCCATGTGACAATTTGATTGATCCAAAATTTGTCACATATAAATGATGTAGTGGGTGGTATAAAATATAGATGTTGCATCTTTGGCCAACCCTTTAAAATGATATTAACATAGGGTTCCCATTCAAAACCTGGTTATAACTTGTATGTGGAATTTTGACTTGTATCATGTTTTTAGTGGGTTTGGCAGTGCGTGCCCTTATTTTAGTAGCTAGGATATATAGCGATGGGAGAGAAGGCTGTGAAACACGAAGGTATCCAAAATCTTGATGTGTTTTGACAGAGTTACCACAGTTCATTAGTTCCAACTTCCAAAGCTAAGAATGGATGCAGAATTGGAAATTTGGGTAAACAGCGTTCGTACCATATACATTACCACCACCAACAACAGCCAGATCTAGTTTGTCTTAGGTGCTTCAAATTCCAAAGAGAACCTTTCTGGCTCTCTGCCCTCTTCAATCAGACTTACTTTGGCCTCTTCAACTTTACAGCATCACCGTGAAATGTTAAAAGGATTATAAAATATAAATGTTAAGAATTTCATAGGAGCTACTCATATGGAAATGCGAGAAACAATAAACAGTAAATCCTACTACTGAATCCTATTTAAATAATCAAAATTAAAAAATAAATATAAATGACCGATAAATGACTTTTAATTATGATTAGTCATATGTAAATAATTAAATAGTCAACATTTATTATTTTTACCGTAATTAAAACTATTATGCTGTATATGCCCTGATGCCGTGACCCCTTGTATATATAAAAAGAAAATGTTAAGGAATGTCCCTAGGATATTCTTTAAGAAACGAAAGTTTTTATGGGGAATCGGTGTATTTAACATTTGAAAAAATAAAATACTTAATTTTTCAATAAAAACTTTTTTTTTTTTAAAGATTGTCATAAGAACACTAATTAGTATTATTCTATATAAAATTAAAAAGCGTAACGTATGCAATGATAAATTAACTTTTTTTTTTTTTACATAAAATGATAAATTAACTTCTGAAGTAAGGCAATACATGTCAAGAGAATCAAGACGCACTAGGCCTTTGTTTTTTATTTTTATTTTCTTTAGTCTGTGTTTCAGTGTTTGTGTGTTTGACTAGTGGTTTGGTGGGTTGGGGCCTTCGGGGGTTGTCCTTGAATAGGTGATAGTGTGGGGGGAGGAGGGGTCAGAGATTCCAATCGTGAGGTATGCAGATCAATGACAGAGAGGCAGAGATCTTATCTGAGACTACTGATCAGGCTATTATACGTGTGTTTGGATAAGTTTTTAATAAATGTGATTTTAAAAAAAAATGATTTTGTAGAATTGATTTTGGTTAAAAATGAGTTAAAAGTAAAGTGATTTATGTTTGGATGTCCTCATAGAAAAAGTGGATATTATCAATTCTTGTTGTTCGGATAGTTTGGATTAAAATTGTTTTTGAACATGTATTTACCAAAATAGGTTTTCAACCCAAAACATAAATTCCATAACCGGTAAGTGAAAGCATTTATTGAAGGGTAATAGGGAAAAATTATTAGAAACAGTTATTCCAAGACAAAAAATCTCACAATCAATTATAAAACCCAAAAGCAAAAGCTACAAATTGTAGCTTCTCCTAAAATCAATTTTGAAGATAAAATTGCTTCCACCAAAAGAAATACAAACATCTTCATATTGAGTCAAACCCAAATTTGACTGTCCCAAACCCACGTAGGGCCTCCCACCTTATTCCCAAACACGCACTATATGGTTTTCATAAACTTAATATCTCAGTTTGTGTGCCATTCCAACATCAAACCTCACCCTCGTTGAGGGTTTTTATTTTAACTTATGGTTATGAGAAAAAGAAAAAACACAAGCAAAGACCGTTCTTTTATGAGTCGTGCTAGTTGAACACAATATTCCCACATCATACGCGATATCATTCTACAATAGCACACTGTAATGTTATTATAGCATCACTTTTTTTTTAAATTTTTTTTTTGACTTTTGTGAAAAATAAAAATTTTATTTCTAAAAAAAACTCATTCACTAGATAATGAACTGAATTCACCAGATATTTGTAAATGATTCACCAGATATTTGCACATACTTAACCAAAAAATTTATTTCTCAAAAAAACCCATCCACCAAATATTTACACATACTTAACCAAAAAATTTATTTATAAAAAAAAAACACATTCACAAGATAATGAACTGAATTCATCATATATTTGCACATACTTGCACAAGATATTTGCACATACTTAACCAAAAAATTTATTTCTCAAAAAAACCCATTCACCAAATATTTACACATACTTAACCAAAAAATTTATTTATAAAAAAAAAACACATTCACAAGATAATGAACTGAATTCACCATATATTTGCACATACATAACCAAAAAATTTATTTCTCAAAAAAACCTATTCGCCATATAATGAACTGAATTCACCAGATATTTATACCCGATTCACCAGATATTTGTACATACTTAATAAAAAAAATTATTTTTCAAAAAAACCCATTCACCAGATAATGAACTGAATTCACCAGATATTTATACACGATTCACCATATATTTACACATACTTAACCAAAAAAGTTATTTATAAAAAAAAATTTTAAAAAATATTTTTTTTAAAAAAATACCTACTGTAGTGTCGCACAGTACAACATATACGATGTCGCGTATTGATGTTGACAAAAATGTGTCAAATTAGCATTTTTGTTCTTTTATTTATTTGCTAAAGGTAAAACGAGAGGCTAGTACTTGCCCTATAGTTAAACACAGCTTCCACCACCTCCTATTATGTCAGGGATACGTGGAAATTGTTAGAGATAGTTACAAATTGGTTAGAACTAGTTAACTTAATTAGGATTTAGAGATAATAAGAGACTGTTAGAGAAAGTTGCAAGTAGTTTTTGGTGGTCACTCTCTCTTCTTGGAACAAGTGGAATTAATAAAGAAAAAGTGGGAGAGAATGTTGAGAAAAGGTAAAAAAAATTATGTTTTTTTAGGAGAAAGTGATAGAAAAAAAATCAAAGAAAAAATGAAAAGGAAAAGAATGTGGCAGAAGTTCATGGTGGTTATCATGAAAGCTTAAATACCTTGTATACTAATCCTAACGAAGCTAGCTAATCCTAACAAGCTAACTAATCCCAATGAACTTGCACCTATCTCTAACAAATAATGAGTCATACAACCTTTCTCAATATGCAATATTTTGAATTAAGTTTTACCTTAATTAAAAAGAATTTAAAAGCAATGTTACTTTTAGTTATAATTAAAAAAAAAATTATTATATTTTGTTTGTTAACACAGTTTTTGAAGAAATTTGTAGATTGATACTTTTACCATTTCTTGATCAGTGGTCAGTGGGTTTGGATCCACTAGGTTACATACCGCACGTATTCTTAGACCTAGGGGTGGACAGCGACCCGAAACTGACCCGAATCCGCCAAAACCGACCATAAAGACAGCTTTCGGGTGGGTTGCTTCGGGTGGGGCGGGTTAACGGGTTAATTTTCTGGGTCTAAATGGGTTGATACGGTCGGGTGCGGGTTTCGAATTTTAAAACTGTTCGTACTCGACCCGGATCGAGTTGTCCTCTCAGACTCCCTATGCGACGTCGTTTTGCATGTTAAGATGGCAAATTTTAACACTAGCACTCGCTGCTCAGTGCTCACTGCCTCACTCAAACACATTTTTCATTTCATATTTCTCTCTCACACGAACCCTAGCGGAGCGGCGCCTCTCGAAGACTCGAACCCTAGCAGCGCCTCTCATCTCTCTGGTGAGTGGTGACCGGTCTTGTTCAGGAACCATAGCGGCGTCACCTCTCATCTTTCTGGTCTCGTTCTTCTTCTTCTATTCACCTTTGTTTTCTTTCGTCGCCGTTTCGTTTGATGTTTAATATTTTGTTTTGTTTTTATTCTTTGTTTTTACTTCTTATAAATCTGCCTTATGTTATGTTTAGCATATAATATCTTGTTTTTTCTTTGCTTAGGTGGGTTACGTCTCTGTTCTTCGGTGTTCAACTTCCAAGATCTTTGCTCAGTAAGTATACGAATACCCTATCTTTGCTGTTTTTGTGTTCTTAGCTTCAAGATCCTAACTTATTGTTTTTGTTTGTGTAGATTCAAGATCTATCCTTCATTTTTTGTTACTTAGACTCAAGTTCCTTCCTTTTTGTGTGCTTATCTTCAAGTCTCAAGATCCTTCCTTTTTGCATGTTTGTGTTTGTGTAGATTGAAGATCTATCCTTCATTTTTTGTTACTTAGACTCAAGTTCCTTCCTTTTTGTGTGCTTATCTTCAAGTCTCAAGATCCTTCCTTTTTGCATGTTTGTGCTTCGCTGTTGTGTTCTACTGTTCTTGTTTTTGGGTAAAAGATGATCTTTTGGGATATCATTATTATTAGAAATATTTTTACTTTTTTAGTAAAGACTGGAGCTTTATGCTCAGTAACACACTAACACACACTCACACATGATTCTCCTTTCTTAGGGTAGATTAACATATGTCTTCTCTTAGGATATGTTAACATGACTCTTACTTTTTAGTAAAGGCTGGAGCTTCAAGGTTCATGCTCAGTAACACACACTCACACATGATTCCATGCTTTTCCTTTATAGTCAAATTAAACACATTTCTGTAAAAAAAAAGACATGCCATCAAGTATACCTTTTTTTTGTTTTTCAAGTCTTTGTAGTTTTGTCATTTGCAATATTGAAGTGTCTATTCTTTGTTTATATATATATCTTTCTTTTTATGAGTCTTTGATTCATGAATGGGGGGTTTCTGTTCTTCTTTCTTATGTGACATCAGTATTCAGTACTTAACAATCAAGTGTCTAATCTGTGTTTGTTTATTTCTATTTTTTTTCTTATGTGTCTTTCTGATAATTTTGCTCCTATTTGGTGCTCTGCCTAAGGGATTTTTAGTGGTGTTTCTGTAGATACCTTATATACATTACCCATCGTCCCATCCTATAGGCAAACCGAGATGCAATATAAGTTAGGTAAACTGATTAGCTTAATCTGCAAACTTTAAAACTGTTAATAATAAAACTTAAAAGTTAAAAACTAATAGAGAATAATAAAGAAAACTGTTAAAAACTTAAAAGTTAAAACTTCATTCAGTGATGATGAGTACTCTAAGCCTCTTCATCATTGATTCAGAGATGGAGCAGTTTAGTCATAACCTGCCTCATACATTAACACCAACTGGAACTCAAGGAGCTTTGAATCCTACAGATGCTGCACCAACAGCAGGGTGTGGTGGTGGAGTTCAGCCCACTATACATTCAGCAGCTACAACTGAAGCTACTGAACCTGACACCAATCACCCTCTTCCAAAAAATACAAAGAAGAGGAAACCAAATGCGAGTGGTACTCGAAAAACATCTACTGCCTGGGACCACTTCATAAAACTGCCTGAAAGTGAAGCAACGGAACCGACTGCTTCATGTAAATACTGCAACAAAAAATACATGTGTGACACCAAGTAACATGGCACATCTAACCTCTTAGATCACTTGAAAGCTTGTCCCAAGTATCCTCATGCAATAATCAGTGACCCTAATCAAACCACCATCACTTTTAAGAGTGGAGAGGGTAGTAGCTTACTCTCCGCAAGCCAGAGATTCAATATTGAAGCATGTAGAAAGGCATTAGCCCTTTTTGTTACCATAGATGAACAACCATTCAGGGTGGTAGAGGGTGAGGGATTTAAACACCTTTGTAGGCATTCAGCCAGCCCAGATTTACTATCCCATCAAGGCGTACGGTTGCTAGAGACTGTTTTCAAATGTATGTTGAGGAAAAAGTAAGGTTGAAGTCCTATTTTAAATCAGATTGCACTAGAGTGGCCCTCACAACGGATTGCTGGACATCTGTCCAAAATCTTAACTACATGACTCTCACTGCACACTTTATTGATAATGATTGGAAATATCAAAAGAGGATAATTAGCTTCTCTTTAGTTCTCAACCACAAAGGTGAGACAATTGGTAGGAAAGTGGAGGAGGTTCTAAGGGATTGGGGATTAAGGAATGTGTCCACGATCACAGTTGACAACGCATCATCCAATGATGTGGCTGTCTCATGCTTGAAGAAGAGAATAAAAAACATGAATGGGTTAATGGTGGATGGGGAATTCTTTCACATGAGGTGTTGTGCTCATATACTAAATCTGGTAGTTAATGATGGTCTGAAAGATATGCACAGCTCCATATCCAACATTCGAAATGCTGTTAGATTTGTTCGGTCTTCACCCCAAAGGTCCGCCAAGTTCAAGGAATGCATAGAATTTGCGAGAATTACATGTAAAAAGCATGTATGTCTTGATGTTCCAACTAGATGGAACTCGACATACATGATGTTAGATGTTTGAGAAAAATTCCAAGCAGTGTTTGAGAAGCTTGAATTTGAAGATTCCAGCTATGTTGACTTCCTTGGTACTGCTGGTCCCCCAAGCACCTATGATTGGGAAAATGTTCGTGCCTTTGTGAATTTTCTGAAGATTTTCTATGAGGTGACTAGGGTTTTTTCATCATCACAGCAAGTGAGCTTACATACTGCTTTTCATCAATTAGCCTCCATTCTTTGTGAGCTTAAGAAGTCCGCTATGAACCAGAATGAGAATACTATATTGGCCACTATGGGTTTGGAAATGAAGCAAAAATATGACAAGTATTGGGGCAATGTGAAAAACATAAATCAATTTATGTATTTTGGAGTTATTTTTGATCCCCGGTATAAATTGAGATATGTGGAGTGGTCATTTAATGATATGTACAAAGATCAACCTATCTTTGTAAATGAGTTGTTCACCACTTTAAAAGACAACCTGTTTAAGATGTATAATTGGTATAATTCGGCCTATGAAGAGCATGGGCAATCATCTGCTAGTCCATTAGAGGAGGTTTCACATGGTGAAACAAGTTCTCTTGCTGAACCTCCATCACAATCAGCAAGGGCTGAAGCTTTTAAGCAACATTTGAGAGAAAAGGATTCAATTGACAAAAAGAATGAACTTGAGAGATACTTAAGTGAGTCTTGCATAGATGAGGATGACAAATTTGAAATTCTCATGTGGTGGAAACATAACTCAACCTGGTACCCCATCTTATCAACCATAGTCAAAGATCTCTTGGCCACCCCAGTTTCCACAGTGGCTTCAGAAAGTGCATTCAGCACAGGTGGGAGGGTTTTAGATACTTTTCGAAGCTCCTTGAACCCAACTATGGCAGAGGCATTGATTTGTTCACAAAACTGGTTGAAACCTTCCCTTTGCCAATTCAAAGATCTCAATCTCAATGAGGAGTTTGAGATATCTGAGAATATTGTAACAAGTAGCTATTTAACTCTTGTTTGCCACTCAACTTCTTTAGTAGTAGTGTCTTTGCTGTACAAGTTAAGTCACTATTTTTTTTTTGAATGTTTCATAGAATTTCAAAGATGTCAAACAAGTTTTGGAAGGGCTGGTGGAGCTGCAACAGGTGGTAGAATTGCAATTGGATGTGGTCCATCAACTCAATCACTGCCTACTGGCCGTGACTGAGAAACTTCTCAAGGTTTGTGGCTTATTTGTTGTTGTTTTGGTCTAATTCATATTGTTTAATTTGTTTTATTTTGTACTAATTCAATATTGTTTAATCTGTTTTACAGTTCTTACACTTTTTGCTTTTTGGGAGTCATTTTGAGACATGACTCAAAATGTTTGGCATTCCAACTTTTTGGGTTAGTGTTGTGGCTGTGTTTTTTTTGGGGAGAATGATGCTTTGTGCTTTTTTTGGAGAATGATGAAAATGTACCTGGCTTTGTGTTATGCTATCAAGAACCTCTGCATGTCAGGTAATTTTTTTTAAACTTGTCTTTTGGTTTCAAATTGTTTTTAACCATGGATTGAAAAGGAGAACTCAATTGTCAAAGGTAGATGTTATTATATTCTCAATAGTTTAACTGCCATGCCCTTGAACTGTTGCAGTTGCAGACTTGCAGTTGGAGGCTTTCAACAGTTTCAAACTTATGCACTGCAATGCCAAACTGTTGCAGTTGCAGACTTGCAGTTGTGCACCACAACCTCCTGCTAGTCTGCTACTTAGGTATGGTTTGGACTAATCCACATGGTTTTGTTCATTCTTTGGTCTTGTTCAATCCATGTGTGTGTTTGATCCTTCAGGGCCCATAAATGCCAGGATATTGTTTCATTCCTATGTGCTGATGGGATGAAAACTTATTGAGAACATGAAAGCATGAGAGGAGGCTATTGTTTCATATCTTGTCCCAACTTATTTGTGTCTGTGAGTGAGTGAGGGTGACCACTTTTGCTGCTTTAGGATTTCTAATCTGCCTTAATTAACACTATAATGGAGTATTAATAATCGATAATGATAGGTTTATGTTGTGCTGCCTTGCATTCTTTTTAGTCTGACTTAGAGATAATTTTTAGAGGTAATTTATTAGCTCAAATTGAATGTGAATGCATTTGTATCTTAACATTTAAATTTTGACTTTATTACATTATTTTTGCTAGTGGTGAGTGGAAGGAATTAGAGTTTAAAAGAGTACAATTATAGTGCAAGAAAGAGACAACCACGGAGGTGTTTTACTCTCACACAAGTGTTTTGCTCGAGGGCTTCAAGGCAACAAAGGATCTTCATTCTATTAATTCCATTTGTTGCAAATTTGAATCATCAGTTTGTATATTTATTAAGCACACACAGACAACAACACACAACCACAAAGCCACAAACACTATAAATCTATAATGCCAATTTCTTTAATTTACTGTTTTCTGTCACTTATTTCATCCTAAACTTGGCAACGGAAATCTTTCAATCTTGACACTAAAGTTAATTATATGCTAATCGAACTCTTGATATTATTCATGATTGCATGGATATGAATATTGATCTCTAATTTGTCAGCTGGACAGAATCTAAATCATTTTAATGAATATTGAAAGGCTTGCAAAAATATGCCTCCAGTCCCATTTATGTAATTGTATTAAAAAAGAAAGGCTCATAAAATTGTTGGGCTGAAAAATGTGACCGGCCCATTTATGGCCCAATCCGAGCTAACCCTGACCAACCCGCCAACCCGCCAAAGCCTAACCCGCCTAAACCGAGCTCCATTGCGGACAGAATTGGGCCTAATAGTGTACATCTCGGTTTGGGTCGGATTAGGGATTCTGGGCCCGAACCCGCCCGAACCCAACTGACGTCCAGCCCTACTTAGACCAATGTCAGCAAAGCAAAATCAAGAAGCAATCAAAAGCAGATTATATATGGCAAAAGGGATGCTAATTTGACACAGTTTTTTTGACATCATACGCGATACTGTTGTAGCGTTATTGTAGTAGTAAATTTTTAAAAAAAATTTTGAATTTTTTAAAAAAATAAAATTCTTATTTCTAAAAAAAACTCATTCACTAGATAATGAACTGAATTCAACAGATATTTGTACATGATTCACCAGATATTTACATATACTTAACCAAAAAATTTATTTATCAAAAAAACTCATTCAACAGATATTTACATATACTTAACCAAAAAAATTATTTATAAAAAAAAACACATTCACCAAATAATGAATTGAATTCACCAGATATTTATACCTGATTCACCATATATTTGCACATACTTAACCAAAAAATTTATTTCTCAAAAAAACCTATTTACCAGATAATGAACTGAATTCACCAGATATTTGCACATAATTAACCAAAAAAATTATTTCTCATAAAAACTCATTCATAAGATAATGAACTGAATTTACCAGATATTTGTACCCGATTCACCAGATATTTACACATACTTAATCAAAAAAATTTATTTATAAAAAAAAACACATTCACCAGATAATGAACTGAATTCACCAGATATTTATATCTGATTCACCATATATTTGCACATACTTAACCACAAAATTTATTTCTCAAAAAAACATATTCACCAGATAATGAACTGAATTCACCAGATATTTATACCGGATTCACCATATATTTGCACATACTTAATCAAAAAAATTATTTCTCAAAAAAACCATTCACCAGATAATGAATTGAATTCACCAGATATTTGTACCCGATTCACCAGATATTTACACATCCTTAATCAAAAAAATTATTTATAAAAAAAAATTAATTTTTTTTAAAAAAAAGACCCGCTACAGTGACGCACAGTGTAGCTATAGTGCCACACTGTATACTTTTCATACTGTGTCAATCGTATGGTGTCAAAAAACTGTGTCAAATCAGCATTATTGTATATGGCAAATGTTGTTTGAACACAAAAAAATTGGACCTTTGGTTTTTTTTTTTATTATGTATTTTTGGAATGTATGGATACAAGAAAATAAAAAATAAGTGAGAGATAGAGATAAATATATACGGTGTCCAAATTTTGTTTTCAAATATGCTAGTGTCTGTCTTTTTCGTTTTGTTTTAATTGTGTTATTAGTTACAAGCAAATCAAATGAAATGAATAATACTTGCACAGTTCTTTTCATTATTTCATATAATCATAATCTACAAATACAGTTACTTACATATTTTTAAGTAAGCACACAAACGAACACATATTCAGTTAGTGCAAGATAGTGTTTAAGGATAGTCCATCTAGCTAGGATGGTATCTTGGGGTTGTGGGCCGTCAAGAGAAGTGTATGTAACCGTGACTGATGAAACGGGTGAGCTCATGTGGAGGGTGTATTTTGGTCAAGAAAGAGCAAGATGCCATTTAGATATATTTCTGTTTCTGTTTTGCATATCAAGCAAGAGATGCCTTGCATGAAACACATGAAGACAAGTTTGATTTGGGATGGATGAAATTAAACCACAAGACAAAACAAAATTGTACAGTGGGGACTCTTGAAAACGAGGGGGGGAAGGTCCTTCTCCTCTGCACCGCTGTATATTTGTAGATTACCAATGTGAACAAGACAATATATATATATATATATGGTTCTTATCTTACCTTTTAACCATTTCAATTATTTATTGAAAAAACTTCACCTCTTTCACATTTCATCACAAGCTCAAGTTGTGATCGTCCTTGTCAATTCCTAAACACGAGCAAACAACATTAGGATAGGAAGTCACAAGGGACTGCGGAAATAAGTGGGCAAAGGAGAAATAGGAGCAGAAAATTAAATTGATGATGGCTTTTTGTGAGTGAATGTTTACACGAATGTTTTTGCTATAGCGAATTAAGTTTTTTCATAGAATGAGCATAAAACCCAAAATGAAATCATGAAATATTGGAGAATTTCTCCATCACATTTTTTAAATATACTACCAATAATTCACCAAAAAAAAAACATTTTATTATCTAATAAAGACGAGTACATACTATTTCTAAGGTGCAATGTATACGTCAACATAGTGCCCACAAATATTGGACAGCTTTGTTTCACGATGCGTTTTATACCTAGATTGTAAATTGACTAATTTATGTTGAAAGAACTGATTATAGAATTTTAAATCTGTTTAGGTACTTTTTATCAACAAAAAAAAATCTGTTTAGGTACTATAAAATAAAATATAGTAACTTTGGAAGTATAATCAAGGCTTAATTGAAGTTTTAGTCCCCCAACTTTAACTCATGTGTGATTTTAGTCCCCCAAATTTTTTTTGAGCACATTTAATCCTCCAATTTTAGAAATTGCAATACTAGTCTTTCCATCCACCAACAGTTAGTTTTCTAACAGAAGTATCCTAGGATGACATTTTGACATTAATTTAATTAAAATAATTAAATAAAAAAACTTAAACGAAATGTTTAGTAGGTCACGCTATCCTTATGCTTCTTCTTCTTACAGATCTGCCTCTGCTTATGCTTCTTCTTCCTCGTTAAGTTAGGGTTCTAACTTCTAATCCAAAATTTGTGAGCACAGGTACAACGGGTAAATCTCCAGATTGTGGGGTGGTGTCGCGAGGCTGTTGCAGTGGACAAGACGCGGATTGCGCTCTGTTATGCGGTCATGGTTCCTGTTGGCGAGTGAGCGGAGACGCGGGATGGGGTTGGACGATGACTCTGCAACTAAATGGAGGAGCATGGTTCTAACTAGCTTTGGCTCACAGAGAAGGTTGAATGGTTGAGCTTGCCGATTTTGGCGCCTGCTGTAGGACTTGGGTTTTTGTTGATGATTTTTTGTTATGTATTTTGAAAGGGGGCTTGCATTGGTTTTTGTGGTGATTTTTACGAAGGATGATGATTCATTGGCATGGATTTTGTTTTATAATTTCTGTAATTTTTCTTTATGAGCGTGAAATGTGGAAGGCTTGGTGGAGATTCCGGTCGAATTCTGGAGGTTTTGTACCATATTTCTATCAACAATACTACATTCTTTATCTCAATTTGATCCAATTCTGGAGGTTCTGCGCACAAATATAGATATTATGCAAGTCTTCCCTGGGTAAAAAAATCCCTTCAAAAGAGTTAGTTTCTTTCTAGTTCTTTTTTGAAATCTTGTTTCAAGAAAGGCAGATTGGGTGCAAATGGTGATGTCCATATTGAAAAGTTGAAGGAAGAAGAAGAAGAACCATACGCAGGGGTAGGTAGCATAGCAGGAAGAAAAAGCATAAGCAGATTTTTGATTTATTTGTTTTAAAATTATTTTAATTAAATAAATGCTAACTTAGCCTTACATGTGAAGACGTTTGCCACTTAGGATATTTCCGTTAGAAAACTAACAGTTGGTGGATGGAAGATTTTTCAAAAATTGGAGGATTAAATGTGCTCAAAAAAAATTTGGGGGACTAAAATTGTAATTAAGCCTATAATCAACTAATCATAACTCAAGAGCGCTTGGATGATATGTTGCGGGTCTCTACCAGCTTAACCAGTGGTTTTGAGTTCGAATCCTGACTCTGAGAATGCAGCAGCGTTAAAACTCTTGAGGAAAAGCTTTACCGTCATTGTGGTTCTACCCAACTCGAGGGGCTAGTCTACATAGTTGCGTGCGGAGGATACTCTTGGGAAAAAAAATTAATCATAGAAATATTTTTTAAAAGTCATTGTTTGTGTGCTACATTTTGATTCTGGAGAACTGGGCAACGAGCATCAGAGAGGAGCCCGTTAAAGCCTAGCCCATGAAGCTTTTGATGTAATGGATGGGTTTGCAAGTCCGAAACGACCAGTTACCCCAACCATGGACCTAGATTAATGTGTCACCTAATGCCTTCATGGGCCGTCACCTTCCTACCAATACCCAAATAAATATCCTAACCCCAACCATTTGGTGGTTCCCCTTAATATTTCCATAAGCGAAAATATATGATTTATTTCGTTTTCCTAAGTAGTTGGTAGAACTAAGATCATTTTTAATGGTGGTTCTTACATAAGTTATTATTTGTAAGAACTAAGAATTGGTTCTTAAAAATTCATCTATTGGAGATGGATGATCTGGATGTTCTTAAATACCACCTTGTAGAATGATTCTTATACCAAAAAACTTTGTTTGAAATAAAAATAAAAATAAATAGAAGTATAGATAATAAGTGGGGTCAATTGTGAGACTCATTTAATTAAGAACCAAAATGAGTTCTTTCATTGGAGTAAAAAAGGGTTGGGTTCTTATATCTCATGTGGCATCTATGGGCCCACAAAATGATAGATAAGAACCAAAATATGGTTCTACCATTGTGGATGCTCTAAGGATACTGGTTAAGAAATCAAAACGAGAAAATTTGTATTAGAAATTGATGCATATAATCTTTTGAGGAGTGATAAACTTAGTTTTTCAATGGGAATTTGTTTTTGTTCTGCATTCCTTAATCAGTGTTGGTTAAATTAGAATGATGAGAAAGTAAATAATATAATGATTTTCAATTTCAATAGTACCAAGTATATAATATATAATTTATTACATCCATTGTGTATCATATTTATCCAAAAACATTTCATCAAAATAACTAACGAGTGCTAATACTTGGACACATTTTCGGTGTCTGACACCATATTTTTATACTCTAACATATTCATTTATAATTTTTTCTCTCTCTTCATACATTTCAAGGCTTCAAAATCAACACAATCATACGATGTCCTATACTATGGTGTCCCTGAAATGCATTTTGTTAAATTATAAATTAAATGATGGTGATGCAAATTCACATGAAAAGGGAGCACATGATCACACGGGTATAGTGAGAAAAGGGGTTGAGTCATTGAGCATGCCAGGTCACCAATTACAACAAACTTTGGATCCAGAATCTTCTATTTCCCTCACCTCTAACAAACCCAACGAATTGTAGGCTGAGAGTGATTCACTAGAACAATGCCTAGAGTAGTTTTTCCCTGCACCTTTATCTTGAGTATAAATAGAGAGCACCTCTCTGATGTAATATTTGAATTGAGCAAATATCAATACATATTTTGTCTATTTTTCTAAGCTCTTTTCCCTTCCTTTATATACATTTCCTTTTTCTGCAAATCTTGAGATGGTATCAGAAAGCGTTTAGCTCTCTGCCTGTGCAAATCTGATGGCTCGCGGTGGCCCTAGCAACAACAACAACAATGGCTGTGGTCCAACTGATCCATCGCAAGACCCTTCTAGTCCATATTTCGTTCACGCAGGTGATGGACCTTCATCTGTAGTGGTCACTCCAGTCTTGAATGGCTCCAACTACCATGCTTGGGCCCGCTCCATGAGGCGAGCTTTGGGTGCCAAGAACAAATTCGAGTTTGTTGATGGGAGCATACCCATTCCTAACGGCTTCGATCCAAGTTACAAAGCTTGGAGTCGTTGCAACATGATCATCCACTCCTGGATCTTGAACTCAGTAGCTGAATCGATCGGTCAAAGCATAGTTTTCCTGGAAAATGCTGTTGATGTATGAACGACTTGAAGGAACGGTTCTCCTAGGGAGACCTCATCAGAATCTCTGAGCTTCAGCAAGAGATTTACGGCCTCAGGCAAGGCTCACTTTCTGTTACCGATTTGGGAAGAACTTGAGACATATATGCCTATTCCATGTTGTGCTTGTCCTGTTAAATGTACTTGTGCTGCAATGAGAAATGCTAGACACTATCATACTCTCAATTATGCTATAAGATTTCTAACTGGTCTAAATGAGAACTTCTTAGTAGTGAAATCACATATTCTTCTAATGGATCCACTGCCTACAATGAATCGCATATTTTCCATGGTAATTCAACATGAAAGACAAGGAAACTTTAATGTTAATGATGAATCAAAGGCCCTTATAAATGCTGTTGATTATAAGAGGCCACAAGGAAGAGGAAAAGGTTTTGGACATGGTTCTGGAAATTCAAGAAGGGTTTCTACCTATTGTGGAAGAACAGGACACACAGTGGACACTTGCTATAGGAAGCATGGCTTCCCTCCTCACCTTCAAAAGGGAAATGCCTCAATGGCAAACAATGCCACCAATGATACTGCAGAACTGAAGGAAGAATTTTCAACACATGGAGATATGTACACTGGGCCCCCAAGTTTCAGACAAGAACAATATGAAAAACTGTTAAGTCTGATTCAATCTTCTGGTATTAATCAGCAAGCTGCTGGCATAGCTAACCAGGTTAGCACATCCACTCAGTTTGGTAATTTGCCAAATGAAAAACACAAGTTAGGTAAAAACCACATCTCTTATTCTTTTAATAGTTTCTCTCTTGGTTCTTGGATCATAGATTCAGGAGCCAGTGATCATATTTGTGCCTCACTGAAGAGTTTTCAAAGTTTTAGTGAAATTAAACCAATTAGCATAAGGTTACTTAATGGTCAATTTTCAATTGCAAAACATGCTGGTACTGTCACTTTCTCTCCTGGTTTTTCCATCACAGATGTATTATATGTTCCCAACTTTTCATTGAATTTGATTTCTGTATCAAAACTGTCTTCTGCTCTAAATTGTACTGTCTCATTTAGTGATTCAATTTGCCTCATTCAGGACCAGAAGTCTCAGAGGATGATTGGTTCTGCTGAAAAGTTTGAAGGGCTATATCACTTGATTGTTGCTGCAAAACAGTCCTCTTGTTCAAATTTTCAAGCCAATGAGACTCAAACTCTACCCGAAGATGCTTTATGGCATTTTAGACTAGGACACTTGTCCATTTCTAGGATGATTTCTATGAATTCTGAATTTCCTTTTATTGTTGTTGATCCGAAGGCAGTCTGTGATATTTGCCATTTTGCTAGACACAAAAAATTGCCATATAATATAAGTTCAAGTAAAGCTGTTTCACCTTATGAATTACTTCATTTTGACATTTGGGGGCCTCTTTCTATACACTCTGTGCATGGCCATAGTTATTTTCTAACCTAGCGTTGATGATTATAGTAGGTTCACATGGATTATTTTGTTAAAATCTAAAGGAGAGGTGAGACAGCATGTGCAGAATTTTATAACATTAATTGAAAATCAACATAATGCTAGAGTTAAGGTCATAAGGACTGATAATGGTCCTGAGTTTATAATGCCACAATTTTATGCCTCAAAGGGAATTATACACCAAAGGAGTTGTGTGGAATCTCCACAACAAAATGGAAGAGTTGAAAGAAAACATCAACATGTTCTTAATGTAGGAAGAGCACTTCTTTTTCAATCAAATTTGCCCAAACATTTTTGGTCTTATGCCATTCTTCATGTAACTTACATAATAAACAGAGTACCTAGTACTCTTCTTAAAAACAAATCCCCTTATTTTTTGCTATATAACCAAACACCTAATTTGCATGACTTGAAAGTTTTTGGTTCTCTATGCTATGCATCCACTCTTCAATCACATAGAACAAAACTTGCATCTAGAGCTAGGAAATGCATTTTTCTTGGTTACAAACATGGTGTGAAAGGGGCTGTCCTATTAGATCTCAACAATAAAGAAATTTTCATTTCTAGAAATGTCACACACCATGAACATATTTTACCATATAAACTTTCCTCACCCTTATCCACATGGAGCTACCACTCAACACCATTCTTCCACCATCAAGACAATGTTCTACCAATCATATCTCAGCCTACTGCACCCACCAACACTTCACCCGAACCAACCACACCATCCACCATCCATATAGAACCTGAAAACTGACTCAGCACCTATCTTAAACCCTGCAGCTCCAAATGTGACTGAAACAGCTACTGCACCAACAAGAAAATCACAGAGGCAGAGGCATCCACCACAACATTTAAGTGATTATATCTGTAGCCTTTCAAGCAGTTCAGCAAATGCAATGGCCTCAGGTACTTCCTATCATATTTCCTCTTTCCATTCTTTTTCAAATTTGTCACCTTCACACCATGCTTACTCACTCTCAATCACACACACATCTGAACCGCAATCATACCTAGAAGCTAGCAAGCATGAATGTTGGAATAATGCCATGAGATTTGAATTAGATGCTCTTGAAAGGAATGGGACATGGATATTGGTTGATCTCACAAAGAAATGTGAAACCAATTGGTAACAAATGGGTTTACAAAGTGAAACATAAAGCCGATGGATCCATAGAAAGACATAAAGCAAGGCTGGTTGCCAAGGGTTACAATCAAGTAGAGGGTCTAGACTTCTTTGACACATTCTCACCAGTGGCTAAACTCACCACGGTGAGGACTTTGCTGGCTTTAGCATCTATCCACAGTTGGCGTCTAAATCAATTAGATGTCAACAATGCTTTTTTGCACGGGGACTTGGATGAAGATGTTTACATGGTTGTTCCACAAGGTGTCAAATGTTCCAAACCCAATCAGGTTTGCAAACTCCTCAAGTCCTTGTATGGACTCAAACAGGCAAGCATAAAAATGGTATGAGAAGCTCACTTGCTTGCTACTGAAGCAAGGGTATCAACAATCCAATGCAGATCATTCCCTCTTCACCTTTAAAGATGGCAACAACTTCACTACATTACTCATTTATGTGGATGATGTAATTTTAGCAGGAAACTCCATGGCTGAATTTACTAGAATCAAAGGCATCCTAGACTCCAATTTCAAGATTAAGGACTTGGGTACACTAAAGTACTTCCTTGGGTTGGAAGTAGCACACTCCAAGCTGGGAAATTCAATCTGCCAGAGGAAGTACTGATTGGACTTATTGAATCTCAATCAGGTTTACTCGGGTCCAATCTTGCAAAAACTCCACTCGATCACTCCATTAAGCTGCATCAGGATGAGGGAAAGCCTTATGAAGATGTTGCCTCTTACAGAAGACTAATTGGAAAGCTTCTATACTTGAATACTACACTACCGACATCACATTTGCTACTCAAAGAACTAAGTCAGTTCTTGAGCAAGCCCACTATGACACACTATAATGCCGCTTGTAGGGTGATTCGTTATCTCAAGAATAATCCCGGCCGAGGTCCTGTTTCTTTCCAAGGAAATCAGAAATTCAGCTTCTAGGATTTTCTGATGCGGACTGGGCTGGTTGTATTGATTCTCGAAGGTCAATTTCAGGATATTGTTTCTTCTTAGGTTCATCCTTGATTTCATGGAAAGCCAAGAAACAACAAACAGTATCACGTTCCTCATCCGGCGAGAATACGGGGCACTTTCTCTCGCTACTTGCGTAAATGCATGGGTCATTTATATCTCTGCTGCATGACCTTCATACCACTTGTTTAAGAGATCCAGTCTTATATTGTGACAACCAAAGTGCCTTACACATAGCTGCCAACCCGGTTTTTCATGAGAGAACTAAACACTTGGAGATAGATTGTCACTTGGTCCGAAACAAGGTTCAAGAAGGTGTGCTTCGTTTGCTGCCTATTCCATCAAGAGAACAACTAGCTGATTTCTTCACTAAAGCTTTGCCTCCTCCATCCTTTATTCCATTCATTTCCAAGCTGGGCATGCTTGACATCTATCATGCTCCAGCTTGCGGGGGATGTTAAATTATAAATTAAATGATGGTGATGCAAATTCACATGAAAAGGGAGCACATGGTCACACGGGTATAGTGAGAAAATGGGCTGAGTCATTGAGCATGCCAGGTCACCAATTGCAACAAACTTTGGATCCAGAATCTTCTATTTCCCTCACCTCTAACAAACCCAACGAATTGTAGGCTGAGAGTGATTCACTGGAACAGTGCCTAGAGTAGTTTTTCCCTGCACCTTTATCTTGAGTATAAATAGAGAGCACCTCTCTGATGTAATATTTGAATTGAGCAAATATCAATACATATTTTGTCTATTTTTCTAAGCTCTTTTCCCTTCCTTTATATACATTTCCTTTTTTCTGCAAATCTTGAGACATTTCACATAACTAAACCTCAATTTCCCGGCTATGTTTGAATTGCCATGATCTTTTTACCTATGGCATAATATCCTAAGCGTATTTAAGCGTTTTTAAACTTAAAAATGGTTGGCTGCTATCATTCAATCAGCTATTAATATGATTGGGTACTTCTATCTATGTTTGCTTGTCACTCTAAAGGTTCCTCCAACAACAGCAAATTTACTACATATATGATATTTGGTGCTGGTATTTATCCTCAAAAGTTCCTCTATTAGCTAGTCATCTTCTGGTTAAAACCTTTTCCAGAGCAGTTACAAGAAGTTGGCTTCATTTAACTATTATAAATTAAACAATGTGTTTTTGAAAAGGTTTGCCCCCTGCAAGAAATAGAAGCATTTAGAATGGTTTTGGTATTTGATTTCAAAAGGCCCAACCAGGAACCTCCTATCCAATGAAATACCATTAAAGCCCTATCTTCCAGCCATGTCAGCACACTATATCCAGATGAAAAGAAATGAGTGGTTCTGCTGCAGCTTCAAACTGTGGGAAGAGCATCTCCACATTCATTTGCAAAATTATCAAACACTATTGACACTAATATGCCAAGAAAAATTAGAATCAGAGAAAATATATCAATAACTTAAGCTATATTCTATTCCTGGTGGACTAAGAGTCTCTCATAGGACAGTGAAATTATATTCTGAAAAAGGGTTCACAATTAAGCAAATAGCAATGGCCTCAACCTCCTCCTCCACTCTCACTATATCTTCTTCATCCACCATTCCTGATGGCAAGGCTCCAAGACAGTCACCAGCTTCTTCCCCACAATGTGTGAGCCTTCCAACCCTTCCCCCTCCCCCTGTGCAGTCTCAGAATCGTCCATGGAAGACCACTGCTTATTGTAAGTCATCACACACAACTTCACAGACAATCAACACCCTTTCACCAAACACATGCATCATGGATGATGGATCACAAATATTACTCAAAAAATTTAGTTTCATGATTCTAGGACTTAGCTGTGGCATTTTTTGTATTTCATATCATGATATGTGCTTTTAATCTCATCATTATATTGTTTAATCTATTTGCTTATATAATCAACTCTTTGGCTTTCATTGAGTTCAATTAGCCTTAATTCAGAAAACCTTCAAGGACAAGGTAATATTGAAGGTTGATGTTTACAGGTCGCAAGATTGCTCGCAATGTTATGGCAATGGCTACAGGAGAGGCTCCAGCTGAAGTTGCCACAACTGAGCTGCCAGAGTTTGTCAAGACTGTTCAAGATGCTGTAAGAATTTTTAATTCTTTTAAGTAATGTATCTAATATGGTTAAAATGAAGTTTTTATCAGTGTTTCTGACATAAATTTGCTGATGTTGGCTGCATAGTGGGAAAAAGTTGAAGATAAATATGCAGTGAGTTCACTAGCAGTTGCTGGTGTGGTTGCGTTGTGGGGCTCAACTGGGTTGATCTCAGTAGGTTATTTAAATGCTCAATTTGCATTTTTTGATTATCATTTCCCACTAATAATTATTTGCTATAACTGCCTATACTTCAAATGATAATTCTTTATGGTAATCATAATATATTTGATGAAAGTTGTCCTGAGCAATGACTAATTGACTATCACTTGTGACAGGCAATTGATAGGCTTCCTTTGATTCCTGGGGTTCTTGAGGTTGTAGGCATTGGCTACAGTGGGGTAAGTCTAACATACTTAATTGCTAGCAACTGTTATACCATTTATGCTCATAACAGTTGGATAGGAACCTTGAGTCTTGCTTCATTATATTTTTTTCTCCTTGGTTTCTACTATTTCCTGTTTCTTTTATAAAACAGTGACTTGGGTGATAGTTAAACTGGCTTAACAAATGAATCATGCACTCTAACTCACCTAACCAGGATATGGCATAATTCAAGGAAACCAAGAGAAAATACTCAATTGAGGCAATTATATTAGCCAGAGAAAACACCCCAAGCTACTCCCTAGAGTGAAAAGCACAAAAACAGAATAGCTAAAAAATAGAGATTTGGTTTTACAATTGGAAATGCACAGGAGTGGTTATTAGCTAAAAAAAAAAACTTTAATCTTGGATTTCCTGTTTGGGAAAACCTATCATTCATCTTCTGTCTTGTCTTGCAGTGGTTTGCTTACAAGAACCTAATTTTCAAGCCAGACAGGTAAGCCCAATTTCTCTTGAATAATGTACTGCAATTTATTTCAATGGAATGTTTTTCAACAACTTTCGCATTAGTATAAGTTTTTTATTTTAACCTCTTTAATGGACTAACAGGGAAGCTTTAGTACGGAAAATCAAAGACACGTATAATGAAATCACTGGGAGCAGCTAAGAGGGTGGGGAATTGCTGAGATTCTGACATGAAAGAGTTGTATCTTGCAGCATTGTGTTGAAGATGTCATCATGCGCTTCATTTTATTGCCATAAGTTTCTGACCATAGTTTATTTTATCCCATGTAATGTAATATGTCGTGAAAAAAAATGTAACTTTCTATATATATTAATCCTAAGACAATCTCATTTCCTCAGTTATCCGTAGAGGTTACAACTTACAACGTTACGAAAAAACAACTAAGATTCCTTATACTTGCATCTTGAATTATCGTTTGCTTGGTTATGGAGTCATAGAACTGATCTTTATTGGAATAATCCTTCAATCCCAACAGAATCAATATGTTAATATAATGACTAGTCCAGTTTAACCTTGAAGTTTGAACTTTTTTTTTTTTTGGTTCTGAATCTAGTCCCTTTCCATCTTACTAAAAGAAAATGTAAATAATAGCTTTAGGACACTGATTATCAAAGTTAGAAAGTTTATATTAAAATTTATGAATTTTGCTGAGCAGTTTCCTTCACTACTATATAAAAGGGTTTTAGTAGCGCACTTTCAATAGCACTTCAATCAAAAACGCTACTTAAAAATAGGCGAAAGGTTTTTAATAGCGCTTCCTTAAGGGAGCGCTATCTATTCCTTATTCTAAGACAGTGTTAAGAGAATAGATAGCGCTTTCTCTAGAAAACGCTATCATAGGTAAGTAAATAGATAGCGCTTTCTCAAGGGAGTGCTATCTATTCCCCTTTTACTAAATATTAAAACTTATGCTCCTGCGTTTTGTTTAACACCTCCTTCGACACTTTCCTTCCCTAGCCCTAGCACACAACCGCACCATATATACACTCGTCAGACTCTCGTCTCCACCTGTGGCCATCGCCCGCCACCCGCCTCTCCCTCTCCCTCTCTATCGTCTCCCTCTCCGCCGCCCGCCTCTCCCTCTTCGTTTCGATGTTTCAGATGTGGCCAGAGATTCTTGACAAGGCAAGGCGTGGAGGTTTAAATGTGATCCAGACTTATGTGTTTTGGAACCTCATGAACCTGAGAAAGGAAAGGTAAAATGCTACCTACATCACGCAAACTCTGATTATTCCCCCACTTACAAGGGTAATTAATGTCTCGGCCTGTGTCTTGTGCGTGGGTGCAATGAACTTCATAGTCTTTATTTTGTGAAAAACTAACTATAAATTCCTCAGGAATCCTTACCTGTGACTCTTGATTTTGTTTGTTCTAGATATTATTTTGGTCTTGTTTATTCTGATCCTTTATTTATTGAAGACTTTCATTGCTCCTGCTTTATTGTTATTCTCAATTTGATGCCTAAGTAACTGATGAAATACCAGATGGTACACTTATTTGAATTCTGATTTCAAGAAAGGAGGATGGTCACTAGAGGAAGACATGCTCTTATGTGAGGTAAATGCTGCTTCCTGTGTTACAAAGCTACAATTTCATACTACATCAGCTGCAATTGGAATTTAACAGGCTTAGTATATAATAGTAATTTATAGAATTTTGAAAGTTTAGACTTCAACTTTTCCTTTCTGTCTTTTCCTTTTGTGTGGTAGATCATAATCCATTAATGTACTGAGGTATTAAGTGCTAGTACCATGGCAAAATCATTTATTTTGCATCAAAGTCTAGCCTACTAATATTGGGTTACAACCAAAACAGACCAAGGTGTTCTATATGTGTTGTTCTGTGAATGACATCAACTGTCTTCCACTTAAAATTGTATATTTTCTACTAAATATGATTTTTGAGCTAATTTCTTGCTATTATCTCTGTAGGCTCAAAAAATATTTGGCAACAGGTGGACAGAAATAGCAAAGGAGGTTTCAGGCAGGTAACCAAAAATTCATTCATTTCTTCAAATTTTTATACCAAATAGACATTTTGTCAACAGTTATTCTTATATCAATGCTTTGTGTGCAGAACGGATAATGCTGTGAAAAACCGTTTCTCCACATTGTGCAAAAAGAGAGCAAAATATGAAGCCTTAGCAAAAGAGAACAACACTTCATACATAAATTCAAATAACAAGAGGATTATTTTCCAAACAGATGCAACATCAGAGTCTGAAGTAGCTATTAAGAAGATGAGGTATGGAAAACTAAGCATCAATATCATGCCCTTAGCATCAGAGTAATTAAATTCCCTTAGTCTCACATACATATGTATAATGTAGTTGTCATGCCCCAATATCCTATATTTACATTTATTGTCCTTTTCTGAGTCAATCTCATGGCATCCTTAACATGCAGGAATCCTTGGTCCAGTTCTTATTGTTGCCTCCTTGATTGCGCTATTTTATCTTCTTAAAAGACCAGTAAAACCAGGGATGTTAGACACTGAGTAGGCTTATTATCACAACATTTCAATCCGCAAAGCTTGTAGATCTCGATTATTCAGCCACCATGAGCTAGAGGAAGCCACCAACGGTGTCGAAGAGAGCCGAAAACACTACAAAAAAAGGTTATTTAGCGACCGAATATGTTGGTTGCTGTTTGCGACCGAAATGGCGACCGATTGTAGGATCTAAATCAAACACTGATTACAGTTGATATTGCGACCGAAATAGCGACCGAAATAGAGCGTAGCAGAGTTATCGGTCTCTATTTTGGTCGCCAAATAAAGGAAATTAAACGTCAAAAAATTATGACTTTTTAGCAACCGAAATGGCGACCGAGTTAAATGCAACGGTTAAATTTCATTTATATTAGCGAACGATATTAAATCGGTCGCTAAATGGCGCGTAAAGGAATTAAAATGGAGCGTGTTAGCGACTGAATTTTAAATCGGTCGCTAAATTTATGAATTCAAATTTCAAATTTACCCGTTTAGCGACTGAATAATTCGGTCGCTAAAACTGAAATCCCTAAATCGCGACGTTCCTTCCTCTCTTCCCCCATTTCTCTATTTTCCTCTCTTCTCTCTCACGCGCAACGGCACGGCGCAGCAGCAGCTCTGGCCATCATTCTCTCTTCCTCGCGAGCTCCGACAACCAGCCTCCAGCCATCGCCGTCAGGTAAGCTCTCTCCCTCTCTCTCTCCCCCTCTCCCTCTCCGTTTCTCTCTCTCTATCTCTCCATATATCTCTCTCTCTCTCTTTCTCTCTCTCCGTCTCTAACTATTTCTCTCTCTCTTAGGTCCGTCTTCCTCCGCACGTCCAGAGCAGCGCCACCACCGTCACCACCAGAGCAGCGCCACCGTTACCACCGCAGCACAGTAAGTCTTCTTCCCTTTGGCAAAATCAAGTAATACGAGTCACGGCCGTGATGGCCATCACGGCCAGGCCGTGACGGATGGTCATCACGGCCGTGATGGTCATCACGGCCTGGCCCTGATGGCCATCACGGCTTGGCCCTGACAGCTTCTGACTTTTTCGTTCTTCTTTCTTTAAGGCCAAAACCACAAAATCTGCCTTAAGGCCAAGGTCTTAGATAATGAAGGATTAAGTATAGGGTTAGATAAAATGAAGGGTGGGGCACAATTTGCCAGGCACATGACGTGCCGTCATCATTCAAACATTATTCACATTAGAAAGCAGTTACTCTACACAATATAATGAAAGCAACTCTGGTTTTCTACTCATTTGTTTCACTAGGCAATGGAGCTTTCCAGAAATAGTTGTTGATGACCATCCTTACTAGGTTATCTAGGCATTTCCAGTAGGAGGGTCACTTATAGCCCTCTTACAAAACAACCAAACATAACTAGTTTTATATTAGATTTGGGATTTGGATAGAAACCTTATAAAGTAATATTATCAAATATTGTCATTTCAGCTCTGACACGATTATTTTTATTTATGCATTATAGTGTGCAATGGCAATGACACCCACTGGATCATATTGAGGATAATCTTACTAATGTTAGCTGTGATAATGTCTGAATAAAATGTAGAGGGGTAATGATGGCTTATACACACTATATATCTTGTTGTTTGTCAGTGGAGACCTGAGCTCAATAGGAAGATATCCTGCCTGAAAGGCAAGATGCTGATTGTGTGCTGATAATTTAATATTTATGCATGCATTTGCAATTATATGTTGTTTGTTAGTGGAGAGCAGAGCTCAATAGGATGTGATCCTGTCAAAAAGGCGGGATGCTTGTTGTGTGTTGCTAATTTAGAAGTTATGCATGTGTTTGACAATTATGTGTTGTCTTGTTAGTGGAGAGCGGAGCTCAATAGGATGTTTGCTACTATATTTTATCTAAGTTTGTATTGAAATATGCTTCAATATATATTTGTTGAAGTATGCTGCAATCCTTATAAGTCAATGGTTTTATTTTCTGCTAGAGTTAATTATTAAGGTACGAAAGCCTTAATTAGTTTCCTATTTGAGATTCAATATTAATGAGCATGCGTACCTTCTCAGGGCACGCATGCTCATTCAATATTTTGGATGTGCTTGAAGGATTCTTGAAGTTTGAGGTTTTTCTTTAATTCTGCCTTAAGGCCAAGGTCTTAGATAATGAAGGATTAAGTATAGGGTTAGATAAAATGAAGGGTGGGGCACAATTTGCCAGGCACATGACGTGCCGTCATCATTCAAACATTATTCACATTAGAAAGCAGCTCTGTACACAATATTATGAAAGCAACTCTGGTTTTCTACTCATTTGTTTCACTAGGCAATGGAGCTTTCCAGAAATAGTTGTTGATGACCATCCTTACTAGGTTATCTAGGCATTTCCAGTAGGAAAAGTCCTCTCTATGACCATCCTTCAAAACGACGTAAAAGCATCTGCTTTCCTGAAGACTACTATGTTTGCTAATCTGTAAAGTTGCATGTGAAGTTGCATTTCTTTGTTCTATTTTAACATGCTAGTATGCTACATGGATCTTTCCATCTTTTCTTATTATCACTTGATGAAGTTTAGACATATGACTTGTTTTCCTTATCATTTTATCAGAAAATGGATCCGACTAAATGTTTTGAGACAGTCATCCATATAGACCAGGTACAGTATCTCATCAACTTAAGAATAACGATCGGATTCACGTAATGATGGTTAAGACATAAACTAATCATTACTAAATTGTTCTTGTGTATTTGCAGGATTTGATTTCAATCCCGCGATCATTCTACCGTCATTGGGGACAAGAAATATTGCTGTTGTGACTATTGAAGACAAAAGCGGAAATCTGTTCAATGGGAATATAGTAATCCATGAGGATCGACCATATTTTGCAACAGATACAAATGGTATCGGGGAGTTGTATTTGTTGTCCACTGGTGCATTGGTAAAGTTTAAGTACCTTGGGGGTTCTCGCTTCTACATGTTCATCCCTTTGGAAGATTGATGAGTTTTGATATTTTGATTAGTACTTATTGACTGTGGTGTCTTTTTATGTTTTGATCGTTAATTAGTACATTATTAAACTTTTTTTTATAAACAATTATTAAACTTGCGTTAATTAATGTATATGTTTTCTTGATCATATTGACTGGTGTTTTGGATCGTTAGTACATCATATTTACGTTTTCTATTTATTCAAAAAAATATTGGTGTATTTTGTTTATATCAGAAATTAAAAATCAATGGGGTAATAGTCGAAAAACAAAATTTGGTCGGTAGGATCAAGTTACAGGAAAATTTTTAAAAAAAATTCAAAATTTGCGACCGAAATAGCGACCGAATATCGGTCACCAAATTCGGTTATCTGAGCATGGGACCAACTATACGGCGACCGAAATATATAATTTTGTGACCGAACTATCGGTCGCAAATTTGCGACCGAAATACAAATTCGGTCACTAAACATTTAGCCACCAGGGTTTCTGCTACCCCCTTAATTCGGTCGCTATACAGTATAGCAACCGAATTATCATGTTTAGCGACCGAAATCTTCGGCCGCTAAATAGGTTTTTTTTGTAGTGAAACTCATGCATGGAAGTAATGGAACAATTTTTGCTGGAGTTAAATCTTGGGGATGGATTTCACATAGCTGTCCATAAATTAAAATGTGAGAATGAGAAAGACATAATTCAAGTCCTTTCACAAATTGAGGTTCTATATGTTGTTGTACATAGGAACATGGCCTGTCTTCTTGGATGCTGTATTGACTATGGCTACTATCCTCTACTGGTCTATGAGTACCCTGCAAATGGTACCTTGAAGGATTATTTACACCAAAGCAAAGGACAAAAACTTTGTTTAGACTGGCATAGGAGATTGACTATTGCTGCAGAAACTGCTAGTGTTGTTGGGTTATTATTGTATACGGGTTGGGGTACCCCTTGTACCCTTTAATCAATATACTTTTAGCTTATCGAGAAAAACATAATGTATTTAAGCTTTTGTATGTAAATGTATGGTTTGTTGAGTTTTGCTAAGTGCAATGGGATGGATAAACTTTTTGATGTCTTAGTTTTGCTGAGTGCATGTGGGAAATATAGAAAAACAATGTAAATAATTAAAAAATTGGGGGGGGATAGGTAGAGCTTTCTTGAAAAAACGATGCCTAAAGTAGTGCTTCCTTGAGAAAGCGCTATCTATTACAAACGTTAGACAGCGCTTCCTTGAGAAAGCGCTGTCTAAAGTATGTAATAGATTGTCTTATTACGAGCTTTAGAGAGCGCTTTCTCAAGGAAGCGCTACCTATCCCCACTTTCAGTAGAACTTTTTTAAGCGCTGTTGAATCTCTCTCACCTTGAGTAGCGGGTGAATAGATAGCGCTTGGAAGCGCTACTAAAGGATAAAAAAACGCTATTAAAACCCTTTTCTATAGTAGTGCATGGAGCACCTATTAATGAATACAAAAAAATCAATGTTCATTGAAAAACTAAAACTAAGAATATCACTTTTCAATGTACTAAAAAAACAACTTTGCATGAAAACTTACGCTTCTAGATTACTTAAAGGGCACTAGGTACCAATTCTCCTTAATATATTAAAAATTTTCGATATAAAAGTTTGGAAAATGCTAATCAGTCCTTAGAATATCAATTAAGGAATAAAAAAAGACAAATTTACCTGAGTAACTAATATATTTATTATATTGAAAAGTGTTAAATTTGATTTTTCAATAAAAAAAATTTCTTTCTTTTTATTAAACTTTTAAAATTTTAATTTATTAATTACAAATGAGAGATTGAGAATATTCAGCTATACCAGCCATGGAAATCCCAATAGTATCGCCACAAATAATAATCAACATTGATATTCAGTACAAGACGAAAATCAACGAAAACCTAGTCTGACCAATTAGATAAAAATAGCAATACAGCTCTGTTTTTTACAATACAATAATACATTGACTAACTTAATTGTTAGTTGACAGAGTGTATGGAGATTAGTTATCTAATACACCAATCAACTAATAATCAAGTCATCCTTTATTAATATAAAAATAAAGACAGAGCAGTTTGAGCAATATGATAGTATATTTATGTGTGTCTACTTGAAGAACTCCATAATCCAGAAGCCAGAGACACAGCCTACGAATCTGATACCACTAAATCCGGATCCTATTGCCAGTTGCATGAATTCATGTTTGGTTCGCTCTTTCCCTCCTGGGTTTTGAGTCATCATTACGATGTCAAATTGGAAAGAAGTCTTGGCAGTAGCTGTACTCTCAGGCATAACAGGAAGAATCACGTCCACAACAATCACTTTTCCATCATCAGGAATAGCCTTATGGCAATTCTTCAACAGCTTCAAGCAGTGTTCATCACTCCAATCGTGAAGTATCCACTGATAATTTTGGTCCAGAAAAGCTATGATGTCAGTAAATCAAATATTATTTGATTCTCTAATGTGATTAGTTTAATTATTACATTTAATATTCCATTATACCTACCTTAGTTTATAGTTTTAAATATAAATAAAATATTTGCACATGCCACTTCTGATGGCTTAAGACGTACTAGGTATAAAGTATAAACTAAGGTAGGAATTATATATCAAGTTCTTATTTTGTGAATACGAGAGTGAAAGAGGACAAAAATTGAAAGTTTTACTAGTTTTTGTATTTTTGTTCTTGATTAAATCCGGCCAAAAGATACCAAAATTTATTTTGAGCTAATAGTAGGAATTAAACAATTTAGAATTTGAGAATTTTTATAAGGTTAATTCCTTTAGAAGCTTGAACCCACCTTCATAAAAATGGCATCTCCGTTAGGAACACTCTCAAACATGTCTCCTCCAAGATGCTCCACGCCTGCAACATTAAAATGATTCAAAATTTCAAAGCACGTGATATATATTAAAAAGTTGAGACGACTTGTTTCGATTAGAATTTGCAACAAATAAGTTAAATCACGATGAGATTTTCATACCGGCATAGGTAGGGGCATGTTCTACGACGTGAGGCAAGTCAAAATTAATACCCTTGACATGAGGATATTTGGATGTGATCAGCTTGAGATTGATCCCGAGACCACCACCAACATCCACCAGTTTATTGATGTGCTCAAAACCTTCATAGAACTCAAGAACACTCTTCATAACTATAGTGGTACAGTTGCCCATACCTTTATTAAAAAGATTATTGAATCTGAGATCAACGCTTGGATACTCAAATGCATGCATGCCATGAACCCTGTTGAATGGTATACCTCCTTCCAAGATTGCACCTTTCAGTTCGGTCCTATAAGTCAATGCAAATCATTCATTATATGAATTAAAGGAGTAAAGATTAAGGAGAGAAAGAGAATAAGGGTACGTTTGGGTAAACAACTTAATTAAGAGCTTATCACATAAGATCTTATCGCATGAGAGCTTATGCCATAAGCGCTTAAAGAAAGAAAAATAAAGAAAGGACATGAGAGGATTCGAATAGTGAAAAACACGGAGAGGGTGTTTAGTGCATAAGCTCTTATGATAATTCCATAAGCTTCTCCCAGTTTATGAAAATAAGTCAAAAACTCCTTATGGGATGACATAAGTTATTTTTATAAGTTTTGCCAAACACACTGCATAAGAGCTTATGTCATCAGATAAGTCAAAAGGAGCTTAAATAAGCTCTTCCAAACACCACCTAAATATGAGTAAAAACATATTAATTTAATAAAAGAAAACAAATCAAAAACTCCCTTTTAGTTTTGAATTAAACTAATATGCACGATATCCACAAACATTTTGATACACATGTTTGTATTTTAATAATTAAAAAATAAAAATAAAAATAATACTGATTTATCAAAATAGTATTGGATGTCATCGACAATGCATGAAAATTAAATTTTTTAAGTTTTTCTTATTAATAAGCATATATATTATCATCATCTAACTAAAAGTCTAATTAAACTGACCAGCTTTCGGTGAAGACCTTATCCGAAAATAAGTTCAAGGTAGGTCCAAATGACACACCATCAGCATCAGTTACAAAATACTTAGCCGCAGGGGTGAGACTATATAGCCTCTGAGGGGTGCAATACAATATAGAGTGACTAGTTAACAGCCTCAGAACACGATCCAGCATTGATGGTGCTTCAGGGTTCTTGCTGCCAATCCGAGCTGCAATGTCCTCTGCAGAGAGCTTGACACCTTCACCACCGGCTTTCGCTAAGATGTCGAAGATGCCAAGATCAATTGCAGACCGAACTGCCAGTGGAACCACCGTAGAACTCATCAACTTCATAGCAAAAACTATGCCATCTTCTTCTTCTTCATGCTGGACATGCTTGGCAGCTTCAGTACCGTTGTTGGTTCCTATTAATGAAGGAGCCATAACAATTAAGGACTGTGGAGATAGAGCTAGAAGATGTTATGTGTTAATTGAAGGTGGTTTTAGTCGATGAAGTGTGTGTGTACTTATAGGAGGAGATCCTACTGTGTTCCTAGAAAGTGTCTCTAAAAATAATAATAGAATAAAAGAAGAAAGAATAATGTGATACACGAGTAGCCAAGCATGAAATCTAGAAGGTACAATACAAGCAAAGGTACAATACAACGATGTTTTTAATTATTTTTTTTTATTATTATTATGAGCAAGGGGTGGTTAACAACTACTACCACTTTTATTTTTTCGTTTTATTCTTTTAAGAAAAATATGCAAGTTGTATGCCTTTTTGGGTTCTTTGGGTCCTGTGTTTACACATAATAAGGAGACAATTTCACTACAGCGAAAATCATCAATAACCCACCTAATAATACATAGTCAACCGTGTACGTAACTGGAGTAACTTGAAAGGTGACGGTGCAGTATATATTATATAATTAAGGGGAGACCTCAAGTCCTCAATTAAAGGAAACCCTTTCCACTCACCGATAAGGTTTTGGAGTAGTGATAACCAGCTGCATGCTGTACCTTCTGAGAAAATACTGAAGTTTCAAACCAGAAGAAGACAATTGTTGAGAGGGTGTGTTAGTCTAGACAGTGCCCAGGCACCAGGGTATATAAATATAAAGGGTGATGCTAACGAGTGATTTTAGGATACTCGTTAACGAATCATGAAAACAAGATTTTATTGGAAAATTAAGTATTTCACTTCTCCAAATATTGAATACATCATTTCTCAATCCAAACTTTCTTTTTTTGGTTCCTTAACAATGACACTCGTTAGTATTTCCCAAATATAAATAAGGCACAACATTGCACCCAAGTTATAGCAAATATTTTCACCACACCCAACTCATATTTTTAATAATTATATTTTTTAATTAGTTAAATAAATTTTTTGATTTCATGAAATAATTATGATTATTTAAATTTGACTAAATAAAAAATAATTATTAAGTAATGAATTTTTAATTAGTAAATTAGTAGTATCAAGTAATGAATATTATTAAATTAATTTAAGATTATTTCAATAATTAAAAGTCCAACATTGAATTAAATAATATTATTCTAGTACATGTGGCATGGATGACGTTAATTAAATAAGTCCAAAAACTTATTTAAACCTTTATTTGCTTCTATTCTCGTAACTCTCCATTTCATTCAAATTGGTGACATGTCAATCTCTCATATTTTCGCCATTTTTACTTTACATTTCCAAAGAATTTGAATAGTTAGCATGTTATATATATATATATATATATATGGGTGTGGTTATGGTGCACTATCCAATTTCTACACCACTTTTTGCACCTCCCACATGTCCCATTCTCAGCCAATCATATTGCCACATGGATGGTCAAAATGTTAACTGTTGAAGTTGTATTAATACTGTATTCAAAGCTTGTATGTACAGTATACTACAATATAGTATACGTATTTTTAATATTTATATATTTTGCCAAAAAAAAGTACTTTTTATTTTTAATATCTGAAATAATGTATTTGTTAAATTTTTTTATGTATTAGAGACCAAAAATACATAAAAAATATATATATATAGTATACTGCAGTATAATATATGTACTTTCTTCAATGGATTTCAAAAAACCAAAATATTCAACGAGACGTTGAATAGAAGAATCTTGCACCGTAGAATTCAAAATCCAATTTTTCAAAATTATTTACTTCAATATTAAAAAAATATATTAAATTATTAGTCTTTCTATTCTAACATTTTTTTTTTATATTTCAAATATAAATTGTCTTTGAAAATAATAAAAAACAACAAAGTTTATAGAGCCTAATTTATTGGCTTCAAAGAATATTTATTACCTGCACTCAACCTCAATAGAATACTATTGTACAAAGAGAGACGACTTATCACATGCTTAAAAAAAATAAACAGCTCACTTATGAGTTATGACAAAGGAATTAAGTAGAAGTCAATGTGATAGAACAGCTGTAGAGCATGCATGTTTACAAAAAAATATACAACGGAAGGTGTTCAGCATTCCACGTTACCTGAGTGAACTTACTAACTCCTTCCGGTCCAATATATAAGTAAAAAAGTTTTAAAGTTTTTAGTCAAATATATAACAATTTTTATTTTTCAATGACTTATTTAATAACATTATTTCCAAAATATTATTCATTTAATATAAACTCCAATGACTCATTTAATGAAGATTGAAGTTTTAGATGAAAGGTAATTTAGATAACAAACCTAATTTTTTACAAGATTCAATGAAATTAATTAACCATCTTAATACGTGTGTTCCATTAATTTTTTCCATTAACTAACCACCTTCCCCTGTTTGATCCCCTTAATTTCCATAATCAAATGAAAGGTGTAGGCAGAGAATAAGTTCTATTATACAAAAATGGTAATTTCCAGCAGAATAGTTTGGGGAACCTGGGGAGTCCTAGCTAGCAACCGATTTATAGGATGTCCAGCAGCAAACACAACTATAAGAATACAATGTTGCAACAAAACAAAAAAAGAAACGGAATAAATTCTTGTTATCAGAATATTTATATCATTCTTCCTTTTTTTTTCTTTACATAATTTGAGGATTCAAGATTCCTTATACTTGCATCTTGAATTATCGTTTGCCTGATTAAGGAATCATAGAACTGATCATGATTGGAATAATCCATCAATCCGAACAAAATCACTATGCTAAAATCCAGTTTAACCTTGCATGCAGTCTGTACTGGTTTTGTTTTTTGTGGGGTCTGTATTTATTTCAATTGCATCCTAGTATGTGTTTGGAAACAAAGATTCAAGGGATAAAAATGCTTTTGAAAGTGGAAGAAGCTAACGTGAGTAGCTTCTCTCTTTTAAAAATATTATGAAACATTTAAAAGTGATTCCAAATTACATACAATTAGTTCTTACTAAAATAAAGGTCAAATAATAGCCTAATATAATGAATCGGAGATAAAATATTATGTTAGAAAGCAATGTATTTAATATATTAATAAATTATAAATTATATTTTTCAATATAAATTTTTATTTTTAATTATTTAACTAGTAATCATAAAACCCTTCAAGGAAAAAAAAACTAGTAATCATAAAAATGCAAATTAAAACGCAGCTATAACTAGCCATGGAAATCCCAAAAGTATCGCCACAAATAATAATAGCTAGCCACGTTTAAAGGACGGTCAGAGATCATCCAAATGTCAAGATCTATAAAGTTTTTTTTTTTAACTCAGTGTCGCGACCGTCCCGTCCGGGAGCCGCGAAAAAGAAGGTAAAAATAGAGGAGTCGCCACTAAGATTTTTATTGGAAAAATCTTAGAAAACCCAATTATTTAGAGGTAAACTGGTCTTTTAGAAAAGAGAGATATGGGTCCGAGAGTCGGTTACGAGTAGGGAAGGTATTAGCACCCCACATCACCCGTTTAAAAAACGGTACCTCAAGTTGATTGTGCAAAAAATATTTTTATAACCTTTTAAATATTTATTTTACCCCGAAAATTATTTACAAGAAAGAATTATTTTAAATTTTAATTTTTGACTTTTATTAAATTTTTTATATTTTTAACTTTATGGTTTATAAAAACTAAATGAGGTTGAACATGGCACATGAGTCCACATGGCAACCTCAAATCTAAGGAATTAAACATGACATTGTTTCCATAGAGCATCCCTGGAAAGAGAAAAGTTTATTTATTTGATTAATTATTTTAACATAAAAAGAGACACAAAAAAAGTAAAATTTAGTTTTGGCCCGACAAGATGATTTATCTTGCTCCTACGTATTCCCGGGTGCGATGGGAAACTCAAAGCCACGTAGTTCTTTTAAAAAATGTTTGATTGGTTGGTTGATTTTTTTAAAAAATTTTTTGATAAAGATTTGATCTTTGATTTTTTTGTTTAAAAAGGGATTTTTTATATTTTTATGTTTTGTGATTTCAAATCTTTTTTTTGGGTGCATTTTATAACTTAACCAATGGGAAAGAAACATGGCCCAATAACAAACTAACTGGCCCAGACAAACACAAACAGACCCAACAGGCTAGAAACTCTCATAAAAAAAGAAAAATAAAGTTAAGAAAAACACAACAACATCAGAAGGTAGTCTTCTTCTACCTTGGTCTTCTTCCACCTTACAAACAAAGGACCAAGGAGCTGCAGATGGAGGGGATGACGGCGACGGAGGACGAGCTCCTCACACGGCGGCAGGTCGATGATGGTCTCACGGTGGCGCACGGCGGTCCGAGGGACGCGGATATGTGTACGGAGCAGAGGTGAGGACCTGCGACCTGATGTGGCGGACCGGCGGTTGTGCAGCGGCGGATCTGATCGTGCGGAGCTTCTGCCTGGTGTGAAGGTTACGAAGGTGGAGGCGCGGCGGAGATGGTGAGTTTCGTGCCGGAGCGGTGGGTTTGACTGGCAGCGGTTGGTGGCTTCGAGCGGAGAAGATGACAATCAATCTGGATCCAGGTTACAGGAGAGGATGCTGGCAAGAGGAGCAACAGATCCGAGACTGTGATGCGTATGGGACCTGGATGCGGCGGAGGTGACGACGCACGGATGTGCTTGCACCCGAGGGATGATGGAG
The DNA here is from genome assembly GCA_030762895.1 of Sophora flavescens. Taxonomy (NCBI): domain Eukaryota; kingdom Viridiplantae; phylum Streptophyta; class Magnoliopsida; order Fabales; family Fabaceae; genus Sophora; species Sophora flavescens. The sequence continues at coordinate 166,202,549 of CM061065.1, forward strand.
ACGAGTAACTGGACGGAGCTTGGGGTGCTGTCCCGCTATTGCGTATGAAGCAAGACGGCGGAGGAGCCTTGGGATGAAATTCTGGTCAGTTTCTGTTATCTCTTTGGGTTTTGGTTATGAAAAATGGTGATGGTTATGATGCATTGAAGAGGATGTGGATCATAAGGGTTTGAACATTGTGGAAGAAAGATGGAAAGGATGGTAGTTTCTGGAGGAGAGTGAGAGATTTTTTGAGCAAAACTCTGTGCTTTCTTTGTTTTACGCCTCCCCCTTTCAGATTTTTTGTGTGCTCTCCCCCTTTTTAAATCCTGCTTGCTTGCAAAACTTCAAAAACAGAACCCAATGGCCACAATGGATAGTCATTTTCATTCATTTCCTTCTCAGTGTTTCTGCCTAACAGCTTCAATCTGTGTGTGCTGCAAATTTCTTTTAGTATCTTTTCTTTGGTTCGTGTTTGACTCTGGTTGAAAGTGAGGGAGCATTATTGCTTGTTCAAATATTTCCGTCTTGATGCTTAAATTTGAAAGCCATGTTTATTGCAAAATGCTTAACAATGCCATTGCTCTTTTGGGTGCTGATATGCATTAAAACATTTTGGCCTTTTGCTTCTTCTTCCTGCACTTGTTTGTCCCATTCTTCTTTTTTTGTTTTGTTTTTTTTTGTTTTTGTTTTGTTTTGTATATTTTGTTTTTCTATCTTTAAATGGGCTTTGGGATAAAGGAACAGGGACCAAGTAGATGGATTTTATTTTTGCAATTTTGGTCTTTTATCCTCTTTTTTATTTTTTTATTTTTTATTTATTCTAAATTTTAATCAGATAAAGTGAAACATACCATCTGGACAAAATTGGGTATTCACAGCTGCCCCTCTTTACTTGTTTCTTATTAGATAATAGGTGTAACCAAAGTTAGCATATTATCGTTATAAGAAATGAGTAAAGACATGAATTTCTATTTTGTCCGGAGTATCCTGGCAAACGAAGGTCCTGCGACTACAAAGATACTTCTTACAAACAACCAGCGGGTTCGATTGCCCACAAAGGTTTACACATAAAAAGCTTGCAGGGTGGATTACCTGTCAGAGGCTCGAGTGGAAAGATAAAAGAGCTTACGAGGTGCATCGCCCGTCGGAAGCTCGAACAGAAAGATAAAAGAGCTTACGGGTTGGATTGCCCGTCAGACTCGAACAGAAAAATAAATGAGCTCACGGGGTGGATTGTCCGTCAGAAGCTCGAACAGGAAGATAAAAGAGCTTGCGGGGTGGATTGCCCGTCAGAAGCTCGAACATGAAGATGAATGAGCTTACGGGGTGGATTGCCCGTCAGAAACTTGAACAGAAAGATAGATGATCTTACGGGGTGGATTGCCCGTCCGAAGCTCGAACAGAAAGAGCTTATGGGGTGGATTGCCCGTCAGAGGCTCGAATAAAAAGATAAAAGAACTTACGGGGTTGATTGCCCGTGAGAATCTCGAACATAAAGATGAAAAAAAAGCTTACGGGGTGGATTGCCCGTCAGAAGCTCGAACATGAAGATGAATGAGCTTACGGGGTGGATTGCCCGTCAGAAACTTGAACAGAAAGATAAATGAGCTTACGGGGTGTATTGCCCGTCCGAAGCTCGAACAGGAAGAGCTTACAGGGTGGATTGCCCGTCAGAGGCTCGAATAAAAAGATAAAAGAGCTTACGGGGTTGATTGCCCGTGAGAAGCTCGAACAGAAAAATGAAAAAAAACCTACGGGGTGGATTGCCCGTCAGAATCTCGAATAGAAAGATAAAAGAGCTTACGGGGTGGATTGCCCGTCAAAAGCTCGAACATGAAGATGAATGAGCTTACGGGGTGGATTACCCGCCAGAAACTTGAACAGAAAGATGAATGAGCTTACAGGGTGGATTGCCCGTCCGAAGCTCGAACATAAAGATAAAAGAGCTTACGGGATGGATTGCCCGTCAGAAGCTCGAACAGAAAGATAAAAGAGCTTACGGGGTGGATTGCCCGTCAGAAACTCGAGCATAAAGATAAATGAGCTCACGGGGTGGATTGCCCATCAGAAGCTCGCACTGAAAGATAAAAGAGCTTACGGGGTGGATTGCCTGTCAGAAGCTCGAACAGGAAGATAAAATAGCTTACGGGGTGGATTGCCCGTCAGAAACTCGAGCATAAATATAAATGAGATCATGGGGTGGATTTCCCGTCAGAAGCCCGCATTGAAAGATAAATGAGCTCACGGGGTGGATTTCCCGTCGGAAGCTTAAACAGAAAGATAAAAGAGCTTACGGGGTCGATTACCCGTCAGAAGCCCGAACAGAAAGATAAGAGAGCTTACGGGGTGGATTGCCCGTCAGAAGCTCGAACTGAAGATAAAAAGCTTACGGGGTGGATTACCCGTCAGAAGCTCGAACTGAAAGATAAAAGAGCTTACGGGGTGGATTACCCGTCAGAAGCTCGAACAGAAAGATAAAAGAGCTTACGGGGTGGATTGCCCGTCAGAAGCTTGAACTGAAAGATAAGAGAGCTTACGGGGTGGATTGCCCGTCAGAAGCTCGAACTGAAAGATAAAAGATCTTACGGGGTAGATTGCCCGTCTGAAGCTCGAACAGAAAGATAAGAGAGCATACGGGGTGGATTGCCCGTCAGAAGCTCGAACTGAAGATAAAAGAGCTTACGGGGTGGATTATTCGTCAGAAGCTTGAACAGAAAGATAAAAGAGCTTACGGGGTGGATTGCCCGTCAGAAACTCGAGCATAAAGATAAATGAGATCATGGGGTGGATTGCCCGTCAGAAGCCCGCATTGAAAGATAAATGAGCTCACGGGGTGGATTGCCCGTCGGAAGCTTAAACAGAAAGATAAAAGAGCTTACGGGGTCGATTACCTGTCACAATCCCGAACAGAAAGATAAGAGAGCTTACGGGGTGGATTGCCCGTCAGAAGCTCGAACTGAAGATAAAAAGCTTACGAGGTGGATTACCCGTCAGAAGCTCGAACTGAAAGATAAAAGAGCTTACGGGGTGGATTACCCGTCAGAAGCTCGAACAGAAAGATAAAAGAGCTTACGGGGTGGATTGCCCGTCAGAAGCTCGAACTGAAAGATAAGAGAGCTTACGGGGTGGATTGCCCGTCAGAAGCTCGAACTGAAAGATAAAAGAGCTTACGGGGTAGATTGCCCGTCTGAAGCTCGAACTGAAGATAAAAGAGCTTACGGGGTGGATTATCCGTCAGAAGCTCGAACAGAAAGATAAGAGAGCCTACGGGATGGATTGTCCGTCAGAAGCCCGAATAGAGAAATAGGAAGAGCTTACGGAGGTAGGGTACCCACCGAAACTAACAACAAAAGACAAAATGCTTGCGAAGCCGAGTATCCGTTGTAGCCTGAAAAGATAAATGGAAAGCTTGCAGAGTCGGTTATCCCCTGAAGCTTGACAAGAAAGGTAAAAAGCTTGCGGAGCCGGTTATCCGCTGAAGCTGAATAGAAACAACACAAAGCTCATGTGTCCTATGCCTGCTAAAGCTAACCAAGACATGACTTTTGGGGCCCTGTGCCCGCTAAAGCCGAACAAAACAAAGCTTATGAGGCCGTATGCCTGCTACAGCTAAAAATACATGACTTTTGGGGTCCTCTGCCCGCTAAAGCCAAACAAAACGAAGCTTATGAGGCCCTATGCCTACTAAAGGTAACAATAACATGACTATTTGGGGCCATGTGCCCGCTAAAGTCGAACAAAACAAAGCTTATGAGGCCCTATGCCTACTAAAGCTAACAAGCATGACTTTTGGGGTCCTCTGCCCGCTAAAGCCAAACAAAACCAATATTATGAGGCCCTATGCCTTCTAAAGCTAGCAAGTTATGACTTTTGGGGTCCTCTGCCCGCTAAAACCGAACAAAACAAAGCTCATGAGGCCCTATGCCTGCTAAAGCTAACAATAACATGACTTTTGGGTCCTGTGCCCGCGAAAGTCGAACAAATGCAAGAAGTGATGTTGACTTTGTTGATGCATGAAATGATGAGGCAATGCATGATATGAGATGACTTTTTTATTTGGTTGGTGAAAATCCTATTTTTTTTTTCTGTTTGATGCGTGAGATGCTTTTGATGAGTGATGCAGACCTTGATTATAATATTTTTTTTAATGTGTGATGCGTGATATGCTTTTATCAATGATGAAAAAAAATCTGATTTTTTTTTCTTTTTTGTAAACACCTCTTTGATCCTTGACTCCTTAGATTTTTATTGCAGCCGAGATTGAGGATGAGCTGGAGTGAGACTCCTTGATTTCGATCATCACTTATTTGTTGAACCGATGTTTTACTTCTTGCCTGAGATATGCTTCTTTGTGATGATTATCCCAATTGGATGAGATTGCCTGATCAACCTTTCAAGGATGTGACTTGCCCCAGCCGTCATGTATTGGGAGCTTTTCATGGCTTGTCCTCTTAAACTGCCCCGGTTTATCAGTTTGAGGAGACTTCTTGTACTTTGTTTGTATTTGACCCTAATTTTTGCGTAGGTCGCTCTTTGCGAGTTTTCAACCTACTGGGTCGCTCTAACTTTTGCCCAGACTGCCTTTTCAGGTTTTCAGTCTAGCGAGCCTTTTTTGTTTACTTTTTATTTTCTTTTTCTTTTTGCTTTTGATTTTTCCTTTTTTTTTGACGTGGACAGTTTTGTCACCTTTATTTGTGAAGATCAAAGCTCTTGCTTGAATTGCCAACTGAGGATGCCACTTTCTTCCTCATATTCAGAATTCTTCTGACCAGAGTTGTTCATCAAAGATTTACCATTAGACGGTTGAATTGTATCATTGAACTCATGTTTACCTTACCTGAAGCATCATGTAGCAAACATGCATGGATTCAAAAGTATGACAGGAAAAACAATATGGCCTGAACAACTTCTCGCTCGATGTTGGAAGTTTGATAACTCAAATGGTATTCAAAAGGACAGGAGTGAAGTAAAACCCGCAAGAGGTGATGTGGGGGTCAAAAGAGTATTGTCCCATTTTGGTTTGATTTGATTTTGGATAGAAGGGATTCTCGCTTACTGGGAATCTTGCCTTAGTATCAGATCATGTGAAAATGAAATGGGCTTGTATGCCGCTTAAGAACAAAATTTCCCGGATAAAGACCTTTGAGAATGAATTTACCCAGTGTAGGGTTCCCGTAGATGAAACTGCCCCAATGTAGGGCACTTGATATGGAAAACTTGAGAATGATGTTGCCCCAGTGTAGGGCATCCAATAATGGAGATGCTCTAGAATAAGGCCCTTGAAAGCAAAGTTTTGCCCCATGTAGATCTTGCCCAAACTTTTGCCTAGACTGCCTATGAGGGTTTTCAGCCTAACAGGCTTTCTTTTTTCTTTTTTCATTCTTTTTTTGGATTTTTTTTAAGAGAGGAGCAATCAATTAAAAACTAGAAGAGCACGAACTTTTTGTCTCAAAATGAAGTTGATGAAAAAGTAGCAATCATTCATTGATCAGAGTGGACTTTTTGAGGCTTGTAACGTGGCTAATGGTTGGGGGTCATGAAAAAAGGATACAAGGCTCAAACAAATGTTTTAAGGTTGAATAGGATCAAAGATCCATGTTCTTTTTCGGATTATTGAGAACATTTACTTTCTTCTAACTTTCCCCTTTTTTTCTGTTTTACATGAGGTTTTTTTTTATCTTCTTTCTTTCTCTTCTTTTTATTCTTCTTCTTCTTCTTCTTATTTTTAATTCTCTTTTTTTTTGTTACGCTTCATGATCACCATTTCCTTCTTGCTTGCCCCTTGTTTAGTGGTGATCCTTGTTAAAGGTTCTTTGAAGAAAATTTTCAGGCTCAAAAGGGGTAACAAGGGATAATGATGATATTTTGCTAAGGGTAGAGAAAAAATGGCCAATCTTCATTTCAAATCATGATTGTTTATTTTTTTAAACTTTATTTTAGAGACACAGATGATGCTCACCAAGTGTTTATTTATTTGCTCCTCTTTTATTTGTATTATTTTCTTTCTTTCTTTCTTTCTTTCTTTTTTTTTGAAAAGGTATGGGCACATGTGGGCTTCATTGTTGTCCACAAAGAACTTTCAAGAAAGTGGGCCTTATTAACCAAACCAAAAAAGGTACTTGGGGAAGAAAAAAAAAGGGAATATGATATATGAGTATGACGAGAGAAACATTATGGTGGGGATGAAGATATAAAGAAAGGATGAGACAAGGTACGCATGCAAATCCATTACATTAATGCTTCAAGAAAGTGAACATGGTTCAATTATCTCATGATAGAATATAACATAACCATTGTGTCATGGTAAATCCCTGATAAACAAATCTTGCCTTGGTTACTTAGAAATTCTCAAGATGGGGTCACAAAGTATTGGCTCTTTTCAATCACTAGGATTGAATCTCTGATGATGTTAGCATAGCCTTCATCTTGAACTCTCCATAGTTGATTGAGACTGTCCTTATCATGATTTCTTTCTTCCTCGGTCAGGGCCTTATTATCCCGAATTTGCATGATTTTCCAAAGATCACTCCATAAGAGCGTGAATATGTGCTACCTGACTCCAGTAGGACTATATAAAATCCTTCACATTGACATCCAAACATCCATGATTAGGCAAAAGGTTGTGCCTACATTTTTCGGCTACTTGAGCAAATATTGTCTCCAGTTCCACCTCATGGTCCAAGGTTTAGTTGACATTCTTTTTTATTGAAAGTGCAGTGGTTTACTTTTCTCCAGGAAAGGAGCATAATGCATGAAATGCATGGAATGAATTATTTTTACTAAATGTTCAACTTTAAAGGAAATGAGTATATGAGATGCATAAAAAATATTTTTTTGAGCCAAGTACTAATGCGTGGGATGCATAAAATGAATTCTTTATGTTATTATTATTATTTTTAACTAGAGAATTGTATGAAAAAAGAGTTTTTTTTTATTTTATAACAATGGTGCATGCGTTTTTTTTAATGTATGAGATGAATGGTTTGTTTTTATATTGACCCAAAGAGGTATGGAATGCATGTAATGGTTTATTCTTTATCAAATTTTCCTTGAGAGATGCATAAAAAAAATGAGATGAATGATTTTTTATTTTTTATTTTTGTTTTTTTATCCAAGAGGTTAATGAAATTGATGCATAAGATGCATGAAGAAGATTGAGTTTTTTATTTTTCTTATTTTTTCACCATATGCATGACATGATTTTTTCTTTTAATTTTTTCTTCGTGTGGTTGGCATAGAAAGTAATTGATGCATGCAATGCATGAAAAATGATTTTGTTTTTATTTCTTCATATTGACTCAAAAAAATTAATTAATGCATGAGATGCATGGATCATCCTTTTTTATTCTTCTACAAAAAAAATATGAATGAGTTACAAAAAATATGGATGAGCTAATATATATATATATATATATATATATATATATATATATATATATTTACACAAGCCCATTTTTTTATTTACAGAAATGCATGAGTAACAAAATATGAAGAATTTTTTTTTGTTTTTATAAAAAACAAAAGGACTCGTATAAATCAATTTTATCTTTTAGAAAAAAATAAAATAAAAATGTGGATATTTTTGACAAAATTAAAATAAAAGACATGAAGATGGGTAAAGAAAAAAAAAATGCTCCCTTTGTGTCCTAAGATTTAGGGTTGACACACCTAAAGTCCTGACTTTAACAGGATGGCCCCTAAGTTTGTTTTATCAGTGAAAATTGGGTAGGGTCTAGACTTCTAAAATCCATGGTCCTCAGATTGTCCCTATCCCGAAAGATAAGGATCCGACTCATGAGTCTAGCCACAAGTAGGGATAAACCCTCTCAATATGACTATCCCATGATATCGGGTACAACCTAAGTGGTGAATCGACAAATATCAGGGGGGTACAAGACCTCTTCAACGACAATGTCGACACACCGCCTAATCCTTAAGCTTCCACAAGCTCGGGTATAGAGCTAAAAGTGTGTGAAATAAGTGTAAGTGATGTGTGTGCTGGGAGCATACAAACCTGCTCCAAACCTATTAAAATGAAAACTCCATCACACATGCAAAAAAGAACAGTCAACAACATAATAATTCTCTACCTTAGGGTTGCAAGAATATACAAAGGCATATATTAAAGCATATAACAATTTAGAAAACAAATAAAACAAAGAGGGGTAAAACTAATATTTTCAAAGTTATTAAAAGAAGTTGCACAACTAACTATGATAGGCCTGACTCTCTAAAGTCCCCAGCGGAGTCGCCAGCTGTCGCGACCGTCCCGTCCGGGAGCCGCGAAAAAGAAGGTAAAAACAGAGGAGTCGCCACTAAGATTTTTATTGGGAAAATCTTAGAAAACCCAATTATTTAGAGGTAAACTGGTCTTTTAGAAAAGAGAGATATGGGTCCGGGAGTCGGTTACGAGTAGGGAAGGTATTAGCACCCCTCATCGCCCGTTTAAAAAAGGGTACCTCAAGTTGATTGTGCAAAAATCATTTTTATAACCTTTTAAATATTTATTTTACCCTGAAAATTATTTACAAGAAAGAATTATTTTAAATTTTAATTTTTGACTTTTATTAAATTTTTTATATTTTTAACTTTATGGTTTATAAAAACTAAATGAGGTTGAACATGGCACATGAGTCCACAGGGCAGCCTCAAATCTAAGGGATTAAACATGACATCGTTTCCATAGAGCATCCCTGGAAAGAGAAAAGTTTAATTATTTGATTAATTATTTTAACATAAAAAGAGACACAAAAAAAAAAGGAAAATTTAGTTTTGGCCCGACAAGATGATTTATCTTGATCCTACGTATTACCGGGTGCGATGGGAAACTCAAAGCCACGTAGTTCTTTTAAAAAATGTTTGATTGGTTGGTTGATTTTTTTTAATTTTTTTTTGATAAAGATTTGATCTTTGATTTTTTTTGTTTAAAAAGGGATTTTTTATATTTTTATGTTTTGTGATTTCAAATATTTTTTTTTTGTGCATTTTATAACTTAACCAATGGGAAAGAAACATGGCCCAATAACAAACTAACTGGCCCAGACAAACACAAACAGACCCAACAGGCTAGAAACTCTCATAAAAAAAGAAAAATAAAGTTAAGAAAAACACAACAACATCAGAAGGTAGTCTTCTTCTACCTTGGTCTTCTTCTACCTTACCAACAAAGGACCAAGGAGCTGCAGATGGAGGGGATGACGGCGACGGAGGACGAGCTCCTCACGCGGCGGCAGGTCGATGATGGTCACGCGGTGGCGCACGGCGGTCCGAGGGACGCGGATCTGTGTACGGAGCCGAGGTGAGGACCTGCGACCTGATGTGGCGGACCGGCGGTCGTGCAGCGGCGGATCTGTTCGTGCGGAGCTTCTGCCTGGTGTGAAGGTTACGAAGGTGGAGGCGCAGCGAAGATGGTGAGTTTCGTGTCTGAGCGGTGGGTTTGACTGGCAGCGGTTGGTGGCTTCGAGCGGAGAAGATGACAATCAATCTGGATCCGGGTTACAGGAGAGGATGCTGGCAAGAGGAGCAACAGATTCGAGACTGTGATGCGTATAGGACCTGGATGCGGCGTAGGTGACGACGCACGGCTGTGCTTGCACCCGAGGGATGATGGAGACGAGTAACTGGACGGAGCTTGGGGTGCTGTCCCGCTATTGCGTATGAAGCAAGACGGCGGAGCACGGCGGAGGAGCCTTGGGATGAAATTCTGGTTAGTTTCTGTTATCTCTTTGGGTTTTGGTTATGAAAAATGGTGATGGTTATGATGCATTGAAGAGGATGTGGATCATAAGGGTTTGAACATTGTGGAAGAAAGATGGAAAGGATGGTAGTTTCTGGAGGAGAGTGAGAGATTTTTTGAGCAAAACTCTGTGCTTTCTTTGTTTTATGCCTCCCCCCTTTCAGATTTTTTTGTGTGCTCTCCCCTTTTTAAATCCTCCTTGCTTGCAAAACTCCAAAAACAGAACCCAATGGCCACAATGGATAGTCATTTTCATTCATTTCCTTCTCAGTGTTTCTGCCTAACAGCTTCAATCTGTGTGTGCTGCAAATTTCTTTTAGTATCTTTTCTTTGGTTCATGTTTGACTCTGGTTGAAAGTGAGGGAGCAGTATTGGTTGTTCCAATATTTCCTTCTTGATGCTTAAATTTGAAAGCCATGTTTATTGCAAAATGCTTAACAATGCCATTGCTCTTTTGGATGCTGATATGCATTAAAACATTTTGGCCTTTTGCTTCTTCTTCCTGCACTTGTTTGTCCCATTCTTCTTTTTTTGTTTTTTTGTTTTTGTTTTGTTTTGTATATTTTGTTTTTCTATCTTTAAATGGGCTTTGGGATAAAGGAACAGGGACCAAGTAGATGGATTTTATTTTTGCAATTTTGGTCTTTTATCCTCTTTTTATTTATTTATTTTTTATTTATTCTAAATTTTAATCAGATAAAGTAAAACATAGCATCTGGACAAAATTGGGTATTCACAGGTAGTACGACCCAACATCACCATTTTATTGATAACAAGAAAAACAAAAGAAAGCAATAAAAGCAAGGGCACATAAACCAATATTAATATACTAATATATATATATATATATATATATATATATATATATATATATATATATATAAACTCATACAAAATAAACAACAATCATTTAAATCTAACATTAGATCTTCTATTCTTCCTCAAATTATATTTATGAGATTTAGACATAACAACCGTGAAATCAATGTCAACTTCAACAACATTATAATTATTCACGGTTCTGCTGAGAGAGAGTAGAGTCATCCTCTAGCTCATCCATGACCCTATAACAGTGCTAGTGCATGCGAGTAATTACTTATGTGGGAAATAGTATAAATGAAGAGAAACGTTCAAATACCCACAATTCATGGTATTTAAAAAGAATATGATTCTTGTTGATCAAATTCGTTACATTATTTATACACCGACCAATTATTACTTGATTATTAGTTGACAGAGTGTATAGATTAGTTATCTAACACCAATTAACTATAACTCTTACTAATGAGTGTCATAAAGATATTGTTTAAGAAATTCAAATAAGATAATTATTCATTAAAAAGTTAAGTATATCATTCCCCAATGTATTAGATACATTATTTTTCATATAAACTTACCATTTTATATTACTTATACAATACAATATCTTTAAGGCACTTGGTAGTCTTTGACACCTTAACTTATTTAAAAATAAAGACTGAACAATTTCACCAACATGCTAGTATATTTATGGGTGTCTACTTGAAGAACTCCATAATCCAGAAGCCAGAGACACAGCCTACGAATCTGATACCACTAAATCCAGATCCTGTTGCTAGTTGCACGAATTCCTGTTTGGTTCGCTCTTTCCCTCCTGGGTTTTGAGTCATCATTACGATGTCAAATTGGAAAGAAGTCTTGGCAGTAGCTGTACTCTCAGGCATAACAGGAAGAATCACGTCCACAACAATCACTTTTCCATCATCAGGAATAGCCTTATGGCAATTCTTCAACAGCTTCAAGCAGTGTTCATCACTCCAATCGTGAAGTATCCACTGATAATTTTGGTCCAGAAAAGCTATGATGTCAATAAATCAAATATTATTTGATTCCCTAATGACTAATTATTACATTCAATATTCCATTATACCTACCTTACTTTATAATTTTAAATAAATATTTGCACACATCACTTCTGAAGGCTTAAGACGTACTAGGTATAAAGTATAAACTAAGGTAGGTATAAATGAATATTAAATGAGTTACACAGACAACATAGTTATATAGTTGTAACCATTAGAGTCAGCATGAGTGGTTTTTATAAGTAATTAGAGTGTAACCCGTGCACGGTACAACAATGATTGACGGCTAAAAAAATATATGAATTTTAAAAATTGTTTACAATTTGAGATTTAAAAAGGAAGAGTCAATAAATTAATTTTAAATATTATAAATGTAAACATTATTCATATAAAATTCTTATAAAATTAATAAAACAAAATTTCTAAATATTTAAAATATAACAACCCCAATAAAAAAAAGTTACATTGGCTATATTAAAGGAGGAATTATATATCAAGTTCTTATTTTGTGAATACGAGAGTGAAAGAGGACAAAAATTGAAAGTTTTACTAGTTTTTGTTTTTTGTTCTTGATTAAAGCCGGCCAAAAGATACCGAAATTTATTTTGAGCTAATAGTAGGAATTAAACAATTTAAAATTTGAGAATTTTTAGAAGGTTAATTCCTTTAGAAGCTTGAACCCACCTTCATAAAAATGGCATCTCCGTTAGGAACACTCTCAAACATATCTCCTCCAAGATGCTCCACGCCTGCAACATTAAAATGATTCACAATTTCAAAGCACGTGATATATATTAAAAAGTTGAGAAGGCTTGTTTCGATTAGAATTTGCAACAAATAAGTTAAATCACGATGAGATTTTCATACCGGCATAGGTAGGGGCATGTTCTACGACGTGAGGCAAGTCAAAATTAATACCCTTGACATGCGGATATATTTGGATGTGATCAGCTTGAGATTGATCCCGAGACCACCACCAACATCCACCAGTTTATTGATGTGCCCAAAACCTTCATAAAACTCAAGAACACTCTTCATAACTATAGTGGTACAGTTGCCCATACCTTTATTAAAAAGATCATTGAATCTGAGATCAACGCTTGGATACTCAAATGCATGCATGCCATGAACCCTGTTGAATGGTATACCTCCTTCCAGGATTGCACCTTTCAGTTCGGTCCTATAAGTCAACGCAAATCATTCATTATATGAATTAAAGGAGTAAAGATTCAGGAGAAAAAGAATAAAATATGAGTAAAAACATATTAATTAAATAAAAGAAAACAAATCAAAAACACCCTTTTAGTTTTGAATTAAAGTAATATGCACGATATCCACAAACATTTTAATACATATGTTTTTATTTTAATAATTAAGAGAGAGAAATAAAAATAATGCTGATTTATCAAAATAGTATTGGATGTCACCGACAGTGCATGAAAATTAAATTTTTTAAGTTTTTCTGATTAATAAGCATATACATTATCATCATCTAACTAAAACTCTAATTAAACTGACCAGCTTTCAATGAAGACCTTATCCGAAAATAAGTTCAAGGTAGGTCCAAATGACACACCATCAGCATCAGTTACAAAATACTTAGCCGCAGGGGTGAGACTATATAGCCTCTGAGGGGTGCAATACAATATAGAGTGACTAGTTAACAGCCTCAGAACACGATCCAACATTGATGGTGCTTCAGGGTTCTTACTGCCAATCCGAGCTGCAATGTCCTCTGCAAAGAGCTTGACACCTTCATCACCGGCTTTCGCTAAGATGTCGAAGATGCCAAGATCAATTGCAGACCGAACTGCCAGTGGAACTACAGTAGAACTCATCAACTTCATAGCAAAAACTATGCCATCTTCTTCTTCTTCATGCTGGACATGCTTGGCAGCTTCAGTACCGTTGTTGGTTCCTATTAATGAAGGAGCCATAACAATTAAGGACTTTGGAGACAGAGCTAGAAGATGTTATGTGTTAATTGAAGGTGGTTTTAGTCCATGAAGTGTGTGTACTTATAGGAGGAGATCCTACTGTGTTCCTAGAAAGTGTCTATAACAATAATAATAGAATAAAAGAAGAAAGAATAATGATATAAGAAAATCTAGAAGCAGAAGGCTACAACTAACCAAGTCATCATCAACTAAAAACAGAAGGTACAAACTACTGCAGAAAACAACATATCAGCATATTATTTAATCAGAAAACTTTGCCATCCTTATGGTTCTATCGACTCGAGGGATTTATCTGTACAGTTACGCACAGAGAAAACCAAAAAAATATCAACCACCTGATGTTTTTAATTTTATTATTATTATTATTATTATTATTATTATTATGAGCAAGACAACAAGTGGTGTTCACACGAGTTTTTTTATTAATATGTAATAATCCAAAAACAAAAATTAAATTCCAAAAAACCCACTTTTCTAAATTATGTATCAAAGTGCCCCATTTTTTCGCCCCATTGGGAAGTCGGCTTTGCCTGAATTCAATTCTTCCTCTTTTATTTCATTGGACGTAGACCCTACTTGCAATTCTTGATTCACGTTGACTTGAACCTGGGCCTGCATTCTTGTTTCCCACTTGACTTTTTAACTTTCAAAATAAGGCATCTTTCATTTGAACTCCAAATAAAACGTGGGTCTAGTGCTTTGTTTTCTTAATAGTGTATATTATGGACAGTGTCGTTTTTTTAGAATTTCATTAAAAAAAACTATGTAACTGTTGATTTTATGTTTTTGATTTATATTTTTGGTGGGAAATTATATAAAAAATTATTGAAAATTTATTTTATCTGAACCGTCGATCATAAAGTGTAAATACAAATAATGATTCTTAAATATAAATAGTAAGTACATGTTGTCTTTGTAAATATGTACTCTAGCCTGTTATACGTGCAACGTAGGTGAATATCACAATATTTATACAATATTAAAAGGTAGATATAAAAAAAGTTTGCATCTTTTTAAAAATAAATAAATAAAGGAAGAATATTGTTAAAAAACAAAAAACAAAAAACAAAAAGGTGGAATAATGTTATTTTAAAAAAACAAGTTTATTTGAATAGAAAATTTAATGGTAATACAAAAAGATTATATATAAAAACACCACAAAAAATATTCCGATTAATCAAAAAGATGGTCATTTTCTTCCACCACTTTTTTTTTTTTTGATAAGTCAAAGAATGTATAATATAAGAGTACCTCTTTAGTATTGTACTTCCGTGAACACTGATAGTAAATATATATTTCCAAATTAGCAAGGGGTGGTTTTTTTTTTTACAAAATGAGCAAGGGGTGGTTAACACCTACCACATTTGGTTTTTAATTTTTTCACTTAAGAAAAATATGTTAGTCGTATGCAATTTTTTTTTGTTGCTGGAAAGTCGTATGCCTCGACAACCACTTAGGTTGTTAATTACTTTTTTTTAAAAATATAAATATGAGCAAGTGGTAAGTGGAGCATACGACTTGCCCTAAACACTTTTTTGGTTTCTTGGGTCATAGTGTTTACATATAAGCACCCCGTCTCTATAATTCACTATCTTTAAAAATATTACTAAATGAGTCTCGAAAATAACCTCACATTGATACATTTAATCAACAATTTTATTAAATGACCTACCAATATATTATATATATAATTTATGAAGCACGGGTTCTAGGTTTAGCAAGTAATAATTAATTTTGCTTCCACTCTCATAACTCTCCATTTCATCCAAATTGGTGACATGTCAATCTCTCATATTTTCACCAATTTTATTTTACATTTCCATGGAATTTGAATCGTTAACATGAATGCGGACCAATGGTTACAAGTTCCACTTCAAATATTTTTTATTTTAACATGGAATTTGAATGATAACATGTTAATATATATTCATAGTATTTATCTAATAATTTTTTTAATATATAATCTTCTAATGTTCATGTTTAATTTATTTCTAATATGTAAGTTTAATTTATAAAATAGTTTAGATACTAATTTAATAATTTTTAATGATGATATATGTTCAAAAATTTTCATATATGTTATAAATATTTTATTAACTTTCATCCCAAACAACAATCTTATTGATCAACTTCTCCTAAAAAAATTTAACTAGAAGTCAAAATCCATATTTTAAACAGTTCATCATTATTTACAACGATTAACGATTATCTTTGTATTATAACAAGGAGGCAATCACACCATAGCAAAAATCATTGGATGAAGAAAGACCAATATCGAGCACCAAAAAAAAAAAAACAATATCAGGCAAAGAGGAACTGTTACACCCTGCTTTTTATATATATTGTATTATCGATAAAAATATATCTGTTTATATTTTTATCCTAGACCTAGAAAATGATTTTTGGAGAAAACAAAATCATATCTAGAACCTACTCTATGGTAGGAAGCTCTGGTTAAAATTTGGGTTTAAAATTCAGACGGAACCCGGTCTGCGTTTTCTTGATCTGTAAAATGTTACTGAGCAGAAAACCTAATTTTGACCTGAGAACGAAACAATTTAGTGTTATATCATATTTCCAACGATATAGTCTATTTTTATGTCATTACTCAAAAATAAATTATTATACTTTTTACGGACAAAATTTTAAAGAAAACGTGCATAAAACCTAAGTCGGGAAAACGACGGAGCCGGATAGGGAACTGCAGAGACCTGCCAAGAGATCGGGGAAACAAGTCAAATGTGACAACTCATGAGTCATCAAATCATGATGACAACACCATAAATATCTAGATATTTAGTTAAAAATATCTAGATATTTCTAATGTGCAATGACCAAAATGCCCCTAAGTTTGTGTGCATTTTTCCTCCTTGCGCTAAGTGACTCATCCTCCCCCCTCACTCACTCAACCTAAATGACCACATACTCCCCCACACTTGGCAAAATTCTTCATCTTCTACACAAAGAACGTACAAAGAAACCCAAAAAAAAACTCCATTGAAGAAACCTTGCAAACTTGAACATTTCTTCACATTCTTTCATCATCTAGAGGTAAACCCTTACTTCTATGATCTTAGTTATCTATCTCATCATCTTAGCTCTCTTTATCATCCACTATTTTGGATCAGAGGAGAAGAATTGAGAGAGAATCCTCAATTTTTACAAGAAGCCTTTGTTAGAAGCCTTGAAACCTGGTTGGGGCAGTCACAGGGAAATTGTCGCTAAACATTATTCCACCGTTGGATCATTCTCAAATTTGATATTCATATCCAACCGTCAGAATTGTGAACAAACCTCCAGAGTATAAGATATTCATTTCGGACAGTGGACTTAAAGGGTGAGAAACTCAACCCGTATACCACCTAACCTGCAATCATAGAACTGCCATTTGGAATTGTTTTAATTTATATTAAATTAAATCAATTCTATGCCAATTCCCGGGTCTTAATTCTTTCAAAAACGTACGCATGACTCTGGAAGTCATTACTGCATTGGCTCTTTCCATTTTCCCAAACAGCATGCACGAGATAACCAAGGATTCTCTGTTGTCGTCTCTATATCTTCTTGGATTGGGAACAAAGGAGAAATCATTACCAATAATTTAAATTTCATAATGTGGAATCATCATCATCTTCGTTTAAATTCTATCTTTCATATCTAGTATAACTATTTTCTCCTTCAAAAATCCAGTTGATATGTTCCTAGCTGAAATCAAAATTCTACCTTTCTTCTAAATTCTTCTTAAATTGTTTGCTTCTTTCGTTTTCTGATTTGCTTCGTCTCTTTGGTTTAGGGTTCTTTTTTAAGGTTGTAGTGTGTATCAATTGGTTTATCATTTATTTTAATTGTAGTTGTGGCATTTTGATTAGCTGTGTGAGGCATTTTTGTGGAGTGATTTCACTGCTAGAAAACTTGAATTTTCGGACAGAATTTTCGGATGGAAATGTTTCCGTTCGAAATTTTCCGAAATTTTCGAACGGATTTCAGACGGATTGTGTTATTTTTTATATTTTCCTTGATCCGTCTGAAATCCGTCCGAAAATTTCGAACGGATTTCAGCCGGATTGTGTTATTTTTTATATTTTCCTTGATCCGTCTGAAATCCGTCCGAAAATTTCGGACGGATTTCAGACGGATGTAAGAAATATAAAAAAATAACACAATCCGTGTGAAATTCGTCCGAAAATTTCGGACAGATTTCAGACAGATTGTGTTATTTTTATATTTTCCTTGATCCATCTGAAATCTGTCCGAAATTTTGGACGGATTTCAGATGGATTGTGTTATTTTTTATATTTTCCTTAATTCGTCTGAAATCTGTCCGAAAATTTCGGACGGATTTCAGACGGTTGTGTTATTTTTTTATATTTCTTACATCCGTCCGAAAATTTCGGACGGATTTCAGACAGATTGTGTTATTTTTTATATTTTCCTTGAAAAAAGATTAAATAATTTATCTTATAAATATGATTAAAATATTTGATCTTAATAAATTTAAAAGTAAACAAGATTTATGAAAAAAATAAAAAAACATATTTAGACTAATAAAATGAAATCAATCCCTATTAAAGCAATCCGTACCGATTTAGTTTGAGTAATTAAATTACTCTCTTCAAATTATTTTATTGGGTGCGTTAGCACTGACTTATTTCAGTGAATGCACGCTTACTAGACAATAATTTACGTTATTGTCACTATTATTACCAGTACAGAAAAATGTTTTAAATAATATGATTAAGAGAAAAACATTTTCATATTTTCATTCAATTTAATTTTAGAGTTGAAAATAAACTAGTTTGACATCAATCGGAGATTAAATTTTGGACCGAGTATTTTCTTAGTTGATCAGTTCAACTAGTAATCTTTACTCTAAATTGAATTTTGAAATCATATATTTATCAATCTTTATTTTTAGATTCAAAAACTAAAAACATGTTTATTTTTAGGCTTAATATTTTATCACTCATTTTTATACCTATCACTAAATGTTAAGTTTAAAACACAAAAACTCTCTCCTTCCCCCATCAGACCCGTAAACCCCCCTTTTCTCTTTCTTTCTTTCTTTCTCTTTCTTCTTCTTTCTCCTTTCAGACCTGTAAACCCCCCTTTGATTTCAGATTGTAATCTTAAAGAATAAACCTTGTTTTATGAAATTGGGACTGTGAATTAGTATTTCCCTAAACCAATTTCAATATTCTTTAGTTAAAATGAGTTTTCCCCAAATTGTATTTATGAGCCCTAAGCCCCAATTTGATTTTATTTGAAGTTGGTTACGTTTTTGTGAAATTAATTATGATTTAGTGCAATTAGGACTCTTAATTGATGATTCCCAAGTTTGCTTTCATGATCCTTTAATCAAAACAAAGTTTCCTCAAAGGGTGTTGTGAAGCGTAAGCTCCAAACATGATTTTCTTTGAAAATAACCTTTTTGGTAATAAGATTAAGTGTTTAGATCAAATTAGAATGTGTGTTTGGTCATGCGTAATTGATTTCTTGATTTCTGATTGTTGCGCGTTGTTTGATTCCCTCTCTGAGACGTTTGACACGGCTATGCTTGCTTGATGGAGTAGATAATTACACTCTTGGAGCTAACGTGAGCATTAAGACGAGGATCCTTTACTTGTTTGTTTATTTTCAATTACATGTAATGAGTGTTGCAATTACTCATGGACTGATGCAAGATCTAGGAAAACATATGTCCTGTTTGATGGGTGGATGGGTGGACTTTCTAAGTTTCTTTTTCATTTTGTTTGTTAATTGCTATTCTATGCAGATAGAGAAAGTGAGAATGAGTTAGAGAGAGAGATAGGAATAAGAAAAATAAAGGAGGGTTATTGAAGTTTGAAGATAGGTGCTGGACAAAAAAAAAAAACAAAAGGAAAGGGATATAAATGAAATGAAAATGGGATGATGTTGTTTCTCTGCTAGTTGTAACACCCTAGTTTTTACACATATGATTAATTATTTTATTTGGATGTTTATGTTAATTTTGTTATGTGGTTTAGTTTTAGTAATTAAATTACTCTCTTCAAATTATTTTATTGGGTGCGTTAGCACTGACTTATTTCAGTGAATGCACGCTTACTAGACAATAAGTTACATTATTGTCACTGTTATTACCAGTACAGAAAAATATTTTAAATAATAAGATTAAGAGAAAAGCATTTTCATATTTTCATTCTATTTAATTTTAGAGTTGAAAATAAACTGGTTTGATATTTATCGGAGATTAAATTTTGGACTGAGTATTTTCTTAGTTGACCAGTTCAACTATTAATCTTTACTCTAATTTGAATTTCAAAATCATATATTTTTCAATCTTTATTTTTAGATTCCAAAAAAAGTAAAAACATGATTATTTTAGGCTTAATATTTGTCACTCATTTTGTACCTATTACTAAATAATTAACTTAAAAACCTAACTTTCTCATTTTTCTCTCTCTCTCTCGACGCCTCTCCCTCACTTTCTCTTTTCTTTCTCTGCTTCTCAATCTTTCTCCCTTCTTCTTCTTCCCCACTTCTTCTCCCCCCAAACTCAGCTCCTCCCTCTTCCGTCCTGTCTGGTTCGCGCCGCCACTAGGGAGGCCAACGTTCGGCCACCGCTCAGAGCAAGAGGTAGGATGCGTGCTTCTGTTCTCCTCCTACGCGGCTTCGTTCAGCGCCTTAGTTCACCGCCCACCGCTGCCACGGTGAGCTCTTTCGTCGCCGTTTATGGTGTTTCCACCATAGTTTGGGTTGTTGATCCTTATTTTCTCTTCCTTTGAAGCTTAACTCTTGTTTCTTTTGGATTTTGGTGATCTCTGAATGTAAAACATGTTGTCGTTCTCTCGCCCCTACTTTGCCCGCGCCGTCCGTCACACCACCACCTTGGGCAGTCATCGCAGTGCCTTTTCCTTCATCTTGGGTAAGTGTTTACCCCTAATCCCTTCTAGATTCAAAACCCCCAAATTGATTTTGAAACCCTAACCCAAATTTACTTTAATTTCAGTTGTTAAACATGAAATTAATTATGTTTTAATCAATTGAATTCCTGAATTAGTGATTTCTTGAACTAATTTCATGATTCTTTAGTTAAAATGAGTTTTCCCCAAATTGTATTTAGGAGCCCTAAACCCCAATTTGATTTTATTTGAATTTGATTATGTTTTTGTGAAATTAATTATGATTTAATGCAATTAGGACTCTTAATTGATGATTCCTAAGTTCATTTTCATGATCCTTTAATCAAAACAAAGTTTCCTCAAAGGGTATTGTGAAGCGTAAGCTCCAAACATGTTTTTCTTTGAAAATAACCTTGTTTGGTAATAAGATAAAGTGTTTAGATCAAATTAGAATGTGTATTTGATCACGTGTAATTGATTTCTTGATTTCTGGTTGTTGCGTGTTGTGGGATTCCCTCTCTAGGACGTTTGACACGGCTATGCTTACTTGATGGAGCAGATAGTTACACTCTTGGAGCTAACGTGAGCATTAAGACGACGTTCCTTTACTTGTCTTCAAAGGTAAGGGGAGACTGCCTGAGGGATTTTCGGTAACTGCATTCTATTCGGTAACTGCAAAGGCTTGTTTGTATACATAGGACTATAAAGCATTATACTTTTGGCATCAAGTAATTATTTAATATAGTATTAGTTGTCACACTTCGATTTCTTGAAAGTATTACATTTACTCCCGATTATAGTTATCCTCAACCACTGAACCAGTTCTTGAGGTCGTGCGCCTCTTCTTTATCCAGAAGACTAAGTGGGCTGTTTGAATCAAACCAATGGCAACAAGTATGATACCCCAAGCACCAACCAAAATATAGGCTAGCCTGTAAAGTCTAGTATAAATATGATGAGGGGTTACCAAGCCAAGTGCCCACATGTATGTGAGCAGCATGAATATGACTGCAATGGTCATAGCAATGGTCACTTTATTTTGCTTTTAGTTTTTGGCATCTAGCTTTTAGTTCTTTATTTTGCTTTTAGTTTTTAGTTCTTGATATCTGATTTCTGTTGAATGTTCATTTGTGCAGATTGAAAAGCCCTTGCAAAGACATGGAGGCAGGCTTGAGCACAATGAGACTTATTGTGGTTCCTGTTTGCACCTGAAAAGTCAAAGGACCATATAGATGTTTAAATACAGTTTTTGAGATTTCATCCTTCTTTGATCAATTGTGTCTCTAAACCCCAATTTTTGACTTCCATTAAGTGTTTAAATACAGTTTTTGAGATGTTGTTCCTGATCCTCTTTTATATATAGGTCCGCATTGGGCAATACTTAAATGGGATTTATATACTATTGTTTGTACTTGTTAGCCGTCCATTGTCTGTAGCCTGTTCTAAGGCTAAGTTGATGTTTGATGCTAAAGCAAAATAGTAGTATGTTTTTCAAAAATGTTTGATGATTCTTATCCCCTTTGGACACAGGGCTTTTCAAAAATCATCCATAGAATGCGCGTCACGGCCGTGATGGGCATCAAGGCCTGGCCGTGACAGCTTCTGCCTTGAACGTTGCTTCACTAAATGGTCTGTCACGGCCGTGATGGGTATCACGGCCTGGCCGTGACAGATTCTGCCTAGAAGGGGTCTGGCTCAGTTGACATGTCACGGCCGTGATGAGCATCACGGCCTGGCCGTGACAGATTCTAACTTTTCATTCTTCCGTGGGAAATCCGTCCCAAATCCGTTGGAAAACAAAAATAAATTTGTCCGAAATCCGTCGGAACAATAACCAACAAAATCACAACGTTCGTCCCAAATCCGTTGGAAAACAAAAATAAATCTGTCCGAAATCCGTCCGAACAATAACCAAAATCCGGATTTCCACGTTGTCCATATTCCGTCCGCAATCCGTCTGTAAATATTTTCGGACAGAATTTGGGACGGATTTTATAATTTCCCACGAGGCTTTTTCAGACGAGTGCCATTCCGTCCGAAATCCGTCCGAAATTTGTCCAATTTTCATCCGAAATCCGTCTGAAATTCTGTCCGAAAAAGATGGATTATTTCTAGTAGTGTTTTATGGTAAAATTGTTGATAATGATTTCTTTTTTACACCGATTTCAGGGACACGTTCTGGTGTATTCTTTTGGTCTTCACACAGGTATGTCACAGAGATCTCTTTTATTTTTGGGTAGATGTTTTCGACGGGTTTTTCTTCTTTAGGGTTTCATTTTATGGGATACAAATGCTGATTATTGGTTGAATTTTTTTTTTTGTGGCTTTGTCGGTTTGTTCTGCTTTGTTGGTAAATCAGTGTCGTCAAAAGGTTCTGTCATCAAAAAGGTATTAGGTATGTACTTTCAATGTAATATGTTTTGGTTTCCTTCTGTGAATTGCATTGTAATATGATTTGGTTTCCTATTTCCTTTGGTTTCCTTATGTGATTTATGGGTAAGAAGTTAGTAAATATGTAAGTTGGTATGCGTTTTTAATACTTCTTTAATTCTCTATTTGGAATGTGCACTACCTTCTTTGTCTTATTTGGAAGGACTGATACTGATATTCAACCCCTACCTGCTATCTACGTGATTGGACAAAATAGGGTTAACAGTTTTGAAATTTAAAATATCGTCTTTGTATAGTATTAGCATGACTGATTTTTATAGGTTGTCATCTTTATGTGCATTCTTTAGGTTGTCATTTTACATTCTTTGATGGTAACTAAATCTTAAACTCCATGACCATTAGCCAAAGAAGCAAAAATATAAACAGTCTTCATGATGTTAGCATCTTTTACAATATGTTATGTGGTTTAAATCATGCTTCAGTAGCTTCTATGTTTACAGGGTATAATTTAGCTGCACTATTTTACCTACAACAATCTTTCCAATTTACTCTATATCATGCATCTGAAAAATAAACTTGGATTGATATATTGATATCTATAAACGATTATTACTCGCCTAGTGTTGGCTTTGTTGATTCAAAAATATGATTACATTATGAATATCATTTTCTTCTTATGCAAACAAGATAACTACAAGAAGCCAAATTACGTCCAAATATCTGTGGAATCCCATTCACATCTGACTGGTTTTGGAGGAACAAGTGAAGACATATGAGGAAAAATTCAGACGCTCGACGATGAGATCAAGGAAATGAACTATAAGCTTTTTGCAGGAAACTGAGATGAACACCAAGGAAGACATGGTAAAACAACAGGCTAAAGTAGCTGAAGAAGCTGTCTCATGTATAATGCTTAAATGATTTTCAGTTTTTAACGCCTTTCTGTATTGGATTGGCAGAAAACCCATCTAACTTAACATTTGCTGCATATTCACTTCGCTTTAAAACTAGGATGGAATTTCATGAGTTGATAATTTACCTTCTAACAAACTTGGTGGTTTTGGAATTTTAGTTCCAGACCTACCAATTCCATAGATACAATAGAGTCCTTAAAAAGGAGAAAATATAAACAAAGCAGAGACAGTGAGAGACATTGCTCTAAAGGGTAGCCACCTTGGTTCCCTATGGTTCATGTCCATTGTTGGTTCTTCTGGTCATATTGCTTTTACTGCACTCTAGACCAATGGTTATTGCATTAACTGACTTTATTCTCAATGTATCCTTTATGGTGCTCATGTTCTTCAAATTGGCAATCTGCATTATGCAGTCTCAATCTGTATTTATAACTTTGTCCTATTAATAAGTTTCATAGTTGATGTATTGGTTCAGTCATTAATGATACCATTGAGGTCCAATTGATGCCTTTTGCTTGGTCATTTTAGCTATTGTGATCCAGGATGTGGAACTTTGCATCGTACAACATTGCTGGAAGTGTGGGACAGAAAAATGATTCCCCGAAGCCAGCTCATTCTGCTTCAGAATGTTCTGATGATGAGACTTCTTTTGTTAGCAGAGAGGAAGGGCTGGAGTGCCTAGTATGCTGGGAATCTTTCGACATTGTTGATAATGTGCCCTATGTTTTATGGTGTGGCCACACCTTTTGAAAAAATTGTATCCTGCGGCTGCAGAGGGCTGTAGTATAGCCATGTGTGGCTGTTGACAACTTTGAAAGGAAGGAATTAGAACTATTTTGAGGTTATAAGACAGATATTATGATTTCAGGTTATAAGACATTATTTTATAGCAAACACATGCTATTGAATTAAAGTCATTTGAGTGTTAATATATTAGACCAACCTTCTACAAGGAGAGTTCAAATCCTTTACCAGTATATTGCGTGAAAAAAAATTAAAAAGTTTCTTAAATATTAAATGGTATTTAGGTACAAATTTATATACTTGATAGTATCTATTCTACAACTCCTATTAATTTAGTATACAGTTTTAAAAACTCAAGTCACCATCCAATTGAGAAGCTTCAGGATGTAGAGAAAGGTGGAGCAGAAGTAACCTTGGACCCCGCTTCTAATCCCATATCTGATTCTAATACAACAGCAAGTTCTGCCTCCGTGTCTCAAGAGCAATAAACTTTAAAGTCGTGCTTATATGGAGATGTAAAGGTTCCCAAGAATAAAAAGTAAGCATGGGGAGCGCAAAGTTAGTTTAGATTGTTGGAGCAAGAAATAATTATGAGGAGAATCTAATAGCCAATGAGCTTATTAGAATTCTCAATATGTAGTGACTTAAGAATTTTTAGTTCCTTTCTTTCTTTCTTTTTTTTATAAGCAAAAGTTATATTTATAGGAGTACGAGGAGTACCCAGAACCCATATGCAAAGTAATATACATACAAAATGTAACATCCCTGGCTGCTCTATGGATTGACGACTGTCCCCACAGACCAACACGGGTCTTTTTCGGTATGTTTTGTCCTCACTTACACGCTTCCTGGGAAAACTTCCCAGGAGGGAACCCATCCCAGAATTGCTCCAAGTCAAGCACGCTTAACTGTGGAGTTCTTAAGCGATAGGCTGCCGAAAAGAAGATGCATCTTGTTGGTATAGGTAGTACTAATCAATTCATATAAGTCTTCCTCAACTGTATAGTTCCATACCTACACAGTCTCAAGATCCCTCTCATTCGGGTGTGTAATCGGTTCATTCATGCGTCCCTCCGCCTAGAAGTCTGCCAGGAGCCGCTCCTTGTCCATGTCTTCTTGCATCGGCGACCACTCCCCGCCCTCGTCGGCACCCGGGTGTTACATGCCCACCAGCTTCCGCTTGGTTCGTCCCCGAACCACACCGTACTGGGAGAGGTGCCGCTCTGATACCATAAATGTAACGCCCTCCGTTACATTAGTAACCCAAATTAATTTCAATAAAAATCCTTCAAAACATTTAATTAAAAAGCACAAGTCATAAAATTTTTCTCAAATAACAAAGTATGAAAATACCTCGTATTAAATAAAATAATAATATTTACAAAGTGTTGAAAAATATTATTAAATCCAATCATTTGAATAAAAACTAGAAGCCACAAAATCGGGTGTCTAATTACAATCTGAGAAAAATAGTATGTAAACCAAAGAACGTCGTCCGCATAATACTCTAAACCATACTACATTACTATCCCTAGCTAATTAAAGATAACTCTTCAGATCTCTGGATCCTCAACAGCGATGTCATCGGGCTCTGAAAACAACACTTATAATGAGATATAAAATCACAGTGCACAACAATACATTTATAAATGTTTCGAAAAATAGTGTTGTTCTCAGCCGATGCGGTAATCGGAAAAACTGTCCATGGTACCCGCTAATTTTCCAAAATAATATATATATAAAAAATACTTTTAATAACAACAAAAATATCATCAACTCAATAGCATATAACGTAACAACAACTTATCTCAATGTATCACATTCCACATACCAAGTAAATTCTAAATTAATCCAAGTGGCTCGAAGACCTCATAACTAAATTGGTCTCTTGCCGGCATGCCATAAATCTCACACATCACACGACAATGGCGTCTCATTGCCCACCCCTACTCATGAGGAATGTTTCGATGTCACCCTCCTGTTAGGGACATTTCTATTTCGATACCTCCCATATGCACTTGGCGGTATTTCTCCCTTTTCGACATCCCAACGTGTGGCGGTGTTACTTTCGGTACCCCTTTTTAGGCGGTATTGCTCTTTTTCGACATCTCAATTATATGGGGATGCTACTTACGATACCCCATTATGGTGGTATTACTTTTCGATACTCCTATCATAGGTGGTATTACGGCAAACATCATCCAACATATTATAACTCAAATATGTCATGTCTCATGCATGTAACAAACTATTTTCCACGAATTAAACAAATAAATTTCTCCCAACAACAAGCAATCACGAATATCACAATATATCATACATGAATAAGCATCTTACAACATCGATTAATCAACTTATTCCCCTTTTAACAAAATCCCCCCAATTTTAGAAATTACGTTACTGGCAATATGCATCAAATCAATTAAAAACTCCCAATTTCATATGGTAATTCATTGTCAACACAAACAATCATATATACCATGGAAAGTGTTCGTAAAAAGTAGTGTTGCTCACCTCTTGAAGCCCTTCAAATAGCTCTAAGGGTTTCCTACTGCGAATCCTAACGTTTGCCAAGAGTTATCATCATCTTCCTCTTCCTAGACTCCCTCTTCCACAACTATCTCTTCTTAATCCTTGAATTTCGTCTCTTCTTAGCCATTTGAGTTTCTAGGTGTAATTAGGATTCAAAACGCACCCTAAGAGTGTTAAGATTCTATTTATAGATCCCCCAATAGCCCAAAACGTGTAAAAACGCGCTAAGCCCGCTTACTCTGCATATGGTGCTGTATTTCGCACATATCTTGAGTTATAGACATTCAAAAGTTATAAATTTTATATCGTTGGAAAGATAAAAGAATTGTCTACAACTGTTATGAAGACCACAAAATCTGAAACTGACGTTTAGATAGTCAAAACATGGATAGAATTTTAAAAAACGGTTTTGGCGCTGGAACACGACTAATGTGTACGAATTTGGTCATAATTTGAGCTACAAGAATCCAATTTGGACGAATTTGGTGCCTATGGAAAGCTACGAGACAGGGTTATATTTATTATGCAGATCTCGAATTCAAACAAGTTCTTTTTTGTTACGAAATATCCATCTGAAGTTAGGTATCTAGTCATATTATGCGAAATTGGGCTTAAAACACCCAAACTATCTATTTAAAATGGGTAACACAGCATGGGCCTTGATATGCTTATGTTTCCTATCATTATTGCTGCATTAATTTAGTCCAGGGTAGGTTCTTATCCTTATTTTTATTTTATTTTTTAAAATCAATTTTACATTATTATAGAACCCACTGGATTTTTATTATAAAAAAAAAACAATTATAATAAACTCTTATACTACCTTTTTTTTTATTAAAATAATTATATTTGAATTTTTAGGATGTTACACAAAAAGGTATAAACAAAGCTAATTTATCAACCAAATCAACCACTAAGACACCTAAGCAACCATTTAGGTGGCGTTTGGAAGAGTTTATTTAAGCTCCTTTTGACTTATCTGATGACATAAGCTCTTATGCAGTGTGTTTGGCAGAGCTTATAAAAATAACTTATGCCACCCCATAAGGAGTTTTTAACTTATTTTCATAAGTCACTGGGAGAAGCTTATGGAATTATCATAAGAGCTTATGCACTAAACACCCTCTCCGTGTTTTTCACTATTCGAATCCTCTCATGCCCATTTCTTTCTTTTTCTTTCTTTAAGCGCTTATGGCATAAGCTCTCATGCGATAAGGTGTTATGTGATAAGCTCTTAATTAAGTTGTTTACCCAAACGCACCTTTAGTATGCATAAGGAGCAGAGTTATAACACTTGGTTGAGAATTAACTATGTCCACCAAGGACCCAATACCAGGCCACATAATCAGATTCATCCTCTATTAATCATTTAGAGTACTCATCTATAGTAATAAGTATAATCACTACCCACAAATAGTATCCAGAATATCCAATGGCCAGGGGATGAGAGTTAAAAACCATTAGCACTTCTTGACTTGAACCACATCACGAATCTGAGGAGCCATAAAGAATATTAGGAAGAAACCAAATTATCCAAGTAACAACCAATGCAAGCTGTGCAAAAGTTCATCAGCCGAGAGTAAGCATTAACATCCATCCTAGAGCATCTTCAAATCAAAAGGATTAATAAACCAATAGTACCAAATAGGAACATATGTACAAGTGTCCATGGATTTAAACCAGTCGAAAATAACACAGACCACCAACTTATAACATCTTCCAAACACCTTCTAGAATCAGAAAAATATAATAACCTGTCAATGTAAGAAGTAGCACCATCTTGAATGTGAGAAAGGAGTTGTAGAGTTTGTGACACGTACTCGGCAAGTGTACCGGTTCGTTGCAAGTAATAAAAACGGTAAGACCGGATATCGTTCTCAGGGATCGTGGACAATTACCACTTCGCAAATTTGACTACTATCTAGGCGATCGAATTTTGGATTGAAGTTTGTTCTAACATCTAGCAAACAAACAAGAAGAAAATATTTTTGTTCTTTTTGGATTTTTCTCAAACAGTTGATGTGAAAACAGAGAGATGAATAACAATGATATAAGATTGCTAGGGTTAGACTAAGCTAATCCTCCCTTGATTGTTATGAAATGATAACTAACACAATTCCTACTTCACTTATGACAATCGAATCTTTTCTAATATACTCAAGCCTAATGTCTTAGGTGCATTGAGCCTAAAATCTCAAATTAAACCCTAATGTCTTAGGTGGATTAATAAGAGAAATTGCATTAAGAACAAGATTCATAAGATTGCAAGCAGCCAACACCTATGTCTAGATTCTTGGACTACTTGGCATATAATTCATGAGCATGCTTTAACATCAACCTTTCAATTGTCTATTAAAGCAACTAATCATTCCTAAGATGATCAAGCCTAGGAAAGCATTAAGCATAGAATTATATACTCACAAAGAAGAAGGAAACTGTATTAAAATCAAATCATTTTTACAACCAAGTTCAGATAGCAATAGTCTAACCCCAACAAAAGGGGAGTTTAGCTACACATAATTGAAAGTAAAACGAAAAGAATAATTACAGAGATGAACAAAGGGGAGAGCTCCATGGAATGATGCACACAGCCACAGCAGCAGAGGATTTTTCTTTAGGGTTTTCTGAATTAATCTTCTTCTGTTCTGCTCAGTTTTTCTAGTACTGCGTGGCGGTCAGGATAGCCATCACGGCCAGGCCGTGATGGTTTCGACTTGGCACCGCTTCATTTACGATTCATCACGGCGTGATACTCATCACGGCTAGGCCGTGATCCTTTCGACTTTTCCAACAAACGAGTCACGGCCGTGATAGACATCACGGCTGGGCCGTGATCGCCTCGACTTTTCCAACGATTTATCACGGCCGTAATATCCATCACGGCTAGGCCGTGATCGTCTCGACTTTTGGAGATCTGGCACAGGTGACACGTCCACGGCCGTGATAGCCATCACGGATAGGCCGTGACCTTCCGACTTTTGGCTCAATTCTTTCTTCACTCTTTGCTCCCTCACGGCCGTGAGGGCCATCACGCTAGGCCGTGATACTCTGCTTGGCTCAATTTCTTATCTTTCAAAGCTCTAAGTCATCCAAGCTTCATACTTGCTAATTCTTGGGCATTTAATCATGAATATCTGCAAAACAACACACAATACCACCTTATCTGTTCCAAAGGAAAAACTAAACAAAATAAACACTAAAATGGCCTAACTATATGCAAATGCATGCAGAAATGTACATGGAAAATGAGGTGAAATCACACTCATCAGTTTGTTAAATCAACCAAGGAGCCTCATCATCAAAACATAAATAAAAAAATCCTGAGAGCCCTTCCAGATGAATCAGAGCCTTCTCCCACATCAATAACCCCTCTAAAAGGAGCAGCAGAAAAAAGTCTCCAAAGAACAAAAAAATGGGCAAGCTGGGAGGCAAAAAGGTCAAAGAAGACAAGCCTGGTTAGTCTCCCACTCCACAGAAAACCAAAGGAACGCCATAAAACAGAAAAGGAAACTCTTCTCACAGTAAAACTCACGAAAGAAGAAAGAACACTCAGAAGAAGAAAAACACCCTCACAGGAAAGGTGCCACACAAGAGAAAATAATGCACTCAGAAAAATCTCACCTTCACCAAAACAACTCAGTTCTCTCCCTCACTGAAGAAGAACCTCACAAAGATTTAGAAGAAACGCTCCAAAACCGTTAAAGGACAACTTCACTCAAGAACAAATATACATATTTCACACAAGAACAAGCTCTCAAGAAATTTTAGTTCATTTCTTATCCTTCATAAGTTGATACAAGTTGTATTAACTTTAAAGGTCACAGTGAGAAAGTATTATAAACTATGTCGCGACCGTTCCGTTTGGGAGCCGCGAAAAGATGGTAACAGAGGAGTCACCACTGAGATTTTTATTGGGAAAATCTTAGAAAACCCAACTATTTAAAGGTAAATTGGTCTTTTTAAAAAAGAGAGATATGAGTCCGGGAGTCGGTTACGAGTAGGGAATGTATTAGCACCTCACATCACCCGTTTAAAAAACAGTACCTCAAGTTAATTGTGCAAAAAACACATTTTAATAACCTTTTAAATATTTATTTTACCCTGAAAATTATTTACAAGAAAGAATTATTTTTAACTCTTAATATTTTAATTTTCTATTAATTTTTATTTTTCAAATTTATTGTTTATAAAAACTAAATGAGGTTGAACATGACACATGAGTCCACAGGGTAACCTCAAATCTAAGGGACTGAACATGGCACCGTGTCCATAGAGCATCCCTAAAAATAGAAAAATTTAATTATTTTGATTAATTATTTTAACATAAAAAGAGACACAGAAAAGAGAAAATTTAGTTTTGGCCCGACAAGATGCTTTGTCTTGCTCCTACGTATTCCCGGGTGCGATGAGAAACTCAAAGTCACGTAGTTCTTTTGAAAAGACTTGATTGGTTGATTGATTTTAATTTGTTTTGAGAAAAAAAAGATTTTTGATTTCTAAAAGGATTTTTTTTCATTTTTTTTGTTTTTATTGCCTAATTTAAAATATAAGAAATAAATTTAAAAAAAAAATCCTAAACGAGATAGAACGTGGCACGTACGTCCACAGAGCGATCTCGAGTCTAAGGAATTGAGTATGATACATCTCACAAAGTAATCCTAAAAAAGACTAATTTAAGTGTTTTGTTTTTTGTTTTAATTTTTTTGACACTTATGGAAAAAAGTTTTTTTTTTAGACACATGTTATATTCTTTGTAATTTTTATCACCTATTGATTCTAAGCCCACAAGCTAGACACAAACATAATCCCTTATCAGAAGCCCAACCCAAATACACTAGACAAATGACATGATAATGGCATGATAATGACAATAAAAAAAGAAAGAGAAAGCAAAATCCAAGTTCATCTTCTCTGGTTACCAACTTCACAGAGAGGAGCAAGAAAGGGTCTGAGCGTGCGTGGCGGAGAGACGGCGGAGGAGAGCGGTGGTGATGATGCGACTGGACGCGTTCGAGGAGGATGAAGGTGGTGGTCCTGGTTAGGTGCGTCTGAACGGCAGAGTGGGTGGAAGAACAACACGGCTGCGATCGTGGAGGATGCAAGCGGCGGCGATCTCGGAGGATGCGAGTAGATCTGAGGTGTGGCGGTGTGTGTTGAGTCACCGGCAAGTGTACCGGGTCGTCGCAAGTAATAAAAGAACACGGTAAGAATTTACCGAGGTCGAACTCAGGGATTGGGCTACCAATTCAACCAATTCGTAAGAAATCCGATAAGTGGTTAAGTAAAGAAAGTGGTTGAGAGGGAGAGATTAAGATCGCAATTCAAATAACAAATCAAATAACGCTAAGGTATTAAAATCAGAAATTAAAATATCCAAGGTCTCAAATCCACCTACCCAATCATGTATAGTACCTAAGTGATGATGAATTCCTCCCTAAGTTCAATTACAATGTCAACCGGGACCCCCAATTTCTCCTATATCCACTGTCGTGCTCAATAGGACGTATTCGACGATTGGATTAATTACTTACTAGGTCTCATAATCCTAATCTCGAATTCTATTAATTCTTGTTCCCTATAAGGTTGCACTAATCTCCTAAATCCACTGTCGTGCTAATTATTCAATTAGTGATTCCAATCCAAGTTCTAAAACGCGAATCGCCGATCAGCCTCAACACGTTTAACTAGTCAATCATGCAACACATATGATCAACACAATCAAATCAGAATTGGAAAACATAAATTGAGACAAGGGAGGAAGACATACATCACATGAACACTATACCGCCATGGGCGGATTCATTGATCCCTCGGACGAGGGGATTAGTTCCTCATGCCCGTGACGACGCACAAACAATCCGACATAATCTCCATAATAAAATAAAATAAGAAAAAGGGAGACGCAGCTCCAGAAGAAAACAAGGATTCATAACTAAACTGATCTAAACAAGTGGAAATCAAAAGTCCCCTTAATCTGATCTGAAACAGCATATAAATAGGGATTCTGGTTCTCGGACGCTCGTGGGGCGAACCATATTTCGCGAGGCGAATATTAGTTTTGGCGCGCTTTCAATTTGGATTCTCGCGAGGCGAGAGTGTGTTCGCGGGGCGAGTCTTCAAACTTCAATCTCTCACAGTCGTGGCCTTCATCACGGCTAGGACGTGATGGTCTCTGACTTCCAGGGTCTTCAAACTCTCACGGGGCGAGACTTCAAACCTTAAACTGTCACAGCCGTGACCTTCATCATGGCTTAGACGTGATGGTCTCTGTCTTGCAGGTCTTCATGATTCGCGAGGCGAGAATATTCTCGCGGGGCGAGACAGAATTGATGACGTTGCTGCTTAGCTGATCTTCAGACTCGCAAGGCGAGCATCCACTCGCGAGGCGAGCATCTCCAAAATGACAATTTCCACTATTTCTTGACTTTCCTTGACTCCAGGAGCTTCACTTCTAACCTGAAACAATAAAAAGACACAAAAAGCGTAATTCTATTCAAAATAGACTAAAAACTACTAAAAATGCCTAGAACGAGTACAAGTCTACTTAGGAACAAAACAGGGCCAAATTTGGGCGAAAACGAGATTGAACTCGAATAATTTGCACAAAAACCACAGTCCATCTAGTTATAAAACTAGATAAGCCAAAGGCTTATCAGTGTGCGAACCAGAAACGGATCTGCAACGCGGTGGAGGACAAACCAAAAACGGATCTGCAATGTGGTGGAGGACGAACCAGAAACGGATCTTCAAAGTGGTGGAGGATGAACCAGAAACAGATCTGAGTTGTGTGTGTGTATGTGGCTTTTTATGTTTTTTTGTTTTGTTGTTGTTGGGTTGTTGAAGAAGAATAAGAATGAGAGGAAGAAGATGATGCAAGGGGAAGAAGGATCGGTCCTGTCGGTAGGAGAAGAAGAATGGAAAAAGGATCAAAGAGGGAGTGGTCATGGCTAAGGTTATCAAGAAAATTGGTCTCTGATGTTTTTTTTTCCTTAGTTTTCTTCCCTGTTCTTTCTCTCTTTCTCTCAATATTTTGGTTGACAATTTTTGTTCCCTTTTTTTTTGAAGCAGAAACAGAGAAATGGAGAACAGAATTTTTCGTCCCTCCCCCCTTTTGTTGTTTCTGTTGGGTCCTTTTTATAGAAGAAGATGAACTCTTCTCAATGTAATTGGGACCTTGCAAACTTGAGTGTTGCAGAGGTTACCATGCTGACAGTTGCACTGGCATCCTTGAGCAGCCCCCATCTGAGTTCTGATTTTTGTTATATTCAAAAGTGGCTTGGGTACATGTTAGTTAAAGATGGACGCTGGAGGAGAAAGACCAACAGTAGAGGGTAGATGTTGCAGGGAAGGGACTCAGACATTTCTTTTTCTTTTTTTCTTTTTTCTTTTTTTTTAAATTTAACTTTTCTTAAAAATAACCAAGAAATCAGACATTTCTTCAAATGTTGGGTTTATTATCAAAAGTTAACTGTTGAATCAAAATGAAGTAGGCTAGATGATGGATCAAAAATAATCTTGTGACAAAACAAAATGGCCAATAACAAACAAATTATTTTTTTCTTGGCATTTTTATTTATTTATTTATTATTATTATTAAAAGGATAAAAATATACACGGACAAAATTAGGTGTTCACAACTGCCCCTCTTTACTTTTTTCCTATTAGATAAAATGTGTAATCGTAGTTAACATATTATCGCTATAAGAAATGAGTAAAGACATGAACTCCAATTTTGTTCGGGGTACACTGACAAACAGAAAAGACCTATGACTAAAAAGTGATTTCCTGTAATGAACCAGCGGGTTGGATTACCCAACGAGGTACACACATAAAAAGCTTGCAGGGTGGATTGCCTGTCGAGCTTAAAAATAAAGGTAAAGAGCTTACGGGGTGGATTGCCCGTCTGAAACTCGAGCATAAAGATAAAAGAGCTTACGGGTTGGATTTCCCGTCATACTCGAACAGAAAGATAAATGAGCTCACGAGGTGGATTGCCCATCTGAAGCTCGAACTGAAAGATGAAAGAGCTTACAGGGTGGATTGCCCGTCAGAAGCTTGAGCGGAAAGATAAATGAGCCTACGGGGTGGATTGCTCGTCTGAAACTCGAACTGAAAGATAAGAGAGCTTACGGGGTGGATTACCCGTCAGAAACTCGAACTGAAAGATAAATGAGCCTATGGGGTGGATTGCCTGTCTGAAACTTGAACTGAAAGATAAGAGAGCTTACGGGGTGGATTGCCCATCAGAAACTCGAACTGAAAGATAAGAGAGCTTACGGGGTGGATTGCCCGTCAGAAACTCAAATGGATAGATAAAAGAGCTTACGGGGTGGATTGCCCGTCGGAAGCTTAAACAGAATGATAAAAGAGCTTACGGGGTGGATTGCTCGTCAAAAGCTCGAACTGAAAGATAAAAGAGCTTACGGGGTGGATTTCCCGTTAGAAGCTCAAACAGATAGATAAAAGAGCTTACGAGGTGGATTGCCCGTCAGAAACTCAAACGGATAGATAAAAGGGCTTACGGGGTGGATTTCCCGTCAGAAGCTTAAACAGAATGATAAAAGAGCTTACGGGGTGGATTACCCGCCAAAAGCTCGAACTGAAAGATAAAAGAGCAGCCCGTCAGAAGCTCAAACAGATAGATAAAAGAGCTTACGAGGTGGATTGCCCGTCAGAAACTCAAACGGATAGATAAAAGGACTTACGGGGTGGATTGCCCGTCAGAAGCTTAAACAGAATGATAAAAGAGCCTACGGGGTGGATTGCCCGTCAAAAGCTCGAACTGAAAGATAAAAGAGCTTACGGGGTGGATTGCCCGTCAAAAGCTCAAACAGATAGATAATAGAGCTTACGGGTTGGATTGCCCGTCAAACTCGGACAGAAAGATAAATGACCTCGCGGGGTGGATTACCCGTCAGAGGCTCGAACAGAAAGATAAGAGAGCTTACGGGGTGGATTTCCCGTCAGCAGCTCAAATGGATAGATAAAAGCTTGCGAGGCCATATAGAGAAATGCAATATATGAATGTCGATTTTACTCACTGATGGAATGACAATGCGAAAACTCAAATAACTAACTTTCAATTCACAGAATGAATGATGATGATGAGAACCCTTATTAATTTTGGGCATGATGCAAAAGATTGATGATAAATTATTTCTTCTTTGTTGTTTCTTTTTCATTATTGGATCCTTGACCCTTTAAAAGCATCGATCACAGTCAGTATTGAGGATGAACTAAAAGAAGGCCCGTCTCATCGAGGAAAGATACCTTGCACACTTGTTTTCTGATGGTAGACGTCTTTGATGATAATTATCCCAGTGGTTGATCTTTAATATTCCTTCCTTTCTTCAGTGCCGTTTATAGGGGAAGCGTCGTGCCCCCCATGACCTTTCGAGGCTTTCTAAGGAATTCCAACTGCTTAAAGAAAACCAATACTTGTTTCACATTTCAGTATATACTTATCAGGATGAATGCACACACATAAATGACAAAAGTTAGGAGAAAAGGACAAAGGTTGCGAAATAAAATAAAGGAAGTCAATGACATTATATTTGGATTGTACAATGCATAGATTGCAGAACATTGCGGAGTAGAATCGCATCTCCTCAGGTGATGTCTCTATCAATGACTAATGTTAGTATCCCTCATACAATCTTGACTGCTCATTAATTGGCTTCAGAGATGTTGTTTGCCCCAGTTTCATACATCCAACCTACTGACTGCCCCAGTTCATCGGCTTGACGACACTTCCATTGTTATATTTTTTTATTTTTTTGAACCCTAACTTTTGCCTAGATCGCCTTTTCAGGTTTTCAGCCTAACGGGTTGCTCTAACTTTTGCCTAGACTGTCTTTTCAGATTTTCAGTCTAGCGAGCTTTTTCTCTTTTCATTTTTCATTTTTTCTTTTCTTTTCTTCTTATTCTTGGGAAGTGTGTTCAAGCATAATACTTTTTTACTGCATCTGAGTTCACAGGGAGTGGAAGGTCTTCCCCATCCATCCTGGTGAGAATTAAAGCTCCTCCAGAGAAGGCCTTTTTCACAACGTAAGATCCTTCGTAGTTCGGAGTCCATTTCCCTCGATGATCCTTTTGGATTCGTAGAATCTTTTTAAGCACCAGGTCACCCTCCCGAAACTGTCGCGGGCGTACCTTCTTCTCATAAGCTCTCGTCAACCTTCTCTGGTATAATTGACCGTGACACAACGCCCCTAATCTCTTCTCTTCAATGAGGTTCAATTGGTCTAGTCGATCCTGGACCCACTCAGCTTCTTCTAATTATGCTTCTCTGAGTACTCTTAATGAGGGGATCTCTACTTCAATCGGGAGCATTGCCTCCATCCCATAAACTAAAGAATATGGCGTTGCCCCTGTCGAGGTGCGAATAGAGGTACGATAGCCGTGTAAAGCAAAAGGTAACATCTCGTGCCAATCCTTATACGTCACCACCATCTTTTGGACAATCTTCTTGATATTTTTATTAGCAGCCTCAACTGCCCCGTTCATCTTTGGGCGGTACGGAGAGGAATTATGATGCTTTATCTTGAAATTTCCGCACATCTCCTTCATCATCTTATTGTTCAAATTGGTCGCATTATCAGTGATAATCTCACTCGGCAACCCATAACGACAAATTAACTCTCTTTTGACAAATCTGATCACGACATTCCTGGTCACATTGGAATATGATGCCGCCTCAACCCACTTGGTGAAATAATCGATGGCGACAAGAATGAAGCGATGTCCATTTGAGGCTTTTGGTTCGATGGGCCCTATCACATCCATTCCCCACATTGAGAACGGCTAGGGTGCCGACATGACATTCAAGGGAGCTGGCGGCGCATGAACCTTATCAGCATATATTTGACACTTATGGCACTTCTTCGCATAATTAAAGCAATCATCCTCCATTGTCAACCAATATTGGCTAGTCCTCAAGATTTTCCTGGCCATTGCATGACCACTCGCGTGTGTTCCAAAAGATCCTTCATGTACCTCCTCAATTATCCGTTTAGCTTCTTTTGTGTCAATGCACCTCAACAACACCATGTCATGATTTCTTTTGTAGAGAATATCTCCATCTAAATAGAAACCCATCGCAAGTCTTCTTAGAGTCCTTTTGTCATTTTCTGAAGCACCCGGAGGGTATTCCCTTTTTTTGGATGAAGCATTTGATGTCATGGTACCACGGTTTTTGATCAGACTCTTCCTCTATCACTTGACAATATGCAGGATGATCACGACTTTCCATTTTGATGAGTGGTAGGTTCCTCTCGTCACTTACTTTGAACATTGAGGACAAGGTAGACAGCGCGTCAGCTAATTGGTTATCTTCTCGGGGAATATGATGAAATGTGACTTCGTCAAACTGCTCAATCAAACCTTTGATGTAATCATGGTACGGAATTAACTTGGCATCTCGGGTTTCCCATTCCCCTCTTAGCTGGTGGATGACTAATGCAGAGTCCCCATATACCTCCAGCATCCTTGCTTTGGCCTCTATTGCTGCCAAAATCCCCAGTGCACAAGCTTCGTATTCGGCTATATTGTTTGTACAATCGAAGCAGAGCCTCACAGTGACAGGGAAATAATCATTTTCTGGTGAGATTAAGATTGCCCTGATTCCGTACCCCAATGCATTAGAAGCTCCGTCAAATAACAAGGTCCACTTTACTTTTCCTGGTGATTGCTCGCGATCAAACAAAGCCATTATATCTTCATCTGGGAAATCACATTGCATCGATCCATAGTCTTCTACCGGCTGATTGGCTAGATATTCTGCAAGGGCACTCCCTTTTATTGCTTTTTGGGTGACATAGACAATGTCATATTCTGAGAGCAAGACTTGCCAGCGAGCAATTCTTCCAGTCAGAGCAGGCTTATCAAAGATATACTTGATCGGATCCATTTTGGACACCAACCAGGTAGTGTATCATAACATGTAATGCCTCAAACGGCGAGCCGCCCAAGCCAAGGCACAGCAAGTGCGTTCTAGCAGTGAGTAATTGGCTTCGCAACTGGTGAATTTCTTACTTAGATAATAGATGGCATGTTCCTTCCTCCCTGACTCATCGTGCTGCCCTAGTACACAACCCATGGATTCATCTAGTACAGTCAAATACATGATGAGAGGTCTTCCTTGAACTGGGGGAACCAAGACTGGAGGCTCTTGTAGGTACTGTTTGATCTTCTCAAAAGCTTTTTGACAATCTTCATTCCATGTTACTGCCTGATTTTTGCGCAACAGTTTAAAGATTGGTTCACATGTCGCTGTTAATTGGGAAATGAACCTGGCAATGTAGTTCAATCATCTTAAAAACCCACGAACTTCTTTCTGTGTTTGAAGTGCTGGCATATCGTTGATTGCTCGAACCTTTTCAGGATCAACCTCTATTCCTCTTTGACTAATAATGAACCCCAGAAGCTTGCCCGATTTCACTCCAAAAGTGCATTTGGCTGGATTCAGTCGGAGCTTAAACTTTCTTAACCGCTCAAAAAGTTTCTGCAGATTATCAACGTGGTCATCTTCGGATCTGGACTTGCGATCATGTCATCTACATAAACTTCTATCTCCCTATGCATCATGTCATGGAATAAAGCCACCATAGCCCGCTGATATGTTGCCCCGGTATTTTTCAAGCCAAAGGGCATAACCTTATAGCAAAAGGTTCCCCACAAAGTGACAAATGTAATTTTCTCCATATCTTCAGGTGCCATCTTGATCTGATTATATCCTGAGAAGCCATCCATGAAAGAGAATAATGCATGTTGAGCAGTATTATCTATAAGAACATCAATGTGAGGCAAAGGAAAGTCATCTTTTGGGCTAGCTCTGTTCAGATCTCGATAGTCAACACACATTCGAACCTTTCCATCTTTCTTGGGAACAAGAATGATGTTAGCAACCCATTGAGGGTACTTTACAACTTCTAGGAAACCTGCATCCAGTTGTTTCTTGACCTCCTCCTTGATCTTTAAGGACATTTATGCTTTCATCCTTCGTAGCTTCTGCTTTACTGGAGGGCACTTCGGCTTTAATGGCAATTTGTGTTCTGCTACACTGGGGTCTAACCCTGGCATGTCTTGGTACGACCATGCGAAAACATCTTTATAATCCATCAACAACCTGATCAACCTGTTCCGCTCATTTTCTTTCAGGGAAAAGCCAATCTTAACCTCTTTTTTATCATCTTTGGTTCCCAAATTGATTAGTTCACTCGGCTCTTCATGGGGCCGAATTTCCCTGGCTTCTTGTTCCACCAATCTCAAAAGTTCAGGGGGAACTTCCCCGTCATCATCAACAACCTCCTCAGCATGATCAACGGAATAGTCAAAATTGTATGATGAGTTACTAACACTGTCGTTTTCAAGAGAGTCACTTTTAGATCTGCATTTTGGTAATTATCAGGGAAAGATGAATGAATAAAGGTTAAAGACGAGAGACTGCATTTATTGGTGAGGGATGGTGAACAAAAAATGAAAGTAAAAAAGATATAACAACACAAAGATACTGAAAGCATGCATTTATTGATAAGTCATACTAAAACAGAAACAAGTAAGCCCATTACAACAAAATTCCTAAAGCCTTGGGCAGAGCTAAAGGATAAGCATTACAGAATTACTTTGAAAAGGATTCTATGGTCCTGGGGAACTCAATGATCTCCCAATTGTTGAGCTCTGTATCTGGAGGGCATGGATACACCAGATTGATACCATGGTCGGCAGGATAACCATCTTCAATAGCTGCTGCTTGGTCCAAGAATGCAAACCCTACGCTTTGGAAGCTCTGTCGGATGTCACAGATGGGAACCCTTTCAGCCTCATATTCACGATTTTCCAGTCGAGCCAACCTTTTTCTTTTCTTCTCTTCTATAACCCTCATCTTGTCGGCCTTGGTGGGTTTGTATTTCAACCCAAACCTGTCCTTGTTCTCAGTGAGCATAAGAATGTCAGCGACACCTTGGCTGTTCTTCCCCAAACCTCTTCCAGGTCGGTATCCTCCTTCAAGCATTACCTTGGCCATCATGATGGACGCTTTGGATGACCGAGGTTTCAAGAATAGAGCACTATCCCCAACATAAGTGGCATTGGCAATTTCAAGTGACTGGAAGGCGGTCTCGAGAGCTTCCTCGGCAGCTTCAATATAAGGGGTTGTGGATGGCTTGCTTACTAACAGATCTTCCTCTCTAGAAACAATTATCAGCTTATGATCAACAATGAACTTCACCTTCTGGTTCAATGTGGAAGGTACAGCTCCAGACGAATGGATCCATGGTCGTCCTAGGAGACAACTGTAAGTTGGTGTTATGTCCATCACTTGGAAGAGTACTTCAAATGTGCAAGGGCCAATCTGAATGGGCAATTCGATTTCTCCCATGACTTCCCTTCGAGTCCCATCGAAAGCTCTTACAATCATTGTGCTTGGCTTCATATGAGTTCCATCAAAAGGAAACTTTGCCAGTGTTGACTTTGGCATTACATTCAAAGAGGAGCCATTATCAATGAGAACCCCAGCCATGACATGGTCTCGGCACTTCACAGAAATGTGCAATGCCTTGTTGTGCCCCATACCTTCAGCTGGTATTTCATCATCGGTGAAAGTGACATAATTATCAGCAACTATGTTACCTACAATGTTATCGAGCTTATCAACTGTGATGTCATGGGAAACATGAGCTTGATTCAACACCTTCATCAGTACTCTCCTGTGTGGCTCAGAGTTCATCAATAAAGACAAGAGAGATATCCGAGCCGGAGTTTGATTTAACTGATCCATAACCCTGTATTCACTCTGCTTGATGAATTTCAAGAATTCGCTGACTTCTTCATCAGGCACCTCCTTTTTCTTCTCACCTCCGTTTGCTTCCTTGTCATCTAGAATTTCTTCCACCTTCTCTTTCCCTTTGTGATCCTTTCCTTCCTTTTCTATTTCCACCCTTCGCAATACCTCCGGAGTGTAAATGCGACCACTCCTAGTCATTCCACCAATTCCTGAAATGTTGGTAACCACAGTAGTCCCGTCGGAAGGATTGGGCTGAACCTACATCTCATATTTCTATGGTACCGCTTTGGTGTCCTTGTAAGGGAAAAGACTTGGAACTCGGATGACGATTGGTGTTGGCCCACTTGGAACCGGCAAAGGTTTCTTCTCAGTATAGTATATCACCACTGGTTTCGGAGTGACTTGCTCAGGAACTGGTTAAGGATTAACCACAACAATAAAAGGGGTTATCTCAATTGGGGTTGGGGAAATTGTAGATTCAGCCACCATATTAATGGCGTACTCCTTTGATTCATAACCAATTAAGATAATCTTCATATCCATTAACCGCTGCACAACCTGCCGAAACTCCGAACAGTCTTCAATCGAATGCCCCATGTTCCCATCAAAGTCACACCTTATCTCTCCATCGAGAGCTTTTTCTTCCGTGATCGGGATTTGGATCAATCCACATTTGCACATCTCTCTGAAAACAACTCTCATAGGAGTCCTAACATCGACCACTTTACTCTTGAGAGTATGTTCCAAGAAGTCCTCAATGGCATTAACTCCCGAACTCCCATGATTTGACATAGGACCCTGTGCTACATTTGGAGCAGCCTTTTGAAAGCTCAACCACTTGGCATTAATCAGGTCTTGCACCTTAAACTTCAAAGCTTTACAACTCTCGGTGGAATGACCTGTGGCCCCATCGTGATATTCACATTGAGCATTTGGGTCATACCACTTTGGATAAGGGGGGTCTATTGGTCTTGTCGGGATAGGAGTTAGCACGGATTTGCTCACAAGTTGGCGGAATAGTTCGGTGTAGGTCATGGGTATTGGGTCAAAACGCACTGGCTTTCTTTCCGGGTTATACGGTGGTCTTGTCTGGCTGGTGTTTGGGTTTGGATTTAGGGGCTGAACGATTCGAGGTGGCATGGTGGGGTGTGTTTGAGGCTCAGAAGGGTATGATGGTCGGTAGGGAGCCATCTGTTGAGGGTTTGGAAATTGCGAGGTGGCAGCGATGTATGGCTGGTTGGCTTGGTGATATGGAGGTGGTTGGTAATATGGGGCGTATTGGGCATGGAAGGTGGGTGTTTGGTTTGGTCTCCATTGGTTCAGTTTCTTCTGTTCAAATGTTACTGCATGTGCTTCTCCCTCCTTCTTTCTCACAAACGGGGCTTTCTTTGGGCCGTTCCCTACTGAAGTCTCGGCGATCTTGCCATTCCTCATTCCACTTTCAATTCTCTCGCCGATGATGACCATGTCAGAAAAATTTGATGACACAATTCCAATCATTCTATCATAGAAGGGCGACTGGAGTGTATCAATGAACATCGCTACGATTTCTTTCTCGGCTAAGGGAGGCTCCACCTGAGCAGCCAGTTCCCTCCATCGTTGCGCGTATTCTTTGAAAGTCTCTACATCCCTTTTTGACATATTTTGGAGTTGCATCCTATCAGGAGCCATGTCAATATTGTACTTGTACTGCTTCAGGAATGCATCTGCTAGATCTTTGAAGGATCGGACGTGTGCCCGCTCGAGATGCGTATACCAATTTGAAGCTGCCCCGGTCAAGCTGTCTTGGAAGAAGTGAATCAAGAGTTTATCATCTCGGGCATGTGACGCCATCTTCCTAACATACATGGTCAAATGGTTCTTGGGACAAGTGGTTCCCCGATATTTGTCAAAATCAGGCACCTTAAATTTCGGCGGAATTACAACATTTGGCACCAGACAGAGTTCCGAGGCATCCCGAAGACCATAACTATTTACCCCTTCAATGGCCCGCAATCTTTCCTCTAGTACTTCCAGCTTTTCTTTAGACTGGGAATCCCCTCCTGACTGATTCACCGGAGCTTCTCCGTACATATTATGGGGAAATGAATATGGCATGGAGGAGGAACTGAAGTTTGGCATCATTTGAGCCCCCTGGGGTCCATAATGTAGGGTGTATTGTGGGGGCCTTGGATTGACAGAAGGTGTCAGTATCGGGGTGTTACCATCTGTAGGGTTGACATTTTGTGCTTGCGGTGTTTCGACAGCATTGGTGGGAATTTGTGTCTGAGTGATGTGTTCGGAGTTCTGAATGCCGTCTTGTTGACTGGGGGCTGTTGGTGGTACAAATCC
Organism: Sophora flavescens; assembly: GCA_030762895.1. Taxonomy (NCBI): domain Eukaryota; kingdom Viridiplantae; phylum Streptophyta; class Magnoliopsida; order Fabales; family Fabaceae; genus Sophora; species Sophora flavescens. The sequence continues at coordinate 166,246,641 of CM061065.1, forward strand.
ACAAGGAAAACCATATGGGGGATTGTTCGGGTCAAATGAAAAATGAGTTTGGTTGAGAGGCATCATGCCCCCTGGTTGGTTGAAGCCTTGAATAGGAATCTGAGAAAAACCTGGAGGGATGAGAGGTGTGGCTGGCTGTCCTTCGTTTGAGGCTGGAGGGTTCTCCTCTGTGTTCTTCTCCTTCTGCATTTATCGTAGGATCTCCATCATCTTAGCCATCTGATCCTTGATTTGACTGACTTCATCCCTGATCACTTGAACTTCTTCTAGTTCATCCGCCATGGCTCTTGCCTGTGATCGAGTGCGATAAGGGTGTCTTGGAGCAATTGTTCAAAAATCACACCTTTTATTTAATAAAAGAAAGAATAAATGAATAAAATCGAAAGAAAGAGCATAAACCAATTAAACTTCATTTTTGAGAGGAAGACCGTCACATACACTTATAGCAAGAATACTCATCCTGCAATCAAATCTAGTGGTATAATTCCCTCTAGCTTGACTGCAGTTGATGTCGAGTCCAAGGGAGAATTCACTCCTCGATAGACCACATCTGTACTAGCAATGTTATTGTTTGATGATACCCATATTTTTACGCGGAAAACACATCATTTTTAGGGTAAAAATATAGTTGATGAAGTATCTAAGGGAGAATTCACTCCTCGACAGATATCATCTGGAAAAAGAGAGAGCATTCCACAAAAATTTGATGAAAACTTCTATTTCATTGGATGGATATTGCAATACAAACATGAGTCTTTGGTCAACTAGAAAAACAATACATCGAGAGTTTTCATATTTCTAACCCATCTTTGGGACCTCAAAATACTATGACAAGAGCTTCATCTTCTTTTTCCTGAATCCCTGTACAAGCTTCCCAAAATGCTTGAAGAACTCAGTCACCTCTGGTGGTATCTGGAGGAAAGGGTTCTTGTAGACCTGAATTGATACTTCTTCAAATCGATCCACCAACTGGGAAGTATGATATTGAATTCTACCAATCATGTCTTCATATTTTCTTCTCCATGCTTCCTTTTCATAGATCACATCCCTTACAACCAATTTCCATCCCTTTACCCATTCTGCGTGATGTTGAGCTTCTCCTCTTTCATTTTCTAGCATTTTGGTCCTGAGCCCATTTTCCCTTTCATTAGCTTCTGCCAATAATTGACGATATCTGGCAGCTTCGTTCCATCCTCGATCATAGTAAAGTTCGGTTTGGGCCAAGGATTCTTGTAGAGATCCAACTCTCTCCTTTAGTATATGTATTGTTTCGACATGAATCCCTACGTCCCACTCAAGCTCTTCTTTCTTCTTCAAAATTCTGAATAGCGTGTTTTCTTGACACTCCACCTTTGCTTGCACCTCTTGGATCACTGCTTCCTTTTCTTTTCTTGCCATTTTCATGCAACTTGGGGCTTCGTAGGAATCGGCACATTCACTTCTCAAATTCTCGATCTGTAAATTCAGTTTTTGCACCTGGCTTTGGAGCTTGACGATAGTTACTTCTGCAACTTGGTTCTTTTCATCCAAAACCCCCATATGAGCTTTTAGAATTTCAATTTTTTCCAGCATTTGATCTTCTGTAAGAGGATTGTTTTCAACACTGGGTGGGGGTTCCGGTTTTGAAGGACACCCCCTTCTTGCCTCTCTCCATGCTTCATATCTTTTTGTTCGAGCTATGATCCGCCTTCCTAACTCATCACGCCCTTTTATGTGAATATTGTTCCATGCTGACCTTATTGCCATTGTCTGACTCTTGATGCTTTCACATTCTTGATATAGGAAATATGCTCCACTAAGCAGCTCTTTTGCGGGTTCATCTTGTGTCCACCTGAGTTGGCACATTACTAGAGCTGGTGAATATGACACACATCCTCTGGGTCCCATCAATGGGACATTCGGGAAACTTCCACAACTGAATATAACTGAATCTCCATTGTACCATGGGCACATCCATCTAAATGAACGTGAATCGATCCGATCAAACTCTTGTTTCCATTCATATAGTTTGTGTGACTTTAGCGGCATGCGAATGAATCCTTTCAATGGGTCATCCGTTCTATCAATTTTGTTTCCAGCATACAAGTGAGTCATAATCCAAACATATAACATTGGTGCACAGCATCGCAACTTTCCTTGTTGATTCTGATGACAAACTTGTAGTGAGAGAAAAGTTTCAACTAGGATAGCAGGGACTAAATTCACCCCACATTCCTCAACTCTGTAGAAGACGTCCATGGCTGATCGATCAATTACATCTGGAATAAAGGGAAAAAGCACCAGTCCGTAGATAAGGAGACCCAACAACCTGTTAAAAAGAACCCATCGTTGTTGTTGAGCCAACTCCCTAAGGTAACCTTCCAAGAATCGCCTCTTCAAGCCCGTAGTGTTTCCTTTTTACACTTTATCCAATTGTTCCGGTTTAAGTTCCAACAGACTTGCTATCTTCCCATCTGCCACATATTGTCCATAATACAAATAGACACGTGATTCCTTTTGGATAGGCAATCTCAGCATGTAAGCATACTTCTCTATGGTGGGAGTTACATCTAGGTCAGGCAATTCAAAACATCTCAAAGTTGAGTTCCAATACTGAGCGAATGCACTTAGAGCGGGGGCATCCATCGAAATACGTAATAGATCTAGTATCCTCCCGTACTTGTTGTTAAAGTTCGAACGTGCCTTTTCTGTCATTTGTTGACTAATTTCCCATAAGCTCTGAACATCATTGAGTGTCACGTCGATCTTGATACTCTTCTTGGGACTGCTTGCATTGCTAGTACTCTTTCCGATGCTAGGTCCTTCCATTCTTTGCTATAAGATTAATACTAAGGTCTTCCTGTCAAGAAACACAAATAAAGAAAAAAAAAATAGAAATGAAACACATGAAAAAAATGTCATACATGCTTCATATTGCATGAGCCCCAGTAAGGTTGGGAACCCTATGTCGGGTATGCTGTCAATGCACTACCTTCACTATGACACGCCGCTTATTAGAAGTGCAATAATATTCGCACATGTCATTCGGGCTTGGAGCGACGATGTGTCGCCCCCTTTTTTTCCTTTTTTAGAAAACTTCATAAGAAATATGCATGTGCATGGCAATTTATGTTTAGGATGCCAGAGAAAAAAAAATGGAGAGAGAGAAAGAGTATGCTCCCTTTGTCCTAAATTGGGTAAAACTTAGGGTTGGACAAACATGAGGTAATAACTCTAAACAGGTTGGCTACTAAGTTTGCTCTATCAGTGAAAATCAGGTAGGGTCTAGACTTCTAAAAGCCATGGTTCCCAGATTGCCCCTATCCCGAAAGACAAGTGTAACACCCCGATTTTCGCTGCTTCTTAATATCGGTAATAAATATATAAACATATATATTTTTATCCGAGACTTAGAAAATGATTTTGGATAAACCAAGGTCATTTCCTTGTTATACTTATTTTCATAAGGTTACGGGGAAGTTTTTGGTTGAAAATTCAGACGGAAGCCGGTCTGCCGTTTTCTGTGTTTTCACTGACAGTAAAAGTTTACTGCTCAGAAGACCTAATAATTCGTGAACGAGATGAAAAATGTTTTTATCGTATTTTATACGATACAAGAAGTTTTGAAAATTTCAGAAAAAAATAAAATAATTTACGTTTTATGGGCGGAATACGTAATCGGGTAGACGACAGAGTGGATTTTGGAGTTCCTAAGAGCAGATAAAGAGTTTATCTTAGGATTTTGAGATGATTCATGGGGATGAATCGTATTTTTAAGTCTAGAAGGTTTTTCAGGGTTAAAGTGAAAATTTATGGATTTTACGCTTTAGTCCCTGAACTTTCTGTAAATTACCCTTTTGTCCCTGAGTTAGTTTCTAAGTTTTTTTAAGTGAATTGGGCTAGAATCCTTGTTCCAAATCCATAGAGGACCGTGGCTTTGAGGCCCAAATTCCTTACCCATGACTTAAGTTCCATAAAGCCTATTTGAAGCCATATAAGTTTCCTATGTCATCATAAGCCTAAAATCTTTTTGGTGGGCCCCACAAAGATGAATTCAAGCCCAAATTCCCTAGGCCCATGCGCAAGCCCAATATGGAGTGAAGGTTGCCCTCATCTTGGATGAGCAAAGAGCAAAGAACATTCTAGAAGTTTCTACTACATTCCACACCATTCTACATTCTTCCACATTATTCTACTATTTTCTCAAATCTTCTTCAACAAGCTAGGTTTTCCTAAGATATTTATGACAAAAATAAGCCAAAAGTCATCAATATAAGACCACATTTATTGTGGCAAAAAGTCATCATGACAATCTATTGACAATTTGCAAACTAGTCCTTAAACTTATGGAATCTTTGCCAAATGGTCCCTATGAGTTATTTGCACTTAAATCCTTTGAAAATCCACCTCCTTTCTACTTGGTACTCAAAAGTGGCGCATCCCACATGTCTATAAATACCCTTCCTCATCTTTCACTTAGTTTCTAATGCCATTTGTTCAAAAACCCTAAAGTTCATAAGTCTACTAGTGTTAGATTTGTGAAGAAAGTGCTTGGATCTTCACTTGTTTTTGATCTCCAAGAGGTGAATCCTATTCTTCTTATCTAATCATGTCTATGTTCTTCAATCAATTTCTTGATTCAAGGCTTATATCATAGTTGTTCATCACTTTTAAGTTTCTAGATCTAGAAATTTGAAAATTCATAACTAATTCTAGAAAAATCCTTTTGACATGAAACCAATTGGTATGATCTTATAATCATCTCTATTTTCACCATCTAGAAGCATATGATCATGAGAAATTTCTTTCCCTAATTTCTGGACTTGGCCGAACCTAGGTCAAAGTTGTGTTCTTAGGTTTTGTTTCATTTTCATGTCTTGATTCATGATTATATCTTGATAGTTCTTGTATGTAAGTACATAGAATATCAAAAATCAAACCCTAACCTATTTGTTTCATCAAGGCCGAAACCCTAGTTCTTGGAACTAGATGAGTTTTGTTCAAAGTTTTCCTTAATGATCTTGTTAATCAAACTCTTAGTATGTATGCCTTATAAATCCAAGTTGGTTTATTAAACTAAGAACCCTAGCCCTATAAACATGTTGAGGCCGAATCCTTGTATAAAAGAGTTAGGAAGTTTTGAGTTTGAAACTTAGTTGTTTAGTCACTAATCTATGATTTAGGTTAATTAAGGACCATTAATCTATGACTTAATCATGATTAGAAATTTTAAGGATTTTGAACCCTAAAAGTCAGCCCTTGGCCGAAACCTAACCCTCATGAGTTAAGTATGTTATGGTTTGATTTGATTTATTTTGGTTGCAATTCGTTTGAAGGAATCAATCGGGTTGGTTTGACCTAAAGCCGACGGAGGAAACCGGATTAAATCGGGAAGTTGTTTGAAAACGTTAGTTGAGTCTTCAAGAGGTAAGGGGAGCTTACCTGAGGGATTTTCTCTATAACTATTTGCTTTTAGTGTGGCTTATATGATTTATATGTGGTTTGTGATTAATTGTTTATGTTGTTTATGATGTGTTGTTTATCTGTATATCGGTGTTTGATTTGTTTTTAATTTATTTAATTATCTGCAGTCGTATATGATATTGTTATGATGCATGATCTGCCTGGGGATATAATTTTGATAATTGTTGTTGAATGTTGTTTGTGAGTGTTGTTTGAGAGGCCTGACAGTGTCAGTGCACAACCGATTAATCAGATAAAAGATTTAATAAGCTGTGAAAGTTATATTCAATGTTTTATGGGAAATGTTGGAATATAATAGTGGAGGAAAATATGATTTTTGTAAAAATAATGAGTTTTGAGAAATATGATAAAAAGTGATTTTGTGAAATTAATATTCGAAAAGACCTTATTTATTATATAAGAAAATTATTTTAGAAGAAATATCAAAGTTTGATTTTAAGAACATTTTCTTTGAAAATGCTAAACGACGGCAAGTTTTGAAATTATTTAAGAAGAAAGTTTGAAAACAGCAGTACTTAATTTAAAAAGAGATTTAATCTGAAATGATTTATTATAGTTGACGTTTCAATAAAAAGAAGTTATTGATGATTTGACGTTATTTTGTAAAAGATGTAAAAAGATTTAAAAGATGTAAAAAGATGTAAGATGTAAAAAGATGTAAGAAGATGTAAAAATGATGTAAAATGATGTTATGGAATTTAATAACCGAGACGTCGGGGTATTAAGGTTAGTTGTGTTGTAGACTAGGTATCTACTAAAAGAAGTTAACACATTGTAAGATGTTTTCTATTACCACGAACCTAAGACTGATTGCAAGGTCTAGGGGCTTCGTGATTGAGCACTCGGACTTTGAGGTCCTGTGTTGTTAATAAAAGATGTAAAAATGTTTCAAAAGATGTTAAGTCGTAAGCTTTTAAGAGCTTTGACAAATAAAGATATATCACAAAGAAAAGTGTTGAGAACAAAATGTTTTCTTGCATGCATATGGCAGACGTGCCATGATTAGAAGAGGGATTACCTTGCGGCGTCAGGGTAGATCATACAAAGTTGTTCTCATTGTGCCCAGGGTTTGGACAATGAGCCCCCATCTCAGAGTGTTATCACTGTGCCACGATGTTGGACATTGTGTGATGGGAGTGCCTGTGGCGGTGTGCCTGTGGCAATTGAGTCTGATCAACTCATCAAGAGGTTGGAGATATCTCATGAGATTAAGTATGAATGTTTAGATGATATATTGAAGTGTTCATGCATAGTTTTTCCAATGTTGATGTTTGGGGTGTGAAACCCATTGATAAACGAGATATTATGATATGAATGAGTATGTTGTTATAGACATGTATATGTGTATGTGCAATCTTTTGTGTTGTGCATTTAGTTATGGTGATGAATCCATATATTGGCGTCTCACCCTTACAAACATATCAGAATCGTACGAGGGGTATGAAATCTACAAGGAGATGAAGGCTGTCTAGTTCGAGGCATGATGTTGCTGTTTTTAAGGGGTGTAGTGTATGTTAGTTACGACCAGTGTAGGTACGGTTATGTTATATTATGTTGTTAGAATTAAGCTGATGATGTTTTATGTGAGAAAACATATGAGGCAGTATAGTTAGAGGACTTATATACATTATGTAGTTAAGTGTGATCTGATTAAGTTTGTTGTGGTTAGGAGGTTAAAAGAAAAAGAAAAATTTTTATCACCATATTTTGAAAATATAAACGTTGAGAAAACATGATTTTCCGAAAGCAACCAGCAAATTAAGTTTTATTTCCGCAAACGGGTAGCCATGTGATGACCCAAGTTGAGGGTGTCACAACAAGGATCTGATTCATGAATCTAGTCACAAGTAGGGATAAACCCTCTCAATATGACCATCCCATTATATCGGGTACAACCTGAGTGGTGAATCAACAAATATCAGGGAGGTACGAGACCTCTTCAATGACAATGTCGAGACACCGCCTAATCCTTGAGTTTTGAGCAAGCTCGGGTATAGAGCCAAAAGTGTGTGCAAGTTGTGATAGTGATGTGTGTGATGGGAGCACACAAGCCTTCATAAAAACCTACTAAAATAAAACTACCCCAAACCTGCAAAAGGGACAAACAATACAAATACAAAAGTTCTCTACCCTAAGGTCGCAAGAATATACAAAAGCAGTTATGTAAGCATTTTAAAAAAAAGAAATAAAATAAAAAGGGTAAAACAAATATTTTCAAACCTTTTTTTTTAAAGAAAAAAAATGCACAACCAACTATGATAGGTCTGACTCTCAAAAGTCCCCAGTGGAGTCGCCAGCTGTCGCGACCGTCCCGTCCGGGAGCCGCGAAAAGATGGTAAAAACAGAGGAGTCGCCACTAAGATTTTTATTGGGAAAATCTTAGAAAACCCAATTATTTAAAGGTAAACTGGTATTTTTAAAAAAGAGAGATATGAGTCCGGGCGTCGGTTATGAGTAGGGAAGGTATTAGCACCCCACATCACCCGTTTAAAAAACGGTACCTCAAGTTAATTGTGCAAAAAAAAACATTTTAATAACCTTTTAAATATTTATTTTACCCTGAAAATTATTTACAAGAAAGAATTATTTTTAACTCTTAATATTTTAATTTTCTATTAATTTTTATTTTTCAAATTTATTGTTTATAAAAACTAAATGAGGTTGAACATGGCACATGAGTCCACAGGGTAACCTCAAATCTAAGGGACTGAACATGTCACCGTGTCCATAGAGCATCCCTAAAAATAGAAAAGTTTAATTATTTTGATTAATTATTTTAACATAAAAAGAGACAAAAAAGGGAAAATTTAGTTTTGGCCCGACAAGATGTTTTATCTTGCTCCTACGTATTCCTGGGTGCGATGGGAAACTCAAAGCCACGTAGTTCTTTTGAAAAGACTTGATTGGTTGGTTGATTTTAATTTGTTTTGAGAAAAAAAGATTTTTGATTTCTAAAAGGATTTTTTCATTTTTTTTTTGTTTTTATTGCCTAATTTAAAATATAAGAAATAAATTTAAAAAAAAAATCCTAAACGAGATAGAACGTGGCACGTACGTCCACAGAGCGATCTCGAGTCTAAGGAATTGAGTATGATACATCTCACAAAGTAATCCTAAAAAAGACTAATTTAAGTGTTTTGTTTTGTTTTTTATTTTAATTTTTTTGACACTTATGGAAAAAAGTTTTTTTTTTTTTAGACACATGTTATATTCTTTGTAATTTTTATCACCTATTGATTCTAAGCCCACAAGCTAGACACAAACATAATCCCTTATCAAAAGCCCAACCCAAATAAACTAGACAAATGACATGATAATGACAATAAAAAAAGAAAGAGAAAGCAAAATCCAAGTTCATCTTCTCCGGTTACCAACTTCACAGAGAGGAGCAAGAAAGGGTTTAAGCGTGCATGGCGGAGGAGAGCGGTGGCGATGATGCAACTGGACGCGTTCGAGGCGGATGAAGGTGGTGGTCCTGGTTGGGTGCGTCTGAACGGCAGAGTGGGTGGAAGAACAGCACGACTGCGATCGTGGAGGATGCAAGCGGCGGCGATCTCGGAGGATGCGAGTAGATCTGAGGTGTGGCGGTGTGCGAACTAGAAACGGATCTGCAACGCGGTGGAGGACGAACCAGAAACGGATCTGCAAAGTGGTGGAGGATGAACCAGAAACAGATCTGAGTTGTGTGTGTGTATGTGGCTTTTTCTGTTTTTTTGTTTTGTTGTTGTTGGGTTGTTGAAGAAGAAGAAGAATGAGAGGAAGAAGATGATGCAAGGGGAAGAAGGATCGGTCTTGTCGGTAGGAGAAGAAGAATGGAAAAAGGATCAAAGAGGGAGTGGTCATGGCTAAGGTTATCAAGAAAATTGGTCTCTGATGTTTTTTTTTTCCTTAGTTTTCTTCCCTGTTCTTGCTCTCTTTCTCTCAATATTTTGGTTGACAATTTTTGTTCCCTTTTTTTTTTAAGCAGAAACAGAGAAATGGAGAACAGAATTTTTCGTCCCTCCCCCCTTTTGTTGTTTCTGTCGGGTCCTTTTTATAGAAGAAGATGAACTCTTCTCAATGTCATTGGGACCTTGCAAACTTGAGTGTTGCAGAGGTTACCACGCTGACAGTTGCACTGGCATCCTTGAGTCTGAGTTCTGATTTTTGTTATATTCAAAAGTGGCTTGGGTACATGTTGGTTAAAGATGGACGCTGGAGGAGAAAGAGCAACAGTAGAGGGTAGATGTTGCAGGGAAGGGACTAAGACGTTTCTTTTTCTTTTTTTCTTTTTTCTTTTCTTTTCTTTTTAAATTTAACTTTTCTTAAAAATAACCAAGAAATCAGACATTTCTTCAACTGTTGGGTTTATTATCAAAAGTTAACTGTTGAATCAAAATGAAGTAGGCTAGATGATGGATCAAAAATAATCTTGTAACAAAACAAAATGGCCAATAACAAACAAATTATTTTTTTCTTGGTATTTTTATTTATTTATTTATTATTATTATTAAAAGGATAAAAATATACCCAAACAAGATTAGGTGTTCACAAACTATAAAGTCGTATGCAAACTATAAATTTAAAACATCCCATTGAGAAGCTTTTAAGGTCAGAATTCTTGGATCACATTTTGTAGCGAAGGGTTTGTCTGTCAATCCATATTTTTATTTTTTGTTTGAGAGATTAAATTTAATAATTTTTCAATTTGGGATAAGTGGTAGTTTACTGTGCTAAATTCAAGAACATTTCCAATGCTAATGAACGTAGCAGTTTAATGCACATTTGCGAAGTGCATATTTGTGATAAGTCACCATGCTAATGAACCATGTGCTACGGAACTTACCAGGTTCCTTGCCCTTTCATAATATTAATAATTCCCTCTTATGAACAATATGTCTAATTGAGCTAGTTTCAAATGAATATGCTTCAAAACTTTTAACACGTGTCATCATCAGGTTCAATCATTCTATAACAATTTTCTTAAATGAATTTCCAAAAATTAAAATATTCAATGGGATGGAAGGCAAAAACGGCTTAGATATCGAATTAGAACATTATTTCAATGAAAAAGAAAAATAAAGACAACGAATGGATATGACATAATTTTTGGTTGGGAGAGCATTAACTCAATTTGGGAAAATGAGAAGATCTGTAAAATGACATTTGGGTCATTACATGATATGTGTACCTATATAATTTATTGGAAAAAATTATTTGATCATATTTCCTTATCTATATATAATTATGTACTATTTACTAGAGTAACCGACCCGTGCCATGCACGGGGAATATGCTAATTTTTTCGGATTTCATTGAAAAATATGTAAATTGTTTATTTCACATTTTTAGTTTAAAAATTTTTGTTGGGGAATTATATACCACAAATTATTGATTTATGAGGTTAATTATGCATAAATAATTTTTAAAAAAATATTGTTATGTAAAATATAAAATATAAATCCTGGTATAAGTTTAATTATAATTTTTTTTAATCTATTTGATTTATAAACCCCCTCTCTTAAAATTGTTTTTTATTCTTTTCCCCTACAAGTTAACCATTATTAGAATATATATTTATCTATCATATTTTATCTTCTCTTCAAAATCTATTTGATTTATTTATCCTCTTATCTCCATACAAATGAACTATTTCTAGAAAATATATTTATGTATCGTATTATTAATTTTATTATCTCTTAAAAATCTATTGATTTATTTATCATTTTTTCCCCGTGCAAGTTAACTATTTGTAGAACATATATTTATTTATCATTTTTTTCTTCTCTTTAAAATCTATTGGATTTATTTCTCATATTTCCTCCATGGAAGTTAACCAATTTTACAAAATATATTTATCTATCATATTATATTTCTCCATCTCACTTGAAAATCTATTTGATTTATTTCTCATCTTTTTCCATAGCAAATTAACCATTTTTTAAAATATATATTTATCTATCGTATTTTTTTTCTTTTCTCTTGAAAATCTATTTGATTTAATTTTGAAAATAAAAGCGGAACATAGTGGCAGGGAGTACTGAGGGAGACTAATTACACGTATGCGAATGAGAGTATAAATGTTAGGATGGATTGCGCCGAAATAGGTATGTTTTTTTAATAATTTGGTTGAAGATTCAAATTTGAATACAAATTATTGTAGTTAATTCTAAAATCATTGACCGATAGGGAATTGGCATGATTGTGCTAATTAATAGCTGGACATAAAAACATTCCATAATTATGCAAAAAAATCATTAGGTGTATAAATGCTTTCTACGAAATAATACATTAAATGTGAAATGCCTGAGGAGATGACACTTGGAAGAACATTCAATGATTTTTATTCATAAATGTATATAGTATAGATAGATATAGTATAGATATAGATTTGTTTTGGTCATAAATGTGTATTTTCACGACATCAGTAAAATTTTCACACTAAAAATAAAAATTATGTTACAATCATGATAAAACTGTTTTGAAAATATTACAATTATTTTAAATTATCTTCGACAAAAAACACAACACTCAAACAACCAAAAATCAAACGTGCACAAACCAAAGAAAATCCAGAATGACAAAAGTTAACTAAAAATAATCCAATAATGACTTGATCCATGAAAAAGTCTAGTCCTTCTCAATCTTTATCAATTGATTATTCTTTTTAACCAGATTAGCTCATTTATTATGTAATAGATCTTTATCGAAATTTATTTTTTTCATTTAACAACATATAAATATCTATTTCTATTTTAGATTTATTGAAAACATATAATATAGTTATTTTATTAAAAGTCGGTTTTTTTTTCATTTGAAAACGTATAATATAGATATTTTAATTTTTACATTGACTAAAAACGTATAATATAGCGGTTTTTACATTGATTAAAAATCACCTCCCCTTTTTGCTTTCTATTAGACCCTGCGCAACAAATCCAATACCCGATCTGATTATCATTTGATTGTGATATTGTTTTCTATTTTCCATAGATGACAAGTCTTATTATTAAGTTTCATTCTTTGTACATTCCTTGGTGAATTTCGAATTCTTGTATTAAATGATCATTGAATGGTCAATTTAAAACGTTATCAAGTCGAACTCATTTTGCACCTATAAAAATATTAGAATCAATGCTTAAGTTGATTCATTATTTTCTAATTTTTCAGTGAACCTATATTTTATACTGATGCTTCTAATATCAATCAATCTTCGTAAGTTACTATAATACTTCAAAATGGTAGCCTTCATGCCTTGATGATTTCGGATTAGGTTACATACTGAAAGTGTTGTGGTCCGGAATTCATACATGGTTACTATTTTCACTATCATATAGGCTACACCTTTCCAAGTTAAGCTTATGGTAAAGATAAATATTTTATCAACATTAATTAGCGGGATTTCTAGTGACTAAAGAACAAGCCAAAGGTTTAAGAAGAACAAACTTTGCACATAAGGGATAAAACAACATGAATCCAAACAATCTCAATATAGAATAGAAAAATGAACGTCAACGTGGATTATATTATGTGATACTGTAGGACAACCATTGGAAAGCACAATCCCAGTAGCTGGTCCAATTTTTTCGCATTAGACTGTCACTTCCTGAAAAGGATTCCAAGAAAAAAAAATTAGAGCCATGTTTCATTGATAAAAAATATATCAATCTGCTGCAAGATAGAATCATAATAAGGAGTAACAAAAATCAAGAAAAAATGCCTCTTAAATATTGATCATTTTAAAAGAGAAACAACAAAAGAATAAATATCAAATATTGGAAATACAATCTTCAGAAATCTTGAAAAATTGTTTTAACAAAAAGTTATTAGTGTAAAAAATTGATCCAAAATTCAATTGCTATTAGCGAAAGAAACAATAGAAATTTAGTTCATTCCACATCGTAGGAATTTTCTCAAACAAGTTGTATGAAAATGTGGCATAGCAATGTCATCTAACAAATCAAATTCTCATTTCAGACAAATCAAACCTCAATGGGAGAACATTTATGTTCATCAAAGAATGTAGTCCACCTAAATATTATTTTAACATGAAGAGTATTGTATTAAAATCCTGCAAATAATTTGATGATTGACACATCAAGTTCAATTAATTAAATGTCCAAAAATTGAATACATGAGATGATGGAATTACCTTGAGATTTTGCGAACGAGAGAAGTTGAGAAGGAGGGACACTACTTGAGGCGCATCTCAACAAAAAGCAAATAACAAAACCTAAAACTGAACAAAAAAATTTAAAAATACCTCTTCTAGATGTGCTGGTCGCACGTTATGTGGTTGCAGCAACAATAAGGGCAGCGATGCCGTAGTGGGTTGGTGTGAGGGTTGGTGTGAAGTGACAATGCTAGATTGAAGCCGTTTTGTAGGGATATTGCTCTCCATTTTAGAGAAAAAATGTAAGCATAAAAAAAATGTTGTGAGAAAAACGTAAGCATAAACAGAGAGGAATGAGCAGAAAGGAATAAAGAAGAAATGTTGAATAAAGATAAAAGGTGGGAGAGATGAGTTTATTTTTTCGGATTGATCGGAACAATATCACCTATTGTGATTTATTTTAAATTTCAAATTCAAATCTCAACTTTAATCACATGACTGATTGATTGTCTCTTTGAAATTTGAATAATTGTTGTTCAGAATAATAAAATGGCCTTTTAAATTTTGATATTTATAATAAATGCATTATTTATGGTTGAAATTTGAATCGTTATCAATATAATCAATTCTAATCAATACACTTTGTTTTCTATGGAGATAGCATTTAAAAATTTGGATATGAGAAATCAAATCCATACCAAAACTTACCATATAAATGCCATATCAAAATATTTGAATTTGAATATTTTTAGACATCTGCCATGCAATTGAATATCCAGATATTGCAAACATTCAAGATACCCAATCAAAGTCAGAATAGGATTATAACGTGTATTAATAATAATTCCTTGAATCGCTATTGTATTGACACGTAAGCCTTGCTGATGTGTCATTGCCCAGAAAAGAGAATTTACCTTGATGGACATTTTACTTTGTATATATAATAGATGTGTTTTATATTTATATTTATATTTATATTTATATTTATATTTATATTTATATTATACGGGATCAAAAATCTTATATGAATATGCTTAAACTTTTAGCATGTGTAATCACTAAGTCTAATCCATTTGCGAGAATATTCTTCAATGGATTTCAAAAAACGAAATATTCAATGAGACGTTGAATAGAAGAATCTTGCACTGTAGAATTCAAAGTCCAATTTTTCAATATTATTTACTTCAATATTAAAAAAAAAATTAAATTATTAGTCTTTCTATTCTAACATTATTTTTATATTTCAAATATAAATTGTCTTTGAAAATAATAAAAAATATTATTCCTATATATAATTTACCTGTACTAGGTACATGTTCAGCCTATACATTTAATCTATAGTTGACGGGCTCTATAGACAGGTTTTATATTTATATTTATTTATATGGGATCAAAATCTTACATGAATATGCTTAAATTTTTAGTAGGTGTAATCAGCAGGTCGAATCCTTTTATGAGAATCTTCTTAATTGAATTAATTCAAAAAAAAAAAAATGAAATATTCAATGAAGACATGGAATAGAAGGATCTTGCAAAGTAGAATTCAAAAGTCTATTTATTATTATTTTTTGCTTCAATATATTTTTTGCTTCAATATTAACAAAAATATTAAATTATTAGTCTTTCTATTCAAACATTATTTTTATGTTTTAAATATAAATTGTCTTTTAAAATAATACAAAATATTATTCCTACATATAATTTACCTGTGATAGGTATATGTTCAACCTGTACATGGAATTTGCAATTGACAGTTTCTATAGACTGCAAACTCTTTACTTAAGTTTTCTTTCTATAAGGAACATATGTATTTTATTCAAAATTTCCACTTTGTTTTGAATTTCATTAGTGCATGTTGTAAACCCTATATAAGATGTGTTGTGTCATTCGTGCATCTATTTATTTATTTTTCCGAAATTAACATAATCATTTATTGTCTTTTCAAATAATATGAAATTATATAATCACATATATTTCACCCGTGTTTCGCACGAGTCCATCGTGTGTGTATATATATATATTATTTATCTAATAATTTTTTTATACATAATTTTCTAATCAGCATGTTTATTTTATAAAATAGCTTATATACTAACACGGGCAATCCAACACCCTTTCACCAAACACGTGCATCATGGATCACATGCATCATAAATGTTTTGCAGTGGTTTGCTCCTAATTTTCAAGCCAGACAGGCAAGCCCAATTTCTCTTGAATAATGTACTACAATTTGGTTCAATGGAATGTTTTTCAACAATTTTCCCTTCAGTATAAGTTTTTTCTTCTAACCTGTTTAATGGAATAACAGTGAAGCTTAATTTAGTACGGAAAATTAAAGAAACATATAATGAAATAACTGGGAGCAGCTAAGGAAGTGAGGAATCAATGAGATTCTGACATGAAAGAGTTGTATCTTACAGCATTCTGTTGAAGATGTCACCATGCGCTTCATTTTATTGCCATATAAGTTTCTGACCATAGTTTATTTTATACCATGTAATGTAATATGTCGTGAAAAAAATATAACTTTCTATATAGATTAAACCACTTTAAGACAATCTCATTTCGTCAGTTATCCATAGAGGTTACAACGTTAAGAAAAACAACAAAGTTTATAGAGCCAAATTTATTGGCTTCAAAGAATATTTATTACCTGCACTCAACCTCAATAGAATACTATTGTACAAAGAGAGACGACTTATCACATGCTTAAAAAAAAATAAACAGCTCACTTATGACAAAGGAATTAAGTAGAAGTGAATGTGATAGAACAGCTGTAGAGCATGCATGTTTACAAAAAAATATACAACAGAAGGTGTTCAGCATTCCACATTAGCTGAATGAGCTTACTTATTCCCTCAGGTCCAATATATAAGCAAGAAAGTTTCAAAGATTTTAGTCAAATATATAGCAAATTTTATTTTTCAATGACTCATTTAATGATATTATTCCCAAAATATAATTCATTTAATATAAACTCCAATGACTCATTTAATGAAGATTGAAGTTTTAGATGAAGGGTGATTTAGATAATAACAAACCTAATTTTTTATAAGATTCAATGAAATTAATTAACCATCTTAATATGCGTGTTCCATTAATTTTTTCCATTAACTAACCACCTTCCCCTGTTTGATCCCCTTTCCATAATCAAATGAAAGGTGTAGGCAGAGAATAAGTTCTATTATACAAAAACGGTAATTTCCAGCAGAATAGTTTGGGGAACCTGGGGAGTCCTAGCTAGCAACCGATTTATAGGATGTCCAGCAGCAAACACAACTATAAGAATACAATGATGTGTTGGGAAAAAAGCCAGAGATAAGAATCTCTAATGAAGCAATTATTTTTCCTTTTA
This sequence comes from Sophora flavescens, assembly GCA_030762895.1. NCBI lineage: Eukaryota > Viridiplantae > Streptophyta > Magnoliopsida > Fabales > Fabaceae > Sophora > Sophora flavescens. The sequence continues at coordinate 166,263,551 of CM061065.1, forward strand.
CCTGTGCAAATAAATAGGCACAACAAAAATATTCTTCCACAGGATAATATCAATGACAGAAAAATAAATAGCAATCACCACAATTTTTAACGTGGAAAACTCCCCAGTGTAGGGATAAAAATCACGGGACCAAGTCCAGCAAAAACTTCCTCTATAAATAATAATGGGTATACCAAGTCTTCCTAGAAATACTAGGGAACACCAAATCCGCAATACATCACCCAAAAGGTGGATACAAGCAAGCAACAAGAGAGAAATCCCACAACAATGGGTATAACAACTCAGCTCAAAGAGAAGGCAAAACAACAAATAGAATATATCAAACTAACGAGCTCATTGGTAGGAATAACATACTGAAATTTCAGCAAAAACGGAGCAAGTTTGCTGTACCAACTTCCACCACCTGAACCCCCTTTCTTCTTCTCTTTTCTTCTTGCGCGCCGTTCTGTTGCTCGTTTTCTTCTTTCACGCGTCAGGCACATGTATATTGCCTAAACCCTTTCTTTCCTTTTTATTTAAACTTTTAACTTTTTTTTATGCCACACGGGCTTGGCCCATTAACAGCCATTCCTTTTTTTTTCTTCTTGTTTTTACTTTTTATCTAGTGGGTCCCATTTAGGAGGGAACCCACCCAACAAATCTCCCCCTTCCCGACTAAGTGGGAAGATACTGCTCAACCATGCCTGCTATCTTTCTGCAACAAATCAACTTTGTCATAGGCAAGGTCTTTGTCATCATATCTGAACCAGTATGGATCTTTTCAAGTGAAAATGTCTTCATCTCTAGCGCATCTCGTATCCAATGATACCGCACCTCAATGTGCTTTGACCTGGAATGAAAAGTTAGATTCTTGCTGAGATGGATAGCACTCTGACTGTCACAGAATAACATAAACTTCTCTTACTTGAGGCCCAACTCTTGTAGGAATTTCTGCATCCACAAAAGTTCTTTAGAAGCTTCAGTAATGGCAATATACTCAGCCTCAGTGGTAGACAAAGCAACACATTTTTGTAATCTTGATTGCCAAGACACCGCTCCCCCTGCAAAAGTCATCAAATATCCAGAAGTAGATTTTCTAAAATCAACATCACCGGCCATATCTGAATCCGTGTAGCCATCTAACACAGGTTGACCACCCCCAAAGCATAAACATACTCTGGGAGTGCCTCTGAGATACCTGAAAATCCACTTCACTGCTTGCCAGTGGTCTCTACCAGGATTAGAGAGAAAACGACTAACAACTCCAACAGCATGGGCAATATCCGGCCTTGTGCATACCATAGCATACATCAAACTACCAACCGCGGATGCATAAGGAACCTTCTTCATCTCTTATTTGTCTTTCTCACTTGTAGGGCATTGTTGAGAGCTCAACTTGAAATGACTTGCAAGTGGAGTACTAACAGGTTTGGAATTGCTCATGTTAAACCTCTCTAATACCTTCTCAATATACTTATGTTGAGACAACCACAATTTACCATTCTTCCTATCACGAGTAATTCTCATGCCAAGGATTTGCTTTGCAGGACCCAAATCCTTCATAGCAAAGGCCTTGCTCAAATCTTTCTTCAGACAATCAATCTTCTTTGTGTCATGACCAACAATCAACATGTCATCCACATATAGCAGGATGATAATAAAATCATCATCAGGTAATTTTTTCACAAACACACAATGATCTGAAGTGGTTTTACTATAACCATGTTTCTCCATGAAAGAATCAAATTTCTTGTACCATTGCCTTGGTGCTTGCTTGAGTCCATACAGACTTTTCTTCAACTTGCACACAAGCTGCTCGTTTCCTTTGACCTTGAAGCCTTCAGGTTGCTCCATATAAATTTCCTCCTCCAAATCACCATGAAGGAATGATGTCTTCACATCAAGTTGTTCAACCTCTAGGTTCAAGCTGGCTGTTAATCCAAGCACAACTCGAATAGAGGACATCTTCACCACAGGTGAGAAAATTTCTTCAAAGTCAATACCTTTCCTCTGATTGAAGCCTTTCACAACCAATCTTGATTTGTACCTTGGTTGGGAGCTATTCTCTTCTGATTTCAGCTTGAACACCCACTTGTTCTTGAGTGCTTTCCTACCCTTAGGCAACTTCACCAATTTAAATGTGTGCTTCTCATGCAAGGAATTCATTTCTTCTTGCATGGCCTTTAACCACTCTTCCTTGTGCACATTTTACAATAGCCTCTTCATAACTTTCTGGCTCTCCACCATCAGTGATCATCACATACTCATGTGGAGTGTATCTTTGGGAAGCATGACGCTCTCTGGTAGATCTTCTCAACTGAGGCTCAACTGGTGGCTCAAATGGAACCTCTTCAACTGGTTCATCATGGTGAGGTGTAGGGTCGTCATTTGCATTCCCATCATCTACATGTATATCTCCCCCTTCAACAAAAGTTCCAGTAGAGGGTTTAGGCACAACATCAATATAACTTCTGGCAATCGGTTTCTGTTTCTCAGCTTTCTCAAAATCTTCAATGGTTTGGTCTTCAAGAAATATCACATCCCGGCTTCTGATAATTTTTCTGTCAGCTGGATCCCAGAGTCTATAACCAAACTCTTCATGACCATAACCCAAGAAGACACATTGTTTGGATTTTCCATCAAGCTTGGACCTCTCATCTCTTGGAATGTGAATAAAAGTCCTGCATCCAAACACTCTCAAATGACTATAAGAGACATCTTTCCCTTTCCATACTCTGTTTGGAACATCACCATCTAGTGGCACAGAAGGAGAACGGTTGATTAAATCCACTGCAGTTCTCATTGCTTCACCCCAAAAGGATTTGGGTAATTTTGCATGAGAGAGCATACACCTGATTCTGTCATTAATGGTACGGTTCATTCTCTCTGCAACTCCATTATGTTGAGGCGTCTTTGGAACTGTCTTCTCAAGCCTGATTCCATGTTCTTTGCAATATTCTTCAAACGGACCCCTGTATTCACCACCATTATCTGCTCGGACACATTTCAACTTGCTTCCTTTTTCTCTTTCAACACTTGCATGAAAGTTCTTGAAGACACCAAGTACCTGGTCTTTAGATTTCAAAGCAAAAGCCCACACTTTTCTAGAGTGATCATCAATAAAAGTAACAAAGTATGAAGCACCACCAAGAGACTTACAATCCATAGTGCAAACATCAGTATGAACTAAATCAAGAACATTTTGCCTCCTATGAGGACCAGAACTACGAAATGAAATTCTATGTTGTTTTCCAACAAAACAACGAGAGCAAGTATTTAAAGGTGTACCTTTCATAGGAAGAGAATTTTTCCTGGCAAGGATGTTGAGTCCTTTCTCACTCAAGTGACCAAGTCGCATATGCCACAAGTCAGAAGAAGCATCTTCAACTGCGTTCACTTCCTCCTTGCTTAACTTTCTAGGCATCCTGTAGAGAGTAGTGAGGCTTTCTTCTTTTGCCACCACTAGTGACCCTTTGGTGAGCTTGCATATGCCAGCACCAAAGTAAGTACGATAACCCTCAATGTCCAAGGCTTTAACAGAAATCAGGTTGAGACGGATATCTGGAACATGTCTGACATTCTTCAATTGCAGCTTGCACCCAATGCTAGTTTCAATCCAAACATCTCCCATACCAACAATTTTACATACCCCTTCATTTCCCATTTTAACTGTGCCAAAATCACCAGCAGTATAAGATGAGAAGAAATCATGCCTAGGAGTGACATGGTATGAGGCTCCAGAATCAACAATCCAACTAGAATCATGGCATGCTAGATTTATAGAATTATCATCACAGACAATGTAAACATCACTATCAGATGCAACTGCAGTTGTGTCTTTATCATTTTTCTTCTCTTTGTCTTCATCTCTTTCTCTTGACTTCTCTCTTTTTAGGAACCTGCATTGTCTTTTGATGTGTCCCACCTTGCCACAATGATAACATTTCACTTCTTTTCTAGTCCTGGACTTGCTTCTTGACTGGCTACGACTGTCAGATTTTTCATGCTTATGGAAATGTCTGGTTTGACTTCTCCCCCGTGACTCTGCAACTAGTGCTTCTAACTGAGTGGAGGTACCATTCAAACCACGCTCCTTTCTTCTAGCTTCTTCATTCAACATGCTCTCTTTTACCATTGACATTGTCAACTTCCCATTAGGAGCTGAGTTAGTCAATGTCACAACTAGAACTTCCCAAGTGTCAGGCAAGGAACTAAGCAACAACAAGGCTTGCAGCTCATCATCTAATTTAATATCTGCTGCTGTCAACTGATTCACAGTATTCTGGAAAACACTCATATGCTCTGCCATTGAATCCCCTTCTTTGTATTTCATATTCACCAGCTTCCGGATCATAAATGCTTTATTTTGCACATTCTTCCACTCATACAGCTCGGCCAACTTCTTCCACATTTCTCTGGGCATCCGTTTCTGTGTCTACATGAGGATATACACTCAAATCCAGTCACTGCCTAGTCAAAACAACTGCCTTTCTATTCACCTTCTTCCACCACTTTCATTTTTATCCTTGGGTCGGGCAGTGTCCCCCTCAATGGGATCATACAAGTCTTTGTTGTATAACATATCTTCCATGAAGGTCTTCCAAAGTGTATAATTTGTAGAGTTCAGCTTAATCATATTTGGCCCTTGATTTTCCTCCATTTAAATGCACAGTACAAAACAACCTAAGCTCTAGATACCACTTTGTTGGGGAAAAAGCCAGAGATAACAATCTCTAATGAAGCAAATATTTTTCCCTTCACATGTGCAAATAAATAGGCACAACAAAAATATTCTTCCACAGGATAATATCAATGGCAGAAAAATAAATAGCAATGACACCATAATTTTTAACGTGGAAAACTCCCCAGTGTAGGGATAAAAATCACGGGACCAAGTCCAGCAAAAACTTCCACTAAAAATAATAATGGGTACATCAAGTCTTCCTAGAAATACTAGGGAACACCAAATCAGAAATACATTACCCAAAAGGTGGATACAAGCAAGCAACAAGAGAGAAACCCCACAACAATGAGTATAACAACTCAGCTCAACGAGAAGGCAAAACAACCAATAGAATATATCAAACAAACGAGCTCATTAGTAAGAATAACATACTGAAATTTCAGTAAAAACGGAGCAAGTTTGCTGTACCAACTTCCACCACCTGAACCCCCTTTCTTCTTCTCTTTTCTTCTCGCGCACCGTTCTGTTGCTCGTTTTCTTCTTTCACGCGTCGGGCACATGTATATTGCCTAAACCCTTTCTTTCCTTTTTATTTAAACTTTTAACTTTTTTTTTATGCCACATGGACTTGGTCCATTAACAACCATTCCTTTTTTTTTTTTTTTCTTCTTTTTACTTTTTATCTAGTGAGTCTCATTCAGGGGGAAACCCACCCAACATGTTGCAACAAAACAAAAAAAGAAACGGAATAAATTCTTGTTATCAGAATATTTATATCATTCTTCCCTTTTTTTTTTCTTTACATAATTTGAGGATTCAAGATTCCTTATACTTGCATCTTGAATTATCGTTTGCTTGATTAAGGAATCATAGAACTGATCATGATTGGAATAATCCATCAATCCGAACAAAATCACTATGCTAAAATCCAGTTTAACCTTGCATGCAGTCTGTACTGGTTTTGTTTTTTGTGGGGTCTGTATTTATTTCAATTGCATCCTAGTGTGTTTGGAAACAAAGATTCAAGGGATAAAAATGCTTTTGAAAGTGGAAGAAGCTAACGTGAGTAGCTTCTCTCTTTTAAAAATATTATGAAACATTTAAAAGTGATTCCAAATTACATACAATTAGTTCTTACTAAAATAAAGGTCAAATAATAGCATAATATAATGAATCGGAGATAAAATATTATGTTAGAAAGCAATGTATTTAATATATTAATAAATTATAAATTATATTTTTCAATATAAATTTTTATTTTTAATTCTTTAACTAGTAATCATAAAACCCTTCAAGGAAAAAAAACTAGTAATCATAAAAATGCAAATTAAAACGCAGCTATAACTAGCCATGGAGATCCCAAAAGTATCGCCACAAATAATAATAGCCACGTTTAAAGGACGGTCAGAGATCATCCAAATGTCAAGATCTATAAAGTGTTTTTTTTTAAGGCAGCATGACCCTACATCACCATTTTATCGATAACAAGAAAAACAAAAGAAAGCAATAAAAGCAAGGGAACATAAACCAACATTAATATACTAACATTTATCTATCTATAATTTTTTTTTTTAAAAACAAAACAAAATCCATACAAATAAACAACAGTCATTTAAATATAACATTAGGTTTTCTATTCTTCCTCAAATTATATTTTTGAGATTTAGACACAACCACCTGAAATCAACATATTCTTGAACAACATTATCATTATTCACCCTTCTGTTGAGACAGAGTAGAGTCATCCTCTGGCTCATCCATGATCCTATAACAGTGCTTGTGCATGCGAGTAATTACTTATATGGGAAATAGTATAAATGAAGAGAAACGTTCAAATACCCACAATTCATGGTATTTAAAAAGAATATGATTCTTGTCGATCAAATTCGTTACATTATTTGTACACCAGCCAATTATAACTTGATTATTAGTTGATAGAGTGTATATATTAGTTATCTAACACCAATTAACTAAAGGTCTTACTAATAAAGACATTGTTTAAGAAATTCAAATAAGATAATTATTTATTAAAAAGTTAATTATATCATTCCCCAATATATTGGATATTATTTTTCATATAAACTTACCATTTTAGACTACTTATACAATACAATATCTTTAAGGCACTTGTCAGCCTTTGACACCTTAACTTACATAAAAATAAAGACCGAACAATTTGAGCAACATGCTAGTATATTTATGGGTGTCTACTTGAAGAACTCCATAATCCAGAAGCCAGAGACACAGCCTACGAATCTGATGCCACTAAATCCAGATCCTGTTGCCAGTTGCACGAATTCATGTTTGGTTCGCTCTTTCCCTCCTGGGTTTTGAGTCATCATTACGATGTCAAATTGGAAAGAAGTCTTGGCAGTAGTTGTACTCTCAGGCATAGCGGGAAGAATCACGTCCACAACAATCACTTTTCCATCATCAGGAATAGCCTTATGGCAATTCTTCAACAGCTTCAAGCAGTGTTCGTCACTCCAATCGTGAAGTATCCACTGATAATTTTGGTCCAGAAAAGCTATGATGTCAGTAAATCAAATAATATTTGATTCTCTAATGTGATTACTTTAATTATTACATTTAATATTCCATTATACCTACCTTAGTTTAGAGTTTTAAATATAAATAAAATATTTGCACATGCCACTTCTGAAGGCTTAAGAAGTACTAGCTATAAAGTATAAATTAAGGTAGGAATTATATATCAAGTTCTTATTTTGTGAATACGAGAGTGAAAGAGGACAAAAATTGAAAGTTTTACTAGTTTTTGTTTTTTTGTTCTTGATCAAAGCCGGCCAAAAGATACCGAAATTTATTTTGAGCTAATAGTAGGAATTAAACAACTTAGAATTTGAGAACTTTTAGAAGGTTAATTCCTTTAGAAGCTTGAACCCACCTTCATAAAAATGGCATCTCCGTTAGGAACACTCTCAAACATGTTTCCTCCAAGATGCTCCACGCCTGCAACATTAAAATGATTCAAAATTTCAAAGCACGTGATATATATTAAAAAGTTGAGACGGCTTATTTCGATTAGAATTTGCAACAAATAAGTTAAATCACGATGAGATTTTCATACCGGCATAGGTAGGGGCATGTTCTACAACGTGAGGCAAGTCAAAATTAATACCCTTGACATGAGGATATTTGGATGTGATCAGCTTGAGATTGATCCCGAGACCACCACCAACATCCACCAGTTTATTGATGTGCTCAAAACCTTCATAGAACTCAAGAACACTCTTCATAACTATAGTGGTACAGTTGCCCATACCTTTATTAAAAAGATCATTGAATCTGAGATCAATGCTTGGATACTCAAATGCATGCATGCCATGAACCCTGTTGAATGGTATACCTCCTTCCAGGATTGCACCTTTCAGTTCGGTCCTATAAGTCAATGCAAATCATTCATTATATGAATTAAAGGAGTAAAGATTATGGAGAGAAAGAGAATAAAATATGAGTAAAAACATATTAATTAAATAAAAGAAAACAAATCAAAAACATCCTTTTAGTTTTGAATTAAAGTAATATGCACGATATCCACAAACATTTTGATACATATGTTTTTATTTTAATAATTAAAAAATAAAAATAAAAATAATGCTGATTTATCAAAATAGTATTGGATGTCATCGACAGTGCGTGAAAATTAAATTTTTTAAGTTTTTCTGATTAATAAGCATATATATTATCATCATCTAACTAAAAGTCTAATTAAACTAACCAACTTTCGGTGAAGACCTTATCCGAAAATAAGTTCAGGGTAGGTCCAAATGACACACCATCAGCATCAGTTACAAAATACTTAGCCGCAGGGGTGAGACTATATAGCCTCTGAGGGGTGCAATACAATATAGAGTGACTAGTTAACAGCCTCAGAACACGATCCAGCATTGATGGTGCTTCAGGGTTCTTGCTGCCAATCCGAGCTGCAATGTCCTCTGTAGAGAGCTTGACACCTTCACCGTCGGCTTTCGCTAAGATGTCGAAGATGCCAAGATCAATTGCAGACCGAACTGCCAGTGGAACCACCGTAGAACTCATCAACTTCATAGCAAAAACTATGCCATCTTCTTCTTCTTCATGCTGGACATGCTTGGCAGCTTCAGTACCGTTGTTGGTACCTATTAATGAAGGAGCCATAACAATTAAGGATTTTGGAGATAGAGCTAGAAGATGTTATGTGTTAATTGAAGGTGGTTTTAGTCCATGAAGTGTGTGTACTTATAGGAGGAGATCCTACTGTGTTCCTAGAAAGTGTCTCTAACAATAATAATAGAATAAAAGAAGAAAGAATAATGATATAAGAAAATCTAGAAACAGAAGGCTACAACTAACCCAGTCATCATCAACTAAAAACAGAAGGTACAAACTAAGGCAGAAAACAACATATCAGCATATTATTTAATTAGAGAATTTGCTATCCTTGTGGTTCTACCGACTTAGGGATTAGTCTGTAAAATTATGTAGAGGAAACCAAAAAAATATCAACCACATGGTGTTTTTAATTTTATTATTATTATTATTATGAGCAAAACAGCAAGTGGTGTTCACACGAGTTTTTTTATTAATATGTAATAACCCAAAAACAAAAATTAAATTCCAAAAAATCCACTTTTCTAAATTATGTATCAAAATGCCCCATTTTTTCGCCCCATTGGGAAGTTGGCTTTGCCTGAATTCAATTCTTCCTCTTTTATTTCATTGGACGTAGACCCTACTTGCAATTCTTGATTCACGTTGACTGGAACCTGGGCCTGCATTCTTGTTTCCCACTTGACTTTTTAACTTTCAAAATAAGGCATCTTTCATTTGAGCTCCAAATAAAACGTGGGTCTAGTGCTTTGTTTTCTTAATAGTTTATATCATGGAGAGTGTCGTTTTTTAAGAATTTCATAAAAAAAACTATGTAATTGTTGATTTTATGTTTTTGATTTATATTTTTGGTGGGAAATTATATTAAAAATTATTGAAAATTTATTTTGTCTGAACCGTTGATTATAAAGTGTAAATACAAATGATGACTCTTAAATGTAAATAGTAAATACATGTTATCTTTGTAAATATGCACTCTAGCCTGTTATACGTGCAACGTAGGTGAATATTACTTTTATGTGATATTAAAAGGTAGATATAAAAAAAATTTGCATCTTTTTAAAAATAAATAAATAAAGGAAGAATATTGTTAAAAAACAAAAAGGTGGAATAATGTTATTTTAAAAAAGTTTATTTGAATAGAAAATTTAATGATAATACAAAAAGATTATGTATATAAACACCATAAAAAATATTCCGATTAATCAAAAAGATGGTCACTTTCTTCCACCACTTTTTTTTTTTATAAGCCAAAAAATGTATAATATATGAGTACCTCTTTAATATTGTACTTCTGTGAACACTAATAGTAAATATATATTTCCCAATTAGCAAGGGGTGGTTTTTTTTTATTTATTTATAAAATGAGCAAGGGGTGGTTAACACCTACCACATTTGTTTTTTAATTTTTTCGTTTAAGAAAAATATGTAAGTCGTATGTCAATTTTTTTTTTGCTGGAAAGTCGTATGCCTCGACAACCACTTAGGTTGTTAATTACCCTTTTTTTTTAAATATAAATATGAGCAAGTGGTAAGTGGAGCATACGACTTGCCCTAAACACTTTTTTGGGTTCTTGGGTCATAGTGTTTACACATAAGCATCCCATCTCTATAATTCACTATCTTTAAAAATATTACTAAATGAGTCTCAAAAATAACCTCACATTGATACATTTAATCAACAACTTTACTAATTGACCCACAATATATTATAATATATAATTTATGAAGCACGGGTTCTAGCTTTAGCAAGTATAATTAATTTTGCTTCCACTCTCATAACTCTCCATTTCATCTAAATTGGTGACATGTCAATCTCTTATATTTTCACCAATTTTATTTTAAATTTCCATGGAATTTGGATAGTTAACATGAATGTGGACAAATGGTTACAAGTTCTACTTCAAATATTTTTTATTTTAACATGGAATTTGAATGATAACATGTTAATATATATTCATAGTATTTATCTAATAATTTTTTTAATATATAATCTTCTAATGTTCATGTTTAATTTATTTCTAATATGTAAGTTTAATTTATAAACTAGTTTAGATACTAATTTAATAATTTTTAATGATGATATATGTACAAAAATTTTCATATATGTTATAAATATTTTATTAACTTTCATCCCAAACAACAATCTTATCCATCAACTTCTCCTAAAAAAATTTAACTAGAAGTCAAAATCCATATTTTAAACAGTTCATCATTATTTACGACGACTAACGATTATCTTTGTATTATAACAAGGAGGCAATCACACCATAGCAAAAATCATTAGATGAAGAAAGACCAATATCGAGCACCAAAAAAAAAAACAATATCAGGCAAAGAGGAACTTTTACATCCTGTTTTTTATATATGTTGTATTATCGGTAAAAATATATATGTTTATATTTTTATCCTAGACCTACAAAATGATTTTTGGAGAAAACAAAATCATATCTAGAACCTAATCTATGGTAGGAAACTCTGGTTAAAATTTGGGTTTAAAATTCAGACGGAACCCGATCTGCGTTTTTACTGACAGTAAAATGTTACTGAGCAGAAAACCTAATTTTGACCTGAGAACGAAACAGTTTAGTGTTATATCATATTTCCAACGATATAGGCTATTTTGATATCATTACTCAAAAATAAATTATTATACTTTTTACGGACAAAATTTTAAAGAAAACGCGCGTAAAACCTAAGTCGGGAAAATGACGGAGCCGGATAGGGAACTGCAGAGACCCGCCAAGATATCGGGGCAACAAGTCAAACATGACAACTCATGAGTCATCAAATCATGATGACAACACCATAAATATCTAGATATTTAGTTAAAAATATCTAGATATTTCTAATGTGCAATGACCAAAATGCCCATAAGTTTGTGTGCATTTTTCCTCCTTGCGCTAAGTGACTCATCCTCCCCCCTCACTCACTCAACCTACACGACCACATAATCCCCCACACTTAGCAAAATTCTTCATCTTCTACACAAAGAACATACAAAGAAACCCACAAAAAACTCCATTGAAGAAACCTTGCAAACTTGAACATTTCTTCACTTTCTTTCATCATCTAGAGGTAAACCCTTACTTCTATGATCTTAGTTATCCTTGTCATCACCTTAGCTCTCTTTATCATCCACTATTTCGGATCAAAGGAGAAGAATTGAAAGAGAATCCTCAATTTTTACAAGAAGCCTTTGTTAGAAGCCTTGAAACCTGGTTGGGGCAGTCACAGGGAAATTGTCGCTAAACATTATTCCATCGTTGGATCATTCTCAAATTTGATATTCATATCCAACGTTCAGAATTGTGAACAAACCTCCAAAGTATAAGATATTCAGTTCGGACAGTGGACTTAAAGGGTAAGAAACTCAACCCGTATACCACCTAACCTGCAATCATAGAACTACCATCTGAGACTCGTTCACCATTGGATCAGGCTGAAACTTTGTGAGAAGGTTTAGGAAATATAGTTTTTCGGTGTCACCGTTTAATTTTGTAATTAAAGGTCTGTGGATAGAGATAAGGATCTCGAACAGTAGCCCTATTTTGGTAGTTTTTCCCTAAGATTATTGAGCTTACTTTTGAATCCGACTTCCCCTAGTACAGGCGCGGTTCCCGTAATTTTTCCATCGATTTTGTCTTTTGATTCAAATAGATTTATTGATTGGAACCCTATTGTTGATTCTGTTGGTATTTCTGTGTTTTCGGTGAATTGTTATACTCATATGTGTAATCGATCGGGACGGAAAATGGAATGGTGGATGTGTGGGTATGGATGGTGGCAAAATTGTGAATGTTATTGGAAAGCGTGCTGAGATTCGTGTCAGAAGCGCACACGCATTCGGAACTTGTACGGGAAAGCATGCAGTCAATAAGTTGGGAGAAAGAACCATCTTGTCGTCGGAATGGATAAGTAGTATATACTATACTAATGGTTTAGGGCGACCTAAACCCTACTAGTGGTCGAGTAATCGACAAGACCAAAATCACATTGGAAACTACCCCGTAATACCAATGATGATTTGGGGATTGTAGGTTTATCGCCGTTAGGATAAATTTTAGAATATTCGAGGATGTCTGATTTTGTTATTATTGAACTCTTTGTGATGCGATGGTTGTGGTAATGTACTATATGTGACGTTTTATTTTTGTCTGAATATTTTATTATTATTTTATTGTGCGTGATCTGTTTGTTATGATAACATGCTTAGTTGGCATTTAAGCAAGGATATGTGTCATTCGGAAGATATGTACGTGGGTGAGAGAATGATTGTGACTTAGAGGTGCCTAGCCTAAATTAATTATTTTATAGATAAGATGTGACATGGAATGTGTGTGGAGACTGTGATGGTAGGTTGATGCACTAGGTTGTAACAGATGCAGGTCGAAGAGATTCATATATATGCATTGTTGTTCACAACCGTGTGTTGGGAACACACAAGGTCCAAATTTCTCACGGGACCATCCCAACTTAGATTTAGGTTGTGTAGCTATAGTGTCATTGCTTTGAATGAGCACCTTTGAGAGTGAACGAAGGTGTGCACTGTATGAATTGTGCAACTATAGTGTCATTGATATTCATGAGCATCCTCGAGATCGAACGAGGGTGTGCACCGGTTAATGGGGACGCGTCGCTTGGACGACTGACTGACATCTCTAATAGAAGACTCTATGGAGGAACCGATTGCGGAGCAGTTGGATGGAACTTCGTATGAACTGGATGCTGGAGGACGAGCCGTGGATTCGAGTGGTAGAGTTTAGGGAATATGGCCAGTGCGTCTTGTGAGACGTTTTATTTTCCGCTAATTATAACAGTTTGTATAAGTATGTACCTATAAGGGATCCTACTGATAGGATATCCTAAACATTGTTTTGTATTATGATGGTTAGAGATATGTGTATATGTATATTATAATTATGGTGTGGTGCGTTACTTTCTGTAACATCCCTAGCTGCTTTATGGATTGACGATTGTCCCCACAAACCAACACGGATCTTTTCAGCTTGCTTTGTCCTCACTCACACGCTTCCTGGGAAAACATCACAGGAGGTCACCCATCCCAGAATTGCTCCAAGTCAAGCACGCTTAACTGCGGAATTCTTAAGTGATGGGCTACCGAAAAGAAGATGCATTTTGTTGGTATAGGTAGTACCAATCAATTCATATAAGCCGCCATCAACTGTATAGTCTCATACCTACACAGTCTCATGATCCCTCTCATTCCGGTGTGTAATCGGTTCATTCATGTGTTCCTCCGCCTAGAAGTCTGTCAGGAGCCGCTCCTTGATCGTGCCTTCTTGCACCGGTGACCACTCCCCGCCCTCGTCGGCCCCGGGTGTTACATGCCCACCAGCTTCCGCTTGGTTCGTCCCCGAACCACACCGTACTGGGAGAGGTGCCACCCTGATACCATTTGTAACATCTCTAGCTGCTTTATGAATTGATGACTATCCCCCACAAACCAACACGGATCTTTTCAGCGTGCTTTGTCCTCACTCACACGCTTCCTGGGAAAACTTCACAGGAGGTCACCCATCCCATAATTGCTCCAAGTCAAGCACGCTTAACTGTGGAGTTCTTAAGTGATGGGCTACCGAAAAGAAGATGCATCTTGTTAGTATAAGTAGTACCAATCAATTCATATAAGCCACCATCAACTGTATAGTCTCATACCTACACAGTCTCAGGATCCCTCTCATTCCGGTGTGTAATCGGTTCATTCATGTGGTCCTCCGCCTAGAAGCCTGCCAGGAGCCGCTCCTTGATCGTGCCTTCTTGCACCGGCGACCACTCCCCGCCCTCGTCGGTCTCGTGTGTCACACTTTCCGAAGTTGGATGTGTTTATAATTAAGTTTTTAATATTTTCGTATTTTTGGGTTACGTTTAACATTAAGTATGCGGTAAGTTAAATGAATAATCAATGGCACAACGGGGTGTCTCCGGAACCAAGTTTCAAAACAAAAACAAACAAAAAGTCATCCAAATGCAAGTCGAATATATTTTATTAACTTTCATTCCAAACAACAACCTTACTGATCAATCCCTCCAAAAAAAAAAAATCAAACAAGTAGTCAAAATCCATATTTTAAATAATTCATCATTGTATACAACAACTAATGATTATCTTTATATTATAATAATGAGACAATTTGACCACAACAAAAATATCTGATGAAGAAACAACATTAAGGCAAGGAGGAACCAAATTTCAAAACAAAAACAAACAAATTAAAAAGTCATCCAAAAGCAAGTAGTCGGCACAACATTATCGGATGAAGCCCCAATCCTTAAGCGATAATTAAGGAAAAAATAAAAACACACACAATAGACAACATCCTCATATGAATAGTCAACCTTGATATAAAGCTTAAGGAGAAAAGCTTCAAAAAAAAAAACTCACGAGACAATATAGTATGACTATATGGCTGAAAAGGAGGGCTTACAAAGTGCTCAATTGTCTTGACACAATGGGATCCTTGGTGGAATGTTAAAGAAAAAGATCAAAAGACACACAAGAGACTTTATCCTCATATGAGGAACCATTCTTGATACAAAGTTTAAGGATAAAAACTTCAAAGAAAAAAAAACTCCTGGGACAACACAATATGAGAAAAAAAAAGAATTTATTATCTGGTTCACAATTTTAAAAAAATCTAAAATATGTATAATAAAAAGCTGGTCCAAACAAATCATTCTTACCGCGCAACGGGTGGGGTCAACAACTAGTTTACTTTTAATGTACAATAATAACTCACTTTATTTTTAAGCATCAGGTACTTATACAAGCACCTCAACTCAAAAAAATTGGTGCTAACAAGCACCCCACTCCAATGGTGGGTTCTTAAAGAACATAGCACCCAATTTTTTCACTTTTTTGAATTCTTAAATGGGTCCCACAATTATGTACCACTCTTTTTTATTTTTTATAATTTAAACACATCATCTCTCAAACCCAACAATTTCTAAAAAGTTCTTAAATGGGCCCCACCAATGATCACACGTCCTAATATTTCATCAATAATTTATTTTATTAAAACAATACACCACTCATCAAAGAATCAACTGTAATTTTTTAATTTTAAAAATATGAAAGTGATCCCACATTAGAATAAGAAACTGGTGCTTGTGGAAGCACCTCATATAAATTTGTCTTCAATGGTGGGTGCTTGGAGATGGCTCAATTGTCATGACAAAATGGGGTCCTTGGTGGAATGCTAAGGTTTAGCATCTTAAAGTTAAAATCAATAGGAGCAATTGTAAGGCATATATGGGCCAAAGGTTGATTCACAATTTAATCAATATAGATAATTGGAGTTATTGTTTTTTTTCTTTCTTTCATCAGAATCTGCAAGTTTAGTCGGTGTAAGAAAAGTTATTGTTTTCAAACAAAATTTACATACGTTTACGTCATATGTTTAAATAATATTCTACAGGTTATGAGCAAAAAAGAATTTATTGTCTGGTTGTCAATTTTTTTTAAAAAAATTCTAAAATAAGTAGAATAAAAAAGGGGTCCAAACAATTCATTCCTACCGCACCACGGATGGGGTCAACGTCTTGTTTATTTGTAAATTACAAGAATAACTCACTTTATTTTTAAGCAACAGTGCTTATACAAGCACCTCAAAAAATTTGGTGCTAAACAAGCACCCACTCTAATGGTGGGTTCGAAGGGTGTTTAATAAGTAAAAAGTGCATAAGTAACTATTATTGTGGATGCTCTGAGAATTTCTTTTTAGCAAAAAAGCATTGGATTTTAATTTCAAGTAACCAATTGATTAATTATTTTCGAATACTATAGTATTTGTTAATAGTATCATGTCGTGCTTAATTCAATAAAAACTTTAGGTCATATATAATCACTGATCAAGAAATGTGCTGACACCTGCTCATTAATTAGTTTCAGAATTTTTTAAACATTTATTTCAGAATTTTTGCTCGCAATGTTATGGTAATGGCCACAGGAGAGGCTCCAGCTGAAGTTGCCACAACTGAGCTTCCAGAGTTTGTGAAGACTGTTCAAGATGCTATAAGAATCTCTAATTCTTTTAAGTAATGTATCTAAGATGGTTAAAATGGGGTTTTTATCACTGTTTCTGACATAATTATTTGGTGATGTTGGCTGCATAGTGGGACAAAGTTGAAGATAAATATACAGTGAGTTCACTAGCCGTTGCTGGTGTTGTTGCATTGTGATTTGTGGGGCTAAGTGGGTTGATCTCAATAGGTTATTTAAATGCTCAATTTGCATTTTTTTTGATAATTTAATGTGTTTTAATAAAAGAAGAAAGTGCAATATTCAAATAATTCCTTTTATAGTCTATTTTGGCAGGGCAAAACTCGAAGACTTTAGTTGGCAAGAAAGAGACTCTCCACTATGGGTGTTCACGGGTCGTTTTTTCAAACAAATCCGAACCAATCAAAATCGATTGGTTCGGTTTGGATTTATAAATTTTTTGTCATGAAATTCGAATCGAATCAAACCAATCGAAAACGGTTTGGTTCGGTTTGGTTCGGATCTTACCCGAAAAATATTAAAAATATATAAATATTAAATATAAAAATAATAATTTATACATATAAAAATAAAATATATTAAATATAAAAATATTTTGGTATTAAAACATTAAAAAATATATAAGTATTAAAATATAATAAATATTAATATTAATATTATATATATATATATATATATAAAGATATAATAATTGGTTCGTTTTGGTTCGGATCCTGAATCCTTGAATCTGAGAACCGTTGTCATCGGATTTGGGTTTGGTTTGGTTCGGCTCGGATCGAATCCGAACACCCAAAAAATCCGAACCAATTTAATTGATTCGGTTCGGATTCTCGGGTTGGCCCGAACCAACGAACACCCCGTCCCTTATTGTTCAATTTCATGGTCGAAGAGAGTAACAGTTGAAGATCAAAGGAAAAAGATAATGAACAAGTATTTTAAGATAATAAATAATATAATTTGTCAAAAAAAAAAGATAAATAATATAATAATTGCTGAATTATAGGAAAAAGCGACATAGGACTCGGAATGGTAATTCTCACAGTATTGTTAAATTTTATTTTTGTTGTCATTCCTTCTAGCTCCTTTGTTATTTTTTCAAGCATTTCTTATATGATGATGTTCATCCCATCTGACTAAATAAATCATTTGAGAAAGTAAGGTTGTATATAATAAGGTTTTGAAAAAGAGGTGATATTAATTTTTGTGTAAAGTATTTAAAAACTAATGTAAAATGAGGCGATGAGGCCGACTATGCTAGAAGAAGGATTTCGACCATTAGTTGGTGAGGTTAATTCAATTGAGCATTAGCTAAGCTACTTCCTTTCCCCTTCCTATGAGTTTTGAAAAAGAAGTATTTCTCCTAACCTTTTTTTTTTAATATTCGAGAAATGTTTATTTACCGCCAACGTTTTTCATTTTCCAGAATTTTTTACTAGTATATTGTTTGTCCGAGTGATTGAAATCCGGCTTTTTATCAAAATGGGTTCTTTTTAGAAATTATTTATCACTTTATGATTATTTTGAAACTATTTATTAATGGGGGTCCTTTTGAAAACATGGCATATTTTATTTTTTTCACTGACGGGTTAAAGGCGCCAATGACGGCGCCTATCATTATTAAAAAAAAGATAATTAATAGCAATAACAAGTGGCATAAAAAAATAATAGCAATAACAATTTACACCAGTAAATATTTATCAATTATTACAGTATTAAAACAAAATTTTACCTTGTAAGAATTAAAATAAAGTTACCAGCAATTTTAAAGGAACACTGCTACAAAAAAATATTATATTATAAGTATATGGACTAACGATGACATTAATGATAAAGTATCTATTTAAAACAACAAGAGGCAATAAAAAAATCCCCTAATAACAAGTAGCAAATAATATCACAAGAGACATAAAAAAATAATAGCAATAACAATTTACACCATTAAATATTCATAAATTATTACAGTACTAAAAAATTTTTTACCTTGTAAGAATTAAAAGAAAGTTACCTGCAATTTAAAAGGAACACTGCTACAAAAAAAAATTATACTATAAGTATAGGGAGTAACGATGACATTAATGATAAAGTATCTATATAAAACAACAAGAGACAATAAAAAAAATCCTTTAATAACAAGTAGCAAATAATATTACAAGAAGCATAAAAAAATAATAGCAATAACAATTTACACCAATAAATATTCATCAATTATTACAGTAGTAAAAAAAATTTTACCTTGTAAGAATTAAAATAAAGTTAACAACAATTTTAAAGGAGCACTACTACAAAAAAATTATACTATAAGTATAAGGAGTAACGATGACATTAATGATAAAGTATCTATTTAAAACAACAAGAGGCAATAAAAAAAATCCTCTAATAACAAGTAGCAAATAATATCACAAGAGGCATAAAAAATAATAGCAATAACAATTTACACAAAAAAATATTCATCAATTATTACAGTAGTAAAACAAAATTTTACCTTGTAAGAATTAAAATAAAGTTACCGGCAATTTTAAAGGAACACTGATACAGAAAAAATTATAATATAAGTATAGGGAGTAACGATGACATTAATGATAAAGTATCTATTTAAAATTATAGCTGTGTTCTTTTAAAATTGCAGGTAACTTTCTTTTAATTCTTACAAGGTAAATTTTTTTTACTACTGTAATAATTAATGAATATTTATTGGTGTAAATTATTATTGCTATTATTTTTTTAGGCCTCTTGTTATTGCTATTAATTGTCTTTTTTTGGGTAAAGTAATATTTTGATCCCTATACGTGACACGAATTCTTGATTTGGTCCCTATATAAAAAAAATTATTAAAATAGTCTCTATACATACAAAAATGTCTCCATTTAGTCCCCGCCGTACAAAACTTTAGGGACTGATTTGATAATTTTTTGCTCGTATAGGGACCAAACGGATAACTTATAGGGACCAAATGGAGACATTCTGTATGTATATGGACAATTTTAATAATTTTTTATGTATAGGGACCAAATCGAGAATTCGTGTCAGGTGTAGGGACCAAAATATTACTTTAACCTTTTTTTTATAAATAATGGTAGGCGTCAGTCTGACTGGCGCCTTTGACTCTGGAAGGCGTCAGTCTGACTGGCATCTTTGAAGGCGCCAATCTGACTGGCACCTTTGACCCGTCAAAGTGAAAAAAATATAATATGTCATGTGTCCAAAAAGATCCCATTGATAAATTGTTTTAGAATAATCCTAAACTAATAAATAGTTTATAGTTTATAAAATGAACCCATTTGGGTAAAAAAAAAAAGCCTTGAAATAAGCAATGGTTGCGTTTATTCTCGTTTTTCAAATATTTTTTATGGAAAAATAAGCAAAAATTGCCATTAACGACTATAGTCGGGATCGAACCATAACCTAGAATTTGAAAGGCAGCACGCTAAAAATAGAAAAATTACCGCCAATTTCAGGGGAAGGAGAAGCCTCAACCTACCAAAGAGATTCATCATGTTCAAGGGTTAGGTCAAATTTAATTTTAATATATTGTGAGAGAGAAAAATACACTTATCTAATCGTATACTGATAAATCATAAAAAATATTTTATTATTTAGATCTCTGGATTTCAATCTTTCACAAGTGGCTTCATCTGAGCTATTCCCTTCAAAATATGCTGATATGTCGTGTTTATGGTCATTTGAGGAAAAATAATGTTTATTGGTTCAAGCATCATTAATAAAAAAAAATCCATATATTTCATTAAATTAGAATGTAAGGATTGAATAATATTCCGTATTTTAATTCAAAAACAAATCATCCCTATCCTTTTTTAAAGTCATAAAATCGAACCAATAGCTTAATCATAGCATATAAATATAAATGAATATCAATATATGCATCATATCAATTTAACATAATAAAATAAAATGTGGTTCAATAAATTATAATGGTTACTCATATGGGAATGTTTTTAAATTTTTAAGGTCACTGAGTACAAACACGCAACTTAAGAAATTTGAATTTTGAAGGCAATAACTATTATTACTCTATGCAAAGCATGAAAATATTGAAATTGATACTCGAAATAATCACATTCAATTCAAATTATTGTCATCAATTCTGATGTTCATAAATTCTTAGGTTGTTTGTGGACTATATATCATATATTTTATTTTATTTTCCAATTTTTTCTAGATTTCTTGTCTCCTTTCCCACTCATCGGTTACTCTCTTTATTGGTTTTTTCAGCTTATCATTGCACTTCAATTTTGATCCTATTATGTGATGTCTTCAAACCGAATCGACACGCTACGTCTTCACACTGTGAATTGACGCCATATCACGCTAAGAAGAACAATTTAAGTACTACATGTTTTGGGGAAGACTCTTTATCCTCACCGTTTATCCTTCTAGTTTCATTTGTAAGTCAATTTTTTTTTCCTCATTTTTCCCTCTCTGTCATCGGTAAGATAGATGATCATGCAAATTCTAAATGATAGCATAGGTGGCTGGAGCCAACCTGTTTAGTTGAGCAAACTCAGATTCATACTTGCAGGTTAAGGATTCATACATATGCATGAAGCCGCATGTAATTGCTACTCATAGCCAACTGATTTTAATGCATCCAATTTACAAGCTGTCACACCCTCATATACGATATCATTAAAGGCTATTGGTTATTGCACCTGCTCGGTTTAATCTAACTAATGGATCATATGGAGCCATTTCCTGTAGATCTTATTTCGGAGGTAACAGATTCTAAGGCTAAACGTAAGCTTTTATTTTGTTTATTAGTTGTTAGTGATGTGACTTTGCTACCATTTTAACTTTTGTTTAGGACATAACATGCTTGCACAATGTTAATGCCCTCTTTGTTGTTCAGTCTACCAACTTCAGTGTATCTATCTTTATAATCTTTATCTAAGGTAAGCTTGTATGTTTTTTATTCCCTTTATTTAGCATTTAAAGTTTGTTTGTTGAAGTTATGAAAATGAACAGTATTTACAGAAGTTAGTAGTGCTTCTAGAGTTTATATTACTAAAAGTTTATATTTTAAATGATAATAAAAAGTTGTCAATTTCAGAATATTCTAAATTCTATTTTAAGGGGGAATTTTTGATTTATTTATTGTATTTATGGAATGTTTTAATATACTTGCATGAATTTGATGCTAGGTTTTAATCTCTGATTTAAAAAATGTGGGAATAATCATAGTAATAAGCATGTGAGCATCTAATAAATTTAAATATTAAATCAAATATTACTGGTTTGGAAATAAATGGAAATTATCAATGCAAATAATTTTTTTAAATCAAAAACCATTACAAATGGTTAATAGTTAACTTACACTGGAAAAATATGAGAAATAAATCAAATAAATTTTCAAGAAATAAGGAAAAAACATGATAGACAAATTTACTTTCTAAAAATAGTTAACTTGCATGGGGAAAAGATGGAAAAAATCAAATAGATTCTCAAGTAATGTGAAAAAAATGATATGATAGCTAGATATATTTTCTAAAAGGGTTAACTAGCCCAGGGAAAATAGAAGCTACAAATAAGATAAAGTTTCAAGAGAGAAAAAATAATATGATAAATAAATATATTTTTAAAAGTGATTGACTTTCACGGGAAAAGAGGAGAAATAAATTAAAATATTTCATGAAATAAGTTTTTTTTTCTTTCATATGATAGATAAACATATTTTCTAAAAATGATTAACTTGCATGAGAAAAAACATAAATAAATATATTAGATTTTCAACAGAGAATAAAAAAAATATGGTAGGTAAATATATTTTATAAAAATAGTCACTACAAAAAAAATGTTATTTAGCGACCGAAAATAGTGACCGAATTTGTTGGTTGCTATTTGCGACCGAAATGGCGACCGATTGTAGGATCTAAATCAAACACTGATTAGAGTTGATATTGCGACCGAAATAGCGACCGAAATAGAGACTGAGTTAAAGGAAATAGCGACCGAAATGGCGACCGAAATAAAGGAAAATAAAAGTAAAAAATTTATGACTTTTTAGCGACCGAAATGACGACTGAGTTAAATACAACGGTTAAATTTATTTATCATTGCGACCGATATTAAATCGGTCGCTAAATGGCACGTAAAAATTAAAATAGAGCGTGTTAGCGACCCAATTTTAAATCGGTCGCTAAATTTATGAATTCAAATTTCAAATTAACCCATTTAGCGACCGATTTAGAGACTGATATCATATCGGTCGCTAAAACGTGCTAAAATGAAATTAATCTAGAGCCATTCTGCTATCGATTTCTGCGGTCGAACTTGATTAATTTGTGTGGCGACGGATTAGAGACCGAAATGTTCGGTTGCTAAACTTAAAATCCCTAAAACATGAGCCCCTTCCCCTTTCTTCCCCATTTCTCTCATTTCTTCTTTGTTCTTCTCTATCGCGCCTCCCTGGTCCTCCCGCCGCCACGCAACACAAAGCTCCAACCACCAACACCAACACCGCCACCACCAACATCGGCACCACCCACATTCTCTCTCTGTAACCCTGTTCTCTATCTCTTTCTCCCTTCCTCTTTTTCTTTTCACTGATTTCACCCTTTGTCTCTCAAGTGCACCACCACCAACACCGCCACCATCGCGCGGCCTCCCGTGACATCGCCACCACCACCACCAAGTCGGTAGTGAAGAAACCCATTCTTAGGTAACCCTCCGTTCTCCCTTCTCCTATCTTCTCTGTTTTAATGTATATATTTAAATTGATGTCTTTTCTGCTACGATGGCACATGATGGATGGGAAAAAATATGATGAGAAAAAGTGATTGAATTTTTGTGAATAAACCTTGTGTTCTCGATTTTTGCATATAATCCAAACATTTAGGATCTCATATAACTCAAAACAATAGAGCAGATGCTTCTCATTGGCAACAATAGGCAACTATTTTGAATAAAATTTTATCTTCACATTTATGATTTAGTTTACTAATTCATTAATACTTAGTGTATGTATGTTTAATACATCCAAACATGATAGATGAATCTACTAGCAGATCCTTATGATGTTGCATTGTCTAATTATCCCTTTTTGATAATCATATGATGGTTATTATCCACAATGGTGTTTCATCCTGCTACTTTTTAAGTCTCTTTTATGACTTGGACTTTTGGAATTTGTTGAAGTGGGTTTCCCTTTCAAGTGAAATAATTAAAGTGTACTGTTCTTGGACTGTTGTCTTTCTTTTGTAGTTGCTAAAATTCTGTAGTGATATCTTGTTTGTAGTTTGTAGAACGTGTTAGCGACCGAATACTCATTGTAATGTATTATGTGAATTATCGTGTTGTTTGGTAGTGGAGAGCTGAGCTCAATATGATGTGATCTTGTTTGATTGTATGCTGATAATTTAATGTTTATGCATGTGTTTGTCAATATGTGTTGTTTGTTAGTGGAGAGCGGAGCTCAATAGGATGTGATCCTGTCCGAAAGGCGGGATGCTGGTTGTGTGCTGATAATTTAGAAATTATGCATGTGTTTGACAATTAACTGCTACTTGTTAGTGGAGAGCGGAGCTCAATAGGATGTTTGCCAGAAACATGATGTGCCGTCATCATTCAAACATTATTCACATTAGAAAGCAGCTCTGTACACAATATTATGAAAGCAACTCTGGTTTTCTACTCATTTGTTTCACTAGACAATGGAGCTTTCCAGAAATAGTCGTTGATGACCATCCTTACTAGGTTATCTAGGCATTTCTAGTAGGAAAAATCCTCTCTATGACCATCCTTCAAAACAACGTAAAAGCATCTGCTTTCGGAAAACTACTATGTTTGCTAATCTGTAAAGTTGCATGTGAAGTTGCATTTCTTTGTTCTATTTTAACATGCTAGTATGCTACATGGATCTTTCCATCTTTTCTTATTATCACTTGATGAAGTTTAGACATATGACTTGATTTCCTTATCGTTTTATCAGAAAATGGATCCGACTTAATGTTTTGAGACAGCCATCCATATAGACCAGGTACAGTATCTCATCAACTTAAGAATAACGATCGGATTCAAGTAATGATGGTTAAGGCATAAACTAATCATTACTAAATTGTTCTTGTGTATTTGCAGGATTTGATTTCAATCCTCGCGATCATTCTACCGTCGTTGGGGACAAGAAATACCACGTGTTGTGACTATTGAAGACAAAAGCGGAAATATGTTCAATGGGAATATAGTAATCCATGAGGATCGTCCATATTTTGCAATAGATACAAATGGTATCAGGGAGTTGTATTTTTTGTCCACTGGTGCATTGACAAAGTTTAATTACTTTGGGGGTTCTCGCTTCTACATGTTCATCCCTTTGGAAGATTGATGAGTTTTTATATTTTGATTAGTACTTATTGACTGTGGCATGTTTTTATGTTTTGATCGTTAATTAGTACATTATTAAACTTTTTTTTATAAACAATTATTAAACTTGCATTAATTAATGTATATGTTTTCTTGATCATATTGACTGTGGTGTTTTGGATCGTTAGTACATCATATTTACGTTTTCTATTTATTCAAAAAAAAATATTGGTGTATTTTGTTTATATCAGAAATTAAAAATCAATGGGGTAATAGTTGAAAAACAAAATTTGGTCGGTAGGATTAAGTTACAGGAAAATTTTTATAAAAAAAAAATTCAAAATTTGCGACCGAAATAGCGACCGAATATCGGTCACCAAATGAGGTTATCAGAGCATGCGACCAACTATATAGCGAGCGAAATATATAATTTTGTGACCGAAATATCGGTCGCAAATTTGCGACCGAAATAAAAATTCGGTCGCTAAACATTTAGCCACCAGGGTTTCTGCTATCCCCTTAATTCGGTCGCTAATTCGGTTGTTACACAGTATAGCAACCGAATTATCATGTTTAGCGACCGAAATCTTCGATCGCTAAATAGTTTTTTTATTGTAGTGAGTTACCTTGCACGGGAAAAATGGAGTAATAAATCAATTAGATTTTCAAGAGATATTTATAATAATATAATACATAAATATATTTTCTAAATATATTTTCAATTACATATTTTTTTTATAAAATCCTAAAAAAATAGTATTCACCTCTCCCAACCAGGTTTTCTCCATACGCAAGAGCTAGGGATCGAATCCCTGACCACTTGCTTAAGGAGTCCAAGCTCGTTACCACTTAAACCAACCACATGTTGGTATCAAAATCAAGCTTTATGTTATTGAGTTCTTTGAAGACATTTAATTATTTTATAATGCATGTAAGTCTTATGGAATAATATTTATTATCCATGTTACCGTTGCATGACAGCCATGACTTCCATCAGCTCAGAAAATTTTCTAAATTGAAATTGTTAAAATCTTATTTGTAATCTACTATGTGATAAGGTGAATTATAAAAGGATTAATTATTAATGATTTTGCAGCAAAAAATGCAAGAAAGATAATATTAAAATGATTATAAGAGCGCATCATTTTCTCAGTTTGCGCAGGACACACAAAATTTCAGGGTCGACCCACAACAATATCGCCACGAATAAAAAACGGTGAGAGATCACCCAAATGTCAAGATCTGCACACTGCTTGTGCATGCAACACTAGTGGAAAATATACATTAGATGGTAAATATTTACGTCAGTTAACCAAAAGTTAGACGTTAAAAAGGAGGCGGTGGCAGTTTTGTAAATATCAGACTTCATTAATTCAATTTTAACGTCAGTTGTTGTAAGGATTGACGTTAAAAGTGAAGTGACTCGCTTTTAACGTCAGTTCAATAAACAACTGACGTTAAAAGTGAACCTTTTAACGTCAGTTCTTCATTGAACTGACGTTAAAAGTGAGTCACTTCACTTTTAACTTCTGCTCTTTCATCAACAGACGTTAAAGGTTATTTTAATAATTTTTTTATCTAGTATACCCTTCCGCATTGCCTTCCTCAAAGTTTCAGTTTCACAATTGCTTTGATGTTTTGTGTTTCTGTTTTGAAAACTAAAATATATGTGCGAAGTATAAGTTGAATCAATAACCCAAACCAGATCTCATTCATTGAAAGGGTTTAAAATCCTTTAAAATCCTATAAAAAGTTACATTGATAGGGTTTAAAATCCTATAAAAAGTTACATTGAAAGGGTTTAAAATCCTAAATATTTGTTGAGGCTTCGTTCCCTTCACGGGTGAGCAAGAGAGGAGAGTCGAGCGACCGAGTTTTCCAGAGCGGCAGAGCAAGGGTGCACCCGATCTGTTTCAGCAATGGTCTTGGAACAGTCATTTGCTTCCAAAGCTGACATTCTGGTGTTGTAGCTGCCGATTCTCCGGAAATATGATAAGGTGAGCAACTCACACTATGTGATTTACACAACCTTATCACCCATGTTATGTGATTTATACAACCTCAGAAGTTGTTTGACCATTAAGAAAAAAAACTTTGTCTAGGAATAGGAAGAAAGAGTAGTGATGAAGTTAATCTCCACGGCAGAGCCATATTGTGAAGCAGAAAATTAAAAGGATGGAAGGAAGCTATTTATAGGAGCAGGGGATGGAGTTACTAAGCTATTCTGATTTTCTTGAAAACTTACCTATAAACTTAATGCTCATTAAGAGGATTAAGTTACAAGGTGCATGGGTAAGTAGCACAGTAGTCAAAGGAATGAATTCTTGCAGAAACTTATACACCTTTAACATCAGTTGTTTAATACAACTGACGTTAAAAGTGTTTTTAAAATAAAAAATATTTATTTTTAACGTCAGTTTTTTATACAACTGACGTTAAAAGTGTGGTTTTTACTTCAGTATAATAAATAGCTGACGTAAATAATCCTATAAATTATAAACGTGCAGAATGAATATTGGAAATAATGTAATATACGGGAACTTGACAGTCATAAATTAAGTTGACGTTAAAAATGAGGTGGTGGCAATTTGTAAATATTAAATCACTATTTGCGTCGATTTGTGTAAAGAACTTGTGTAAATATTAAACAAGTTTATTTTTAATCTTCATTAATTAGCTTGAATTAGTAAACATATTCTTGTGAAAATTAAAATAAATAAACACTTAACATAAAAGTGTTATATGTATAATCAAATCGTATCTCATTGAAGCGATTCATAAGTTACAATTACATGATTAAAAGATAAAAAATTTCTGCAACATAGCACTAAAATATTAAAAAGTTTCACTGCTCAACATCAATTTCTTATCGTTTCTGTCCTCGTAAACTCTAATGGATGCATCGATCCCCTCCCCGCTCATTTGAAGTCCTTGATGCTCCATTTGTGCTTTATCCACAGATCGCTTGGGAGGAGATGGAATAAAGTGAGGGAGTCATATTATGTGATTTACTCAACCTCAGAAGTTTTTTGACCATTAAGACAGAGACCTTTAAGTATAGGAATAGGAAGAAATGACAAAAGTCTCAAATGTGATAGAACCATATTGTGAAGGAATAGAAAACGCACGAAATATAGAGGAAAAGAAGAGGGTGTATTTACTGGAAGCGATAATGAAGAATGACACTTTATATAGAGAATAGAGTCTCTCTGATTTTCTTGAAAACTTATCTATAAACTTAATGCTCATTAAGATGATTAAGTTTCAAGGTGCATGGGTTAGCACAGTAGTCAAAGGAATGAATTTTTTTGCAGATATACACTTTTAACGTCATTTGTCTTCAAAAAATGACGTTAAAAGTGCTTTTAAAATAAAAAAATATTTATTTTTAACGTCGGTTTTTTAATACAACTGACATTAAAAGTTTTATTTTTACTTCAATTAAATAAATAGTCAAAGGAATTAATGTTTTTGGATAAAGGTATACACTTTTAACGCCAGTTTCTTAAGACAACTGAAGTTAAATATACGACCTTTAACGTCAGTCTTTACAAACAACTGACATCAAATTTTGTTTTATTTTGGTTTACACCCGCGCGCCTTCTGCACTTCGCTCTGTATGTCTCTTTTCTCTTTTCATCACGCTCAACCCTCACTCTCAACCCTCACTCTCACTCTGCCCTAATCGCGAGCTCATCTCCACCGCAACCACCGCGATGGCTTCTTTGCCACCACCGTGAGGTACACTATTAACCCTAACTCTGTCTTTCCATTCATTCTTTGCAATAACTTGACATCTCTCTTTCCCCTTCCCGCGCACTAACTCTCCTTGTCCCTCTGCTCTCAGTAACCACATCGAACGTTGGCCACCACTCAAGCTCCCCTCCCCACCACCACGCGAGCACCTATTTCTGGTGAGTCTTTATGGGCACATTTTTTTATTTTTGGTTTTGAGTGTATGTTGAAACTGTAGTCTCAGTAGTTGAAACTTGAAACCTTGAGTTTGAGTTGTTTGGAATGTACGTCTCTATTTTTGGTTTTGAGTGCATGTTGCTCTGCTGGTTGATCTGTCACGGCCGTGATGCTCATCACGGCTAGGTTGTGATCAGTTCCTGCCTGTGATGGTGCTGGTTCGATTGGCACGTTACGGCCGTGATGGACATCACCGCCAGGCCGTGACCAAGCTTGGCAATCTTCAAAAACTATAGTTTTCAATCTCCCGTATTGTCCTTATATTGGATATATGTTTTGTATATCTACAGGACCTATCTAGTTATGGATCGTAGTTGGATGGTTTGTAAGCGCACTAGTGCTGAGTATTTGAAGGGGGTGGGAGAATTTATAGAATTTGCTCAAAGGAATGTTCCTAATAGTAATGGAATGTTCTATTGTCCTTGTGTCAAGTGTTTGAATACGAGGAAATGTACGGTGAAGGATATACGTACTCATTTGATTTGTGAAGAGATTTGCTTGAGTTATACAAGATGGATATGGCATGGTGATGTGTTGTTGAGTAGTACGGCAAGTGTCTCCCAAAGTGAGGATGTTGACATAGATATGGAGGATGATCGAGTAGAGGACATGATCCTTGATATTGGACAAGAATCTTTTCATCGAGCTCATGTGTATGATAGGTTGTGCGGTGATGCGGATAAGCCTTTATATCTAGGGTGTACTACTCAAACACGGTTGTCTACTGTGCTAAAATTGGTTTTGTGTGAAAGCGAGAAATGGTTGGACCAATAAAAGCTTCACGGAATTTCTTGAAGTGTTGAAAGACTTGCTTCCTGGAGGACAACATATTGCCTGGCCGTAACTATGAGACCAAGAAGGTATTGTGTCCTATGGGTATGTAGTATAAGAAGATACACGCATGCCCCAATGATTGCATATTGTACACCGGTGTTCATGAAGACAATCACGATTGCCCCAAATGTGGGTTATCACGATACAAAGTGAAGGGTGGTGATGATGATGATGATCTTGATGATGTGAGAAAAAGGGGTCCTCCTGCGAAGGTGTTGTGGTATCTTCCAATAATTCCAAGGTTCAAGCGATTGTTTGCCAATGCGAAAGATGCGAAGAATCTTAGATGGCATAATGATGAGATGAAACGTGATGGAAAGGTTCGTCATCCTGCTGATTCTATTCAATGGAAGAATATCGATACTATGTTTCCGGATTTCGCCGATGAGCCAAGAAACCTAAGGCTTGGACTTGCTATGGATGGAATGAATCCTTATGGTAACATGAGTAGTATTCATAGTTCATGGCTTGTTCTGTTGGTAATTTACAACATGCCCCCTTGGTTGTGCATGAAGCGCAAATACATGATGTTGTCTATGATGATTTCGGGCCCAAAGCAACCGGGAAATGACTTAGATGTTTATCTAGGTCCCTTGATTGAAGACTTGAAAACGCTGTGGGTGGAAGGTGTTGATGTAGTTGATGGGTATTCTCATGAGACTTTCAAGCTTCGTGCCATGTTATTTTGCACCATCAACATTCAGGGCAAGACAAAGGATGGTGTGAATGCTCGTCTCGACCTCGTTGCTATGGGTATACGCGAGCAGTTAGCTCCAGTTGTTGAGGATGGTAAGCGGACTTATTTGCCGCCAGCATGTCATACTTTGTCAAAAAAAGAGAGACAAAGTTTATGTGGGTGTCTTCAGGGCATCAAAGTTCCACATGGTTACTCTTCAAATATGAAGAGGCTTGTCTCTAGTGATCTTAAATTGGTTGGCTTAAAGTCTCATGATTGTCACATCTTGATGCAACAACTTCTTCCCGTTGCTATTCGTGGTATTGCTCCAAAAAATGTGAGACATGCCATTACTCGGTTGTGCTCATTCTTCAATTCTATATGTAGCAAGGATCGGGAGGAAGTGCTTCAAGCACATTTGTATAGGAAGGATCGGGAGGAAGTGCTTCAAGCACATTTGTATGTATTGAACAACATCGAATGTGTTCAGCCTTTCTTATTTGAACATAAAATAAAAGTCAATCAAGAAAACCCTCGAATGAGCGAAAGGTGGTTGTTGAACAAGCATAACAAGACTTTCTTACCATGGTTCAAGGAAGAAATGCTTAAGGATGGTAGTACTGCTTCTGATGACGTAAGATGGCTAGCACGCGGGCCTAGCTTCAACGTCATATGTTGGAGCGGATACGACATAAATCACTTTTCCTTTTATACAAAGGAACAAGATAACAAGAGTACCATGCAAAATAGTGGGGTTATGATCATGGCCGAAGCAATGTACTTCTCTAGTGCAAAGGACACAAAACCCGTTAAAGCACCGAGACCTTACTTTGGATATATTGAAGATATTTGGGTGCTCGATTACACTAAGATTACGGTGCCGGTATTTAAATGTAAGTGGGTTGATAGTAACGGTGGTGTACAAACCGACGAATTGGGGTTCACATTGGTAGACCTCAACAAGTTAGGTCATATAAATGTGCCTTTCATAATGGCTTCCCAAGCAAAACAAGTGTTCTACATCACTGATCCTTCTAACAAAAGGTTGTCCGTGGTTCTCCAAGGAAAAATCATGTATAATGGTAGTGATGAAAATGAAGATTCAAATCTTGATATTCCTGAGACTCCTTCTTTTTCAACAAACATGCTTACTATAATCGATGAGACACAGGTGGACG
This sequence comes from Sophora flavescens, assembly GCA_030762895.1. Lineage (NCBI taxonomy): Eukaryota > Viridiplantae > Streptophyta > Magnoliopsida > Fabales > Fabaceae > Sophora > Sophora flavescens. The sequence goes on from CM061065.1 coordinate 166,295,320, forward strand.
ATGTACATGCCACTCGTGATGATCATCACGAAGGGATATTGATATAGGTAGTTTAAACTTAGTATACATTTATTTTTATTTATATTTTTGTATTTATTTTGAGTTATAACTTATGTTAATAAATATATATTGTTTTTGAACATGTACATATGGATCATTGTTCCATTTTTCCTTTGCAATTCTGTAATGTGTGTGATATTCTGTGTTACTGGGATATTTACTGAATGCAGGGATAGCTGAGGGGAGTGATATTTTTAACTGAATTTTAAAAAAATACTATTAACGTCAGTTGTATCAAACAACTGACGTTAATAGTATTTTATAAAATATACATTACACTATTAACGTCAGTTGTTTATTACAACTGACGTTAAACTTAAGACCTTTAACGTCAGTTCTTTATAACAACTGACGTTAGTTTTAACAAAATTAACGTCCGTTCTTAAAGAACTAACGTTAATTTTTACAAAATTAACGTCAGTTGTGTTAAAGAACTGACGTTAATTTTGACAAAATTAACGTCAGTTGTGTTAAAGAACCGACGTTAATAGTTTTATATTTAACATCAGTTCTCAATTGACGTTAAAATTTTAACTTTTAACGTCAGCTGTATTTACGTCAGTCAGTATTCTGACGTAAAAAATCAATTTTAATTGGCGTAAAAAGTACTTATTGCACTAGTGCAAGTTACTCCCTCCGGACTCAATTATAAGCAAATTTAACTAATTTCACATTTATTAAGGAAGTTGGTTAATTTAATTTAATTGTCTTGATTTATGTAAAAAAAATGAGTTACAATTACTAATCTATCCTTTAATTGTCTTGGGAGTGTGCAATGCTCTTGAAAAGATAAAAGGAGAATTGGTTGGATTGGTTAATTTTCTTGATTTTTGAAACATTAACATTAAATGGAGTTGAATTGATTGAATTTTACTTATATTTAAATTCATAAAATATAAGTACTTTGTTTTGCTTATAATTGAGTCCAGACGAAATATTATTTATGTGGGAAATAGTGTGAATGAAGAGAAACGTTCAAATACCCACATTTTATAGTATTTAAAAAGAACATGATTCTTGCCAATCAATTTCGTTACATTATTTTTACACCAACCAGCTATAACTTAATCACTAGTTGACAGAGTGTATAATTTAGTTATCTAATACACCAATCAACTAATAATCAAGTCATCCTTGAATACTATAAAAAAAGACAGAGCAATTTGAGCAATATGATAGTATATTTATGTGTGTCTACTTGAAGAACTCCATAATCCAGAAGCCAGAGATGCAGCCTACGAATTTTATACCACTAAATCCAGATCCTTTTGCCGCTTGCATGAATTCATGTTGTGTTCTCTCTTTCCCTCCTCGGGTTCCGAGTCATCATTAAGATGTCGCCTGGAAACTAGTCTTGGCGGTAGATGTACTCTCGGCATAATTGGAAGAATTGCGGCCACAACAATCACTTTTCCATAATCGGGAATAGCCTTATGGCAATTCTTCAACAGCTTCAAGCAGTATTCATCACTCCAATCGTGAAGTATCAAATGAGAATTTGGGTACAGAAAAGCAATGATGTCAATAAATCAAATATTATTTGATTCCCTAATGATTACTTTAATTATTACATTTAATATTCGTTTCTTTAGTTATTACATTTAATATTCGTTTGTACCTAACTTAGTTTATAGTTTTAAATAAACTAAGGTAGGAATAAAATAAGGTAGGTATAAAGGAATGTTAAATGAGTTGCACAGTTATACAATTGCAACATTAATTAGAGTAAGCTTAAATGGACATGAGTTACTTGTAAGAGTTATTTCTATAAGAAACTGGTTGTTATATATATATATATATATATATATATATATATATGAATCCCTTTACTAAAAAGAGAGAGAAAATAAAATATTGTATTGACCACTTTCCTCCAAAAATTAAAATAATAATAAACATAAATAAAGATGTGTGTAACTTATGAGTTCATTTAGTAAACTTTTTTGAATTACATCGTTAGAGTGCATGATTGCTTAAAGAAGTCTAAAAACAAAATATTGTGAAGTTGCAGGATAAGACTCATAAAAAAATAAGTTAAACAACTCTATTGAAAATGCTGTCGAGTTCTTATTCCTCGAGTACGAGAGTGAAAGAGGACAAAAGTAGGAAGTTTGACTGATTTTTGTTTTGTTTTTGGTTTTTTGATTAAAGACAAAAGAGACTCAAATGTATTTGAGGTAATACTGGGAATTAAACATTTTAGAATTTGAGACTTTTTAGAAGGATAATTCCTCCATAAGCTTGAACCCACCTTCATAAAAATGGCATCTCCATTAGGAACACTCTCATACATATCTCCTCCAACGTGCTCCACGCCCGCAACATTAAAATAACTCACAATTTTAAAGCACATGATGAATATATATATCTAGAAGTTGTGAAGGCTTGTTTCGATTAGAATTTGCAACAAATTTAAGTAAGTTTTTTTATAAACAAAAAGTATATTGATTGAGTACAAGGAGTACTCAAACCCGTATGCAAAGTTTCCTATCTTTCTAATTCCATTAGGATCAAACTAAAGATATTACTTCAACCTAAAGCATAAAAAAGCTATAAGGTTGACATCAGATCATACCGGCATAGGTAGGGGCATGTTCTACGACGTGAGGCAAGTCAAAATTAATACCCTTGACATGAGGATATTTGGATGTGATCAGTTTGAGATTGATCCCAAGACCACCACCAACATCCACCAGTTTGTTGATGTGCTTAAAACCTTCATAGAACTCAAGAACCCTCTTCATAACTATAGTGGTACAATTGACCATAGCTTTGTTAAAAACATCATTGAACCTGGGATCCACGCTTGGATACTCAAATGCATGCATGCCATAAACCCTGTTGAATGGTATACCTCCTTCCAGGATTGCTCCTTTCAGTTCAGTCCTATAAGAATGCAAATCATTCATAATATGAACGAAAATGTTTTTTTACAACAAATCCCGACAACAATAGGGGACACCGCATGTTTTTCTCTCTCACCTGTTATCGGGTCCAGTAAAAATTCATATAAATCTACTGTGTTGGACAACAAATCTGTGTCCAAATAACACTACTCTTACATGGATTAATAATAATAATAAATTCACAGCACTCATATTAGACTTCACTGTTTAAAAGTGTGTATGGCTTTTTTAAATGGTCATTCGAAAAAAGGTGTTAAGATTCAGGAGAAAGAAAATAAAATATGATAGGATGAATTTTTTTTTGGTCAAATATATTTTTAGTCGCAAGAAAATGAGCCAATTTTGGTTTTGGTCCCTGTAAAATTTTCTTTGTTTTTATCCCTTTAAAATATGAAATTACTATTTTTCGTCTCTATAAAATTAGCAACTTTTGTTCTTGGTCCCTATTCAAATAAATTATTTGGTTTTCATCCCTCAAAAATTTGATATATATCATTGTTTTTAGTCCTCTAGCATTCATTTTAGGGCAGATAAATAAAATTCATCATTCAGTTCTAGAAAAATTTTAGGGTAATCACATGCTAACATGATACCACTAATGTTCTAGGGTATCACTTGGGATGATCGTGTGACCTTTTGCTAGACAAATAAGTAGTTAATAAAAGTCACATGATATTAGGGACCAAAAATAGTAATTTCATATTTTGGAGGAATAAAAAACAAAGAACAACTTTTACAAGGATAAAAACAAAATTCGTTGATTTTATAAGATCAAAAACATATTTAACCCTTTATTTTTTTTTTTATATTTGTGAATAATTGCAAAAATCATGAAAACTAATGACATTTTTATTTTTTTATCAAAAACATGTTAAATGAAAAAACAAATCAAACACCCTACCCTTTTAGTTTTTCTGATGGAGAATGCTAACAAGTGTCTTTAGGGTATTGTTTAAGGAACTAAAAAAGGAAAATTTGTATGGGAAATAGTGTATTTAGCATTTCGAAAAATATAAAACTTAATTAAATTTTCAATACAAATTTTTCATTTATGGGTTCCTTAACCAGACACTCATTAACAAGACCATTTTCTTAAATCATCTAACTAAAAGTCTGATTAAACTAACCAGCTTTCCAAGAAGACCTTATCCAAAGGTAAGTCCAAGGTGGGTCCAAATGACACACCATCAGCATCAGTCACAAAATATTTGGACGCAGGGGTGGGACTATATAGCCTCCAAGGGGACTCAAGCCCTTGTTGACCATCTTCATCAGCAAGGGAGCAATACAACATAGAGTGACTAGTCAACAGCCTCAGAACACAATCCTACATTGAGGGTGCTTCAGGGTTCTTGCTACCAATCTAAGCTGCAATGTCCTCTGCAGAGAGCTTGACATCTTCACCATCGGCTTTCACTAAGATGTCGAAGATGCCAAGCTCAATTGCAGACCGAACTGCCAGTGGAACCACCACAGAACTCATCAACTTCATAGCAAAAACTATGCCATCTTGTTCTTCTTCATGGACACGCTTGTCAGCTTCCCCGTTATTGGTTTCTAATGAAGGAGCCATAATAATTAAGGACTTTGGAGAGATCGAGAGCTAGAAGAAGTTATGTATTAATTGAAGGTGGTTTTAGTCCATGAAGTGTGTCTACTTATAGGGGGAGACCTTATTGTCCCCAGAAAGTATCTCTAACAAATAGAATAAATAATAATGACATTCTTGAGCCCTTTTTCTTTTATATCATTTTTTTATAACCTTTTATATCATTTTTTATACTTACTTTCTAATCATATATTAATCAAATTATTTTTGTTTTATTCACAAAAATAGATTAATGATGAATGATTAGAAATTAAATATAAAAAATGGTGTAATAAGAAAGTGGTTAGGTCAACAGTTTTCTAAAAAAAAACATATCACTTTGTTGTTTGATAATAAGATTAGACTCATCTAAAAATGATCTTTAAGTGTAAAATGAGTAAGTGAGGATAACATTTAATTAGTTAAATTATGTATTAAGATTTCAAACTACTTTAATATTCAAAGCTCCCTTTAGAGGATATTTGTCCTTGATAATTTAATAAGTTTTAATAAAAAAAATAAAGTGCAATATTCAAATTATTCCTTTTATACTCTAATTTGGCAGGGCAAAACTTGAAGACTTTAGGTGGCAAGAAAGAGACTCTCCACCCTCCCTATATTTCAATTTCATGGTAAAAAACAGTTGAAGATCAAAGGAAAAATCTAATGAACAAGTATTTTAAGATAAATAGTATAATAAGTGTTGAATTATAGGAGAAAGAGACATAGGACTTAAAATGATAATGCTCAAACACATTATTGTTGTTGTTTTTTTTTTTTTTTTTTGTGTCATTCGTTCCCGCTCCTTTGGTGTTTTTTTCAAGCATTTCTTATATATATGTGGATGTTCGTCCCTTTTTCGTGCCCTCGTTATTATTTTTGTATAAGAATCAAATAATCACTTGAGAATGTAAGGTTGTATACAATAATTTTTTTAGAGAAGAGGTGGTCTTAATTTTTGTGAAAGATATTTAAAAAATATTTAGTATGTAAAACGAGGCGATCGATGAAGGCCTGACTACGCGGGAAGAAGGACTTCCACCATTAGCTAAATTTCACAGGTTGGGGAGGTTAATTCAAATGAAAATTAGCTAATCTGCTTCCTGGTCCTAACTCTTAACCTCTTTTTCTTCGAGCAATGTCTATTTACCTCCAATTTCAGGGGAAGGAGAAGCCTCAATGTACCGAAGAGATTTATCAGGTTCAAGGGCTAAGTCAGATTTAATTTGTTAAAGAAAAAAATTACAATGTCATTTAATCATGTAATGACAGATCACTAAAAATATTTGCTATCGTTATATTACTTCAAAAGCCACATATATAATTGGATTGGTTAATAATGTAAAAAAATTTATACTAACGGTATGTTAAAATTAAACACTAATATTAAACCTTCTTACTTATTAACAAAATAAATAAATTAATCTAAATATTATTTACATGAAATTTTGACCAATGAATACGTAATTATGTGCAAATAAATAAATTAATCTAAATATTATTTACATGAAATTTTGACCAATGACTACGTAATTGTGTGCAAAATTATTGTATTGCATATTTTTAAAAAATTCAATAATGGTTGATCGCATTAATTAGAAGTGATCAACAACCCCAAATAAACCCTTTTTTTTTTGACAAAACCCCAAATAAACCTTACTTATATTATATGTTAAGGATTTTATTTTTAATGTCGTCACTTAAAAGAATACAAATTATCTATTTCAATTTTATGTACCAATTGTTGTCTCGTCCAATTAAAATATGACAATAAAAAAAGAGGTTACATATTATTTTCCTATTAAAATTATTTTAAAAAAATTATTATATTATAACTTATTTGTTAGTGAAACATGGTTGAGAGGACACATGATTTCTATTCCACTTTAAATAAGACTTTACTCCACCATTACCTAAAATTGCATGAGCAATTAATAAAACAGAATATGCAAAAGTATGTAAAAAGTTGCATTCTTGTTAAACTAATGAGTATAAATATATGGCTGGTTTCAAGTCTCCGAGTTCCTCGTTGCCTCGTTGGGAGTAGTTGGGTTGGGATTTGGCTGTTCTGAAAGATTTTGAGCTAATTAACTATATTTTTTAAAAGACATTCATACTTACATTAAAATTGAAAGAATATAATTGCTTGCTTATTCAATTTCATGATTGACAAATATATACAAAAGAACCTAGCTGTTACCACAGCAAATCAGGCTTCTAATTTGGCTATTCTAGGATACAATCTGACAATATCAATTTGCTGTCAATTTGGTAATCTATATAAGGAAACTACATAATACAAAATAATTGAGATAATTCCATAATCTATCACACCCCCGCAGTCGAAACAAGAGGGTCACGTACGCTGAGACTGTTCCGGAAATCTTCAAATAAAATGAGGGGCAACCCCTTAGTGAAAATATCCGCAATCTGATAACGAGAAGGAACATGATGAACACTGACCTCTCCCCGCGCAACCTTGTCTCTGACAAAGTGAATATCCATTTTAATATGCTTTGTGCGCTGGTGTTGAACGGGATTCCCGGAAAGGTAAATGGCACTCACATTGTCGCAATAGACCATTGTAGCCTTTCGAACAGGACAATGCAGTTCCAAGAGTAGATTACGAATCCAGCAGACTCAAACAACATTAGCCACCCCCCTCCGCTCGACCTCGCACTAGAACGAGATAGAGTAGGTCATCGCTTTGACGACTATGAGATCAAGTTGTCTCCCATAAACACACTATATCCTCGACGTGGATCGTCTAGTATCGTGGACATCCACCCCAATCGACATCAAGATAGGAGACAAAGTCTCGCAATCGAGGAAGGATAAAGATGTAAACCTAGATGAAGAGTGCCTTGAACATAGCGTAGGACACGCTTTAGAGCGCTCATATGCTCATCCCGGGGTCATGCATATGGAGGTAAATCGTGAACAGCGTAGGAGATATCCTACTTGTAAATGTGAGATATTGTAGAGCACCTGCAAGATCTGCGATACTTTGTCGGATCCTCATATGGATTACCTATTTTAGCACTCGACCTTTGGTTTAGTATCAACCTGGAGTAGGACTTGGTTTGCAGGAAGCCATACCAAAGACGGTTGATTATTTCCTCGGCATATTTCCGTTGGGACAGAAACAATCCTCCCGTGTGTCGGGTCACACTGATTCCCAAAAAATAATTCAAAGAACCTAAGTCCTTCATAGCAAACTCGGAGCTAAGACTCGCCATTAAAGATTGGCGGAGAGCATTAGTAGAAGCAGTCAAGATAATATCATCAACATATAACAATAAGTAGGCCATATCAGACCCATTTCGATAAATGAACAGAGAATTATCTGATTTGCTGTTAGTGAAACCAAGGACAGAGACAAAATCAGCAAACCTGTTATACCACGTACGAGGAGCCTGCTTAAGCCCATACAAGGACTTTCGCAGTAAACAGACATAATCTGGATGCACAGAATCCCTGAAGCCCATTGGTTGATGCATATAAAATGTCTCATTTAACTCACCATGCAAAAAGGCATTTTTTACATCCAACTGATGAATTTGCCAATTTTTCGACAAAGAGAGATTGAGTACTGTCCGGATAGTTGCCGGTTTCACCACTGGACTGAAAGTTTCGCCACAATCAATTCCAGCCTGTTGAGTTTTACCATCACCTACAAGACGGGCTTTATGCCTCTCAAAAGAACCATCAGACTTTTCTTTATGAGTAAAAATCCACATTGACCGAATTACATTAACATCGTGTGGATTCGGCACTAATTCCCACGTCTTATTTTTAATAAGAGCATTAAATTCATCATCCATAGCCAATTTCCAATTCGGGTCGCGAAGGGCGGCAAGGGGGTTACGGTGAAGTGGTGATTTTGTAACCATGGTATTATGAGCCTGGTAGGATGCATATTTTGGATTGGGCTTATAGATACCATGTTTGCTCATGGGTCACGGAGCTTGAAGAGGAGAAGGTGGGGTGGAATTTGTGTGGGATGTTGCTTCGATCCATCATGTGGGCTAGGCAGTGTGGGCTGATTTGGTGAAGACTGGGTCATGGGAAGGGGGCGTGGGAGGAGTTGGGTCGGGTGTTTCAACTGCTAGGCCGTGGGTGGGGAGAGGGAGGTAGGTCAATGTGGGTGATTGTGATGATGGATGTTGAAGATGGTGGATCATGTAAGGAGAAAATCCACTATCTAAAAATTCATAATCGGTGGGTTTTGATTCATGAACCTTAGCAAAGGGAAATTTGCTCGCCAAAATAAACATGTCGACAAGTGATAATTTTATGACTTGACAAATCAAAACACTTATAACCACGATGATGCGAAGGATACCCCAAAAAGACACAAGGAGTAGAACGGGCTTGGAGTTTGTTTATGGTAGTAGATGGAAAAAGGGGATAACACAAACACCCAAAGACTCTAATGTGAGAATATGAGGGATCTTTTTGGTAAAGCATTTTCAAGGGGACTTGTTGGCTAATAACTTACTCTAAGTATATTATGTAGATATGTTGCCATTTGCAATGCATGATGCCAAAATGAAGGTGGTAGAGAAGCATGAATAAGAAGAGTTCTCATGATATTATTAATTGATCGAATTTTCCGTTTCGGCTTTCCCATTTTGTGACGAAGTATGTGGACATGAAAACGGAGAGCAATGCCATTCGACTCACAATTTCAGTAAAAAGGTTATTATCAAATTCCCTCCCATTATCACATTGTACATTTTTAATGTTATGTTCAAATTGAGTACGAATATGAGCGTTTAGTGTTGTGAAAATGGAAAAGACTTGGGATTTTTTAGCAATGGGAAATGTCCACAAATATTTTGAATAATCATCCAAAAAAAAGGATATAATATCGATGTCCCGAGGAACTCAATATGGGAGATGTCCAAAGATCACTATGAATAATATCAAAAGGCATAAATGTCATAGATGTGGATGCAACAAAAGGTAACTTAATATGTTTTCCGAGCACACAAGATTGACAAACATTAGACCTAGAGGTACTAGTACAATCAATCATTTTATTATGTCTAAGTGAATCTAACACCAAAGTTCCCGGGTGACCCAAACGATCATGCCAAAGACTCAACGCTAAATAAGCAGAATGAGGTAAACTTGGATATTGATTGGTGCAGGTGATGGGGTAAAGCTCACTGGTGCTATCACATCTCATTAGCCGCATCCCCGTCTATAAATCATTCACAGAAAATCCAAACTGATCAAAAATCACACTCACATTATTATCAATAGTAAGCTTTCTTACTGACACTAAATTTTTAACAAGGTTAGGTGCATGAAGGACATTTTTTAAAGATAACGGTGGGTTCAGGGGAGGCAAGGACGTATGACCACAACCATGAATTGGAATTGATTGACCACTACCAACAATAATTCCATTATTCTTGCTCATATTAAAATAAGACGAGAGATTACCTTGTGTTGACGTCATGTGAGACGTCGCCCCGATGTCCATGTACCAATTCGGATCAGGTTGAGAAAGGGACATTGTGTGCATTGCTGATTCGATGTCGGTTGGAGTCCATTGCGGAGCTGCCGCATAGGCCTGCTGCTGTGGTCTTGGACCCAATACTCCAGGCTGTCTCGGCCCAGGTTGAGTTGGGTAAGGGCATGGAGGCATGGCCCAAGGAGCTTGCATCAACGCCCACCAAGGAGGTTGAGTCCACTGCCGCTGCATCGGCTGTCCACCACCGCTGGCCTGATCACATCCGAGGTGGCCACCACATCCACCACCAGTCTGGTTGCCGCCACTAGACTGTCCGCCACTACCACCGCTATTTTTGTGGCGGTTTTTGTTGTTGTTGCGGTTTTTGTGGGACTTCGCACCATCGCCGCGACCGTGGGAATTATTGCTTGGATGAGGTGTTTGGGATGAGGAACCATCATCCTTAGAATAATTATTGGCAACAAGGGCAGTGGAACCATAGTCTTGTTTTGCTCTCTCCATAACGATGGTCTCTTCCAAAGCGAGTTTGGATCGAAAGTAGCAAAACTAGGTAGGGCCTTCTTGTTTTGCATCACAGTGACAAAATTAGAGTACCGTTCATCAAACCTTGCAGCATTTTCAAAACCATACCGTGATCATTGACGGGAGCCCCGACATTGGCTAGTTGATCGGCGAGACTTTTGAGACGATTGCAATACGCATTTGTCGTTGAAAAATCAGCAAGAATAATGTTGGTGAATTCCTTATTAAGATACATAGCTCTGGAATTCTTATTGTCATGAAAGAGATCGGCAACACTTTGCCATGCATGTTCAGCTGTGTCGTCGTCAATGAGAATGGAGGTGAGGATGTCAGTGGAGACTGTGGCATAAATCCATTGCAAAACCACTGCATCAAGCCGCTTCCAGTGAGGGAGATCGTCGGCTTTGGTCTTGTCAGTCGCCGCCTTCTCTTTTGCCTCTGTGGGTGGGATGATATGTGGAAGGACATCATGAACCCTTGCTTGAACTTTGAATAATGCCGCCCAGGAATGATATTGTCCAGATTCGAAGTCCAGTGTAATGGGGACAAGAGTTTTCACATTGGTGACAGACAAGGCAGGATGAAATTTAGGAGTTTCAGACATGGTTGGTGGCAAAAGAAGAGGGATAGAAGGAAGAAGGATAGGGTTGTGGAAGCCAGAAAAGAAACGCTAGTCTCTTGATACCATGAAAGAATATAATTGCTTGCTTATTCCATTCCAAGATTGACAAATATATACAAAAGAGTCTAGCTGTTACCACAGCAAATCAGGCTTCTAATTTGACTATTCTAGGATACAATCTGACAATTATATCTGACAATATCAATTTACTATCAATTTGATAATCTATATAAGGAAACTACATAATACAAAATAATTGAGATAATTCCATAATCTATCAAAAATAATTCATGTTTCATTATTAAATTAACTCTCGACAATTTGGATGAAGATCACACCAATAATCAATAGTTTTTGGGAGCGTAAAGACTTTGGTATGGGCTTATATATTCCTCCTTATGCGTGTAGCGTATATGCATTTGTATGGTGGGCATATCTACATGTAAATATTACAAATTGAAATCTCTATGATTTCTTTAGTATTACAATTATCTATCTATCTATAAAAAATCAAATAAAAATACAATCCGATATTTTAACAATAATTCACATACAATTAATAATTTTGAGTTTAATTGATATACATGACAGTATAAAATCCTTTTATACAGACATACAATCATAAATTGTCACGTTAGTACATTTTTTACTCTTATCTCAATCGCCTTAAAAGTCATCAATAACAAAATTGGTGATTAGTTGATAATTTTAAAAACTTTACATTATCATTATATAACAATTAAACTCTAATTTTATATGCCTATATTTTATCTTTAATATTGTAAATGTCTTCTATCTTTTTCTTTATGAATCTTCCACGCCAAGGTCAAAGGATGATGCCAAATGTGTGGGTCGGCAAAGACTTAGCAAATGGTTGATTTTTCTTTTCTTGTTGACACTGAATTTTTCTTTTTAGAAAAAAATCGTTGAGTTAGAGTGCATTTTTAATTCTTAAAAGACCATCATCGCAAAATTTTAAGGTTATTGAGTTATTCTTCATGCAGAATAATGCTAAACGGACACAAAATTAGGGACACTTACTGTTACAAACGTATAAGGCAAAGGGTAATTTTGTGATTATGAGGAAAATGTTCCCTCCAATCTTCCCTCCTTCACTCTATCTTCTCACTGCCCCGACTGTCTGGTCTTCTTCACTTTATCTGTTTGCCCTCCAAGCTTCCCTCCTTCACTCTATCTTCTCACTGCCTCGACGCTTTTCTTCTTCACTCTGTCTTCTTCTCACCGCTCGACGATTTGTTTCCGAATGCCACCACCACCCACTCGCTCTTTCTTCTTCACTATTTCTTCTCACTGCCTCGACGCTCTGTTCCCGAATGCCACCACCACCCACTAGCAAAGCCCAGTGGCAGCCACAGCGGAAACGCCGCCAGCCACCACTCATCAACGGCGAACCCCACCACAAGAACAGGTGAGGAAAAACCCTCCTTTATTCCTTCCCTGTTTCTGTTGATCTCTCATATCGCCACCCACCACCAAATCAAACAAACCTTTACTCACTCGCACAATCCCGCATCTCATCCCTTGGGCACTGCTGAAGCTATAGCTAGGTAAGCTTTGTCTATCTATTCTCCCTAGGGTTTATTTGCTATTCACGTTGTTTCTTTCATGGCTTTAAATGGGTGAATGTTAGAAACCTCTGTTTTTCTGCTGATGGAATGATGTTATGATTTGTACTGTTTGGTAGTGTGACAGTGTAAAATGCACTTTTTGGTTGAAAGTACTTGGCTTGTTCGTGAAAGAAGGACTGAGGATGCAATGATGGTTTTTATAATCCTAGTAAATTGATCTTATAGCAATGTGCATCTCAAGTTGGTTGGAGGATGATACTATGTAATTGAAAGTATGATTGGAAAGCAGTGAAAGGTGATTGTTTTCGTTGGTGTGGAAGATTTTCCAAGTTTGGTGGTTCATGTTTTACTTTACTATTTTATAGTTCCAGCCTTTGTGCTTTATAGTTATAATGATGAAGCTTAGTTTGTCAACATTAATCGATGACATTATGGCTATTTCTTCTGGTGCAGTACAATTCCTTTTGGAGTAGTTGCAAACTCCATTCCAAGGAAATATGACAACTTTCCTAAGTCTGTCATTTCAAACACTCCCGAAAATTGAGTGTTTTAAAACACTCGATTTATATAGTATGATCATTTTCAATCACTAGCATTATCAACATATATGCAAATGAGCAAAGAAGCTTGCCTTTTTATTCACCTTCACATACACTCCATACTCCATTGAGCACTTAGTAAACTCATGTTGAAGTAGAAAGGTATCTATTCTTTTATTCCAATGTGCATGTGTCATTGGTTTGTTGATGCATTGTCTTCAAACTTGAAGATGTTGGATGCAATAGGTAGATACTCAATACATGTGCAGTAAGTTATAAGTTATAATTATGCATTGGATATACAATAGGTAGATACTCAATACATATGCATTGTGACATTACTTATGAAAGATCTAATTTGTGCAGTTTCAGTGTGGCATCCACAATTGGATATACATGGATACTTCAAATGATTATGTGGACTGTGGTGGTAGTGATAGCGAAGCAAATGGAGTTGACATTGTTAATGATGATCAAGAAAAGTGGGAGCCTGCAACAGGGATGTGTTTTGATTCCATAGAGGATGTTAAATCATTTTATCGCGAGTATGCTTTAAGAAAGGGTTTTGGTTGGAAGACTAGAACATCAAGAAAAGGAGAGGATGGGCAGATTAGATACTTAATGCTAGTATGTTCACGAGCGGGGTCCCGAGTGTCGGAAATTCCTTGTACGTTGATGACACGTCCGACTAAGGGGAAGAATTGTCCGGCAAAAATTACTATTAAGTTGGGAAAAGATGGACTGTGGTACATTAATAAATTTGAACCCAACCATTCTCACGAGATCAGTCCTACAAAGGCAAGGTTGTTCAAGGCTAACAAGAAAATGAACCTCCATGTAAAAATAACAATCCAAATCAATGATGATGCAGGGGTGAGGATTAATAAGACTTTTCAGTCTCTCACATTGAGATGGAGGAGGGCATGAGCATATACCCTTTTGTGAAAAAGACGTGAGAAATTCTGTCAACAAAGAAAGGCGTGCGATTGGGAAAGAAGGTGATGCTAAGGCCTTACTAAGCTATTTTTCTCGAATGACGGATCAAAACAAAGATTTCTTCTATGCCATAGATATGGATGATGATTTTCATGTCAGAAATGTGTTTTGGGCTGATGCAAGAAGTAGAGCTAGTTATGCATATTTTGGAGATGTTTTGGCATTTGATACAACATATTTGACCAATAAGTATGACATGCCTTTTGCTGCATCGTTGGTGTGAATCACCATGGTCAATCAACATTACTTGGATGTGGTCTAGTTTCTGCAGAAGACAGAGTCATTTGTCTGCCTTTTCCAAACATGGCTTCATTGTATGGAGGGAAAAGCCCCTACGGGTATTGTCACTGACCAATGTAAGGCTATGCAAAATGCCATTGAGCTAGTCTTCCCTACAACTCGTCATAGGTGGTGTTTATGGCATATAATGAAAAAAATTCCTGAAAAACTTAGAGGATATGGTGAATATAAGAAGATTAAGTCTGCAATGAAAACAACAGTTTATGATTCAACACAAAGAGCTGATTTTGAAGATAGATGGACTTCCTTCGTTGACAAATTTGACCTTGTACGAGAATGAGTGGTTGGATGGGTTGTACAAGGAACGCCATAGATGGGCACCAACCATGATGAAGAAATATTTTTGGGTAGGTATGTGGTCGTGTGCAAACTTGGTCTGTCTTTTTGTTTCAAATGCGTTTTCCACCTTCTCATACTTTTTGTTAAAGCAAGCGTGTAATGTCCATGGTTATCATACTTGGTTAATGGTTTTTCACTTGTATGAACTTGGGCAGGTATGTCAACAACACAGCGAAGCGAGAGCATACATGCATTCTTTGATGGGTATATCAATTCAACAACAAGTCTGAATCAATTTGTAAAGCAGTATGATAATGCTCTCAAGAGTAGAGCCGAAAAGGAGTTTCAAGCTCATTTTCAAAACATGGAAACAACAATTCCTGCGGTTCAAAATCGTCAATTGAAAAGCAATTCCAATGTGAGTATACTCATGCCAAGTTTAAGGAGGTTCAGGCCGAGTTTAGATCAAAGATGAATTGTACGTATTCTTTGAAGACCGTGGATGGTTGCGTTGCCACTTATCATGTGTTGGAGGAGGTCCTAGTTGGTGATAGAACAAAAGAATGTATATATATGGTTGTGTTTAATCGTGAGAACCGTGAAGTCTGTTGTGAATGTTAGTTGTTTGAGTTTAGAGGCATTCTCAGGTCGCCATGTGCTTTGTGAGTGTAATCAAGAGATGATTAAAAATGTGCCGTATAAGTATGTTTTAGCAAGATGGAAGAAAAATATTAAAATGAAATATTCATATATTAAGAGCAGCTACTGTGTGAAATAATTGAAGCCACAAATGGAAAGATTTGGCAGATTGTGCAAGCATTTCTATGAGGTTGCTGAAGTATGTGCAGAGTCTGAAGTTGCAAGTAAGGCACTACATGAAAGGCTACATGAGTTTAGTTCTAATTTTCCCACCATGGATGCTACAATGCGGGATGTTAACAAAAGTCCCATTGCTGACTCAAATCCAAACAATGCTCCCCACATTCGCAGTCCATTGCGTGTCAAACGTAAGGGACGCCCTCGTACAAATAGAAAAATAGGGGTAGTTGAAAAAGTTGTAAAAAGGGCGAAGAAGCGATCACAACATACTGAAGACAAAGAGACTACCAAGGTATTTTTTTTCCTCCAAAAATTCTGTATTAACCATACACACCACATGATTAATGAGTAATGTGAACCTTAACCAAAATCCAATTAACATGTAAGTTTCAACAACAACATTTCTAAAATGTGCAGGAGACAAACAATGGAATGGTGGGTAATCACAGTGGAAACAACATCCATGTAGAATCATCTCTTGACATTGTCACCAGTGGAGAATTGTTGGATACAAGCACTGTGGTTTGTGTCCAATATCAGATTGTGTTTAACTTGTAGACGTTGTTTAATTATGTGTTGTCAGTTAAATTTTAGCAATTTGATGGATTTGTACCCCGTGATCTATACTTTCTACAAAATTCATGTGCCTGTGGTTTGTGTCCAATATCAGATTGTGTTTAACTTGTAGACGTTGTTTTATTATGTGTTGTCGGTTAAATTTTAGCAATTTGATGGATTTGTACCCCGTGATCTATACTTTCTACAAAATTCATGTGCCTTTTGTGGACAATGAGATGAAAATTTATGTTGATTGGTTTATTGTTTTTCTATACAGGCAATGTCCATTTTTGAAGACAGTTGTTGTGTTCTTCAAAATCCAACAGTTTCAAGCCCTGTATTTAAGGGTTTAGAATACGTTACTTTGAATACACAGGCATGTAAATTGTGGGTCATTTATATAGTTAAGGACTCCATTATTTTAGTTTCTTATATGGTGTTGTCCAGGTTGGAGCCAGTATATCGTTCGTCGA
This sequence comes from Sophora flavescens, assembly GCA_030762895.1. Classification (NCBI taxonomy): domain Eukaryota; kingdom Viridiplantae; phylum Streptophyta; class Magnoliopsida; order Fabales; family Fabaceae; genus Sophora; species Sophora flavescens. The sequence goes on from CM061065.1 coordinate 166,312,056, forward strand.
CCTTTTGACAACGTCTGATGTTGACTTCATGGGGTGTTCGCAGTTCACTACAAATTTGGATGATTAGACACATTTTGGATTTTAGTTGTCTTCACTAATGATATGTGTTTTTTGGTATATAGCTGTCAGTTGATGGTATGGTTTTCATAAGTCCTGGACTCTGGTACTAAACTTTGTGTACAATTTTTAGTGTTTAATGCTTTACCATTGGTTGTGCAGGTTGGTCAGGCGCCATAACTTTTGTCGGTTTTTTGAATGACATGCTTGCAACACAACGATCCATTATCTTGTAATATATGTATATGAACATTTACTATGTGTATGTAGTTAAATACAAGTTGGTTGGGTGCAACCCATTGCGTGTTAGATTTTTCTATCATGAATGACAAAACCACCACTTGTTCTGTACATACTTAGACAATCCTATGTAAATGATCCTGTATAAATGTCAATGGAAATGATCATATATATCTGATGAATGCCTTCAATTACCTTGTGAATAACTTTTCCTAGATAATTAAGTCAAGTGTTGAATGCCTTTTAATTATCTGGTGAATGTCTGCAATTATCTGGTGCATGACACCATGGATACCCTGTTACTTATCTGGTGAATGCAGTTGAATTATCTGGTGAATGCCTTCTATTATCTGGTGAATGACACAGATATTACATGGATACTAAGTTTGGTGAACGCCTTTTAATTATCTGGTGAATGTAGTTGGATTATCCGGTGAATGTCTTATTCCTGGATTATTAGGCCCAGTGTTGAATGCATTATAATTATATGGTGAACGTAGTTCAATTATCTGGTGAATGCCTTCAACTATGTTGTGAATGCCTATACAACCCACATTTTGGATTATTTAGATTATCTGGTGAACGTAGTTTACTTATCTAGTGAATGCCATTGATTATGAGGTGAATGCCAATACTAAAACCAAGTTTTGGATGCCTTAGATTATCTGGTGAACGTAGTTCACTTATCTGGTGAATGCCTTCAAATATCTGGTGAATGCCTATACTAAAACCAAGTTTTGGATGCCTTAGATTATCTGGTGAACATAGTTCAATTATCTGGTGAATGCCTTTGATTATGTGGTGAATGCCAATACTAAAACCAAGTTTTGGATTCCTTAGATTATCTGGTGAACGTAGTTCACTTATCTGGTGAATGCCTTCAAATATCTGGTGAATGCCTATACTAAAACCAAGTTTTTGATGCCTTAGATTATCTGGTGAATGCCTTCAAATATCTGGTGAATGCCTATACTAAAACCAAGTTTTGGATGCCTTAGATTATCTGGTGAACATAGTTCAATTATCTGGTGAATGCCTTCAAATATCTAGTGAATGCCTATACTAAAACCAAGTTTTGGATGCCTTAGATTATCTGGTGAACGTAGTTCACTTATCTGGTGAATGCCTTCAAATATCTGGTGAATGCCTATAATAAAACCAAGATTTGGATGCCTTAGATTATCTGGTGAACGTAGTTCAATTATCTGGTGAATGCCTTCAAATATCTGGTGAATGCCTATACTAAAACCAAGTTTTGGATGCCTTAGATTATCTGGTGACCGTAGTTCAATTATCTGGTGAATGCCTTCAAATATCTGGTGAATTCCTATACTAAAACCAAGTTTTGGATGCCTTAGATTATCTGGTGAACGTAGTTCAATTATCTAGTGAATGCCTTCAACTATCTGGTGAATGCCTATACTAAAACCAAGTTTTGGATGCCTTAGATTATCTGGTGAACGTAGTTCAATTATCTGGTTATTCGCCTTCAAATATCTGGTGAATGCCTATACTAAAACCAAGTTTTGGATGCCTTAGATTATCTGGTGAACGTAGTTCGCTTATCTGGTGGATGCTTCAATTATTTGGTGAATGCTTTAAATTATTTGGTAACTAACGTATCTTACCACCAAATCTTGGAGCAAACCAGTTATGTCATGACTGAACTTCACTCATCTATTTCGTTATCTATTTAATGACTTGTCATGGCACTTAAATTAGTTTCACACAACCATGTAAAGCATGTCAAACCTGTTAGCAATGTCGTAAGATATTTTGCACAATAGTTAATATCTATTTCAAAGCTGATCATAGAATCCAGGCTTACCAATCCGAGAAATTACATACTACTCCTAAATTACAAAATAACAATGTACATATCAAGTTTTCATGTTCGAATATACAAATAAAAAACTATTCTTTTGTTGTCTTATCCTTTCTCATGTATGACTTGGTATATGGGGGATCAACTCTAGAAGATTGCTTCCGCATCCTATGGTTACCCTTCACCCTTGTTGCTATGTTTGACCCACCCTCCTGATCACCCTCCGTATTATGTTCACCTACAAACAACAGTCACAATGGTAGATGGTAAGTAGGCTTTATTTTTAATAGAATGGTACTTTTTCATTGTGAACGTGCAAATCATTAATTACAAGTGGCCACTTCAACCGGTGCTTCATTTGGTGCACCCATCGCTACTGCTGGAGGATCTACAATAGCATCATCAGCCTCCATCCGCGGAGAAATTGGCATTTCTACACCTGCATATACAATCTCAATGTGCTTTCATCAAGTAAACCACAAACACAACCATGTAAAACAGGCAACTAGCTTGTTTAGTAACCACCACCTATTTGAACACCTGAAGACCCTACACCACCCATGTCAGCATAAATATCTGCTAGGGGAGTTTGGTGAAGAGGGGATGAATCTTGTCCACCTAAATTGGAACATCCCACATACTCATTGACTTGGGCTATGTTTGATCGGTGACGAGTGGGACCATCTTTCAAAATTGCAACATCCGCCTCTAGAGCCAAGATTCTCTGTTGTTGCTCCCTAATTTTCTGTTTGTGCTCCTGAAGTGTCGCCAATACTTTTTGATATTCATCAACATGTACATATTGGTGTTGTTGGCCTCCCCGTAATGCATCCCGGACAATGGGTAGATGAAGCTCAGCATCTGTTGCTATTAAAGCAACCGTTACCTGCAAACATCAGAATCACATCAACTGAACATTGTGTATATCAATTTTCAACATATTATCGAAAATATGGTATGGTTGGTACCCTTGTATTCATGAATGCTTCCTTCATTCTCTTCTTCCTCAATGTAACAATTGGCCAGTTCAAAAACCTTGGGAAATGGTGCTCGGGAGGAGTGCTAGGTGTATAGCCAATCGAGATATGGTTCATCGCCCAGATCTACCAAAAAAGATTGACATCATTAGTAGCCATAAAATTTTGTTAACAAATCATTAGATGGTGATATAACATATGCAACAATACATACCTGTAGGATGGGTGCACAGCCACATAGATGTATTTCATGGTCATTTGACCCTTCGCCACTGACAATGTGAGCTCTGCTCAAACTCGCAACCAAGAATTCATGAACTGCAGATGCCCAATTGAAGCTATGGCTGGCATCCAGGTCGTCCAGCCGGAGCATAATCGCGAAGACCAACTTGCCTGTCCTCGCAAAGTAAAAGACTCCGAAAGAAAGGAGTATATATACCCTACAAAAATCCCCCACATTATGCAGAATGGCGGGCATCTTGTCAAGTATAGCCTCTAAGTTTATATCATCCCCCTCAAAAATAGACAGTGTATAGCACTGCTCATCAGCTGCACCTACCATAGGTTCACCTATGGTCGGGAAGTCCCACAGACAGACATACATCAGTAGGGGTAAAAGGGATCGGCGTACCCCTAACATTGAATGCTCGACCACCCTCATCCCACCTCCTCACAAGCTCCCACAATAAGACGCTTGAAATATTAGGTTCCTTTGTCATTTTACTAACCTATTTGAATGGGGTCGTATCCAACAAAGCACGATGCTCCTCTGAAAGTGCGTTGTTGATATCAATCAATATTCCTGGCATACAAGCATGCCTCGTACGAACTTGCCAAGTATCATTACATGAAATTACAGTTGATTGTAAATACTTTGCACACGAGTAAGTACAAATACAAATGAAGTTTCCTTACATTAATCTATGTTGCTCCAGCCATTTTTCTTTGCTTTTGGTTTACCTGTTTATAGACGATCCAACACATCATAAGTTAGAATCACATTAAAATATTTTGTACTCACTGCAATTGTTTTTCTAAGTTTTCTATATGGTACATATAGAAATCATCTCATAAGGAATGGTTGAGACAAAGTCATGACAAACTAGGATTATATTGGGCCTAAAAAAATTCAAAACTTTGATGCAAACAAAATGCTTCAAAGATAAGTTACAAGAAGCTAGAACCATCATTGCATCCTCAGTCCTTCTTTCATGAACAAGCCAAGTACTTTCAACCAAAAAGTGCGTTTTACACTGTCACACTACCAAACAGTACAAATCATAACATCATTCCATCAGCAGAAAAAGAGGTTTCTAACGTTCACCCATTACTTGCCACAAAAATGTTGACAAAGACCTCAAGCGATAAAGCCTTGAAATAAACAACGTGAATAGCAAATAAACCCTAGGGAGAATAGATAGACAAAGCTTACCTAGCTATAGCTTCAGCAGTGCCCAAGGAATGAGATGCGGGATTGTGAGAGTGAGTGAGCTAGGGTTTGTTTGATTTGGTGGTGGGTGGCGATATGAGCAATCAACAGAAATAGGGAAGGAAGAAAGGAGGGTTTTTCCTCACCTGTTCTTGTGGTGGGGTTCGCCGTCGATGAGTGGTGGGTGGCGGCGTTTCCGCTGTGGCTGTCACTGGGCTTTGCTAGTGGGTGGTGCTGGCATTCGGGAACAGAGCGTCAAGGCAGTGAGAAGAAAGAGTGAAGAAGAAAGAGCGCCGAGGCAGAGAAGAAAGAGTGAAGAAGACAGAGCGTCAAGGCAGTGAGAAGAAAGAGCGCCGAGGCAGAAAAGAAAGACTGAAGAAGATAGAGCGTCGAGGCAGTGAAGAAGAAAGAGCGAAGAAGAAAGAGCGTCGAGGAGTGAGACGAAAGAGTGAAGGAGGGAAGATTGTAGGGAAAACCCATTTTCCTCTGTTCCTCATAATCACGAAATTGCCACCCACATAATCACGAAATTGCCACTGCCTTATACGGTGTAACCGTAAGTGTCCCTAATTTTGTGTCCATTTAGTATTACTGTTCTTCATGAGTGAAGTTTTTTGTTTTTTTTATCACAACAATACTTATTTATTTATTTATTAAAATCACAACAATACTTGTACTGATCCATTTCATTGATTCAATCAAATCAAAACATTCTCCTCATAATTAGGGGATACACAATAATATCTTAAAATGACATGTGGACTTCATAATTTTGTACTCCCTCCGATCTTTATTATAAACAAAAATTAAATAAAACATACATATTAAGGGGGTTGGTTGATGTCATTTAAAAGAGTCATTGGGAATAAAAAAAATTAAGTTTGTTACCTAAATTACCTTTCCTCTTATTTATTAAGCTTGTATTGTTGAGAATAAAAGGAATCATTGGAAAACAAAATTTGTATTAAATGAATGGCATTTGTCGCAACCGTCCTGTCCGGACGCCGCGAAAAAGGGAGATAAAAAGACAGAAGAGTCGCCACTAAAATTTTTATTGGAAAAATCTTTAAAAAACCAAGTACTTAAAGGTAAATTGATCTAAAAAAAAGAGAGCGATGAGTCCGGGAGTCGGTTACTAGCAGGGAAGGTATTAGCACCCCACATCGCCCATTTAAAAAACGGTACCTCAAGTTAATTATGCAAAAACAGTTTAATAACCTTTCAAATATTTATTTTACCCCAAAATTATTTACAAGAAAGAATTATGTTTAATTTTTAATATTTTAAATCTTTATTAATTTTTACATTTTTAAATTTATTGTTTATAAAAATTAAATGAGGTTGAACATGGCACATGAGTCCATAGGGCAATCTCAAATCTAAGGGACTGAACATGGCACCGTGTCCATAGAGCATCCCTAAAAATAGAAAAGTTTAATTTTTTTGATTAATTATTTTATCATAAAAAGGGGATACAAAAAGGAAAATTTAGTTTTGGTTGACAAGATGATTTATTCTGCTCCTACGTATTCCCGGGTGCGATGAGAAACTCAAAGCCACGTAGTTCTTTTGAAAATGTTTGATTGATTGGTTGATTTTATTTTATTTTTTGAAAAAAATGGATTTGATTTATTTATTTTATTTTAAAAAGATTTTATTTCAAAATAAATTCACTTTTGCATAGAGTCCAAGATAGCAGTGCTATACGATAAACCCTTACAATTCATACAACTCTTAAGGATGAAAAATCATACATCAACATCGTAGATTGTTGCGTGAACTCAAAAGGTTCTTTTTATTTCAAAAATATTAGTAGCATAATTTTATTTAAATCGATGATTGAAAATATTTTAAAAGACCTTTTTATTTTTTTATTTTTCTGTTTAAAACTCTTTAGAAGCAAAATGGGTTATTATACTACTTACTCTAAGCTCATTTTGATTACGACCCCAAGTCCAATTAATTTTAGGAAAGAGAAAAAAAAAGAAAACATATCATTTAGGTCCAATAACAAAACCCATGAACATGAAAAATAAAAAAAAAAAGCTAGCAGCCATGAAAACAAATCATTTAGGCCCAATACCAAAACCCATGAATCATGAAAAACCTAGCAGCCATATAACAAGTTAAGCAAAATGAAAAGTCACCAAAAGGAAGAGCTTGCCAATCACGCAGCAGACAGGGATGAAGCTACACTGCTGGTTCGATATGGAGATGCTCCAGAAATCACGTGGTGATGGCGGCGTCCGTGGCAGAGGCGTCCGACGTTGTGGGGGAACGGCCGGACGAAGCTGGTCCGGTCCAGATGCGATGGAGGCACGGAGGATGGTGGTGGATCTGGTCTTCCTCAGCGGGTCCGGGTCGAATGTGAAGGAGGCACAGAGGATGGAAGCGGATCCGTCTTCCTCTGTTCCCCGCGTCGATGAACGGCCGTCGGTGATGCAAGGCAGCGGCACACGAGTTCGGTGGCCGGAGGTGGTCCAAGGCAGAGGACGGCACGACTGGTTGAGGTGGTAGCTCGGTTGATGGTGTCTGAGTTGTGGGGAGATGAAGGAGGAAGGTGAAAAATGGTGGAAGGGATGGATGGGTGAAGGGATGGGTTGTTGAAGAAGAAGAAGAAGAATGAGAGGAGAAAGATGAAGCAAGGAGGAAGAAGAAGAAAGAAAGAAAGAAAGAAAGAAAGAAAGAAAGAAAGAAAGAAAGAAAGAAAGAAAGAAAGAAAGAGAAAAAAGAAAGGAGGAGTTTTTTTTATTTTATTTTTTGGTATCAGAGAGTATTTGGTATTTTTGTGTTGATTTGTGATTTGGGAGTGATGGTTGCTAGAGGTTGGAGGGGAGAATATTGAGTTTTTTTTTTGTTTTGAGAGCAGAAACAGAGAGTGGAGAAGAAAATTTTCGTTTTGCTCCCTCCCTCCCTCTTTGGTCATTGTTCAATATATAGCACCAGAAAGAAGAAGATGACAAATCTTCCTGTTGGGCCAGCTGGTGAGGGGTACAAGTAGTGGGGAGCAAATCAGCATTTGCTCCACCACCTTGCAGGGGCAGCAAGGGTAAGGATGGCCTGTACCATTATCCCCTTTTTTCTGAAAAAGAAGAAGATGACAAAGAGGGGTACAAGTGTGGGAGCAGGCACTTTTATAATTTTTTTTTAATTTTTATTATTTTTTTATTTTAATAAATCAGAATAATAAAAAACAATTTTTGGTTGGGTTTGGGATAATGGGCCCAAAAGATAACTTGGAACAAAAACGAAAATAGGCTCCATTTTATGATGTAATGAGCCAAGAATAAAAACATTTTTTGTTTTATTTTTATTTTTGTCTATTATTTTCTTCAAAATGTTAATTAAAACATCCGGACAAAATTAGGTGTTCACAGTTGCCCCTCTTTACTTGTTTCTTATTAGATAATAGGTATAACCGTAGTTAACCTATTATCATTATAAGAGACGAGTAATGACATGAACTCCCATTTTGGCCGGGGTTTGCTGACGAGTGAGAGGATGCATAATTAAAAGAGCTTACGGGATGGGTTGCTCATAGAAGCTCAAATAGAAAGATAAAAGAGCTTACGGGGTATAGTACCTGCTGAAGCTTGACAAAAGATAGAAAACTTGCAGGGTCAATTATCCGTTGAAGCTTCAAATTAAAAGGTTAAAAGCTTACGGAGTCGGTTATCCACTGAAGCTTGAAAATAAAAGTTAAAAGCTAACGGAGTCGGTTGTCCGCTGAATCTTGAAAGCAAAATGACTAAAAGCTTGCGGAGTCGGTTATCCACTGAAGCTTGACAGAAAATAAAAAAGCTTGCGGAGTCGGGTGTCCGCTGAAGCTTGAAAACAAGAAGAACTTACGGGGTATGGTACCCGCCAAAGCTTGACAGAGAAGATAGCAACCTTGCGGAGTCGGTTATCCGCTGAAGCTTGAAAAGAAAGGTTGAAAGCTTGCGGAGTCGGTTATCCACTGAAGCTTGACAGAAAATAAAAAGCATGCTGAGTCAGTTATCCGCTGAAGCTTGAAAGCAAAAGGATTAAAAGCTTGTGGAGTCGGTTATCCGCAGAAGCTTGAAAGGAAAGGTAAAAAGCTTGTGGAGTCGGTTATCCACTGAAGCTTGAGAAGAAATGTTAAAAGCTTGCGGAGTCGATTATCCGCTGAAGCTTGAAAAGAAAGGTTAGAAGCTTGCGGAGTCGGTTATCCGCTGAAGCTTGACAGAAAAGGTAAAAAGCTTGTGGAGTCGGTTATCCACTGAAGCTTGAAAGGAAAGGTAAAAGGCTTGCAGAGTAGGGTACCCGCTGAAGCTTGGAAGAAAAATAAAAATAAAAAGCAGGAAGTGAGTCTGCATCCGTGAAGCCTGAAAGAAAAGGTAAAAACTTTTGATGTCTATGAATTTACGGGGCTTTATGCTCACAAGAGATAAACAGTCACAATGCATGATGCCAGAAATGTCCTATATGCTTGATGAAAACTTCAAATGATTTCACTGCAACACAAGGAAAGCCTGTAATATGTTATTATTTTTATTTTTCATCGCTAAGTTGGTTTTTATTGTCACCCTCGACCTCTTAAAGTGTTGATCACAGACAAGCCCTGAGATGAACTAAAACAAGCCCTGTCTTCCTGGAGAAAAAGGCTAAGCGCTTTTGAAAGGGTACGCTTCCTTTACAATGATTGTCCTTATGCTTCTTGTCAATAGACCACAGTGTCCTTTGTCGGGAGATCATCTTGTTCTTTACGAACTTTTGAGACTTTCAAAGAAATTCTGAATGCTTTTGAAGACACCAATACATGTTTAACATTTCAGTATATACTTATCATGATGAATGCACGCACACATTTGACAAAAGTTAAAGCAGAGGGATAAGGGTAAAAAGAAATGGGAGTCAATGTCATTATATTTGGACCGAGAAGGAATACAAAACAGATATTACAATGGAGTATGGAATTGCCAAAAGGGTTGTGGAGTGGAATCACATCTCCTCAAGTGACACCTCTTTCCATGACTAGTGTTAGTATCTCTCACACCATATCGACTGCTTACTAATCAACATCTGAGAATGCTATCTGCCCCGGTCTTCATGCATCTAGCCCACTGATTGCCCCAGTTCGTCGGCTTGACGACATTTCCATTGTTTTATTTTTTGAACCCTAACTTTTGCCTAGACCGCCTTTTCAGGTTTTCAGCCTAGCGGGTTGCTCTAACTTTTGCTTAGACTGTCTTTTCAGATTTTCAGCCTAGCGAGTTTTTCTTTTTTTCATTTTTTTTCACCTTTTTTCTTCTTCTTCTTGGGAAATGCATTCAAGCATAAAACTTTTTGACTGCATCTGAGTTTACAGGGAGTGGAAGATCTTCCCCATCCATCCTGGTGAGAATTAAAGCTCCTCCCGAGAAGGCCTTTTTCACAACATAAGGTCCTTCGTAGTTCGGGGTCCACTTCCCACGATGATCCTTTTGGATTGGTAGGATCTTTTTGAGCACTAGATCACCCTCCCGAAACTGCCATGGGCGTACCTTCTTCTTATAAGCTCTCATCAACCTTCTCTGGTACAATTGACCGTGACACAGTGCTGCTAATCTCTTCTCTTCAATGAGGTTCAATTGGTCGAGTCGATCCTGAACCCACTCAGCTTCTTCCAGTCCTGCTTCTCTCAATACCCTTAATGAGGGGATCTCTACTTCAATCGGGAGTACTGCTTCCATCCCATAAACTAAAGAGTACGGAGTTGCCCTTGTCGAGGTGCGAATAGAGGTACGGTAGCCGTGCAAAGCAAAAGGTAACATCTCGTGCCAATCCTTATATGTCACCACCATCTTTTGGACAATCTTCTTGATATTTTTATTAGCGGCCTCAACTGCCCCGTTCATCTTTGGGCGGTATGGGGAGGAATTGTGATGCTTTATATTGAAGTTTTCGCACATCTCCTTCATCATCTTGTTGTTCAAGTTGGTCGCATTATCAGTGATAATCTCACTCGGCAACCCATAACGACAAATTAATTCTCTTTTTACAAATTTGATCACGACGTTCCTGGTCACATTGGCATATGATGCAGCCTCAACCCACTTTGGGAAATAATCAATGGCAACAAGAATGAAGTGATGCCCATTTGAGGCTTTTGGTTCGATTGGACCGATCACATTCATTCCCTACATTGAGAATAGCCAGGGTGCCGACATGACATTCAAGGGAGCTGGCGGCGCATGAACCTTATCAGCATATATTTGACACTTATGGTACCTCTTCACATAATCAAGGCAATCAGCCTCTATTGTCAACCAGTATTGGCCAGCCCTCAAGATTTTCCTAGCCACTGCATGACCGCTCGCGTGTGTTCCAAAAGATCCTTCATGTACCTCCTCAATTATCCGTTTAGCTTCTTTTGCATCAACGCACCTCAACAACACCATGTCATGATTTCTTTTGTAGAGAATACCTCCATCTAAATAGAAACCCATTGTAAGTCTTCTTAGAGTTCTTTTGTCGTTTTCTGAAGTGCCTGGAGGGTACTCCCTTCTTTGGATGAAGCATTTGATGTCATGGTACCACGGTTTTTTATCAGACTCTTCCTCTATCACTTGACAATATGCAGGATGGTCATGAATTTCCATTTTCATGAGTGGTAAGTCCCTCTCGTCACTTACTTTGAACATCGAGGACAAGGTAGACAGTGCATCAGTTAATTGGTTATCTTCTCGGGGAATATGGTGAAATGTGACTTCATCAAACCGCTCAATCAAACCTTTGATGTAGTCGTGGTATGGGATTAACTTGGCATCTCGGGTTTCCCATTCCCCTATTAGCTGGTGGATGACTAATGCAGAGTCCCCGTATTCCTCCGAAAGATCCTTGCCTTTGATTCTATCACCATCGTCAGGATCCCAAGCGCACAAGCTTCATATTCGGCTATGTTGTTGGTACAATCAAAGCAAAGCCTTGCAGTGATGGGGAAATAATCATTTTCCGGTGAGATTAGTATTGCCCTGATTCCATGCCCCAATGCATTAGAAGCTCCATCAGATAACAAAGTCCATTTTTCTTTTTCTGGTGATTGTACGTGATCAAGCAAAGCCATTATATCTTCATCTGGGAAATCGCATTGCATCGATCCATAATCTTCTACTGGCTGATTTGCTAGATATTCCGCGAGAGCGCTACCTTTAACTACTTTTTGGGTGACATAGACAATGTTGTATTCTGATAGCAGGACTTGCCAGCGAGTAATTCTTCCAGTCAGAGCAGGCTTATCGAAGATATACTTGATTGGATCCATTTTGGATACCAACCAGGTAGTGTAACACAACATGTAATGCCTCAAACGGCGGGCCGCCCAAGCCGAAGCATAGCAAGTGCGTTCCAGCGGTGAGTAGTTGGCTTCACAGCTGGTGAACTTCTTGCTTAGATAATAGATGGCATGTTCTTTTCTTCCTAACTCATTGTGTTGCCCCAACACGCAACCCATAGATTCATCTAGCACAGTCAAATACATGATGAGAGGCCTTCCTGGAACTGGGGGAACCAAGACAGGAGGCTTCTGTAGGTATTGTTTGATCTTCTCAAAGGCTTTTTGACAATCTTTATTCCATGTTACTGCCTGATTTTTGCATAGCGGTTTAAAGATTGGTTCACATGTCGCGGTCAGTTGGGAGATGAACCGAGCAATGTAGTTCAATATTCCTAAAAACCCACGAACTTCTTTCTCCATTCGAGTTGCTGGCATATCGATGATTGCTCGAACTTTTTCAGGATCAACCTCTATTCCCCTTTGACTAACAATGAACCCCAAAAGCTTGCCTGATTTCACTCCAAAAATGAATTTGGCTGGATTCAATCGGAGCTTAAACTTTCTTAGCCGCTCAAAAAGTTTCTGCAGATTGTCAACATGGTCATCTTCGGATCTGGACTTGGTGATCATGTCATCTACTTAAACTTCTATCTCCTTATGCATCATGTCATGGAATAAAGCCACCATAGCCCGCTGATATGTTGCCCCAGCATTTTCAAGCCAAAGGGCATAACCTTGTAGCAAAATGTTCCCCATAAAGTAACAAATGTAGTTTTCTCCATATCTTCAGGTGCCATCTTGATCTGGTTATATCCCGAGAATCCATCCATGAAAGAAAATAATGCATGTTGAGCAGTATTGTCTACAAGAATATCAATGTGAGGCAGTGGAAAGTCATCTTTTGGGCTAGCTCTGTTCAGATCTCGATAGTCAACACACATTCGAACCTTTCCATCCTTCTTGGGAACAGGAACGATGTTAGCAACCCATTGAGGGTACTTTACAACTTCTAGGAAACCTGCATCCAGTTGTTTCTTGACCTCCTCCTTGATCTTTAGAGACATTGCTGCTTTCATTCTTTGCAGCTTCTGCTTTACTGGAGGACACTCCGGCTTTAATGGCAATTTGTGTTCTGCTACACTGGGGTCTAACCCTGGCATGTCTTCGTACAACCATGCGAAAACATCTTTATAATCCATCAACAACTTGATCATCCTATGTCGCTCCTTTTCTTTCAGAGAAAGGCCAATCTTGACCTCTTTTTTATCATCTTCAGTTCCCAAATTGATTAGTTCACTCGGCTCTTCATGGGGCTGAATTTCCCTAGCTTCTTGTTCTACCAACCTCAATAATTCAGGAGGGACTTCCCATCATCATCAACAACCTCATCAGCATGATCAATAGGATAGTCAAAATTGTATGCTGAGTTATTAACACTGTCATTTTCAAGAGAGTCACTTTTAGATCTGCATTTGCGTAGTTATCAGGGAAAGATGAATGAATATCGGTTAAAGATGGGAAACTGCATTTATTGGTGAGAAAGTAAAAAATAAAATAAAATAATAAGAGGGATAAGAACATAAAGATATTGAATGCATGCATTTATTGATAAGTCATACTGAAACGGAAACAAGTAAGCCCATTACAACAAAAATCCTAAAGCCTTGGGCAGAGCTAAAGGATAAGTATTACAGAATTACTTTGAAAAAAACTCTATGGTCCTGGGGAACTCAATGACTTCCCAATTGTTGAGCTCTGTATCCAGAGGGCATGGATATACCAAATTGACACCATGATCGGCGAGATAATCATCTTCAACAGCTACTGCTTGGTCGAGGAAGGCGAACCCTACACTTCGGAAGCTCTTTCGAATGTCACAGATGGGAACCCTTTCAGCCTCGAATTCACGATTTTCCAGCCGAGCCAACCTTTTTCCTTTCTTCTCTTCTATAACCCTCATCCTACCAGCCTTGGTGGGTTTATATCCCAACCCAAACCTGTCCTTGTTCTCGGTGAGCGTGAGGATGTCAACGACACCTTGGTTATTCTTCCCCAAACCGCTTCCAGGTCGGTATCCTCCTTCAAGCATAACCCTAGCCATCATAATGGACGATTTAGATGACTGAGGTTTCAAGAGTGGAGCACCATCCCCAACATAAGTGGCATTGGCAATTTCAAGCGATTGGAAAGCGGTCTCGAGAGCTTCTTCGGCAGCTTCAATGTAAGGGGTTGTTGATGGCTTACTCACGAACATATCCTCTTCTCCAGAAATAATTATCAATTTACTATCGACAATGAACTTCACTTTTTGGTGCAATGTGAAAGGTACGGCTCCAGACGAATGGATCCATGGTCGTCCCAAGAAACAACTATAAGTTGGTGTGATGTCCATTACTTGGAAGAGTATTTCAAAGGTGCAAGGGCCAATCTGAATAGGCAATTCAATTTCTCCCATAACTTCCCTTCGGGTGCCACCGAAAGCTCTTACAATCATTGTGCTTGGCTTCATATGAGTTCCATCGAAAGGCAACTTTACCAGTGTTAACTTTGGCATTACATTCAAAGAAGAACCATTATCAATGAGAACCCTAGCCATGACATGATCTCGACACTTCACCAAGAAGTGTAACGCCTTGTTGTGCCGCATTCCTTCAGCTGGAATTTCGTCATCAGTGAAAGTAATATGATTATCAGCAACGATGTTACCCACGATGTTATCAAGGTTATCAATTGTGATGTCATGAGAGACGTGAGCTTGGTTCAACACCTTCATCAGTACTCTTCTATGTGACTCAGAATTCATCAATAAAGACAAAAGAGATATCCGAGCTGGAGTTTGATTCAGTTGATCCACGACCCTGTATTCGCTTTGCTTGATGAATTTCAAGAATTTGCCGACTTCTTCATCAGATACCTCCTTTTTATTATCACCCCCTTTGGTATCCTTTTCAGTCGGCGTTCCTTCCACATTCTCTTTCCCCTTGCGATCATTTTCTTCCTTTTTTGTTCCCTCCCTTTGCAATACCTCTGGAGTATAAATGCGACCACTCCTAGTCATTCCACCAATTCCCGAAAATGTTGGTAACCACAGTGGTCCCGTTGGGAGGACTTTTTTGAACCTGCCTATCATATTTCCATGGTACCGCTTTGGTGTCCTTGTAAGGGAAAGGACACGGGACTCGGATGACAACTGGTGTTGGCCCACTCAAAAGCAGGCATAGGCTCCTTCTCGATATAATGTATCACCACCGGCCGGAGCGACTTGCTCGGAACCAGGTTGAGGATTAATCACAACAGTAAAAGGAGTTATCTTAAATGGAGTTGGGGAAATTGTAGATTCAGCGACCATGTTAATGCTACACTCATTCGGTTCACAACCAATTAGAATAATCTTCATATCTATTAACTGTTGGACAACCTGCCGAAATTCTGCTCGCATCCCTCAATTGAATGCCCTATATCCCCGTCGAAGTCACACCTTATTTCTTCATTAAGAGTCTTTTCCTCAACAATTGAGGTTTGCACCAATCCATGTTTTTGCATCTCCCTTAAAATAACTCTCATGGGAGTTCTGACATCAGCCACTTGACTTTTAAGAGTAGGTTCCATAAAGCTATCAACGACATTGACTCCCGAACCCCCATGATTTGGCATAGGACCGTGTGCCCCATTCGGAGCATCTTTCTGAAAGCTCAACCATTTAGCATCAATAAGCTCTTGTACCTTAAATTTGAAAGCCCTGCAATTCTCAGTGGAACTATTGCCCCCGCATGATACTCACATTTAACATTTGCGTTAAACCACTTCGGATAAGGAGGCCCCAATGGTTTCATTGGGATAGGAGTCAACACAGATTTGCTTATAAGCTGATGCAGTAGCTCAGTGTAGGTCATAGGTATCGGGCCGAAATGTACTAGCTTTCTTTTCGAGTTATACGGTGGTCTTGTTTGGATGGTGTTTGGGTTTGGGCCTAAGGGTTGGACAATTTGAGGTGGCATGGTAGGGTGTGTTTTAGGCTAAGAAGGGTATGATGGTCGGTAAGGAGCCATCTGTTGAGGATTTGGAAATTGTGAGGTGGCAGCGATGTATGGCTGGTTGGCTTGGTGATACGGAGGTGGTTGGTAATATGGGGCGTATTGGGCTTGGAAGGCGGGTGTTTGGTTTGGTCTATATTGGTTTGGTTTCTTTTGTTCAAAGGTTACTGCGTGTGCTTCTCCTTTTTTCTTTTTCACAAACGGGGCTCTTTTCTGGCTGTTCATTACTGAAGTCTCAGTGATCTTGCCATTCCTCATTCCACTTTCAATTCTCTCACCGATGATGACCATGTCATAAAAGTTTGATGACACACTCCCAATCATCCTATCATAGAAGGGCGACTGGAGTGTATCAATGAACATTGCCACAATTTCTTTCTCGGCCAATGGAGGCTCCACCTGAGCAGCCAGTTCCCTCCATCGTTGTGCATAATCCTTGAAAGTCTCTGTGTCTCTCTTTGCCATATTTTGGAGTTTCATCCTATCGGGAGCCATGTCAATATTGTACTTGTATTGCTTCAGGAATGCATTTGCTAGATCTTTGAAGGATCGGACGTGGGCCCGTTAGAGATGCGTGTACCAATTTGAAGCTGCCCCAGTTAAACTGTCTTGGAAGAAGTGAATCAAGATCTTATCATCTTGAGTGTATGATGCCATCTTCCTTACATACATGGTCAGATGGTTTTTGGGACAAGTGGTTCCCCGATATTTGTCGAAATCGGGTACCTTAAACTTTGGTGGAATTACAACATTTGGCACCAGACAAAGCTCTAAAGCATCCCGCAGACCATAACTATTTACTCCTTCAATGACCCGTAATATTTCTTCTAGCACTTCCAACTTTTCTTTAGATTGGGAATTCCCTCCTGGCTGATTCACTGGAGTTTCACCGCACATATTCTGAGGGAAGGGGTATGGCATGTAGGAGGATCCGAAGTTTGGCAACATTTGAGTCCCCTGGGGTCCATAATATAGGGTGTATTGTGGATTTTTTGGATTGGCAGAAAGTGTCACTGTCGGGGTGTTACCATCTGTAGGGTTGATAGTTTGTGTTTGTGGCATTTCAACAGCATCAGTGGGGGTTTGTGTCTGAGTGATATGCTCGGAGTTTTGAATGCCGTCTTGTGGGCTGGGGGCCGTTGGTGGCACAAATTCACGAGGCAAACCGTATGGGGGATTGTTCGGGTCAAATGAAAAATGAGTTTGGTTGCTTGGATAAATAGAGAGAGGCACCATGGCCCCTGGTTGGTTGAAGCCTTGAATAGGAATCTGAGCAAAACTGGGCGGAATGATAGGTGTGACCGGATGTCCATCGTTCGAGGCTGGAGAGTTCTCCTGTGTTCTTTTCCTTCTGCATTACTTGCAGGATCTCCATCATCTTAGTCATTTGATACTTGATTTGACTGACTTCATCCCTGATCTCTTGGACTTCTTCTGGTTCATCCGCCATGCCTCTTGTCTGTGATCGAGTGCGATAAGAGTGTCTTGGAGCAATTGTTCAAAAACCACATTGTTTTATTTAATAAAAGAATGAATAAATGAATAAAAATCAAAAGAAAGAGAAGAAACCAATTAAACTCCATTTTTTACAGGAAGACCATCGCATACACTTATAGCAAGAATACTCATCCTGCAATCAAATCTAGTGGTATAATTCCCTCTAGCTTGACTGCAGTTGATGTCAAGTCCAAGGGAGAATTCACTCCTCGATGGACTACATCTGTACTAGCAATGTTTTTGTTTGATGATACCCATATTTTTACACAGAAAACACATCGTTTTTAGGGTAAAAATATAGTTGATGAAGTATCTAAGGGAGAATTCACTCCTCGACAGATATCATCCGAAAAAAGAGCATCCCACAAAAATTGATGAAAACTTCCATTTCATTAGATGAATATTGCAATACAAACATGAGTCTTTGGTCAAATAGAAGAACAATACATCAAGAGTTTTCATATCTCTAAATCCATCTTCGGGGACCGCAAAATACTATGTCAAGAGCTTCATCTTCTTTTTCCTGAATCCCTTTGCAAGCTTCCCAAAATGCTTGAAGAACTCGGTCACCTCTGGTGGTATCTGGAGGAAAGGGTTTTTGTAAACCTGAATTGATACTTCTTCAAATCACTCCACCAACTGGGAAGTATGATATTGAATTCTACCAATCATGTCTTCATATTTTCTTCTCCATGCTTCCCTTTCGTAGATTACATCCCTCACAACCAATTTCCACCCTTTTACCCATTCTGCGTGACGTTGAGCTTCTCCTCTTTCATTTTCTTGTATTTTGGTCCTAAGCCAATTTTCCCTCGCATTAGCTTCCGCTAATAATTCGCGATACTTGGCAGCTTCTTTCCATCCTCGATCAGAGTAGAGTTCGGTTTGGGCCAAGGATTCTTGTAGAGATTCAACTCTCTCCTTTAGTATCTGTATGGTTTCGACATGAATCCCTACATCCCACTCAAGCTCTTCTTTCTTCTTCAGAATTCTGACTGGCATGTTTTCTTGACACTCCACCTTTGCTTGTAACTCTTGAATCACTGCTTCTTTTTCCTTTCTTTCCCTTTTCATGCGACTTGGGGCTTCGTAGGAATCGGCATATTCATTTCTCAAATTCTCGATCTGTAAATTTAGTTTTTGCACCTGGCTTTGGAGTTTGACGATAGTTACTTCTGCAACTTGGTTCTTTTCATCCAAAACCCCCATCTGGGCTTTTAGAACTTCAATTTTTTTCAGCATTTGATCTTCTGTAAGAGGATTGTTTTCAGCGCTGGGTGGGGGTTCCGGTTTTGAAGGACAACCCCTTCTTGTCTCTCTCCATGCTTCATATCTTTTTGTTCAAGCTATGATTCGCCTCCCTAACTCATCATGCCCTTTTATGTGAATGTTGTCCCATGTTGACCTTATTGCCATTGTCTGACTCTTAATGCTTTCACATTCTTGATATAGGAAATATGCTCCGCCAAGCAGCTCTTTTGGGGGTTCATCTTGTGTCCACCTGAGTTGGCACATTACTAGAGCTGGTGAATATGACACACATCCTCTGGGTCCCATCAATCGGACATTCAGGAAACTTCCACAACTGAATATAACTGAATCTCCATTGTACTATGGGCACATCCACCTAAATGAACGTGAGTTGACCTGATCAAACTCTTGTTTCCATTCATATAGCTTGCGTGACTTTAGCGGCATGCAAATGAATCCTTTTAATGGATCATCTGTTCTATCAATTTTGTAACCAGCATACAAGTGAGTCATAATCCAAACATATAACATTGGTGGACAACATCGCAACTTTCCTTGTTGATTTTGATGACAAACTTGTAGTGAGAGAAAAGTTTCAGCTAAGATAGCAGGGACTAAATTCACCCCATATTCCTCAACTTTGTAGAAGACGTCCATAGCTGATGGATCAATCACATCCGGAATAAAGGGAAAAAGCATCAGTCCGTAGATAAGGAGAGCCAACAATCTATTAAAAGTAACCCATCGTTGTTGTTGAGCCAACTCCCTAAGGTAAACTTCCAAGAATCGCCTCTACAAGCCAATAGTGTTTCCTTTTTCCATTTTATCCAATTGTTCCGGTTTAAGCTCCAACAGACTTGCTATCTTCTCATCTGCCACATATTGTCCACAATACAAATAGACACGTGATTCATTTTGGATAGGCAATCTCAGCATGTAAGCATACTCCTCTATGGTCGGAGTTATATCTAGGTCGGGCAATTCAAAACATCTCAGAGTTGAGTTCCAATACTGAGCAAATGCACTCAGGGCGGAGGCACTCACCGGAATACGTAACAGGTCTAGTATTCTCCCGTACTTGTTGTTAAAGTTTGAACGTGCCTTTTCTGACATTTCTTGACTAATTTCCCATAAACTCTGAACATCATTGAGTGTCACGTCGATCTTGATGCTCTTCTTGGAACTGCTTGCATTGCTAGCACTCTTTCCGATGCTAGGTCCTTCCATTCTTTGCTATAAGATTAATACTAAGGTCTTCCTGTCAAGAAACACAAATAAAGAAAAAATTAGAAATTGAACCAAAAAAAATGCCCTACATGCTTCATGTTGCATGAGCCCTAGTAGGGTTGGGAACCCTATGTCGAGTATGCTGTCAATGCACTAACTTCACTATGACATGCCGCTTATTAGAAGTGCAATAATATTCGAACATGTCATTCGGGCTTGGAGCGACGATGTGCCGCCCCCTTTTTCCTTTTTAGAAAACTTCATAATAAATATGTATGTGCATGGCAATTTATGTTTATGATGCCAGAAAAAAATGGAGAGAGAGAAAGAGTATGCTCCCTTTGTCCTAAATTGGGTAAAACTTAGGGTTGGACAAACCTGAGGTAATGACTCTAAGCAAGTTGGCTACTAAGTTTGTTCTATCAGTGAAAATCAGGTAGGGTCTAGACTTCTAAAAGTCATGGTTCCCAGATTGCCCCTATCCCGAAAGATAAGGATCCGATTCATGAATCTAGTCACAAGTAGGGATAAACCCTCTCAATATGACCATCCCATGATATCGGGTACAACCTAAGTGGTGAATCAACAAATATCATGGAGGTACAAGACCTCTTCAATGACAATGTCGAGACACCGTCTAATCCTTGAGTTTGAGCGAGCTCGGGTATAGAGTCAAAAGTGTGTGCAAGTTGTGATAGTGATGTGTGTGATGGGAGCATACAAACCTTCACAAAAACCTACTAAAATAAAACTACCCTAAACCTGCAAAAGGAACAAACCACACGAAATACAAAAGTTCTCTACCCTAAGGTTGCAAGAATATACAAAAGAAGTTATGAAAGCATTAAAAAAGGAAATAGAGCAAAAAGGGTAAAACAAATATTTTCAAAGCTGTTAATAGAAAAATAAAAAAATAAAAAATTGTACAACCAACTATGATAGGCCTGACTCTCAAAAATCCCCAGTGGAGTCGCCAGCTGTCGCGACTGTCCCGTCCGGACGCCGCGAAAAAGGGAGATAAAAAGACAGAGGAGTCGCCACTAAAATTTTTATTGGGAAAATCTTAGAAAACCCAATTATTTAAAGGTAAACTGATCTAAAAAAAAGAGAGAGATGAGTCGGGGAGTCGGTTACGAGCAGGGAAGGTATTAGCACCCCACATCGCTCGTTTAAAAAACGGTACCTCAAGTTAATTGTGCAAAAACAGTTTAGTAACCTTTTAAATATTTATTTTACCCCAAAATTATTTACAAGAAAGAATTATTTTTAATTTTTAATATTTTAAATCTTTATTAATTTTTACATTTTTAAATTTATTGTTTATAAAAATTAAATGAGGTTGAACATGACACATGAGTCCATAGGGTAACCTCAAATCTAAGGGACTGAACATGGCACCGTGTCCATAGAGCATCCCTAAAAATAGAAAAGTTTAATTTTTTTTTATTAATTATTTTAACATAAAAAGGGGATACAAAAAAGGAAAATTTAGTTTTGGCTTGACAAGATGATTTATCCTGCTCCTACGTATTCCAGGGTGCGATGGGAAACTCAAAGCCACGTAGTTCTTTTGAAAATGTTTGATTGATTGGTTGATTTTATTTTATTTTTGAAAAAAAAGGGATTTGATTTATTTATTTTATTTTAAAAATATTTTATTTTAGAATAAATTCACTTTTGCATAGAGTCCAAGATAAAAGTGCTATACGATAAACCCTTACAATTCATACAACACTTGAGGATGAAAAGTCATATATCAACGTCGTAGATTGTGCGTGAACTCAAAAAACTCTTTTTATTTCAAAAATGTTAGTAGCATAATTTTATTTAAATCGATGATTGAAAATATTTTAAAAGACCTTTTTTATTTTTTTATTTTCTGTTTAAAACTCTTTAGAAGCAAAATGGGTTATTATACTACTTACTCTAAGCCCAATTTTGATTATGACCCCAAGTCCAATTTCAGGAAAGAGAAAAAAAAAGAAAAGAAAACAGATCATTTAGGCCCAATAACAAAACTCATGAACATGAAAAATAAAAAAAAGGCTAGCAGCCATGAAAACAGATCATTTAGGCCCAATAACAAAACCCATGAACATGAAAAATTAAAAAAAAACTAGCAGCCATGAAAACAAATCATTTAGGCCCAATACCAAAACCCATGAATCATGAAAAACCTAGCAGCCATATAACAAGTTAAGCAAAATGAAAAGTCACCAAAAGGAAGAGCTTGCCAATCATGCAGCAGACAGGGACGAAGCTACAGTGCTGGTTCGAGATGGAGATGCACCAAAAATCGCGTGGTGATGGCGGCGTCCGTGGCAGAGGCGTCCGACGCGGTGGGGGAACGGCGGGACGAAGCTGGTCCGGTCCAGACGCGATGGAGGCGCAGAGGATGGAGGCGGATCTGGTCTTCCTCAGCGGGTCCGGGTCAAATGTGAAGGTGGCACGGAGGATGGAAGCGGATTCGTCTTCCTCTCTTCCCCACGTCGACGAACGGCCGTCGGTGATGCAAGGCGGCGGCGCACGGGTTCGGTGGTCGGAGGTGGTCCAAGGCAAAGGACGGCACGACTGGTTGAGGTGGTGGCTCGGTTGATGGTGTCTGAGTTGTGGGGAGATGAAGGAGGAAGGTGAAAAATGGTGGAAGGGATGGATGGGTGAATGGATGGGTTGTTGAAGAAGAAGAAGAAGAATGAGAGGAGAAAGATGAAGCAGGGAGGAAGAAAGAAAGAAAGAAAGAAAGAAAGAAAGAAAGGAAGAAAGAAAGGAAAGAAAAGAAAGGAGGAGGTTTTTTTTTTTTTTTTGGTATCAGAGAGTATTTGGTATTTTTGTGTTGATTTGTGATTTGGGAGTGATGGTTGCTAGAGGTTGGAGGGGAGAATATTGAGTTTTTTTTTTGTTTTGAAAGCAGAAACAGAGAGTGGAGAAGAAAATTTTCGTTTCGCTCCCTCCCTCCCTCTTTGGTCACTGTTCAATATATAGCACCAGAAAGAAGAAGATGACAAATCTTCCTGTTGGACCAACTGGTGGGGGTACAAGTAGTGGGGAGCAAATCAGCATTTGCTCCACCACCTTGCAGGGGCAGCAAGGGTAAGGATGGCCTGTACCATTATCCCCTTTGTTCTGAAAAAGAAGAAGATGACAAAGAGGGGTACAAGTGTGGGAGCAGGCACTTTTATAAATTTTTATTTTTTACTTTTTATTAATTTTTTTATTTTAATAAATCAGAATAATAAAAAACAATTTTTGGTTGGGTTTGGGATAATGGACCCAAAAGATAACTTGGAACAAAAACGAAAATGAGCTCCATTTTATGATGTAATGGGCCAAGAATAAAAATATTTTTTGTTTTATTTTTATTTTTGTCTATTATTTTCTTCAAAATGTTAATTAAAACATCCGGACAAAATTAGGTGTTCACGACATTTTGAGAATAACTTCATTAAATAGGATAGAAGTAGTTGAAATTTGCTTATATTTTTTATCGAAAACTTTGAAAATTTTTGCTTATATTATGGAACAGTTGGAGTATCTACTGGCACTTTATATACCTTGTTGACCATTAGTCAATCTCTTGATTTCTTTTTAAGTGAAGTTATTATTATTTTTAATTGTTTATTTATATTTCTTTAATGGAGAATACTAATCAATATCCTCAAAGGATAAAAAAAAATTTATTAAAAATTAATATATTTAATATTTTGAGAAATGTTATTTTTCTAATAAAAGCTTTCTTTCTTTTTCTTTGAAAAAAAAAACCAATATCCTCACTAGTTAACATGACGCTCTTTTAATTACTTATTACGTCCAATTAATTTCTTAAGTAATCATCAACGAGGAATGCTATGATACACCCATTAAATTTTAAGAATGAGCATTTTAGCATCACATCTTTTGATTTGGACTAAAAACCCAATAATCTCTTTTAAACAAACTACTTAAATGAGTGTGTATTAATGTAATCTAAACTTTTTAATTTTAAATTTTTTTAATTGCCCTCTCTTCTTGCAATTAATGTTTGGTTCCCTCTCACCTCTTAATTTTAAAAGTTTATACTTTCTCTTTTTTCCAATTAATGACATTGGATGTACCAAAAAAATAATGATACTAGAAAAATAAGTTGAAAAAACTAAAAATTATTTTCATAAAAAAAACTAAAAATTAACGTGTTTTTTTTAGACAAGAAAAAAAAACTATTTTTATAGTAAAACTAATTTTATATTAACATGTTATTATAGAGTAACGTGTTATTAATTTTTTTTTTTAAGAAACGTGTTTTAAGAAACTATTTTACGGTAAAACTATTTCAAATATAAGGTGTTATTATTAACATAATGTTCCATCATTGTAAAAAAAACGTTCCATAAAAAAATATTACTATAACGTATAACATTGTTTTACAGTAAAACTATTATATACATTTAATTTTTAATTAATTGTAAGACTATAAACTATTATAAAAACAAAAGTAACAGGGAGAGGAGAACCCACCTTATGTGTCCAACAGGTTCCTCGACGAAAATTATTCACTACTAACGATGATGGATATTTCGTACCTATGTCATGTTACCAAAAAAACAAAAGTAATATATTTTGAACATATTTTTTCTGGTAAAAACATTTATTTTAAATTTTCAACACATTTTTATTATTTAATAAACTTCATGTAAAATGTAGGAAATGAACTATGAGGTAAGAGGGAACCAAATATTAATTGTAAGGAGAGAGGGTAATTAAAAAATTTAAAATTAAGAAGTGTAGATTACATTAATATTCATCCATTTAAGTAATTTGTTTAAAAGTGATTGTTGGGTTTTTAGTCCAAATCAAAAGGTGCATATGCTAAAATGCTCCTTCTTAAAAACTAATAGGTGTATTGTAGCATTTCCCATCATCAATTATTTAATTTTTATTTAAATGGAGTTTTAATTATGAGTTTAACCTTTATGTATTGTCAGTGTAAAGAATTTTTACACAGACATTCAATAATATCTTAATAAATCAACATCATTATTATTTCTCTATCTTAGTTATTAAAATAAAAATATATATATCAAAATATTAGTAGATATCGGTATAAAACTTTTTACACCAACAATACATTTAAACCCTTTAATATTATACTAATTTTTTTCATTTAAATTTATTAAAATTAAAACATTTAACAAAGAGCACTAAACATTGACCTACTCACCTACCAATGTAAACCAACCTATTAAGTAACTATGGAATATGCTAATTGTCATATATGACGATTTCAGTTTTTTGTTGTATTCAATGGCGCATCTGAAATATGGTTGAGGTGGGCGATCACTTTTTTGTGACACCAGATAGTAGGCAAAAAATGTTCTAAAATAATAATAATAGAGTGATAGAAGATAATATAACAACTGTATCTTTGTATATTAATATATCTTTCAAATTTAATACATTTTAAAATTTGCTACATTCTTATTTTATTAAGACCTATCCTTTTTCCTATTTCTCCCGTCCATCCCCCCCCCCCCCCCCCCCCCCCCCCGCTCTCTCTGAGTCTACGTCTTTCTCATTATTTTCGAAATGAAGAAGGTTTGATTAAAGACATGCATATTGATGTAGCTATAAAACTGGTAAAAGATTTGATTAAGTACCTATAAAAATATAGAGAATCTGGATTTTTAAATGTTATTGTTAGTGCTGAAAAAATTGTAAATGAAATGGAAATTGAATGTGTGTTTATTCAAAAATGTCAAATTAGTAGAAAAAAAATACTATGATGAAAATCCCTCTGAATGCACACAACAAAATCTTGAGTATGCTAAGAAGTCTTTTGGGATCCATTATTTTTTATACATGTAGATCAAGCAACTGACTAACTTAATAGAATATTTGAGCAGTATAGCACATATGAGGAGATTTTTGGTTTTTTGTTTAGTATTGAAAGGCTTAGGTCATTCTTTGATAAGACTTGAAATTATGTAACAAACATCCTGAAAACTTATCTAAAACATGATAATTCTTATTATCTTGATGGTGAAATTATATTTGAATAATTAAAAGTTATTGGAGAGGTTTTGACAATTGAATCAAAACCTAGCTTTATGATATTGAGATCTTTGAAGACCTTTAATTATTTTCCTAATGCATGCACAACTTATTATAGAATAATATTAACCATCCTTGTTACTGTTGCATCAGTTGAGATAATTTTTTTTTAAATGAAAATTGTTAAGATCTTAGTTGCGATCTACTATGTCATAAGGTAAATTAAATAGTCATGCTTTGATTTTTATTGAAAATGATTTTTTTTAAAGAAACTTGATTATGAAAGAAGCAAGTATGACAATATTCAAATGATTGTGAGGACACCTTTTTTAAGTTTACACAGGGAACCCAAAATCTCATAATCGCTCTGATTATATTATCAGACTAAACTCTGACAAACAGTTATAAAATCTAGGTATTTCCTACCGTTCATATATAAGTAATATGACGTGATATATAAATACAGGTAATATGATTATATGATTAAGATTGATGGTTTAATGATATTGTTTTTTACTAGTTTACTGGTAACAAAAGAAAGTGGAAAGCATGTTTGGAACTTTGAATTCTTGCTGCAGTGTTGGACCGGCAAAACTTTGTTCGGTAAGATTCCATACCAACCCTGGCAAATTCTAGGGTGTGCAGGCTCCCCATATCTCTCACGGTGAGAGATGTTAAATGACTGCCTATAGTGGGTTTTTTTTTATTTGCAGGTTATGACAAGTTAGAGTATTTGCACAATTGGTCCCTATAGGCCCCTATATGCAAAAGTGGCAAATGACATAAGAGACAAGGTGTGACCACCAGAGTCCATGACCATCAGCCACTCCTTCACTTGTCCCTCCATATTTCCACTCATTTTTCATCTTTCATTCATAATCAGAGTCCATGGCCATCAACCAACCAAGCTCCATCCAAGCCAAACCCATCACCCACCTTCTGCTCCTCCGTGCGCCGCCCTTCCCCCTCCAAGCACCGCTCTCGTTGTCCTCGCGCCGCCTCAGATCCGATCCTCATGCCACCGCTGCTCAGCCGCAGATCCAAGCCGCACCATCTGCACCTCCTCCGCAGAACGCTCCACTAGACCAAAACGATCGCTGCATGCTGCAGCAACCTCCGCCGCACCGTCCTGCCGTCCATCCGCCTCACCGTCACGCCTTTAGCCGCTGCAGCTCCTCTTAACAGCAACACTTGGGTTGCAGGTGTTCTGACTGAAGAACATGAAGCCTATTTTGGGCTTGGGTCACCTTGTTGGGCCTAGAGTTTTTTAACACCAAAACTCATGACATTTTTTAATAGGTTTGGCAGATTTTTTTTAAAAAAAGGTTAATATTCTTTCTCAAAAACTAAAGAAAATTCATTTTAAAAAAAGAATATTAATAAAAAAATCAGAATATCTAAAAAATGGAAAGGATAAAAAACTATTAAATAAAATAATTCTTGTTCTTTTAATACAAAAAGACTTTTAAAAAGAGAATTTAACATGTGCGATATACCTAAATATATGTATCTAATGGCTCCCCCAATTTTTTTTTACTCAGCATCTGCCATTGGTTAGGGTTATGGTATATGTTTATGTCCATTATTGACTACAAATAATATAATAAACACGGTTAGGATAACGGTATTAAACCAAAAACACCAATCAAAATATGGTTAAACAAATACAAGAAAGTATAATTTATAATTAGACATATGAACCAATATTAAAGAAAATTACTTAAATTATATAGCGAATTTATAATAAGATTATATATTAAATATATTTAATAGATTATAATTATACATATGTATTTATATATGTATATATAAATGATAGATTCAAATCAGTTCCTACTAGCGATTTTTGATCAGTTTTCGTTAATTTTGGGTCGATTGATTGATCCTCACTAGCTCTAAAATCAATTGACCTTTTAGATATAATGGACTGGACACCCGACTTTGATTTTTAAAAAAACGCAGATTTCTTAATTGTATTTTTTTGTTAATATATGTTAATATTTAGGGGTAAAATGTATTTTATTATTTTAAAATCAAAATAAATATTCTAAGATTTAAATAAATTTTAATTAGGTGTTACATTATTCACTTAAGAACATTTGTCATATAAAGTTTTAAATTAGAGTAGAATAAAATATAAGTTTAATTGATATACACTATGTGCTACTATACTTTTTTGTGTAAATTAGTGATTACCTGATTTATCAGCCAAATTGTAACATCCCTGGCTGCTTTATGGATTGACGACTGTCCCCACAAACCAACACGGGTCTTTTCAGCATGCTTTGTCCTCACTTACATGCTTCCAGGAGGTCACCCATCTCAGAATTGCTCCAAGTCAAATTCACTTAACTGTGGAGTTCTTAAGTGATGGGCTAGCGAAAAAAAGATACATCTTGTTGGTATAAATAGTACCAATCAATTCATATAAGCCAGCTGGTCGAACCGGTTTATTTAGAAATAATAAATGAATGAAAAATGAAACAGAATTTTAGAAACCAAAAGGGGTACTCGATGCTAAGGTCTGATTTTCTTCAATTCATCACCAAGAAACTGATTTTGATATGATTTTCTTCATCTCAGACCCTCTAAAGTTCTGGTCCAACCACTCAAAGAATTCACATTTCTTTTTCCCCACTATCTGCAACAATAAAATAGTAAATCAGAATCAATGAACACCCAAATTTGAAACCCACATCAAAACCCATATTTGAAACTCAGATTTGGCCCTTACCTTGTAAAACCCACAGCCATAGAATCTCCGCCTAGGATTCCTCTCAATCCACGATGAAGTAGCGGCGCATCCCCACACTCACACCAGTCTGGTTGTTCGCGGCTTCAACAGTGAATATAATTACAGATTCGGGCATCACCAAGAAACTGGAATTGACGCAGAGATTAGGGACATGAGGAGATGTGATTCTTGGTGATGAGGAGAAGAAGGAGGTGCGGAGATGTGATTCTTGAACATGAGATGTGTGACACAGAGAAGAAGGAGATGGGGAGACATGATTCATGTTCTATGCAGAGAAGAAAGAGAACCTTCGAGCACCCCTTTTGGTTTTTGGGCAATTTTTCATTTATTTATTTATTTATTTATTACTTCTTTTAGTTTTTTTTTGTTTTAATTAAAGGTAAAACATGTCAACACACTCTTCCTTGCCAGGTCACTAACAGAGTTAAAATTTGGATGTCAAGTCAATGGTAGGATCAAAATTGTCCATTTTAAAAATATGTGGGTTAAAATTGAGCAAAAAGAAAAAATAGGAGACTAAAATTGTCCAAGTATTAAAATAGGAGAATAAAAACTGCAATTAAGCCTATAAAGTTTTAAATTAGAGTATAATAAAATATGTGTTTAATTGGTATATATTATGTACCAACATACTATTTGATGCAAATTAATGCTTACCCGATTTACCCACCAATTCGTCTGTAATGATTTTCCTAGGTCAATTTTCAAAAATCAAAATGAAAACCGAAGTTATATATGATATATTAATTATACCAAAAAACATGATATCGACTATTTTAATTAATTATATAGACTAAAATTTAATTAGATATATACATAAGAAAAATGTTGGTATCATTCTTTTTATCACACTCCTCTTTAACACACTCTTTATTATTGGGCGAATTTCATGTGAGACCCACCAAAGGATATGGTCCCACATGAAATTTACCCAATAACAGAGGGTGTGTTAAGAGAAGTGTGATGCTGGCATTGCTTTATACATTGCTTTATAAATAATTGATATACAGACTAAAAAATAATTACAAGCGAATTAACGGATAAATCGGGTAAGCATTAATTCGCATCAAAAAGTATTGGTAAATAGTGTATATCAACTAAACTCATTTTTTTTGGATATAAATTGAACTCATATTTTATTCAACTATAATTTAAAACTTTATACGAAGAATGCTCTTACGTGTAATGTAACACCTAATTGAAATTCATTTATATCTTAGAATAATATGTTCATGTTTTATTTTCAAACTAATAAAATACAATTTAACCCATAAAAATTATTTATCTTTGTTCGTTGATTTTATCTTATGAATTATATTATATGATTATTATATTTTAATTTAAAATTTGATTTGTCTTAATTTTTTACTTAATATAATATATAATATTAAAATAAATATTTAATTATTACATGTCCGATCATGATTCAATCACTAAATCTTGAACTAGTGCCTTCACTGATTCAATGATCAGTCCTATTTTTAAAATATTGCTTGATTCCTACTTTTATTATTTTTGAATCAATTTAAAATAATAGTATATCTACAACTTTGGGTATGATAGGATTTTAGGTGTCAAAAAAAAGATATGATACGATTTGTTGCTTGATATAATATATAATATTAAAAATACATATTTAATTATTACATGTTCAATGATGATTCAACTATGGTTGAACTACTAAATCTTGAATTAGTGTATTCAGAGATTCAATAATCGGTCCGGGTTTTAAAATACTACTTGATTACTACTTTTATTATTTTTGAATGAATTTAAAATAACGGTTTTTCTAACCTATGCAATATTTCATAGGATAAGACACATTAATTACTCACAATCAACTCATTGTTAATTAATTATGTTAAGCTCATTAGTTACGATTTTTTTTTTTGAAAAAATCAATTATCTCTCTCCTATTTATTTGTTTTGATTCACCTTCTTATATCAATATTTCTTCCACCAAAAAGTTAATTACCCAATATCTCTTCCCGCCAAAAATTAATAACCATTTGGTTTTGATTTTTTACAAGCTTAAGTCCATCTCTCTTCCAAAATACTGCCCACAACATAAATTAGATTTTTTTTGAAAATCATTTTTTAATTTAAAAATTTCTAGATACTAGAGGAAGCTGACACAAAAGGATTTAAATTTGTAATTTTTTTTGCGTAGTTAATATAACTGGTCAAAATATGTAGGTTTATCAAAAAAAAAAATTGTAGTTATACAATAAATAAAAATGAATTTCAATCAAAATCAAAAAATGGTAATTAATTTTGGTGGGAAGAGATATTGATATAGTAAGGTGAATCCAAATAAATAAATAGAAGACAGATAATTGATTTTTAAAAAAAAATCATAATCAATGAGCTTGACATAATTAATTAACAATGAGTTGATTGTGATTAATTAATGAGTCTTATCATATGCAATATTGCAAAGGTTAGAAAAACAGTTAAAATAGTAGTATATCTATAACTTTTGCTATGATAGGATTTTAGGTGTCAAAAAAGATATAATAGGATTTTAGGTACATATACTTAGATATATCTCGCAAGTTAAATTCTCTATTTAGAAATGAATTTTTATTCAAAGAACAAGAATTTTTAAAATAGAA
The DNA here is from genome assembly GCA_030762895.1 of Sophora flavescens. Taxonomy (NCBI): domain Eukaryota; kingdom Viridiplantae; phylum Streptophyta; class Magnoliopsida; order Fabales; family Fabaceae; genus Sophora; species Sophora flavescens. The sequence goes on from CM061065.1 coordinate 166,343,263, forward strand.
AATAAAATATTTTCACTTTTTTTAGATATTCTGATTTTTAAATTAATAATATTATTTTTTTTAAATGAATTTTCTTTAATTTTAGATAAGGAATGTTTACTCTCTCTTTTTTAATAATTTTTTTTGATCAAATTAATAAAATTTATTGTTAAGCCCATTTAAACAAATATCATCAGTTTTATGTTTTTAAAGACCCTGGGCCCAAGTGGAACTGACCCAAGCCCAAAATCACCTTCATCTTCTTCCCTCAAACCACCTGCAACCTAATGGTGATGCTGTTTGGAGGAGTTGCGGTGGCTGAACAGCATGACGACGGCAGAGGAGGCTGCGCACTGTGGTAGTCGTTCGGTCTATGTAAAGTGCTCTGCGGCGGAGGTCCAGAAGGTGCGGGATGCATGTTTAGCGGCTTCGATCTGTGGCGGACGGCAACTGCGTGATGAGCAGATCTGCGTGCGAGGAGCGGATCTGAGGTGGCGTGAAGAGCAAATCTAAGGCAGTGTAACACATTTCTCGGCATTACATGGTTTTCCCTTTATATTACAACTTAACGCGAAAAAGAAACATTACTTATTGCTGGTTACTTTCAGAAATTACTTAAAACCTTAGTCATAAAAAAAAATCGACAGAGCCTCCTCTGTAATTTCAAAATCTCAGACAAAAACACCTGCTAATATCCTTATATTTACATATGAAAGAAAAGCTCTTCGAGCCATAACATATATATATATATATATATATATACATACATAACATAACTATGCATCATTTCTATCCAGACCCATATAACCAAGAGTCATCATGTCAGTGTTCTACAGTAGGTTAGAAAATATATACAGACATAAGTCACACATATAGATGATATACAAAAATCAGGGTTCATCAGAGAAAGCCACTAAACAAAAACTTGGCTTTCATCAGCCAGATATATAGAACCCCGTGGAGTTAGTACCACCCAAAAGAACTAAGCTAACAACACCCTACGACCCTCTAGATATAACCATTGGGGAGACATCCATGATCATCCCCAGGGTCTGACGGATCTGGTGAAAATCCTCCCTCAGCATCGGCCTTCGGCTCCTTCTCGATGAGATCCACCTCAGGAAGTGCCTCGGCAACTAGCATATCATCATCCTCCTCCTCTCCGCCATAAATGATGATGGGAGCAGGTGGCGGCGACTCTGGTTCTTCTGCAGGAACGACTAGTTGTGGGGGAGGTTGATGGTAGGTATTCCTAGACTCTACCAGGTGTCGAATCAGTGCATACATGGGAGGTAACAGAATCTCCACGGTCTTCACCTGTTGAGTGATCGAGGTGACTCCCTCCTCTGTCCCCTTCGTTGTTTGCAGTGGCCCCGTATACAACGCACTGTGGGCCCCGGGGTGAATGACCCACGCACCGGCCTCATCACATAACTCAAACGTATGGGCTAGGAAGCCCGATGGTATCATGTGGTGCAGGGGATCCATCTAAACATACAATATAAGGTTTCCACAAAAGAGGAAATATATATATATATATATATATATATATATATATATATATATATAAATGTGAGTTACCAATATATGAGTTTAAACGTAGCAGTCATATATTTTACATCATAAACAACATTGAAATACCAAAGTAACAACGCATATAAATATAATAATATACATATCATAAGATTGTTCAGATTTAAGACTTTATTCGTAAGTTTTCGATTAACACTTCGATATCCAATTTCTAATACAATCTCCGGAGATCCTAACTTCCCTTCCTCGAGTATGATAGGCTGCGATATATCCTATAACACAATTGTTTCGCGTTGGGTGGCCTCTCCACTGGGTCCTTTCCCCAATTGTTCTAGGATTTCACATATCACCTATATAATATTTAATAGTCCCCTATTGAGTACATTCGTGCAGGGTAGCCGATTTCCACGACAAGAGGTTGCAAAGCCCCAAGCATTACGTGAAGTTCGAGCCCGAATGTCCCTAAAGACCCAAAAGCCAAGGATATGCCTTTGGTCCGTAACTATCAAATTTACCAGTTCACCCTATGTGAAAACTGTAACTCAATAACAACAATACGTCTGCCAAATCATCTTTTCAAATATTAATCAAACTTTAATATCAAATGAGTTTTAAATTCTCATTAAATATTTTTCAAAATCTTTTATCAACAGACTCTAGTCCGATGTCTCGGAACTCTAGGTCCTTAACAGGAGGAAGGCTAGTCCGGCTTCACCGTAATCAAAATCCAGTCTGAAACCTCAGCATGGAAATCTAGTCCTTTTCTATTTCATTTCCACTTTCCGAAGAAAGCTAAAAATCATATTTCCATTCTTCTGTATCCTTATATATTTCTTTTATAAAAGTAGTTTCTCATATATATAGCCATGACTCACGTCACGCTTCAACCAGTCTCACAATTCAACAATACAGGTAACCACATATATATTCATCAAATATTAGAAATTCTAATAACTCAGCATCATGAAATATGTGTGTGTGTGTGTGTGTGTGTGTGTGTGTTCTCCACAGTTAATCAACATATTTATGAAACATCATAGAAAGTTCATAATATTAAAAATATAACTACTAGGAACTCCTCAGGCTGACTCCCTTTACCTCTGAAACTTAGTTTTCTTGAGTTGAAGTGAATCCTGTAGTCCTCAGCTTCCTCCAACGAGTCCAAGCAATACAATTATACCACGTTTCCTGTAACACCCTGTTTTTCCAATGTTTTCTGTAACGATAAATACATATTTAAATGTGTTTATTTTAGATTAAACTAAGAGGATGATTTTAATTAAACTAAAATCATTTTCTTGTGTTGTTATATCATATGAAGTCAGGGTAAAAATTTCGGTTGAAAATTCAGACGGAAGCGGTCTGCGTTTTCACTGCGGTACAAGTTTACTGTGCAGAAAACCTAATTTTGACCCTTGAACGAGACAATTAATGTTTTTATTATGTTTCATTCAACTTTGGTTATTTTGAAAATTTTCGTTCAAAAATAAAATATAATATTTTATTCGGGCGAAAACGTCGGAAGAATTATGATCGGAAATGTAACCGGGTACGAAATGGAGCAGACTAGGGAACATAAAAGAAGTAAGGAGACATGATGGAAGAGGCTATGACACACTCCAAAAGTGTAATCATCACATTTTTCAAATTATAATACTATTCTAATCCAAAAAGTCATTTCTCTCTCTTCTTCCATCCAATCAAGTATTAAACCACCAAGCTTGCTCAACAAGCTCTCCCTCACTTCCCTTGGAGTCGTGGACTTCCTCCCCCCTCTCTATATATACCCCTTTCATTTTCACTTCATCATCTTCCTTCTTCAAACTCCATTAAACCTTCATCTTCTTCTTTTCTCTTGAAAGTTCAAGCTCTTAAAGCTTTACTTTTTATTCATCTTTTCTACTTAAGTTATTCATTAAAGTTCTTCCTTATACTAAGGGTAATGCTCTCTAGATTGGAATGTTTAAGTTTCCATTGTTTTCCAAGATGATCATGGACTTGAGCTCCATAAGATATTTGGATGCTAAGTCTAAGAGATTAGAAAGTTTAAAGATTTCTAGCCTATAAATCCTACGAAGGCCGAAGCTAGAAGGTTATGGACCTAGGATACTTTGTTCTTATTTTTCCAAAATGATCATGGTTTTGAGCTCCTTAATACACATGGATGCTAAACCTAAGAGATTGGAAAGTTTAGTGAATGATAGCCTATTTTGCTAGCCTTGGCCGAATACCCTAAGTTTATAACTTAGTGGGATTTTAATTCAACTTTGTTAAATATTCATTGTTTATGAACTCCTAACACTTAAGGATCATAAATCCATGAGTTGTATAATTTTCGGTAATCTCTAACCCTAAGAACTAGTCTTGGCCGAACCTATACCTTGTGGTTTAGTATTGTTGTTGATTTTAACTTGTGATTTTGTGTCCATAACCTTAGACTTCCATCGCAAAGGAAACAAGGATGTTCGTGGTATACCTCTTCGAGCATCTAATCTCCTTACCTTCACAGAAGGTAAGAGGGGATTGCCTAGGGATATTCAATGACTATATGCATGTGTGTATATGTTTACTTGAGTGATTTGAATATCATTATGATATGGAGTAAATACTTGAATGACTTGTTTACTTGAACTATTGTGATTATTACTTGAAGTTGATTATTACTTGCCTTAAAGTATTGTGAGTTGTATATATGTGATGAACTGTCGTTAACTGTGATATTATTGTTGAGAATATATTAATGTTGATTGAAGTTTGAGAAGCCGGACTTGAGTCTGTGCTCAATGATTATAAGGATTAAAAACCTTAGTAAGCCTTGAATAGAACTCTGAAAGTATTGATTTTATTTATAAAAGTTCCTTGTTTAAAACCCTTACTTCAAGAGAATGAAATTCTTGTTTTGAAAAGAAACGTTGGAGTGTTTTTAAGTCAATAGAAACTACCTTTTTATGATCCAAAGTTTGTACGAGAGAAAACCTTTTTCGAACTATGTGTTTTATGAAGGAAAAACCCCTTTGAAAATATTTGACTTTATTCCATCAAGGATTTCAAAAGCAAACGAATTTCCTAAATGTTTTATAAACGAATTTGTAAAGGAAAAAATTTTCTCCTAAATGATTTAGAAACGTTCCGATTACTTGCATAAGTAACCGAGGTTTTGTTTTGGGTTTTGATTTTCACTGAGTGAAAAGTAAGCACATGTGAAAGAGAATCTAATTCGCGAGACGTCACCTCTAGCATTCAGTTTATGCACGTGATCTGGGATCTGTGTCAAGAATTATGGGCCAAGGGTCCTAATCGTGATATTATGGGCTAGGAGTCCTAATCTTGGAATTGAGGACTGTGTGTCCTAATTTCGTTGTTATTGGCTAGGAGTCCTTATCATGTTGAAATAAAACATGGATAAAATTATAATTGTTTCTACAACCACAACCTTGGACTGCGGCATCGGTCTAAGGTGTTGTGATTGAGCACTCAGACTGCGCGTCCTGTGTTATTGATTTTCAAGAAATGAAAATTGTGAATAGTCGTTAGCTTTGGGCTTTAACAACGGAAAATAGTGAACACAAAGAAAAGTCTCGATAATGAAAATTCTTTTATTCATATGCATTTCCCCTTAGCAGACATGATTGAGTTACCGAATACCCGCTTAAGATGTGGTATTCGATGATGTATACATCCGAATGGTCGTTATAAGGGATTCGTGATGATGTTGATCCGGGTGCATGAGGTGACGGAGACAACTTGCCAATGCGGCATACGAGCCTCATCAACTCTTTCTTTCTTAATGATAAAATGGTGATGGTATCTCATGAGATTAAGTTTAGAGCCTGATGATTAAAGTGTCATGCATTATCTTTATAAAATTGATTGATTAGGGTATGAGACCCACTGAAATAATACTTTTTGTTTACCTATGAATAATGTTTAAAATGTTAATATGCCAAAGTATTGTATGTATCATGTATATGGTTGTTGTGCAATATATCCGTTGTCGGTATTTGACTATTTCATTTCTACTTGTTATTCTTTCTTCCTTTTTGGTATCGCCGTATGTATATGAGTTCAGATGGATCCCAATATCCCACTTGTGCCGACAATGTCGAAGACTGAGGTCTTCAACGACGCGGGGAATCCCGGGGCATGGCTGATACATCCGGGGGCGACATCTGCCATGTACCACGGAGCAATCACCACAACCGATTTAAATGCTGATGGAGACCCAATCCGTAGGAGCCATGCCGTGGAGACTAGGAGGGTTGCTCTGCCTCCGACTTGGTATTACCTTCACGCACTGCGAGCTAACGGACTGCTACATGAGCCACCACCTCTGAACGTTGATCAGGCAGCACCGATAGAGGAGGACCCTGAGGAAGATCCTAAGGAGGACCCTAAGGAGGACTTCTATGAGGTCTTCGAGGAGGATGAGCCGGAGTATCACGTTATGGATCATGACGACGATGATGATTCCGTGGATGAGGACGGCGACGTCATAGATCCACTACCTAATGTCTCGTCTCGTGGGAGCATTTGTGAAGACCCTGCTTGCAGCCAGTGTCAGTAACCAGTTCGGAGCGTTTTGTGGATAGTCTTCCGTCTTATGACTTTTTAGAGTACCTTTTTTGGATGTGGTTCCGGACCCTCTTTCCCCGTGTTTTTTATTACTCTCTTTTAAGTTGTATCTTCTAGATGTCTAGTTCTATTGCAATGGTCGTTGATAATAAGGGTGGCAAATGGATGGATCGGATAAATTTTTATTCGGATCTTAACGGATGGATTAAAAACAATCCATTATAATCCATTAAAAATTCATTAAAAAAAAATCCAATCCATCCATGATCCATTAAATAAAATCCATCTAATCCATCCATTAACAATTTTTCATGGATGGATATCCAATCCATCCACTAAAATTTATTTTAAGAAATTAAATAATTTTATATCTCTTTTATCCATCCATAAAATATTTTTAAAAATAAAATAATTTGTAAAAAAATTAAAATATTATCTCTATCTCACCCTCTCTCCCCCTTTTTTTCCTACTCTCTCTATCTTTACTCTCTCTCCACTCTATCTCACAACAATTTTGTATCACGGCCATTTTTCTATTATTATATGGGAGTTATTGATTATGTGCATCTACAGAGGTTGTTTTGCCACAACGTTCCATGACATTGTTTTACGAAAAAAAGAAAAAAAAAGAGATAAATAAAATAAAAAATAGTGAAGAAAAAATAATAGGAAACGGAAGAGAAAATTAGATGGAGTGTTTTTTTTTTTGGTTACAAATGGAGGTTTTTTTATTTGGTGAAAAATAATATGAAAAAAATAAATTGGTTTTGGAATGGATAAAAGTTGATCCATTACATTTTTGATTGTTGGTCCAATAGATTTTAAAAAATATTGGATGGATCATAAACCATCCACTAAAAAAATAATCCAATCCATCCAATCCATTTATATTATTTTTTTATAAATGGATGGATGGGATGGATTTTCTCATGGATGGACTGGATGGATGATGGACAAATGGATCATTTTGCCACCCCTAGTTGATAAGGCCCAAACTTATGTACTGGAACTTGGCTCTCATTGGAACATGTTATGAATATATGATGTCTTCAATTCATGTTCTGAGTGTTCATCACCTTTATCTTCTTTCATCCTTTCTAACAAAAAAAACTACCTTTTTAGTGTACTCATCCATCGAGAAAATGATACTTTCCGAAAGTAACCAGCATTGTAAATTAGAAATATTTCCGCAATTGGATAACCATGTGATGCCGGGTTTAGGGTGTCACATTAGTGATATCAGAGCTGGTCGAGTCTTTCGGGAATGTTTGGGTTTAGGTCTGTTGTGTCGATGTTGTGTATTCTCTGATCGAGTCTTCTTTGAATTACTTCTAAGAAGTAATGTGTGTTATCCAACGGGTTTACCTTTCATTTTCTGGTGACTATCTCACTGATTGTGTCTTGCAGGTCAGTATGGAACCAGGAGGAGCGCGCGGGCGTGGTGGTCGTGGCAGAGGCAATGGCAGGATGGACTTTGCTGCCCAAGCTTTGGCTGACGCTGCTGGTGCCATAGCTCTCCAGACTGCCAACACGGCTGCCCAAAATCAACAGGAGAAGCAAAGAGCTGAACAGGTTGCAGAAGGGAAGAATCTGAATGCCTTCCGACGCCAGAATCCGTCGCAGTTTGACGGGGACGTAGACCCGACTAAGGCCGATCTTTGGATCCAAGAGCTGGTGAAGATCTTTGAGCTGGTACACACCCCAGAGGAAGCAAAGGTGCCTTGTGCAACATTCCAACTGATTGGAGATGCTGAATACTGGTGGAAGGGCACCAGACAACTGCTAGTAGCTGAGCATCAGGCAATCACCTAGGGAGTATTTCACAATAAATTTATGGACAAATATTTTCCCCAGAGTGCTCGGATAGAGAAAGAGCAGGAATTCCTAAGGCTGAGTCAGCGGGACATGACTGTGGCGGAATATGCGGCTAGGTTTGAGTCCCTTGCCAAATATTTCTGCTTTTTCCATAACAACCCCGATGAGTAGTCGAAGTGCGAAATGTTCGAAGTCGGTCTACGCTTCGAGATCAAGGAATCTGTGATGCCCTTGGAAATCAGGAATTTCCAAGCACTGGTAGAGAAATGCCAAAAGGTAGAACTGATGCGCAATGGGCGAGATAGCAAAGGGAATGTTGGAGGACCCGTTCGTCCCAAGAGCCAATATCAGGGACAGAACCAAAACTGGAAGCAGGACTAGAGGAAGCCATATTACCAATCACCCAATAACAATCAGAAACAACAGCAACAACATCGTTCCGGTACTTCGGGAACGGGAAGTGGAGGTCAGAGAAACAATAACCAAGGCCAAGATAGGAAGTGTTACCGGTGCGGGGATCCCAGTCATCTAGCTAATACGTGCCCAAAGAAAGAGATGAAGTGCTTTAACTGCGATCGTATGGGGCACTTAGCCAGGGACTGCAGAGCACCGAAAAGAGAACCAGCTATCAATCATGCCAAAGCAAGCAAGCCGACTGCTAAAGGGTGAGTGTATACGATGAGTGGAGCTGAAGTATCGAATTCCGCCGATCTGGTGCAGGGTAAGTGCGATTTAGATGGTAATCTTTTAACTGTACTTTTCGATTCATGTGCAACTCATTCTTTTATCTCGATGGATCGTGTGAAACTTATAGACTTGCCTAGTTATTCCTTACCATATAACTTGATTGTTTCTACCCCAACTGCTAAGCCAATAACTGCTAATTCTATTTGCTTAAATTTTCCTATCATTGTTCAGGATAGGCACTTTCTTATAGATTTAATCTGTTTACCTTTAATACAACTAGACGTAATTTTAGGCATGGATTGGTTATCTTCCAACCACATCCTAATAGTTTGTGCTCAAAGAACCTTAGTCTTTAGGGATGAGATTTTTGGATTATTATCTGCTAGTGATCAGGTAAGAGCTTCTTTGAAAGAGGGAGCTCAAGGTTACATGCTGCTGTTTTCCTCAGATGTTAAGAGTAAGTTAGACTTAGAGTCTGTACCTGTCGTCAACAAGTTTCCGGAAGTTTTTCCTGAGGATGTACCTGGTCTACCGCCTGTTCAAGATATCGAGTTTGCGATTGATCTGGTTCCAGGCACTGGACCGATATCCATGGCACTGTATCACATGTCACCATCGGAGTTAGAAACCCTGAAGGAACAACTTGAAGAGTTGATGAGAAAGGAATTCATTCGACCTAGTATATCTCTGTGGGGAGCTCCAGTTCTGTTAGTGAAGAAGAAGGATGGGACTTCTCGACTCTGTGTAGATTTTCGAAAGTTGAACAAGGTTACGATCAAGAGCAGATATCCGCTCCCAAGGATAGATGATCTCATGGATCAGTTGCGTGGCACGGCCATATTCTCGAAAATAGATTTACGGTCAGGCTACCATCATATTCGTGTGAAAGCAGAGGATGTCCCAAAGACAGCATTTCGAACACGCTATGGACATTATGAGTACCTGGTGATGCCGTTTGGAGTGACGAATGCTCCTGCCATATTCATGGATTACATGAATAGGATTTTTAGTCCTTACTTAGATCAATTTGTTGTCGTCTTCATTGATGATATTCTGATCTATTCTCCAAACAAGGAAAAGCATGCTGAACATCTCAGCATTGTTCTTCAGACCTTGAAAGAGAAGCAGCTCTTTGCGAAGCCGGAAAAGTGCGAATTTGGGTTGGACCAAGTGCAATTATTAGGTCATGTAATATCATGCGAAGGAATCGCAGTGGATCCGTCAAAAGTCGAGGCTTTTTTAGAATGGGAAAGGCCAACAACGGCAACTGAAACCCGTAGCTTTGTAGGTTTAGCAGGCTACTATTGGAGATTCATTGAAGGATTTTCCAAGATAGTGGGACCCCTTACCCAGTTAACAAGGAAAGACCAAACTTTTGTCTGGACGGAGGCTTGTGAAGGAAGTTTCCAAGAGCTGAAGAGAAGGTTGACAACCTCACTTGTGTTGATCCTACCTGATCCTAAGGAATCTTTGGAGGTTTATTGTGACGCTTCACATCAGGGGTTGGGTTGTGTGCTGATGCAGAACCAAAAGGTTGTATCATATGCTTCAAGGCAGTTGAAGATTCACGAAAGGAATTACCCGACGCATGACTTGGAGTTAGCAGCGGTAGTTTTTGCCCTGAAAATCTGGAGGCATTATTTGTATGGAGCTACTTTTAATGTTTTCAGTGACCACAAGAGTTTGAAGTACCTCTTTGACCAGAAGGAGTTGAACATGTGTCAGAGGCGTTGGTTGGAGTTTTTGAAGGACTACGACTTTCAACTACAGTATCACCCTGGAAAGGTGAATGTAGTGGCGGATGCACTGAGCAGGAAGTCAATACACGCGTCAGTAATGACGGTTAAAGAGCAGGGATTGTTGGAACAATTCCGGGATATGAGTTTATTAGTTAAGACATTTCTGGGAAGGCTGTGTCTGAATAGGATCACTTTTCGAACGGATTGATGGAACAAATAAAAGAAAAACAAGTGAGTGATCAGTATCTGCAGGAAGAAAGGGACTTAGTGAGACAAGGAGCAATGTCAGAATTCAGAGAAGGAACAGATGGGATTTTGAGATTTGGTCAAGGAATCTGTATACCAAATGACGTCGAGCATAGGAAGTTGATTTTAGAGGAGGCTCACAGGAGTAAGCTGAGTTTACAACCAGGAGCCACGAAGATGTATCAAGATCTCAAGAAGTTATACTGGTGGTATGGAATGAAAAGGGACGTAATGGAATACGTCGCTTCTTGTCTGATATGTCAAAAGGCTAAGATTGAACACCAGAGACCAGCAGGAATGTTAAAATCATTGGATATCACAGAATGGAAGTGGGACGATATTTCAATGGACTTTGTGACCAGCTTACCAAGGACTTGGAAAGGACATAAGGCTATATGGGTAATTGTGGATCGACTGACCAAGTCAGCTCACTTTTTACCTATCAACATGAAGTACCCGATGAAAAGGTTGAATCAATTGTACATCGACGAGATTGTCAGGTTGCACGGTATACCCTCGAGTATCATTTCGGATCGTGATCCAAGGTTTATGTTAGAATTTTGGAAAGGACTACAAAACTCGTTGGGAACAAAACTCAAATTGAGTTCTGCGTATCATCCATAAACTAACGGACAGTAAGAGAGGACAATCCAATCACGCAAAGATTTACTAAGAGCGTGCATGATGGAAGACACTGGGAGTTGGGACGAGTTCCTATTGTTGATAGAATTCACCTACAACAACAGTTTTCATTCGAGTATAGGGATGGCACCCTATGAGGCTTTGTATGGTCGACGATGCCGAACACCTTTGTGTTGGTACCAGGATGGTGAGAGTCTGCTGTTAGGACCAGAGATCGTGCAACAAACGACCGAGAAGGTGAAGATGATCCAGGAGAATATGCGGATGACCCAAATTCGACAGAAAAGTTACCCTGACAAGAGACGACGACCTCTTGAGTTTGAGGAAGGCGAGCATGTGTTCTTGAGAGTCACACCAACGACTGGGATTGGCAGAGTGATAAAATCCAGAAAGCTTACTCCCAAATTCATTGGACCCTACCAAATTCTTCGTCGCGTAGGTTCAGTAGCTTACAAAATATCTTTACCTCATTTTCTTTCCAACATCCATGATGTTTTCCACGTCTCTCAGTTGAGAAATTATATTCCTGATCCATTGCATGTTATTAAACCTGATAAAGTACAATTAAAAGAGAACGTGTATTTTGAGACTTCGCCGGTATGAATCACGGATAAGATGATGAAGCAGCTCAGAGGTAAACAAATTCCTTTAGTCAAAGTCATCTGGAACGAGGCAACCGGAGAAGCTACATGGGAAGCGGAGGACAAGATGAAATTGCAATACCCTGAGTTATTTCAAGGTGCGTAATTTCGAGGACGAAATTCTTTTTAGATGGGTAGTATTGTATCACCCTGTTTTTCCTATGTTTTCTATAGCGGTAAATACATATTTAAGGAGACATGATGGAAAAGGCTATAACACACTCCAAAAGTGTAATCATCACACTTTTCAAATTATAATACTATTCTAATCCAAAAAGTCATTTCTCTCTCTTCTTCCATCCAATCAATCATTAAACCACCAAGCTTGCTCAACAAGCTCTCCTTCACTTCCCTTGGAGCCGTGGACTTCCTCCCCCTCTCTATATATACCCCTTTCATTTTCACTTCATCATCTTCCTTCTTCAAACTCCATTAAACCTTCATCTTCTTCTTTTATCTTGAAAGTTCAAGCTCTTAAAGCTTTACTTTTTATTCATCTTTTCTACTTAAGTTATTCATTAAAGTTCTTCCTTATACTAAGGGTAATGCTCTCTAGATTGCAATGTTTAAGTTTCCATTGTTTTCCAAGATGATCATGGACTTGAGCTCCATAAGATATTTGGATGCTAAGTCTAAGAGATTGGAAAGTTTAAAGATTTCTAGCCTATAAATCCTATGAAGGCCGAACCTAGAAGGTTATGGACCTAGGATACTTTGTTCTTATTTTTCCAAAATGATCATGGTTTTGAGCTCCTTAATACACATGGATGCTAAACCTAAGAGATTGGAAAGTTTAGTGAATGATAGCCTATTTTGCTAGCCTTGGCCGAATACCCTAAGTTTATAACTTAGTGGGATTTTAATTCAACTGTGTTAAATGATCATTGTTTATGAACTCCTAACACTTAATGATCATAAATCCATGAGTTGTACAATTTTCGGGAATCTCTAACCCTAAGAACTAGTCTTGGCCGAACCTATACCTTGTGGTTTAGTGTTCTTGTTGATTTTAACTTGTGATTTTGTGTTCATAACCTTAGACTTCCATCGCGGAGGAAACGAGGACGTTCGTGGTATACCTCTTCGAGCATCTAATCTCCTTACCTTCACAGAAGGTAAGAGGGGATTGCCTAGGGATATTCAATGACGATATGCATGTATGTATATGTTTACTTGAGTGATTTGAATATCATTATGATATGGAGCAAATACTTGAATGACTTGTTTACTTGAACTATTGTGATTATTACTTGAAGTTGATTATTACTTGCCTTAAAGTATTGTGAGCTGTATATATGTGATGAATTGTCGTTAACTGTGATATTATTGTTGAGAATATATTACTGTTGATTGAAGTTTGAGAAGCCGGACTTGAGTCTGTACTCAATGATTATAAGGATTAAAAACCATAATAAGCCTTGAATAGAACTTTGAACGTATTGATTTCATTTATAAAAGTTCCTTGTTTAAAACGCTTACTTCAAGAGAATGAGATTCTTGTTTTGAAAAGAAATGTTGGAGTGTTTTTAAGTCAATAGAAACTACCTTTTTATGATCCAAAGTTTGTACGAGAGAAAACCTTTTTCGAACTATGTGTTTTATGAAGGAAAAACCCCTTTGAAAATATTTGACTTTATTCCATCAAGGATTTCAAAAGCAAACGAATTTCCTAAATGTTTTATAAACGAATTTGTAAAGGAAAAGATTTTCTCCTAAATGATTTAGAAACGTTCTGGTTACTTGCATAAGTGACCGAGGTTTTGTTTTGGGTTTTGATTTTCACTGAGCGAAAAGTAAGCATATGTGAAAGAGAATCTAATTCGCGAGACGTCGCCTCTAGCATTCAGTTTATGCACGTGATCTGGGATCCGTGTCAAGAATTATGTGCTGGAACTTGGCTCTCATTGGAACATGTTATGAATATATGTTGTCTTCAATTTATGTTCTGAGTGTTCATCACCTTTATCTTGTTTCATCCTTTAAAAAAAACTACCGTTTTTAGTGTACTCATCCATCAAGAAGCTGATACTTTCCGAAAGTAACCAGTATTGTAAATCAGAAATATTTCCGTAATTGGGTAACCATGTGATACGGGGTTTAAGGTGTCACATTTCCTTCACAAATCATCATCATACATGTCAATTTTTGAAAAATTCCTTCTAGTTCACATAGGAGTGATTTTCGGCTCTAACTAGAAAATTTGGCTACGAATTTTGGTTTAACTTAAACTCTTAGAGCTTGATCATATAGGTCCTAGGGAGCTTAAAACAAGTGTTAGAATTGAAAAAAAAACAACAAAATCCCTTCTCTTCTTCCAAACTCAGTTTCGGCCCTTTCATCGAGGTAAGGGTTTTGGGTTCTCATTTTTGTTTCAATCATCAACAACAACATTAGCAAGGCAATAAGATCATGGAATGGGTTTAGCTTAATAAATTTGAAGCAACAAAACTCAAGATCATTAAATATAGAAAATGGGTTTCAAGCTCAAAAATCTAAAAATGGGTATGATCAAAGAAATAAAGAAGATAAGAGAAAGGTTATGAGATTACCTTATTAACCTTGAAGTTAACGATGATGATGGAAGGAGCTTGATGAAAATCAAAAAAAAAAAAAACTTAGTTGCTAAGTTTTGAGAAGATAGAAAATGGAAATTTGAGAGTGAGAGGGGGTGGGGTACTGACGTCGGGTTTGGGGTTTTAAAGGTTTAAAGGGAGGGGGTTATTTTTTTTAATACTTTGTTTGGTTAGATTAGGAGCAAAATAATGGGTTTTACACTATAATAATATATATTAAGTGTAAACATTGATTAAAAGTTATGATGTGACCAATTTTCATGAGTCTCATCCATCACTTTTATTATCTCTGCTCATCATTATTTCTGCACTACATCTCGTTCTGTTATTTACCCATCTCAAATTTCCTCGGTGCGCTTTCATAAATTACTTCAAAAAATTTCGAAATAACTCCTATCACTTAAGATCGGAGTAAAAGTCATTGATTTTTCGTTCACGAGTCAAAATTAGGTTCTCTAATCAGTAAATTCTTACTGACAGGGAAAACACAGACCCATTTTCGTCTGAGTTTCAACCCAAAAATTTAACTGGAACTTCGTTCTATTATATATAATTCAGAAATGATTTTGATTTAGCCAAAATTATTTTTTAGATTTCAGATAAAAGTATCCACATTTAAATATATCAACAAATATAAGAAAGCGATAAAAATTGGGGTGTTACATTACTACCCCACTAAAAAAAATTCATCCTCGAAATTACATACCTGGAAAAAGTTCAGGATATTGTAATTTCATCTTGTCCTCAGTCTCCCAAGTTGCTTCTCCAGTTGTGTCATTCCAAATAACCTTGACTAAGGAGATTTGTTTATCCCTAAGTTGCTTAAGCATCCTATCTCCGATTCGTACAGGTGATGCCTCATAAGCCAAGTTTTCTTTTAATTGTACTTCATCGTGTTCGATTATATGCGATGGATCAGGAATATATTTCCTAAGTTGTGAGACATGGAATACATCATGAATGTTTGAAAGAAAATGGAGTAAGGCAATTTGATAAGCTACCGGACCAATACGGCGAAGAATTTGGTAAGGTCCAATGAATTCGAAGTGAGTTCTCTGGACTTTAGGACTCTGCCTACCCCAGTCATGGGTGTGACTCTTAGGAATACGTGTTCACCTTCTTGAAATTCGAGAGGTCATTTTCTTCGATCTGAGTAACTCTTCTGCCTACTGTGAGTTACTTTCATTCGCTCACGGATTTGTTTAACTTTCTCCGTCGTTTGTTGCACGATTTCGAGACCAAGAATCACGTTTTCTCCATCTTGGTATCAACACAATGGTGTCTGGCACTTTCGTCCTTATAAAGCCTCATAGAGAGCCATCCCTATACTTGCATGAAAGTTGTTGTTGTACGTAAATTCGATTAGTGGCAAGAGATCATCCCAGCTTCCACGATGATCTAAAACACACGTCCTCAACAAGTCTTCTAATGATTGGATTGTCCTCTCGGTTTGTCCATCTATCTGAGGATGATATGCTGAGCTTAAATGCAATCTGGTTCCTAACGCTTGTTGCAAACTTCCCCAGAAACGTGAAGTGAACTTCGGATCTCGTTCTGAAACGATACTCGAAGGCACTCCATGCAATCTGATTATTTCCTTGATGTAGACTGATGCTTCTCCACAGTGAAATTCATCTTGGCAGGTAAGAAATGGGTTGATTTTGTTAAACTGTCTACGATTACCCAAATCGAGTCAAATCCTTTGGAAGTTCTGGGTAAACATACGACAAAATCCATTGATATATTGTCCCACTTCCATTATAGTATATCCAATGATGTAAGCATTCCTCCAGGTCTTTGATGTTCTATCTTTGCTTTTTGACAAGTCAGGCATGACACCACATACTCTGCAACTTGTTTTTTCATGCCTGGCCACCAAAATCTTTGTTTCAAGTCTCGATACATCTTTGTTGATCCAGGATGAATACTTAGTTTGCTCTTGTGTGATTCCTCCAGAATCATTTTCATCATCTCTGGATTATTTGGTACACAGATCCTTCCTTTGCATCTCAAAATTTGATCCGATCCCAAGCTGAACTCGATAGCTTTTCCTTTTTCCATCAAGTCTCTCTTCTCCTGGATAAACGTATCCACATCTTGTTGTTCTCATATTTCTTCCATCAGTCCACTAGAGATCTTTATCATTCCAACGCTGATATTATCTTGGCTTATTTCCATAATCAAATTGAGATCTCGGAATTTCTCAATTAATTCGAGTTCTTTCACCATCATAGTTGAAATATGAATGGCTTTTCAACTCAGTGCATCTGCTACCACGTTCGCTTTGCCTAGATGATACTGCAACGTGAAGTCATAATCTTTTAAGAATTTCATCCATCGTCTCTGCCTCATGTTGAGCTCCTTTTGGTCAAACAGGTACTTCAAACTCTTGTGGTCACTGAAAACATCAAAATTTGCTCCATAAAGATGGTGTCTCCACATTTTTAGTGCAAAGACTACAGCGACCAACTCCAGATCGTGCGTCAGATAATTCCTCTCATGAGTTTTCAGTTGACGTGATGCATAGGCTACAACCTTTCGATGTTGCATCAACACACAGCCTAGACCTTGATGTGAAGCAGCACAATATACTTCATAAGGTTCCTCTGGTTCAGGAAGTATTAATACCGGCGAAGTTGTTAGTCGTTCTTTTATTCTTTGAAAGCTTTCCTCGCACTTCTCGGTCCATACAAAAGGTTGGTCTTTCTTTGTGAGTTGAGTTAAAGGTGCTAATATCCTTGAAAATCTTTCAATCAACCTCCGATAATAGCCTGCTAATCCAACAAAGCTTCGAATTCCCTTCACCATCTTTGGTCTTTCCTAAGAAAGTACAGCTTCCACTTTCGCAGGATTTACAGCAATTCCCTCTTTAATAATCACGTGACCTAGGAACTTTACTTCTTCGAGCCAAAACTCGCATTTGGAAAGTTTTGCATACAAAATTTTCTCACGCGGGATTTGAAAAACCTGTCACAAATGTTCTTCATGCTCCTCATAACTCATCGATTAAATGAGAATATCATCAATGAACACTACGACGAACTTATCAAGAAACGGATGAAAAATCCGATTCATGTAATCCATGAAAACATCCGGTGCATTCTTTACTCCAAAAGGCATTACGAGATACTCATAATGACTATAACGAGTTCTGAACGCAGTCTTAGGTATATCTTCTGTCTTTACTCGTATCCGGTGATATCCCGTCCTTAGATCAATCTTTGAAAATACCACAGCTCCTCTCAATTGATCAATCAGATCATCAATGCGTGGCAAAGGATATTTGTTCTTGATCATCACCTTGTTGAGTTGTCGGGAGTCGACAAAGAGTCTCGAACCTCTGTCTTTCTTTCTCACTAGCAGAACTGGTGCTCCCCATGGGGATACACTCGGCCGTATGAATTGCTTTGATAAAAGATCCTCCAGTTGAGCTATCAATTCCTCAAGTTCCTTCGGTGACATTCATTACGGAGTGATAGAAATCGGATCGGTTCCTGGAACTAGATCGATGGAGAATTCTAAATCTCGAATCGGTGGCAAACCCGGAACATCGTTCAGAAAAACATCAGAAAACTCCCTTACTACAGGTATTACACTCAAATCAAGTTCCCCCTTGACTTCTAAGCTAGATAAAAACAAACATCCCTGATCTTCTTCTTTCGAAGAAGTTCTTACTTGATTGGTAGATAAAAATCCAAAAATCTCAGGATTAGGAAAAATTATAGTTTTCTGAGCCCAGTCTAAAAGGATATGGTTGGAAGATAACCAATCCATGCATAAAATTACATCTAACTGTATTAAAGGCAAACATATCAGATTCACAAGAAAATGCCTATCCTGAATGATAATAGGATAGTTTAGACAGATTGAATTTACCGTAACAGGTTCAGCAGTAGGAGTTGAAACAATTAAATCATATGACATGGAAGAAACAAGTAATTCTAAATGTCTCACACTATCCATCGAAATAAAAGAGTGCATTGCACCCGAATCAAACAATACAGTTAAAATATTACTCGCTATGTCACAATTACCTTGTATCAAATCATCAGATTGTGAAGCCTCAGCTCCGCTCATGGTATAAACTCTTCCCTTAGCCTGTGGTTTGTTGGTTTAAGAGTTGTTGGAAACTGGTGCAGATTTCTGTGCATAGCAATCTTTAGCTATATGTCCAATCTTCCCGCATCTAAAGCATTGCATTCCTGTCAAATGACAATCACTTGTAACATGGTTGGTATTTCCACACTTGTGACATTTTTGAGAAAAGCCTTGGTTCTGATTTCTTTGGTTCTCATTTCCAGAAGCGACAACAACTGAACGGTATGATTGTTGGTTCTGGTTGTTTCCAGGTGGTCTGTAATATGGCTTCCTCTGAGCTTGCTTCCCACGTTGATCTTGGAATTGATTCTTAGATCTGACTGGTCCTCCGACATTCCCTTGGCTATCCTTCTCCTTCCTCATGTGTTCAATCTTCCGACTCATTTCCACCAAAGCTTGAAAATTCCTTATTTGTAATGGCAAAACAGACTCCTTGATTTCAAACCTCAGCTCTGCTTCAAATCTTTCACATTTCCAGCTTTCATTGGGTTGGGCTTGAAAGAATCAGAAGTATTTGGCAAGCGACTCGAACCTTGTAGCATACTCCCCAACAGATCGAGACATTTGTTTCAGGCATAGGAATTCTTGTTCCTTTTCAATTCTGGCACTTTGAGGAAAATATTTTTCCAGAAATGCCTCGCGAAAGACATTCCAGGTGATTTCCTGATGATCCGCAACTAACAGCTGTCTGGTTCCCTTCCACCAGTATTCAGCATCACCCAAAAGCAAGAAAGTAGCATACGGAACCTTGACATCTTCCTGAGTATGAATTAACTCAAAATTTTCTCTAGTTCTTCGATCCATAGATTTGCCTTGTCAGGATCTGTCTCTCCATGAAATTGAGGTGGATTATGACGTCTGAAAGCCGTCAGTCCCTTTCCTTCAGCAGCAGCTTGAGTCTGAGCATTCATCGCAGCAGTTTGAAGGGCAATAGCAGTAGCAATACCCGCCATCGCTTGAGCTGCATAGTCAGGTCCATCAACATCCTCGTAATGTTCCTCAAAATCAACTTGTCCATCTTTCCGGCCACCTCTTCGGCCACGACCACGTCCTCGACCACGTCTACCTCTACCTTCGATTTCCATACTGACCTACAAGATGAAATCAGTTAAATCTCAACTCAAAATTGAGATATACTCTCACTTAAAAACACCCATTACTCCAAGAAGTAATTTCAAACAGGTCTTAGTCAAAGATTACACAACTTAGACATAACAGACCTATTCCCAAGGATTCCCGAAAGACTCGACCAGCTCTGATACCACTAATGTAACACCTTCCTCGGCATTACATGGTTTTCCCTTTATAGTACAACTTAACGCGAAAAAGAAACATTACTTATTGCTGGTTAGTTTCGGAAATTACTTAAAACCTTAGTCATAAAAAAAATATAAAGGTGAGTTACCAATATATGAGTTTAAACGTAGCAGTCATATATTTAACATCATAAACAGCATTGAAATACCAAAGTAACAACGCATATAAATATAATAATATACATATCATAAGATTGTTCAGATTTAAGACTTTATTCGTAAGTTTTCGATTAACACTTCAATATCCAATTTCTAATACAATCTCCGAAGATCCTAACTTCCCTTCCTCGAGTATGATAGGCCGCGATATATCCTATAACACAATTGTTTCGCGTTGGGTGGCCTCTCCACTGGGTCCTTTCCCCAATTGTTCTAGGATTTCGCATATCACCTATATAATATTTGATAGTCCCCTATTGAGTACATTCGTGCAAGGTAGCCGATTTCCACGACAAGAGGTTGTAAAGCCCCAAGCATTACGTGAAGTTCGAGCCCAAATGTCCCTAAAGACCCAAAAGCCAAGGATATGCCTTTGGTCCATAACTATCAAATTTACCAGTCCACCCTATGTGAAAACTGTAACTCGATAACAACAATACGTCTGTCAGATCATCTTTTCATATATTAATCAAACTTTAATATCAAATGAGTTTTAAATTCTCATTAAAGATTTTTCAAAATCTTTTATCAACAGACTCTAGTCCGACGTCTCGGAACTCTAGGTCCTTAACAGGAGAAAGGCTAGTCCGGCTTCACCGTAATCAGAATCCAGTCTGAAACCTCAGCACAAAAATCTAGTCCTTTTCTATTTCCTTTCCACTTTCCAAAGAAAGCTAAAAATCATATTTCCATTCTTCCGTATCCTTATATATTTCTTTTATAAAAGTAGTTTCTCATATATATAGCCATGACTCACGTCACGCTTCAACCAGTTTCACAATTCAACAATACAGGCAACCACATATATATTCATCAATTATTAGAAATTCTAATAACTCAGCATCATGATATATATATATATATATATATATATATATATATATATATATATATTCCACAGTTAATCAACATACTTATGAAACATCATAGAAAGTTCATAATATTAAATATATATAACTACTAGGAACTTCTCGGGCTGACTCCTTTTACCTTAGAAACTTAGTTTTCTTGATTTTAAGTGAATCGTATAGTCCTCATCTTCCTCCAACGGGTCTAGGCAATACAATTATACCACGTTTCCTTCACAATTCATCATCATACATGTCAATTTTTGAAAAATTCCTTCTAGTTCATATAGGAGTGATTTTCGGCTCTAACTAGAAAAATTGGCTATGAATTTTAGTTTAACTTAAACTCTTAGAGCTTGATCATATAGGTCCTAGGGGGTTTAAAACAAGTGTTAGAATTGAAAAAAAACAACAAAATCCCTCCTCTTCTCCCAAACTCAGTTTCGGCCCTTTCATGGAGGTAAGTGTTTTGGGTTTTCATTTTTGTTTCAATCATCAACAACAACATTAGCAAGACAATAAGATCATGGAATGGGTTTAGCTTAATAAATTTGAAGCAACAAAACTGAAGATCATGAAATATAGAAAATGGGTTTCAAGCTCAAAAATCTAAAAATGGGTATGATCAAAGAAATAAAGAAGATAAGAGAAAGGTTATGAGATTACCTTATTAAGCATGGAGTTAATGATGATGATGGAAGGAGCTTGATGAAAAAAATATATATATAGAAACTTAGTTGCTACGTTTGAGAAGATAGAAAATGGAAATTTGAGAGTGAGAGGGTGGGGTACTGACGTCGGGTTTGGGGTTTTAAAGGAGGGGGGTTATTTTTTTTAATACGTTGTTTGGTTAGATTAGGAACAAAATAATGGGTTTTACACTATAATAATATATATTAAGTGTAAACATATATTAAAAGTTATGATGTGATCAATTTTCACGAGTCTCATCAACCACTTTTACTATCTCTGCTCCCCATTATTTTTGCGCTACATCTCGTTCTGTTATTTACCCGTCTCAAATTTCCTTGGTGCTTTTTCATTAATTACTTCGAACAATTCCGAAATAACTCCTATCACTTAAGATCAGAGTAAAAGTCATTGATTTTCGTTCACTAGTCAGAATTAGGTTCTCTGATCGGTAAATTCTTACTGACAGGGAAAACACAGACCGGTTTTCGTCTGAGTTTCAACCCAAAAATTTAACTGGAACATCGTTCTATTAGATAGAATTCATAAATGATTTTGTTTTAGCCAAAATCATTTTCTAGGTTTCGGATAAAAATATACACATTTAAATATATCAACAGATATAAGAAAGTGATAAAAATTGGGGTGTTACAGGCAGTGCAAGGACAGGGCAGGCGGCGCGCGAGGGGGGAGTGCGGTGCTCGAAAGGGTAAATTCGCACACTGTTTGGGCTCATCAAATCTTTCAAATGACCTTACCAACAACCATTAAATGACTTTTTGTTATTTGAATCATGAATCACATTGGTACATGGCCACAAATCTGATGAACAAGTTGCTTATCCATGGAGAAAGTTTTGGAACAATTAGCATCACATAAACTTACAAATTTGATGCCGTGATATCAGCATTGAACGAGAATCGTATAACCTTTTTGAACCTAATTTCGTAGGGACCAATTTGAAAAAATCAGAAAACTGGAGAAACGGGTCACTGGTGATGCATCTCAGTCATTGATGTGTTTTTAACCCCGATCCAATGGTTATAATACGTCTCTGACCATGAGAGATATGGTGAGCTCAATTTTCTGTGTGTGGCAACAATAGGATCCGTATTCGTTTCCCCTTTCAACTAGAAAGTAAGCAAAATCCTTATTGTGGCTATCCTGGCTTTAAATTAAGTTGTGCCAATGATAGCAAAACAGTTCTAAAACTTCCTTACTCTGGAGAATTCTATGTACGCAACATAAACTATCTCACACAACAGATACAAGTCTACGACCCTGATGGTTGCCTTCCCAAACGTTTTCTAAGTCTCAAATTTTCAGGTTATCCCTTCATTGCCATTTTTCATCTTAAATACACCTTTTTAAGTTGCCGAAACGAGAATGCAGCGTCACAGTTCATTCCCATTGAGTGCCTTAGCAATTCCACAATTTTTGTCTCAGCTATTCGTTCAGTGAACTTGGCCTATTCATTGCCCGAGTCTTGCTATGTTATTAATAGGCTTTCAGTTTCACTTACAAGGTTAGGACTGTTTGTGGAAAATCTCACAGATGACCTCAGTGCAGACCTCAAATGAAAACTGTGAAGTTCTTAGTTGCGATCTACTATATTATAAGGTAAATTAAATAATCATGTTTTGACTTTTATTCAAAATGATTTTTTAAAGAAATTTGATTATGAAAGAAGCAAGTAGGACAATACTCAAATGATTGCGAGGGCATCTTTTTTATGTTTACACGTGACACCCAAAAACTCAGAACGGCGCCTGATTATATTATCGGACTAAACTTGACAAACAGTTATAAAATCTCGGTACTTGCTACAGTTCATATATAAGTAATATGATGTGATATATTATTCACACAAAAAAAAAAAGGTAATATAATTGAGATTGATGGTTTGATGATATTGTTTTTTACTAGTTTACAGCATGTTTGGAAGCATTGCTTGCTGGATTTGATGCACATTTTGTAGAAGTTATTTTGATTAGTTTCTGTCTTACAAACATAATTCTCTTTATTTTGGTTGTGAGACCAAACAGAGGCTTACTAGTAACAAACAGAAAGTGGCAAGCATGTTTGGAACTTTGAATTCCTGCTGCAATGCTGGACCGGCAAAACTTTGTTCGGTAAGATTCCATTCAGTTACCAATCCATAGAAAACATATTGATCCAGCTGTACTTAAACAAATGCAAAATGTTAAGTTATCATTATGTTTTGTCTTTCTAGTTTTATTATTATTTTTTTGTCAATTTTTTTTTTATTATTCTTTTTAAAAAAATAAGTTTTAAATTTTTTTAATTCGGTCTTTATACAAAAAAAAAACCCTACTAAAATAAATTTCAAGGACATAATTATCAAAATTTAATAAGTAATAGAGATTTATGAAAATTATATTTAAATTAGGTATAGAACTTTATTTATTTTTTTAAAAAAAATGCATAAGAATTTACTTAAAAATTTTATTTAAAAAACAAGTAAAACACAAGGATGAAATAATTAATTTAACCTTAAAGTCTACATCTTTGGAAGAAAGCATTCCAGCTTCAACATTTCGAGAGAAACTTTTGGATAGTCACAAAACCAACATGTCATCTTTGGACACAGCCATTGATAAGTAGACCAAACAACAACAGAATTTAAAATATTTATTTTAAAATAAAATAAATCCCATTCCTCTTCTCCCACCTTCCTCCAAAAGCCATTTTCATCTCCCATTTCTTCCTCCAAAACCCAGAAAGGAAATTAGACGGCGACGTCGATTTTTCATGCTCGTGGTTGTGTTAACTGGTGTGGATTTCTATACCAACCTCATGCTTTTAGTGACCTAATATCCATTTCAAAAACATTTTTAGGTTAAGAAATAAAATTATAACATACAAGAATGAAAGAAAAATTTCGGACCTGAGTTTGATGGGTTAAGCTTTTCAATTATTGGGTAATTGGTTAACCAGCAAAAATTGAAAAACTCCATTGATTTTTTTTTTATCTGAAGTGTAATGAGTTAACCAAAAAATTTCATTCCAAATCCAAAAAAAATCCATCACCGGTGACTCAAAGATGAGGGAGAAGAGCCAGGTTGCTTTTCGATTTGGTTAATGTGAAAAAGTTGTTTAAGAAAGAGATGATTCATTCTTTCTCTATATTCATCACTTGCATTTTATTTCTTTCAATAAGTGTTTCCTTTGTTTTGTAATAATGGTTATTTTGGAGAGAAATATGTGGTTTCTCTATTTTATCACCTATTGCTGCCGGCGGCTGGATGTGGTCAAGATTGGTGAAAAGAAAAGGACAGAAAGATGGTTAAAATTGGTAGGAAGGTGGGAGTTTGAAGAAACTAATATGCGAAAATTGTCACTCTGCAATTGTTGAAGAGGAAACAATGGAGTTTGAAGGGTGGAGAGGAACCATCTTAGAGAGTCAGGTGGTAAGGGAGGTAAGGCGAAAGAGGAAATATGAGTTTTAACTTTTTTAAAAATCATTTTTACTTTAAAATAAATATGTCAAATTTTTATGTGTTGTCAACCCATTATTCATTGTGCCCAATGTTGGAATCCACATGGGATAGTGATATGACCTGAAGAGTGCTTATAAGTAAGGGGCAATCCTCACCTTACAAGCTAGTTTTTTGGGTTGAGTTAGGCCCACACCCAAATTCTAATACCCATAGATGACATGTTGGATTTATGTCTACCCAATAATTTCTCTTTCTTTTAACATATAATGTGTGTTTACCATGCATTCGAAAGACCTCAAAATTGAGTTTGGAAGGTCCAAACCTAATTTTGAAGTTTTTCACCGTGCATGTATCGCATTTTTAAAATTTTGTTAGTTATGTATAATTGAGTTTAGAGTTCAAATCTTGATTAAAAAAGAAGTAAGAATTTTTGTTTTCACTCATCAAAATTTAATTAGAATTTTCAACTACTAATCTAACCATAAAACCTTAGAGAATTGATTGGTGCCTCACCTTTTTTTAATGCTTATATCTAGAGCTGTCAAAATGGACCCGACCCGATGGGCTGGCCCGTTTGGCACGAAACAAACGATGGACTGGGTTGTCAATATGAGCCGAGACAAAGTTTGACCTGGTCCAGCCCGACCTGAAAATGTATTGGCCCACTATGGACTGGCCCCCGCGACCCAGAGTATTATTTCACTGATAAAAAAAGGTTAACAAAAACAGAAAAACATTTATAAAATGCAAAAAAATAATAACAATAATTATTATTTATTAATTAGAATTTGAAAAGGCTTTTGCGTTTTGGTTTTGGCCTTTTATGAATTGATCAGAACATAACAAATACGTAAGTAACGTAACCATCGTTTTGAGATGGGATCCTACTTAATTACTTATGTTATGGAATTATTATTATTTTGTGACGAGATCCTCATCCTATACTTTTGTGTTATTTTGTTTGGTATATATCCTGTACCTTTTGTGTTATGGTTAAATGTATGTTTTTTTATGACGATGGAGATTTATTATAACCATGATATGTAACGCCCCCCTTCGGCATTACTACGTAACACATGCGGAAGTAAATTAAAAGATAATTAACTGGTTGCTTTCAGAATTTTTTTTTCTTTTAAGTCAGAAAACTGGGTATAAAATTTTCTTCTATAGGATAACTCTAAAATCCATCGTTCATACATTCAAAAAGTAAAGTCACGTTCGTAACAAAGTTTCCATGACATACAAAATTTCTCTAGGTTTTCACTTTCGAAAGAAAAAGTTCAAACTACAGATGGATGTATATAACACTACATTTACTGACCTCTTTAGATATACAACCCCAACTCAGACTTCTAAGCTGGTCATTCTATAAAATATTCATTGGAGAGGTCCCCCAATCAGAATACTTTCTCAACCTCTAACACTAGGTCTTCAAGTGACTTAGAAAGACTCCTCTGCAACATCGGTACTAGAGTACCAAGGTACTACAACAAAACCCGAAGAGACCTGATATAACTGTAAGAGTGAGACACCGGCAATTGGATATATCATACAACAACCATACACATGATACATACAACACCTTGGCATATTAACATTTTAAACATTACTCATAGGTAAACAACAAGTATTATTTCAGTGGGTCTCATACCCGAATCAATCAATTTTATAAATATAATGCATGACACTTTTATTATCAGGCTCTAATCTTAATCTCATGAGATGCCATCACCGTTTTATCATTAAGAAAGAAAGAGTTGATCAGGCTCATACGCCACGTTTGGCAAGTTGTCTCCGTCACCTCATGTATCCGGATCAACACCATCACGAATCCCTTATAACGGCCATTCGGATGTATACATCATCAAATACCACATCTTAAGCGGGTATTCGGTAACTCAAGCACGTCTGCCAAGGGGAAATGCATATGAATAAAAGATTTTTCGTTGTCGAGATTTTTCTTTGTGTTCACTCTTTTTCGTTGTCGAAGCCCAAGGCTAACAACTATTCACAATTTTATTTTCATCACTTGAAAATTAATAACACAGGACGTGCAGTCCGATTGCTCAATCACAACACCTTAGACCGATGCACCAGTCAAGACTTGTGGTCATAGAAAACAACATTCGCCTTTAATAACGTTTATCACAACGTGATTAGGACACACAGTCCACAACAACGTGAATAGGACGTACAGTCCACAACAACGTAATTAGGACACACAATCCACAGCAACGTGACACGGATCAAAGATCTACGTGTAAATTACAGAACACTAGTATTCCGACGTCTCGTATACTAGATTCGATTTCACCTGTTATTACTTTTCGTTCAGTGAAAATCAAAAACCAAAACAAAGCCTCGGTCACTTATCCAAGTAACCGGAACGTTTCTAAATCATTTAGGAGAAAATCTTTTCCTTTACAAAGTCTTTTATAAAACATTTGGAAATTCATTTACTTTTGAAATCCATAATGGAATAAGGTCAAATATTTTCAAATGGGTTTTTCCTTCATGAAACACATAGTTCGAAAAAGGTTTTCTCTCGTACAAACTTTGGATCATAAAAAGGTAGTTCCTATTGACTTAAAAACACTTCAACGTTCCCTTTCAAAACTAGAATCTCATTCTCTTGAAGTAAGCGTTTTAAACAAGGAACTTTTATAAATGAAACCAATACTTTCAAAATTATATTCAAGGCTTATTAATGCTTTTAATCCTTTATAATCATTGTGCGCAGACTCAAGTCCGGCTTCTCAAACTTCAATCAACAGTAATATATTATCAACAATAATTATACAGTTAACGATAGTTCATCACATATATATAATTCACAACACTTTAAAGCAAGTAACGTTCAACTTCAAGTAATAACCACAATAGTTCAAGTAAACAAGTTATTCAAGAATTGACTCAATATCACAATAATATTCAAATCACTCAAGTAAACACATACATACATGCATATAGTCATTGAATATCCCTAAGCAATCCCCTCTTACCTTCCGTGAAGGTAAGGAGATTAGATGCTTGGAGAGGTAATCCACCAACATCCTTGTTTCCTCCGAGATGAAAGTCTAAGGTTATGAACACAAAATCACAAGTTAAAATCAAACAAGAACACTAAACCACAAGGTATAGGTTCGGCCAAGGCTAGTTCATAGGGTTAGAGATTCCCGAAAATTATACAACTCATGAATTTATGATCCTTAAGTGTTAGGAGTTCATAAGCAATGATCTTTTAACAAATTTGAATTAAAAATCTCACTAAGTACTTGACTTAGAGTTTTGACCAAGCATAGATAAATAGGCTATAAATTTCTAAACTTTCCAATCTCTTTAGGTTAGCATTCATACATAGTAAGGAGCTTGAAACCATGATCATTTCGGAAAATAGAAAAATCAAATGTCT
This sequence comes from Sophora flavescens, assembly GCA_030762895.1. Taxonomy (NCBI): domain Eukaryota; kingdom Viridiplantae; phylum Streptophyta; class Magnoliopsida; order Fabales; family Fabaceae; genus Sophora; species Sophora flavescens. The sequence goes on from CM061065.1 coordinate 166,371,674, forward strand.
TAGACCGTGAACTCTTAGGGTCGGCCTTAACAAGTTTGTGAGGTTAGAGATCTTTAAATCACCCAATCTTTTGGACATAGCATCCTTTAACATGAAGGAGCTTTAATCCATAATCATCTTGGAAAACAAAATAAAATAACACATTCTAGGTCAAATGTTACATTCGGCCATCATAGGAAAATAAAGCAAGAAAATATTTTAAATTTTCCAATCACTTTAGACATAGCATCCTTTATTATAAGGAGCTTTAATCTATGATCATTTTGGAAGAAAACAAAACTTAATATCTTTGCCAAAAACCTTTAAAGTTCGGCCTTGATACAAAATAAATGTTAGAAATTTTCAAACTTTCCAATCCCTTGGATTTAGCATCCTTATACATCAAGAAGCCTTAATCCATGATCACTTTGGAGAAACATCAACTAAGCATCAATGTCTTAAACTACTTAAAGTTTAGGCCTTTACATGAAAATGTGTAAAATATCTAAACTTTTCCAATCACTTAAACCTAACATCCTTTAGTATAAAGGAGCCCTTGGTCATGATCATCTTGGAATAGAACTCAAATACAAGTCCATACAAGCAAAGTTAAACAAAACCCATCAAAACCAAAAAGCATGGTTTCGGCCTCATCAAGAAAATAGGGTTATAAATTTTTTTTTTACACAACCTTTTAGTATGTTGTATCAGGAGTAAAAATAAGAACATAGAAATTGGTTTCAACTTAAATGGAGTTTTCTACCATTTTTAAGAGATTTTAGAAGTTAAAAGCACATAAATGACATATGAAGAAAACTTTGAAATAAAAGATGAAACTTTGAAAAAGAACTATATAGAAGTATTAACTTTAACAAGATGAACAACTTTGATGAAGAACTTTAAGAGAAAAGCTTGATAAAAATGTAAACTTTGTAAGAGAGAAGAAAAAGAAAAGAAATATAGTGAAGTGTAAAGGTGAGAAAATGGAGGAAAATGATGAAGTGTGGAAATGAAGAGTATTTATAGAGAGTGAGAGAGTGTGGCACGGTTTTGGAGAGAAATAAGAGAAAGAAAAGTTGGTTTGCTTGTAGGGGAAGAAAGAAGGTAAGGTGTGGTAAGGTGGAGGTATGGTGTGGAGGTAAGGTTGGAGAGAGAAAGATGAAAAGTGAGATTTTTTTGAAAAAAGTCAAGATTCACTTTTGAGATGTGTCATAGCCTTCACATCAAGTCACTTCATGTCACTTCATCCTCTTGATGCTCTGCTCCATTGCGTATCATATGACTTCCCCAATCGTATTTCCCGACGATTTCTCCTGGGAAATCCCTGAGATTTGGCCCCGAACAAGATTTTTCGAAAAAATCCAAACCCACACACAACATCATAAAAATACTAACCGTCTCGTTCACGAATTAAAATTTGGTCTCTAGCTCAGTAAACTTGTACTGACAGTGAGAACGCAGAGCGGCTCATGTCTGAATTTTCAACCAAAATTTTTACCGTAACTTCATATGATATAACAACACAAGAAAATGATTTTAGTTTAATTAAAATCATCCTCTGGGTTTAATCTAAAATAAACACATTTAAATATGTATTTATTGTTACAGACGACATAAGAAAAATAGGGTGTTACATGATACATATCCTCGATTCCGCATCCTCATGGAGATTTATTATAACCAAGGAGATTTTTAATGAATGACACGTCAAATGTTAATTCATAACCATATCAGTGGAATTTTCTAGTTAAAAAAATGAACTTTAAAAATACAAGAACAAAAAAAATTTAAAAATGTTGTCGGCTCATGGGCCAACCCGTTTGGCCCGCAGCCCGCATAGGGTTGGACTGGGCTAGCAAGTTAGTGCCCCGACTTACTTTTGGCTCAGCCCAGCCCGACCCGAAAAGTATCTTGGCCGCATGGGCCGGCCCGAATTGACAGCTCTACTACTTATATCATTCAAACAATATTCATTGTAAACAAAATTACTTTTTTTTTTATTTAAAGTTTTGGCTTTTAGGAGACATACTTAGATCTTATATAGGGGAGGGGAAATTGAAGGCACCACGGGATCAGACCCGCACCTCACCAGAGTGCAAATGTCCTAAGAAGCTCTACCACTTGATAACATTAATTATTACAAACTTACTCTTAATTAAAACTAAGTTTACAAAATGCAAGTTCATCAAAACTCTTTTAAAAATGAATTATCACGCACACCCTAAATCTACTTGAAGAACTCCATTACCCAGACATCACAAACAAAGCATTTATATCTAATGCCACTGAATCCCGCTCCTTTTGCTAATGTCATGAATTCTTGTTCACTTCGCTCCTTCCCTCCTGGATTTGTAGTCATCATGAGAACATCAAATTGGGAAGCGCTCTTCACTGCACCTGTTGTCTCAGGCTCAAATGGTAGAACCCCCTCCACCACAATCACCTTACCTTCATCAGGAATAGCAGCATAGCAATTCTTCAACACCTTCAAGCAGCATTCATCACTCCAATCATGAAGTACACACTACAAAGTTAAGACCGATAAAGGTATATTTAATTATTCACCTAAGTTTATTAATTGGAAAAAATGGGAACATTGAAACCCTTGATACCCACCTTCATCAAAATGGCATCTCCTTCTGGTACACTTTCAAACATATCTCCTTCCACGTGTTCTACACCTTCAATCAATTAACAATACACATAATTTGTTTGGAGGTTTATTCTATGGTGCACCACCCAAAATTTATATCATCCATATGGCAAGTGTTGAATCAATCATTTTGATACCTCGACATTTGACTTTTCAATTAGTTAAGGTTTGAAAATTTGATCCACTCATGTGGCTAATTGATTGACCCACAATTTGTCACATGGATGGTACAGTGAGTGGTGTAAATTTTGGGTGGTGCAATTTAGCCCAAGCCTTGTTTGGAAATATAAGTTCCATTGCTTTTTAAGAACTAATATAATTTAATTTAGAGAAATGCTTATATACTCACCTAGTAAGGAATGCTTCTTACTCTCTTTCATTCAATTAATGTGTATACATGTTAACACCAAAAAAAATGTTGGGCTAGATCAAGTATTAAGCCGCTACTTGAAAGGCAAAAAATTGTACAAGATGAGCTTAAGGAAGTTGCTAAGCTGAGGCAGACTTATTAATTGGACCAATAATGGTTATTGACTCGAGAATTCGGAATATTGGGTCATAGGAATGTTGATAAAATTGGGCTAATAATGTTAAGCCCAAAATTAGGAAAACGAAGGAGAGGCAGGCCCACTCTATACAATTTAAACCATGTCATAATGTTATTAAAAATCACAAACAAACAATACATATCACCTCTTACATGGGGCTATCAATGTCTCTCTCTCTCCAATGCCAATTTCCTTTTTTTTTTAGGTATGAGATGGAACTCATGGTACCCCACGGCCGGAAGTCGTAGGACTAATCCCTCGAGGATATAGAGTATCAATTAAGGACAACTCCTCTACCCACAAATTCAAATTCTATTCCCATCATCACGATTCGAACCATGACATATGGTTAAATGGATCATTTCTACTCAATACTTGACCACATTTCGTGGGTACTTCAATGACAATTTTAATGTTATGGATAGGTGAAACATTTTGAATGGAATAGACCAAAAACTTTTTTTTTAGCACCAATAATTTCCTCTATAATTTTATTAAAAGTTTTATATTTTGTCCAAATTACATCTAGATCTATAAACAAGATGTCATACCAGGATAGGGAGAGGCACTTTCTATGACCTGAGGCAAGTCGAAATTGATGCCCTGAATGTGAGGGTATTTAGACGTGATTATGTTAAGAGTGACCCCACGACCACCGCCAACGTCCACCAGCCTATTGATATGCTCAAACCCCTTGTATGATTCAACAATCTTTTTCATGATTAAAGTGGCACGTTTGGCCATTGCTGTACTGAATAGCTGATTGAAGCTGGTGTTCAACTTGGAATACTCAAAGACGTGTTTTCCATGGACCCTGTTGAATGGAATACCTCCTTCCAAAATCGCATCTTTCAGTTGGTACCTTAGAATGGATGCACAAGCTTTTGTTTTAGTAACCGTTAAAAGGAAAACATGAAATAAGACAACTCTTTAGTTCACTGTTTTGCATATAATTTTGTGGGGAAAAGTTTTAATGTAAACAAATTCAGAGATAATAAAATGGATTTGATAAATTATCTTACGAAACATTTTTATATTATCATTATACTATCACATTATTGAATTTTGACTATATTAATTTGAGTTTAATTTCACAAGAAGAAAGGTTGATTTTAATTTAGATTATTGTTTTAAATTTACTATCATTCTATATGATTCAATTATGTAAAAATAATAGCTAATATATTCTTTATCATACTCCCTTCAATATATTCTTTATCATCTGATAGTTTCATCTGGGATCTACTAAATTTAGTGAGTCTCATAAGAATTTAATCGAAAAATATAAAGAGTGTGATAAATAGGGTGTTACTAGTTAGGAACATTCTCCATGCTATTATCACTAAGTTTCTTCTCTAATATATTTTCTCATAAAACTAAAATAGTGGAAGAGTCTCTTACATAAACAAAGGAGGTGACAAGAACAAGACAAAAACTGACCAACTATCAAGGATGGCCTTGTCCTGAGTCAACACCATCAAAGGTCCCAATGACCCACCACCACCATTCCAAGCAAAGTATTTGGTCACAGGGGCCATGCTATAGAGCCGAAGCAAATGTGGGGGAGGACCGTTTTCATCATCAATCACAGTACAATCAATGACCGAATGACTTGCCAGGAGCCTGAGGACACGATCTAGCATGGTGGCTGCACCTGGGTTCTTGCACGAAAGTTGCTCAGCAATGTCCTCTGCAGAGAGCTTGGCACCTACACCTGCTTTGTCTATGATATCAAAAACGCCAAGCTCAATTGCTGATTGCATGGCCATGGGAAGCACGCTTGAGTTCACCAGCTGCATGGCATAGGTGAAGCTTTTTTCTTCCGCCACCATTTTTTGAGGGTTAATTAATTGTTTCTCTTTAGGATCAAACTCAACATGTACAAGTGCAACATGGCCATGGGTTTGTTCTGCTTTTTCCATCAGGAAACCAAAAGGGTTCAGCAAAGCAGTAAGCCAGTAACCAATGAGTTATATCTGTTTGAGTTAGTGCTCAACAAAAGTGGCAGGTGTTTATATAGGGAAAATGTTTCCTTAACATGGGTTGGATAAGATGTACCACCAATATTTTGCATCACCCACTGTATCATCTGTATGTGATAAATTTTGGACCAATCAAAGTACCACACGAGTTTGGTCAAAATTTCAAACTTTCTTGTTGTATTATACTGTAATCAAACTATATCAATACAGTATATTGTACTATAGTATATGTACTCTTTGTATTCGCAAATTTAACCCATATTAAAATAATGTTTTTGATTAAAAAAACTGATTATATTGTAAAATAATATTTTAATATGAATTAAAATAATGTTCGTTGTCAATAATATTTTGTAATATAATCAGTTTTTTTAATCAAAAAACATTATTTTAATATGAGTTAAATTTACAAATATAAAAAACACATATATTATACTACAATATACTGTATTCATATAGTTTGACTACAATATAATACAACTAGAAAGTTTGAAATTTTGACTAACCTATGTGGCAATTTGATTGGCCAAAAATTTGTCACATAGGTGGTGTAGTGGGTAGTGCGCCATAGCCCAACCCTCTTTAACATATATGATATATGCATACCCAGTACATATACGGATTGACCTAAGTATAGGTAAGTATTTATAAGGTATTTTGAAGTTTGAAGTACAGGTAAATGTACTGTATATAGTGTATACATATGAGAGAAGTGTCAACTGTGTGTCAAATTTGTGTATTCGAATGAACAAGTTGTTTATATATATTCATATTGAACACAGTCACACCTTGCTGCTATTTTCTTATCCGAAATATGGCATGCTTCACTCTGCCATGTTAAAATAGAAAGTGCCATGTTTCTTGAACGTCCTTGGGAGGAAAAAATGCAGGGGAAAGTATAAAATATAAACTGACTACTCTTATAATAATTTGGCATCATTGTCATTAGAATTTAATATTTATGTCACTCTGGCATTAATTATTTTCAAGCAGAGGCAGATAATTCAATCTGGCTCCTTGGCACCGCAACTAGTACCATCACAAAATTAATATTTGGTTGATTGATTATTATTTTTTTAAAATTATATCAATGATTATGTTTAGTTATGACAAATTCAATTCAATTCCAATTCTATCAGGCAGCAGTAGTACATGCTGTCTGCTTGAAGAACACCCAAACCCAGAATTTATGCCTTCAAATTTAGTTGAAATTTTTTTGGTATACTTGTATCCATGATGTGCATATTAACATTGGATATGCTGATATGAAAGCTTGCTTTGCATATTGCTGAACTGTGTGGCAACTAGCTAGCGGCTAGCATATGGCATCAATTAAAGTGCAAGTTCTCTCAAATTACGTTTGTTAAACAATGACCTGTAACATAATGTAATTAGATAACATCATCGCAAAGACTTAATTAACCTTGCTGAGATGAATTGTGTGTTTGGAACCACATCAATATAACGTCAAAATTGCTTTTAAAAAGCAAAAGAAACTACTCTTATTAACTCCTGCAAAACCACGTTTGAAATTTTCAACTCGGTTATAAAACTTACGAGAAGATGGGGGGGCACATATTCTAAGACAAGTCCACAAGCCATTGATCTATGTGTATGTTTGTACTTGTTCGAGATAATTCAAATTAGATAATTCAAATAAATAGTTTGTTTGTTATTGTTAGTTATGTAGTTAGTGTAACAATTAAGAGTGAGTTAGTTTGTGAGAGTAGTGATCTATATAAGTCTATAAACAGATCGTATGATATGAATTAATATAAGTATAGAAATGTATAGTGCAAGTATAAATGAAGTGCAAGTGATGAATAAAAGTTTTTTTAGTGTATCTCTTTCTCTCATCTTTCTATTCTTTCTATGTGTGTGCACCATGAATAATAGTAAAGTGCTTGTGTTCCAACAATACTTCCACATTTTGAGTCGAAAAAAATTACAAGTAGGGATGTGATTTCAGGAATCTGGACGTGGGACCAAACATAGGGATGAAGCAGGCAACATGATTGTTGGTTTTGGTGCAAACCTTGTGGTCGCGTTGTCGCGCACGCGCCAAAAAACGAGCGGTTTATAAAACTGTAGTTTAGGAGCGACAACTCGGATATCGTCTCACAAGGACTCTTGACTTGTTATTTACCACAAAAATCAATTTTTTTTTGGGGGGGGGGGGGGGTTGGATTTGAAATTCAATGGAAAACAATGCAAAAACAGAGAAGTTTAAAAGATTATCAAATAGCTAAAAACGATTGATCTACTGTTCTCGATTTCCCAACTATCATCGGTTCAAGCAAATTCCAAGCCCTAAGCAGATTCTAATCCCCTCCCGATTGTAGCAACAATTTACAAGCGAAATCACTACTACAGATATATGTTCCTATTCCCGAATTAAGCAAACGGGGTTAAGCCCTTCGTGAACTAAGCGAACACGAATTGAACACACGCGAATTAAGCAAACGCGATTATATATAGGAACATAACATCACTGAAATAAACCAACACAACACTATACACTCATGAATTAAGCAAACAGAAATATATAGCATAGCATTGAAAAGGGAAAAGCATACAAAACAGGAATTACAAGAACCTCAAGTGTGATGGAATCGATTACAGTAGACTAATCAAAGAAATTTAGTTCTCCATAAAAAAACGAAACACAACCAGAAAATATGTAAAGAAAACAATGGAGAAGCAAAAGTTCCTCTAATCTGCCCAGAACAGCCATTTATAGTATTTAGAAACTGAGCCCACTCGCGAGGCGAATATCATGAAGAGTCTGCAACGTTTGGTATTCTCGGGGGGCGAAGTACTGCTCGCGTGGCGAGGAATGGAAGAGTCATGGCTTCTGGTCTTCAGTCTCGCGAGGCGAGACATGGATCCGCGAGGCGACACAGAATGGGTTGCATTTCTCTGGAACAGTCAGCTATCAGGGTCGTGAGGCGAGATGTTGTTCGTGGGGCGAACCAGAGAGGATGACATTTTTGCTGTTCAGATGGCTTTCAGGTTCGAGTGGCGAGAGGACTCTCGCGAGGCGAACACCTCCAGACTTGAAATTCCCCTGATTCTTTATTCCCCTGACTTCTAACTTAACCTGAAAACAATAAAGTAGCCATAAGTGCTTTATTTGACTCAAAACTGGCTGAATTAACCTAAAACTACTTTAGAGACTCAAAACCTTGCTTGAGGACAATCTAATCTAATTTGGGTGAAAATGAGATATAATTAGCACAAAACCCTGGTCATACTAGCCATAAAACTAGATGAGCCAGAGGCTTATCAAAATACCCCAAACTTAAACTTTGCTTGTCCCCAAGCAAACTAAAACTCAAAAAATCAAAAAGACTCAAGACATGACAAGCTTAAGGATTCAATTAACTTTGCACAAATGTCATGCAATTTCATCAAAATAGTTTTCTTCAATGTTTCCCCCCTTTTCAACAATGCAATCCCCACATTCATCTATTTTAAACATTTGAGTACTTCATCATTCAAACAATCATTAATCTAAGCAAGGGATCCAAGTTACACACAAAAGGGAGATCACCAATTCAAAAACTGCCTTCCTCACAAGGGAGTTTAGTGTTTCACTCAATCGCTCAGTTTATCTAGGTTAACAACATTTCACTCAATTTCACTTTTAAGAGCACTTCCCATAAATTTGATTTTCATCTCAAAATGGTTCCCACAGGAAACATGCATGCAACATCAACAGGCCTTTTATGGGTTGTAATGGGGCCTGGCTAAGGGTAGGATTTACAAAGGAGTCAGTCAAGTCCCTAGGAACTAAGAGAGCATGAAACTTTTTACACTTTGAATTTCCACTCAGATTCCTTTTTTCATTTTTCTTTATGCTTTGGGTGACTACAGCCTTTTTATTTTTTTAGACTTTTTAATTTTTTCTCTCTTTTTTTTCCTGCTTTTCTTTTCTTTTGGCCTTTGGCTCCAACCTTTTTATTATATTTTTTTTCTTTTTCCCAATCCCAACAACACATCACATCTTGCAGCTACCCCAAACTTAGTTTCTTGCACCCATTCTCTTGTCAAGATTCCATGCTCTCCTAATCCTAAGATCGGGTTAACATGGTTTTCCAGATTTTAGCTTATAACATAAGGTCAACAAGAAACAATAGGCTAATTAGGCTCAATGGGGCTAACTAAGGAACATGCATTAGGGATGGTTATTTTAGGCTAAGTAGTTATTTACAAAGAAAATGCCTAAATCATCTGAAGCAAACACATAAACATGCAAACCAAGAAGAGATTCAAGCAAATTCGGGAAAGTGCAACTTAAAAGTGATTTCACACAGTTTAAACATGTTGGAGGCTCAAATCCTCACCTGCACAATTTTGCAAATTGTTTGACAGAGATTCTATCCCTAGTGTGTGCTTCCTATCACCCCAAACTTATCATAAATCATGCCATCACAACAAAATCTCAAAGTTCAGTTTTCAATTTTTCAAGTGCGGATCACTTTTCAAAAAAAAAAATATTCAACCTAGGGGGGATCATCACATAAATCATGCAATCAATCTGTGCAAATTCAATTAAAATCAATCAAGCTCACCCACCAAAGACTCACACAATTTATTCAAGAGCTAAGAGAAACAAGATCAACCAAATACAAAACAAAGCTACAATTAGTTCCCTCCCCCACACTTAAAACATACATTGTCCCCAATGAAACAACATGACTATAAAATCAGAGTGAGGGAAAGGAAAGAGTGCTCCCTGATCAGGTGGCAGTGTAGGTGGGAGCTTCCAAGGAGAGCTCCTCAACATTAGCATCCGCAGGAACACCAGCATCCACACCATGGAATAGCTTGACCTCCGCCTGTTAACCTTGAAGGACTTGTTGGTACCTGCACTTCTAATCTCTACTGCACCATAAGGAAAAACGTTAGTAACAACAAAGGGGCCATCCCATTTGGACCTAAGTTTCCCAGCCATCAATTTCAGGAGGGAATTAAACAGTAAGACTTGCTGGCCCACAGAAAATTCTTTCCTAGCAATCATCCTATCATGAAAATGTTTTGTTTTCTCTTTATAAATCATGGAGCTTTCATAGGCTTCTAGCCTAAGCTCCTCAAGTCTTCTGAATCGCAGCTTTCCTTTCAATACCAGCTTTCTTCATTTCCAAGTTACAGACTTGATCGCCCAATATGCACGGTGCTCAACTTCCACCGGAGGTGACATGCCTTACCAAATACAAGCCTAAAGGGGGACATCCCTATTGGCGTCTTGAAAGCGGTCCTTTGAGCCCACAAGGTCGTCTTCTAGACGGCGGCTCCATTCCTTCCTATTCGGCTGCACCATTTTCTCTAAGATCTGCTTGATCTCCCTATTTGATATCTCACCTGGCCATTGGTCCGGGGATGATAAGCGATGGAAACTCTATGCACAACTCCATATTTCCCGAGTAAGGCTTCCATGGTACGGTTGCAGAAGTGAGTGCCCTGGTCACTGATAATAGCCCGAGGTATGCCAAACCTGCAAAAAATATTGGACCTAACAAATTTTGAAACAACTTTTGCTTGTCCCCAAGCAAACTAAAACTCAAAAAATCAAAAAGACTCAAGACATGGCAAGCTTAAGGATTCAATCAACTTTGCACAAATGTCATGCAATTTCATCAAAATAGTTTTCTTCAATGTTTCCCCCTTTTCAACAATGCAATCCCCACATTCATATATTTTAAACATTTGAGAACTTCATCATTCAAACAATCATTAATCTAAGCAAGGGATCCAAGTTACACACAAAAGGGAGATCACCAATTCAAACAATTGCCTTCCTCACAAGGGAGTTTAGTGTTTCACTCAATTGCTCAGTTTATCTAGGTTAACAACATTCCACTCAATTTCACTTTTAAGAGCACTTCCCATAAATTTGATTTTCATCTCAAAATGGTTCCCACAGGAAACATGCATGCAACATCAACAGGTCTTTTATGGGTTGTAATGGGGCCTGGCTAAGGGTAGGATTTACAAAGGAACTGGGCTGAAGTCCCTAGAAACTAAGAGAGCATGAAACTTTTTACACTTTGAATTTCCACTCAGATTCCTTTTTTCATTTTTCTTTATGCTTTGGGTGACTACAGCCTTTTTATTTTTTTAGACTTTTTAATTTTTTCTCTCTTTTTTTTCTGCTTTTCTTTTCTTTTGGCCTTTGGCTCCAACCTTTTTATTATATTTTTTTTCTTTTGCCAATCCCAACAACACATCACATCTTGCAGTCACCCCAAACTTAGTTTCTTGTACCCATTCTCTTGTCAAGATTCCATGCTCTCCTAATCCTAAGATCGGGTTAACATGGTTTTCCAGATTTTAGCTTATAACATAAGGTCAACAAGAAACAATAGGCTAATTAGGCTCAATGGGGCTAACTAAGGAACATGCATTAGGGATGGTTATTTTAGGCTAAGTAGTTATTTACAAAGAAAATGCCTAAATCATCTGAAGCAAACACATAAACATGCAAACCAAGAAGAGATTCAAGCAAATTCGGGAAAGTGAAACTTAAAAGTGATTTCACACAGTTTAAACATGTTGGAGGCTCAAATCCTCACATGGACAATTTTGCAAATTGTTTGACAGAGATTCTATCCCTAGTGTGTGCTTCCTATCACCCCAAACTTATCATAAATCATGCCATCACAACAAAATCTCAAAGTTCAGTTTTCAATTTTTCAAGTGGGGATCACTTTTCAAAAAAAAATTTTCAACCTAGGGGGGATCATCACATAAATCATGCAATTAATCTGTGCAGATTCAATTAAAATCAATCAAGCTCACCGACCAAAGACTCACACAATTTATTCAAGAGCTAAGAGAAACAAGACCAACCAAATACAAAACAAAGCTACAATTAGTTCCCTCCCCCACACTTAAAACATACATTGTCCCCAATGAAACAACATGACTATAAAATCAGAGTGAGGGAAAGGAAAGAGTGCTCCCTGATCAGGTGGCAGTATAGGTGGGAGCTTCCAAGGAGAGCTCCTCAACATTAGCATCCGCAGGAACACCAGCATCCACACCATGGAATGGCTTCAGCCTCTGCCCGTTAACCTTGAAGGACTTGTTGGTACCTGCACTTCTAATCTCTACTGCACCATAAGGAAAAACGTTAGTAACAACAAAGGAGCCATCCCATTTGGACCTAAGTTTCCCAGCCATCAATTTCAGGCGGGAATTAAACAGTAAGACTTGATGGCCCACATAAAATTCTTTCCTAGCAATCATCCTATCATGAAAATGTTTTGTTTTCTCTTTATAAATCATGGAGCTTTCATAGGCTTCTAGCCTAAGCTCCTCAAGCTGCTAATCGCAGCTTTCCTTTCAATACCAGCTTGTTTCATTTCCAAGTTACAGCACTTGACTGCCTAATATGCACGGTGCTCAACTTCCACAGGGAGGTGACATGCCTTACCAAATACAAGCCTAAAGGGGGACATCCCTATTGGCATCTTGAAAGCGGTCCTCTGAGCCCACAGTGCGTCTTTTAGACGGCGGCTCCATTCCTTCCTATTCGGCTACACCATTTTCTCTAAGATCTGCTTGATCTCCCTGTTTGATATCTCAGCCTGGCCATTGGTCTGGGGATGATAAGCAGTGGAAACTCTATGCACAACTCCATATTTCCTGAGTAAGGCTTCCATGGTACGGTTGCAGAAGTGAGTGCCCTGGTCACTGATAATAGCCCGAGGTATGCCAAACCTGCAAAAAATATTGGACCTAACAAATTTTGAAACAACTTTAGCATCGTTAGTCCTAGTAGGGATAGCTTCCACCCACTTTGAAACATAGTCAACAGCCAAAAGAATATACAGAAAGCCAAAAGATGCAGGGAAAGGACCCATAAAGTCGATTCCCCACACATCAAAAACCTCACAAAAAAGCATGGGCTGCTGAGGCATCTCACTCCTACGAGTGATGGCAGGGCCTGCTGTTTGACATTCCTTACAATTCCTGTATACCTCATAGGCATCTCTAAAAATTGTGGGCCAGTAGAACCCAGAATCTAGGACTTTTCTTGCCGTCCTCTGTGGTCCAAAATGTCCCCCTACTTGAGAGGCATGAGAAAAGTGTAGGATGGACTCTGTCTCATAATCCGGAACACACCTCTGAATCGCCTGATCACTGCAAAACTTCCAAAGGTACGGATCATCCCACACGTAGTACTTTGAATCACTCTTGAGCTTGTGGATCTTGGATCTACTTGTACCTGCAGGAACAACACTAGCAACAAGAAAGTTAACAATGTCAGTAAACCATGGAGTTACCCCATGCAGATGTAGAAGCTGTTCATCCGGAAAATCATCCTGGATGGGAGAAGGATCCTCATCCTTTGCTATTCGGCTCAAGTGATCGGCTACAAAATTTTCAGCTCCACTCTTGTCTTTTATCTCCACATTGAACTCTTGGAGCAAAAGCATCCACCGAATCAGTCTTGGCTTCGCTTCTGGTTTCTTTAACAGGTACTTCAGAGCTGCATGGTCAGTAAAAACAATAACCTTGGAACCTAGCAGATATGACCTAAATTTATCAAGTGCAAAAACAACAACTAGCGATTCCTTCTCGGTGGTGGTGTAATTAGATTGTGCAAGCATCTAATGTCCTAGAAGCATAATGAATGACATGGGCAGCCTTGCCCACCTTTTTGTGCCGAACCGCTCCCACGGCATAATTAGAAGCATCACACATGAGTTCAAAAGGAGAGGGTCCAATCGTGGGGGATGACGGGGGTAGAGGTCAATGCTCTTTTTCGTAGTCAAATGCCTTCTTGCGATTGTCATCAAAATGGAACATGGCATCATTCTTCAAAGAGGTTTGACAATGGCAGAGCTATCTTGTCAAGTCCTTAATGAAGCGCCTGTAGAACCTGCATGGCCAAGAAAATAACGAATCTCGCGAACGCAAGATGGGTAAGGCAATGTTGAAATCACATCAATTTTTGCAGGATCTACTGAAATACCCTCTTTAGAAATAACATGACCCAAAACTATCCCCTGTTCTACCATAAAGTGACATTTTTCATAGTTCAAAACCAGATCAGTCTCAATGCATCTTTCTAGAATCAAGCTCAGACTATGTAAACATGCATCAAATGAGGAGCCATATACAGTGAAGTCATCCATGAACACTTCCATGCAATTTTCAATAAATTCAGTAAAAATGCTAAGCATGCATCTTTGGAAAGTGCCAGGAGCATTACAAAGGCCAAATGGCATCCTCCTATAGGCAAACGTGCCGAAGGGGCACGTGAAAGTGGTCTTTTCCTGATCCTCAGGGGCAATATGGATCTGGAAATACCCGGAAAAGCCATCAAGAAAACAGTAATAAGATTTACCAGCCAGTTGTTCTAGCATCTGATCTATGAACGGCAAAGGAAAGTGATCCTTTCTGGTGGCCTGGTTCAACTTCCTATAATCTATACAGACTTGCCAGCTATTCTGGATTCTAGTGGGTACAAGCTCATTATTATCATTTCTTACCACTGTGAGGCCGGACTTCTTGGGTACAACTTGCACTGGACTTACCCAAGTACTATCAGAGATGGGGTATTGATAAGCCTCTGGCTCATCTAGTTTTATAGCTAGTATGACCAGGGTTTTGTGCAAATTATATCGTATTTTCACCCAAATTAGATTAGATTGTCCTCAAGCAAGGTTTTGAGTCTCTAGAGTAGTTTTAAGTTATTTTAGCTAGTTTTAAGTCAAAATAATACACTTATGCTTACTTCCTTGTTTTCAGGTAAGTAGAAGCTAGAAAAATAAAGAACAGAGGTCTCGCCCCGCGAAGGACACGCTCGCCACCCGACCCCGAAGCCTGACTGTTCCAAGAAATTGCTAAGTCTCTGGGTCGCCTCGAGAATAAGGTCTCGCAACGCGAGCCTTGCAAACCTGAAAAAGTCAGAGACGATCACGGCTTGCCCGTGTTGAAGGTCATGGCCGTGGCGCGCTTTGAAGCCGAAGCGTCTCGCCTCGCGAGTATTCCTTCGCCTCGCGAATCTGGAAGTCGAGAGAGCATCACGGTTAGGCCCGATGGCCATAACGGGCGTAAGGAGAAAACTCTTCATATCTCGCCTCGCGAGAGTCACTTCGCCTCGCGAGAATGCCAAAGGTTGCTGACTCTTCATGAAATTCGCCTCGCGAATGTTTGCTCGCCTCGCGAGCCCTCCGACTCTGAAATAGTATAAAAGGCTGTTCTGAATATTTTGTAAAGACTTTTGCTCATCTCACTTTCTCGATATACATTTTTTTCTTTGTGATTTCGTTATTGCTATGGAGCACTAAGTCCTAGGATTAATCTACTTGTTTGAGGATCCTATATACTTGAGGTTATGTAATCCCTATTTCAATTGTTTTTCCCTTTTCAATACCATACTTTGTATTTCTGTTTGCTTAATTCAGGAGTATACTCGTATTGTATTGATTTATCTCTCGTGATATCATGTTCCTATAATTAATCGCATCTGCTTAATTTGCGTGTGTACATTTCGTGTTCGCTTAGTTCACGAAGGGCTTAATCCCGTTTGCTTAATTCGGGAATAGGGACATGTATCTCGTGGTAGTAGTTTCGCTTGTAAATTACTATTACAACCTAGGAAGGGGATTAGAACCTGCTTAGGGCTTGGGATTACATTAACCAGGGGATAGTTGGGAATCCTTGACAGAGATTAATCGTTGTTTGATAACTCGATAAACCCTTTTCAACCGCTTTGTTTTTGATTGCTCTGTTTTGTTTGTTCTTAATTGCATTCCAATCCAAACCCCCCAAAAACTTATTTTTGTGAAAAGTAATATTCTCGAGTCCTTAGAGACGACATCCGAGTTGTCGCACTATACTATACTTTTAAACCCGCTCTTCCTTTTTGGCGTGTGCGTGACAAATGCACGAAAAATTGGCGCCGTTGTCGGGACTCGAGTTGTTATTTTTCTCAATTTGTTTTTATTTTATTTTCTTTTATTTCTTTTATTTTCTGTTTTGTTTTGAATTGGTCCGGCTACTAGGTCTCATTGCCCTGAATCGTGTGATTTTGACCCGAAATTGAAAGAACATTGCACACACTCCGTAGGGAATTTCGGGCTAGCACTAGTAGTAATTCCAATTTTAAAACTGCTTTTGAAAACATGGGAGACCAGAGGACATTAAGGCAGCTTGCTGCCCCGATGTCAACTATAATGGATTATGTATTTCTTATCCTCGTGCCGACACCCCTTTTGAACTAAAATCTGGTTTTATTCACCTTTTGCCCAAGTTTAATGGTCTTGCAGGTGAGGATCCTCACAAGCACTTAAAAAGAATTCCAAGTTGTATGCTCCACAACCTCGAGAGCAGAGGAGTCACGAGGACGATATTAAGTCGAAGGCTTTTCCATTTTCACTCCAAGGAGCCGCAAAGGATTGGCTTTTGTACCTTGAGCCTAACTCCATCACCACTTGGAATGATCTCAAGAGGGTGTTTCTAGAAAGGTATTTTCCTGCTTCAAGAGCTGCTTCAATAAGGAAAGAGATATGTGGCATAAGGCAAGGGAACGAGTCACTAGTCAATACTGGGAAAGGTTCAAACATTTGGTCTCTAGCTGCCCTGACAATCAAATTTCCGAACAACTCCTGGTCCAATACTTTTATGAAGGATTGTTGCCTATGGATAGGAATCGTTGGATGTCCGCTAGTGGGGAGCATTAGTTGATAAGACCCCAGTCTTGCTAAGCAACTTATTGAGAACATGTCGTTGAATTCCCAGCAGTTCTCTACAAGAAGAAATTCAGTTGAGCCAAGAGGCGTGCATGAGATTCATAGTTCATCTTCTAACCAGGCTGCCCTTGAGAATAGATTGGATGAGCTGACTTCATTTGTGAGACAATTGGCAATAGACAAGGTTCAGCCAAGCAAAGTTATGTAGCATGTGCAATGCACCGAGCATCCATTTGATCCATGCCCGATCCGAGAGAGAAGAGTTTGTCGCTGAAGTACCTCGGGCTTATGCAGTGAACCCCTATAATCAAGGAGGCGAGTCGAATCGGTACAAAGCATTCCGACCTCTCTCTACTAATAGGTACCATCCTAGCTGGAGAAATCACCCTAATCTGCGATATGGGAATTCTTCCCAACAACAAAGCGATGGCACCTCGGAATCATCCTCCGGTGACCACTTCGCACCTTCCGGACCATCATTAGAAGACTTGGTGAAGCAAATGGCTGCATCTAGTGTACAGTTTCAGCAGAGAACGGATGCGAGTATTCGGGCATTGCGGACTCGGATTGGACAGTTGGCTACATCCATGAATAATATTCAACAAGGTCAAGGGACAAACCAGCTGCCCGCACATGCCGGTGATAAATCCTAATGCCTCCAACCCTAATGTGAGTGTCATCTCTCCGAGATCCGGAAAGGTTGTTGAGGCCACTTCCGGAAAGGATGAAGAAACCGTTAAGGCTACTCCCGAGCCTACCGATGAGGCTACTCCCGAGCTTGGTTGAAGTTGAAACCGAGAGAGTATATAGACCACCCATTCCATTCCCACACAGAATCTCAGAAAAATTTGAAGATGGGTGGTGAGAATAAAGAGAAGGAGATTCTTGATGTTTTCGAGAAAAGTAGCTGTTAACATCCCACCGTTGGATGTGATCAAGCAAGTACCCGGATATGCTAAATTTCCGAAGGACCTATGCACTAACAAGAGGAAGATGAAGACTAATGAGAGGTTGACTTGGGAATGAATGTCTCAAAGACTTATCCAAATCAAAGATAGAGAGAGTTGCTTCTATAGGCCCTAATCAAGTACTCGCCACAAAAGTGCAAGGATCCAGGCACCTTCACTATCCCATGCACTATTGGGGATAAGAAGTTTGAGAACTCAGATCTTGGACTTGGGAGCATCGATCAATGTCATGCCTACCTCCATCTTTAATAACCTTGATCCGGGGCCATTGCAAGATACAGTGTCTTACCATCCAGCTTGGCTAACAGGGACCAGTGCCCGACCCATGGGGATGGTAGAGGATGTCCTAGTGCAAGTTGATGATTTGATATTCCCCGCAGACTTTTATATCTTAGACATGGCGGGAGAGACTCGATCCAAGAGATCACCCATAATCTTGGGGAGACCATTCATGATGACATCCAAGACCAAGATTGATGTTTATGATGGGACGATGTCGATGGAGTTTGGTGGTATCGTGGCCAAATTCAAGATTTTTGATGCTATGAAGCACCCGAGAGAGGAGCACTCAGTATTCCACCTAGAGTTGCTTGATCGAGCTCATTGAGGACACTCATGATGACCTTATTTCGATTTTCCCGTTATTTCTGGTTTTGATGATGTATATACTTGTACTAACCGCACTAACACTAACCCATGTTCTGTTTGCTCTGAGTTTTTGGATTTAACATTGCAGGGTGAGGATGATAGTGAAAGTGATAATGAGAGTGAAGTCACACTCGTGAGAAATCCTTGACCCTATGGTCGCCTCCCAATGCACCATCCGTTGAGCACCACCTTCTTTGGAACTCAAACCACTTCCCGAGAACTTAAAGTATGCCTACTTGGGGAGGGATGCAACATTGCCGATCATCATTTCCTCCACCCTCAACTCGATCAGAAGACAAGCTTTTAGAAGTTCCGAGGAAGAACAAGAAGGCCATTGGGTGGACATTGGCCGATATTCCAGGAATTAGCCCCTCCGGATGCATGCACAGAATTTACCTGGAGGATGGGGCTAAGCCACCGAGACAGGCCCAAAGGCGACTTAACCCACCGATTCTGGAAGTGGTAAAGAAAGAGGTGACCAAGCTTCTACAGGCGGTATTATTTATCCCATTTCGATAGTTCTTGGGTAAGTCCTGGTTCAAGTTGTACCAAAGAAATCTGGTTTGACAAGAGTTAGGAATGAGAATAATGAACTTGTGCCTACTAGAGTCCGGAATAGCTGGAGAGTTTGTATAGACTATAGGAAGCTGAACCAGGCCACCCGTAAGGATCATTTTCCTTTGCCGCTCATAGATCGGATGCTAGATCGGCTGGGCCGGGTCATCCCATTATTGTTTTCTAGATGGCTTTTCCGGTATTTCCAGATTCATATTGCCCCCGAGGATCGGGAAAGACCACCTTCACGTGCCCCTTCCGGTACGTTTGCTTATAGGAGGATGCCATTTGGCCTCTGTAATGCTCCCGGAACCTTTCAAAGATGCATGCTTAGTATTTTCTCGATTTTATTGAAAACTGCATAGAGGTGTTTATGGATGATTTTACCGTGTATGGCTCCTCTTTTGATGCTTGTTTACATAGTCTAGATCTAGTTCTTCGTAGATGCATTGATACTGATTTGATTCTGAATTATGAGAAATGTCATTTCATGGTAGAACAGGGGATAGTATTGGGTCATGTAATTTCCAAAGAGGGTATTTCTGTGGATCCTGCAAAAATAAATGTAATTGCTTCATTGCCTTACCCATCTTGCGTACGCGAGATACGTTCCTTTCTTGGACATGCAGGTTTCTACAGGCGCTTTATAAAGGACTTCAAAGAAGATAGCACTACCACTGTCAAATCTGCTGAAAAATGATGCCCTGTTCCAGTTTGATGAAAAGTGCAAAGAGTCATTTGACTATCTGAAGAAGGCGTTGACTTCTACCCCTGTCATCCAGCCCCCAGATTGGACACTACCTTTTGAACTAATGTGTGATGCCTCAAATTTTGCTGTGGGGGCAGTTCTGGCACAAAGGGTGGGCAAGGTTGCCCATGTAATTCACTATGCTTCTAGGACCCTAGATGCCGCTCAGGCAAATTACACCACCACTGAGAAAGAGCTGCTAGCTATTGTATTTGCACTTGACAAGTTTAGGTCTTATTTGCTAGGTTCTAGGGTGACTGTTTTTACTGACCATGCAGCTTTGAAATATCTGTTGAAGAAGCCAGAAGCTAAGCCAAGACTGATCAGGTGGATGCTTTTGCTTCAGGAATTCAATGTGGAGATAAAGGATAAAAGTGGAGCTGAAAATCTGGTAGCAGATCATTTGAGTAGGATAGCAAGGGATGAGGATACATTTCCCATCCAAGATGATTTCCCTGATGAGAGATTGTTACACATGTATGGGGTAACCCCTGGTTTGCTTGACATTGTAAATTTTCTAGTTCTTGGTGTTGTTCCCGCAGGTACAAGTAGACAAAGTTCCACAAGTCAAGAGCGATGCAAAGTATTATGTGTGGGATGACCCCTATTTGTGGAAGTTTTGCAGTGACCAAGTCATTCGGAGGTGTGTACCCGAGCATGAGACAGTCCATCCTGCATTTCTCACATGCATCTCCAGTTGGAGGACACTTTGGACCTCAAAGGACAGCAAGAAAAGTCCTGGACTCCGGGTTTTACTGGCCCACACTTTTTAGGGATTCATATGAGGTATATAAGAGTTGTAAAGAATGTCAAATAACAGGCCCGGCAATCACTCGTAGGAGTGAAATGCCCCAGCAGCCAATGCTTTATTGTGAGGTCTTTGATGTGTGGGGGATGGACTTCATGGGTCCCTTCCCTCCTTCTTTTGGTTTTGTATATATTTTGTTGGCTGTAGATTATGTTTCAAAGTGGGTGGAAGCAATCCCCACTAGGACTAACGATGCTCAGATTGTTTCAAAATTTGTTAGGTCCAACATCTTTTGCAGGTTTGGCATACCCAGGGCCATTATCAGTGGACTGTGGCACACATTTTTGCAAAGTAACCTTGGAGGCCTTACTCGTAAAATATGGGGTTGTACATAGAGTGTCTCACTCGCTTACCATCCCCAAACCAATGGCCAGGCAGAAATATCCAACAGGGAGATTAAGCAAATCCTAGAGAAGATGGTACAGCCAAACAGAAGGGAATGGAGCCGCCGTCTGGAAGACGCACTGTGGGCCCAGAGGACTGCTTTTAAGACACCTATAGGGATGTCCCCCTTCCGGCTAGTTTTTGGCAAGGCATGTCACCTCCCGGTGGAGGTTGAGCATAGAGCATACTGGGCAGTAAAGTGTTGTAATATGGATATGAATAAATCTGGTGTTGAAAGAAAGCTGCAGTTGCAGCAACTTGAGGAGCTTAGGCTCGAAGCCTATGAGAGCTCCAAGATTTATAAAGAAAAGACAAAAAAATTTCATGATAGAATGATAGTTAGGAAGGAATTTTTTGTGGGTCAGAAAGTCTTATTGTTTAATTCCCGCCTGAGATTGATGGCTGGGAAGCTTAGGTCTAAATGGGATGGCCCTTTTGTTGTGACTAATGTGTTTCCTTATGGTGCAAGTGGAAATTCAAAGTACAGGTACACAAAAAGACTTTCAAGGTTAACGGCAAAGGTTGAAGCCGTTCCATGGTGTGGATGTTACTGACCTGCGGATGCTAATGTTGAGGAGCTATCTTTGGATGCTCCAACCTACACACCGATGCTTGATCGGGGAGTTTCTTTTCCTTTCCTCACTCGATTGTAAAGTCTCGTTGTTGTTCATTGGGGACAATGCCTTTTTTAAGTGTGGGGTAGGGAACTAGTTGTAGTTTTTCTTTTCTTTGAATAAAGCTCCTGAATAATTTGAGAAGCTCAGGAGCATTTGTGTGTTGAGTTGTTAGTTGGCAAGTTTGTTAGATTTTGATTGATGTTGCACAGATTGCTTGCATGATTAATATGTGATGATTCCCCCTAGGCTGAAAAATGTTGAAAAAAATTTTTGGCATTCCCATGTGAAATTGAAAACTGAACTTTGGGATTTTGTTATGATAGCATGATGAATGATAAGTTTGGGGTGATAGGAAGCACACATTAGGGATAGTATCTCTTTCAAACAATTTGCATGAATGTCCAGGTGAGGTTTTTGAGCCTCCAACATGTTTTAAAATGTGTGAAAATCACTTTCAAGTTGCACTTCCCTGGATTTGATTGAATCTCTTTTTGGTTTGCATGATTATATGTGTGTAGCAAATGATTTAGGCAGTTTCTTTGTAAATAACTACTTGGCCTGAATAAACTAATTCCTATTGCATGTTCCCTAGTTAGCCCTTTTGAGCCTATTAGCCTATTAGTTCTTGATAACCTAATGTTATAAGCCCAAAAATCTGGAAAACCATGTTAACCCGATCTTAGGATTAGGAGAGCATGTAATCTTAGAATGGGTGCAAGAAACTAAGTTTGGGGTGGTTGCAAGGTGTAATATGTTGTTGGGATTGAAAAAAAAAAAAAAAAAAAAAAAAAAAAAAAAATAGAGAAAAAAAAAAAATACAAAAAATACAAAAAAATACAAAAAAAGAAATAAAAAGAGCTGTAGCCACCCAGAAGTGTAAAGAAAAAAATAAAAAATGGAGCTTGAGTGAATTTCTAGGTGTAAATAGAGTTCATGCTCTCTTAGTCCTAAGGGTCTGCAGCTTAGTTCTTTTTGTATATCCTATCCTTAGCCAGGCCCCATTACAACCCAATAAAGACCTTTTGATGTTGCATGCATATTTTCTGTGGGAATCATTTGGAGATGAAAAGCAAATTTTTGGGAAGTGTACTTGAGAAGTGAAACTGAGTGCAAGTTGTTAGCCTGACATAAACTGAGTGAACAAATAATACCCTTGTGAGGAAGGCAGTTGTTTGGATTTGGTGATCTCCCTCTTGTGTGTGACTTAGATCCCCTGCTTAGATTTCTGATTGTTTTCATGATGAAACTCTCAAATGTTTAGAATAAATGAATATGGGGATTGCTCTTTTTTAAATGGGGTAAAAAAGGAACAAAAAAAAAAAAAAAACAACTGTTTTGATGTATTGCTTGAATGTGTGCAATGTTGATTGAATCTTTTGAGCTTGCTGTGTCTTGAGTCTTTTTGTTTTTTGAGTCTTAGTTTGCTTGGGGACAAGCAAAGTTTAAGTTTGGGGTATTTTGATAAGCCTCTGGCTCATCTAGTTTTATAGCTAGTATGACCAGGGTTTTGTGCAAATTATATCGTATTTTCACCCAAATTAGATTAGATTGTCCTCAAGCAAGGTTTTGAGTCTCTAGAGTAGTTTTAAGTTATTTTAGCTAGTTTTAAGTCAAAATAATACACTTATGCTTACTTCCTTGTTTTCGGTAAGTAGAAGCTAGAAAAATAAAGAACAGAGGTCTCGCCCGCGAAGGACACGCCGCCACGCGACTCCCGGCCCGACTGTTCCAAGAAATTGCTAAGTCTCCGGGTCGCCTCGCAAGAAGGTCTCGCCACGCGAGCCTTGCAAACCTGAAAAAGTCGGGAGACGATCACGGCTTGCCCGTGTTGAAGGTCATGGCTGTGGCGTTTTGAAGGCTGAAGCGTCTCGCCTCGCGAGTATTCCTTCGCCTCGCGAACTGGGAAGTCGAGGAGCATCACGGTTAGGGCCCTCGATGGCCATAACGGCGTAAGGAGAAAACTCTTCATATCCTCGCCTCGCGAGAATCACTTCGCCTCGCGAGAATGCCAAAGGTTGCTGACTCTTCATGAAATTCGCCTCGCGAATGTTTGCTCGCCTCGCGAGCCCTCCGAATACGAAATAGTATAAAAGGCTGTTCGAATATTTTGTAAAGACTTTTGCTCATCTCACTTTCGATATACATTTTTTTCTTTGTGATTTCGTTATTGCTATGGAGCACTAAGTCCTGTGGATTAATCTACTTGTTTGAGGATCCTATATACTTGAGGTTATGTAATCCCTATTTCAATTGTTTTTCCCTTTTCAATACCATACTTTGTATTTCGTTTGCTTAATTCAGGAGTATACTTGTATTGTATTGATTTATCTCCTTGATATCATGTTCCTATAATTAATCGCATCTCGCTTAATTTGCGTGTGTACATTTCGTGGTTCGCTTAGTTCACGAAGGGCTTAATCCCGTTTGCTTAATTCGGGAATAGGGACATGTATCTGTGGTAGTAGTTTCGCTTGTAAATTACTATTACAACCGGAAGGGGATTAGAACCCGCTTAGGGCTTGGGATTACATTAACCAGGGATAGTTGGGGAATCCTTGACAGTAGATTAATCGTTGTTTGATAACTGATAAACCCTTTTCAACTGCTTTGTTTTTGATTGCTCTGTTTTGTTTGTTCTTAATTGCATTCCAATCCAAAACCCCCCCCAAAACTTATTTTTGTGAAAAGTAATATTCT